>CM028138.1:682560000-683160000 GCA_016271365.2 Neoceratodus forsteri
TACAAGGTACATTTTTCTTATCCCCCTCTTATTTCCTACATGCATTTCTGTTGTACAGTTTTTTTTATCATGCTATACTATCACGTTTTAACTAGGATATTTGTGTTATTAAATCTAAGGTCTAGCTTTTAATTTTGAATATATTCTCCTAACACACACCTTCATTAATAATTTCAGTTACAGAGTTTGCCTGCTTGCGTGTTCAGCCTATCTATGGGTTTGACCTTGAAAAGATTCTCAGTAATAGCAAGCTAAAGGGATGCTATTCATTCCATTTAAATTTGTGATTGTTTGAAATAGGTACATCTAATCAATGAGAATTGTTTTCTGCTTTTTTATGTATGATCTGGGTGTTAATAGACTGTGACTCTCTGAACAATTGTCATAAGTCTCCGAGGAAGGACTTTGTTGGTCCGAAAGCTTAGGCACTGTTTTTTTTTTTTTTTGCAACATCTATGTTGGTTCAACAAAAGGTATCAAACCATTTGCTTCTGGGTCTATTCTTACAAGGACCAATATGGTAACTAATCTAGTTCTGTGTGTCAGCTGGAGGGGTTAAGTTAGCGCTGCTTCTGAGGAAAGTGACCTGTGAGTCATAATGAGGGACTCCCTAAAACAGTCAAGCCAATGTTATTTTGTTCTTTTGAGCTGTGACTGCATGTTACTCTTGTACCAACTATTTGTCGTATCTCTCTGATATTGTTCCAACTTGTTTTCTCAATTGTTGTTCAACTAATTTGTTATTGTGTTTTGCATTGTTGTCTTCCACTGTTCCCCTCCCCCGGGTCGCACCTGGAAACAAGTCTTTGCTCATTGTGCCTCTCCCAGTTACCAATTTTCAAATAAATACATAGATACATACATAAATACATACATAAGTAAATAAATACATAGATGCACACATAAATATGTACATGAGTAAATAACTACAGATACACACATAAATACATACATGAGTAAATACATAGGTACACACATAAATACGTACATAAGTAAATAAATTCATAGATACACACATAAATACATAAGCAAATAAATACATAGATGAAACACAAAAATACATACATGAGTAAATAAATACATAGATACACACATAAATACATACATAAGAAATACATAGATACACAAATAAATACATAAGTAAATAAATACATAGATACACACATAAATATGTACATGAGTAAATAAATTCATAGATACACACATAAATACATACATAAGTAAATAAATACATAGATACACACATAAATATGTACATGACTAATAAATACATAGATACACACATAAATACATACATGAGTAAATAAATACATAGATACACACAAATACATACTGTACATGAGTAAATAAATACATAGATACACACATACATACATGAGTAAATACATAGATACACACATAGATACATACACGAGTAAATAAATATGTAGATACACAAATAAATACATACATAAGTAAATAAATACGTAGATTCACACATAAATACATACATAAGTAAATAAATACATAGATACACACATAAATACATACATGAGTAAATAAATACATAGATACACACATAAATACATACATGAGTAAATACATAGATACACACATAAATACGTACATGAGTAAATAAATACATACACACATAAATACATACGAGTAAATAAATGCATAGATACACACAAAAATACATACATGAGTAAATACATAGATACACACATAAATACATAAGTAAATAAATACATAGATACACACATAAATACATACGTAAGTAAATAAATACATTAGTACACACATAAATACGTACATGAGTAAATAAATTCATAGATATGCACATAAATACATACATAAGTAAATAAATACATAGATACACACATAAATATATACATGAGTAAATAAATACATAGATACACACATAAATATGTACATAAGTAAATAAATACATAGACACACATAAATACATACATGAGTAAATAAATTCATAGATACACACATAAATACATACATAAGTAAATAAATACATAGATACACACATAAATACGTACATGAGTAAATAAATACATAGATACACACATACATACATGAGTAAATAAATACATACAGTAGATACACACATAAATACATACATGACTAAATAAATACAGATACACATAAATACATACATGAGTAAATAAATACATAGATACACACATAAATGCATACATGAGTAAATAAATACAGATACACATAAATACGTACATGAGTAAATAAATACAGATACACATAAATATGTACATGAGTAAATAAATACGTAGATACACACATAAATACATACAGGAGTAAATAAATACATAGATACACACATAAATACATACATGAGTAAATACATAGATGCACACATAAATACGTACATGAGTAAATAAATACAGATACACATAAATACGTACGTAAATACATAGATACACACATAAATACGTACATAAGTAAATAAATACATAGATACACACATAAATACATACATAAGTAAATAAATACATAGATACACACATAAATACATACATGAGTAAATAAATACATAGATACACACATAAATACGTACATAAGTAAATAAATTCATAAATAAACAGATACATAAATAACTGTAACAAGGTCTATAGCAAGGCAACCAGGATATTGAGGTGAACTGGGAGGGGTTTCGATAGCAAGATGAAGGCAGTATTACTGCCTCTCTGTAGCTCACTGGTGAAGCCCCATCTGGAATAGTGTTTCCACTTTTGGAGTGCCGGAACACTGTTCCCATTTCTGGAGTGCCAGAACACTGGTCCCATTTCTGGAGTGCCGGAACACTGTTCCCATTTCTGGAGTGCCGGAACACTGTTTTCATTTCTAGAGTGCCAGAACACTGTTTTCATTTCTGGAGTGCCAGAACACTGGTTCCATTTCTGGAGTGCCGGAACACTGTTCCCATTTCTGGAGTGCCAGAACACTGTTTTCATTTCTGGAGTGCCAGAACACTGGTTCCATTTCTGGAGTGCCAGAAAACTGTTTTCACTTCTGGAGTGCCGGAACACTATTTTCATTTCTGGAGTGCCAGAACACTGGTTCCATTTCTGGAGTGCCGGAACACTGTTTTCATTTCTGGAGTGCCAGAACACTGGTTCCATTTCTGGAGTGCCAGAAAACTGTTTTCACTTCTGGAGTGCCGGAACACTATTTTCATTTCTGGAGTGCCAGAACACTGGTTCCATTTCTGGAGTGCCGGAACACTGTTCCCATTTCTGGAGTGCTGGAACACTGTTTTCATTTCTGGAGTGTCAGAACACTGGTTCCATTTCAGGAGTGCCAGAACACTGGTTCCATTTCTGGAGTGCTAGAACACTGGTTTCATTTATGGAGTGCCAGAACACTGGTTTCATTTCTGGAGTGCTAGAACACTGGTTTCATTTCTGGAGTGCAGAACACTGTTTTCATTTCTGGAGTGCCAGAACACTGTTTTCATTTCTGGAGTGCCAGAACACTATTTTCATTTGTGGAGTGCCAGAACACTGGTCCCATTTCTGGAGTGCCAGAACACTGTTCCCATTTCTGGAGTGCCGGAACACTGTTCCCATTTCTGGAGTGCGGGAACACTGTTCCCATTTCTGGAGTGCCTTCAGGGTCAGCAGAGTCGATCCTATGAGGATCGGCTTAGCACACTGAACATGTACTCGATGGAGCCCAGAAGGAAGAGGGAGATATAACAAAGACAGAGGTAAACTGTGATGAAGTATTTAGCAGGAATAATGAGTCAGAAGCATTAGGACAATTTTCAGTTCAATTCAATTTTATTTATAAAAAGGCACAGTTCCTTGCAATCATTGTGCCTGTACATAAATCCATCAAACACAACATAAATACCCATTAATTAATTAATTAAAATTATTCATAAAATCACTTATATGCAGACTTAACAAGAATCGGAAAAGGCTAAGCCAAACAAATGAGTCTTTAGGGCAGACTTAAAGCTCCCGACGGTCTGACATTCTCTTACCGAATGAGGTAGAGTGTTCCACAGGGTAGGGGCCACAAAAGCAAAAGAGTGGGCCCCAGAGGTCTTAAGTCAGACCCTGAGAACCTCTAACAATCCTTCATTGGTGGAGCAGAGAGGGCGGAGGGGGTGGCAGGAATGACAGAGAAGATCTTGCAAGTACTGGGGTCCCTGGCCATGTAGGGCATTGTAGGTCAGTAACCCGACCTTGAAGGTGATACACTACTGAACTTGCAGCTAGTGCAGGCCACGGAGCACAGGCATGACATGGCAAGATCTTGGTAAACCTGTCAACAGTCTGGCCACCGCATTCTGCACCAGCTGCAAGCGACAGATATCAACCTCCGGAAGCCCTAAGTAAAGAGCATTGCAGTAGTCAAGGCAGGAGGTCAGGAAGGCATGGACCAATGTTTGAAGATCGCTAGGTGGGACCAGGTGCTTTATTAGGATATTCCTCAGATGGTAAAAAGAGGTCTTGGCAATGGTCAACACCTGAGATTTAAGCATCAGACCGTCATCAAAAATAAAGTATAGATTCCGCACCTGGTCTGAGGTCTCCAGCTGCATGCCACCAAGCCAAAGATTGGAAGGCTGTCCCTCTGGGAACCCCATACCAGGATGACCTGGGTCCACCACCAACACCTCAGTTTTATCTGTTGGCACTCATCCAGCCCTGGATCTCAGTGAGGCAGTTGTTAAAGACCGAGATAGCATTATTCAGTTCGGGTACAAAGGACATGTATAGCTGAGTATCATCTGCATAGCAGTGAAAACTCAGCCCATAAAACCTTATAATGTCTCCCAACAGCAGCATGTACACTGTAAATAACATAGGTGATATAATGGAGCCCTGAGGGACTCCACAGGACAGGGGGAGAGGGGCTGAGGAATAAATCCCCAATTCCACTCTCTGAGTCCTGTCCACCAGGAAAGATTGCAACCACCTGAAGACTGTACGCAACAGTCCACAAATCCACTGCAATCATGCCAACAACACACCATGGTTTACAGTGTCAAAAACTGCACAGAGATCGAGGAGAACCTAGTTTGAATGGGTCCTCTGATCTCTTGATATTAGGAGATCATTCAGCACCTGAACCAATGCCATCTCAGTACTATGCCACTTCCTAAATCTACACTGGAGAGGATCCTAGACATCGTGGATGGTTAAATGATCCTACAGTTGCAATGCAACCACCTTCTCAATAACCTTACCTATGAAAGGTAGGTTAGAGACAGGTCTGTAGTTAGCCAGACAGTCAGGGTCAAGGGAGGATTTCTTAAGAACAAGTCTCACAACCGTCTCATTCAAGGGGTCAGGAAACACCCGTCTCCAACAAACTCCTGGCTATCTTGGCTAGGGCAGGGCTGATCACCTCAACGTATCCCACTAGGAGACGCATTGGGCCTGGGTCCAAACTACAGCAGGTTGGCTGCAAACTCTGGATGATCCTCACAATGTCAGTGATCGCCGTCTGGCCAGCCAAAGTCAGACCAGACAAACTGGGTGCTCACAGTCTCTTGCCGACCTCCACAACACCCTATAGTGGAGAGGGTGCTAAATGGATCTCGGAACTGATGGTGGCAACCTTATCTGCAAAGAAGCAAGCAAACTCATCCCACTTAGTTTGTGAAAATGCCCTCCGAGACTGAAGACAGATTGAATTACACGGTTTTACCATGCTGCAGCGACACCACCCACGGAGACATCCCCAACAGCGACAGCCACAGTGCCGAGTGTTGGCAATGCGGTGTCAGGGATGCCTCCATGTTTCCATCAGGGGACTGTGCCCCCCAAACCTCCCATGTGGGGGGCTCCACCCACACACCTCCCAGTCTGTAGGATTCTAACTCTGAGTCGGAGATGGACCGGGGGGGCGATACACCCTGCGAGGCAGTCTTGGTGACTGGCAGAGACCATCACAGTGATGTGCGGATTTTGCCAAATCCTGCACTGTGATGGTCATCGTGGTTGGGGCATTGCTGCAGCATTGGTATGCTGAATTGCACAATATGTCGACAGTCTGGAAGACCTGAGCTGGTTGATTTTGAACAGTGGCAATCTCTCTGGACAGGAACTCTGCCTTCTTATGGAAGATTGCTGATTGATAGTCCTTATAATGGTCTATCAATCTAACTTTGTCATCCAACAGGCTCGATTTCCACCTGCACCTCTCCAACCTTTGACCCACTCATCTCATCTCCTTCAAAGTCCCATCAAATCAAAGAGACTTTGGGCAAAGAGTGAGTGGGTGAACACGAACAGGAGCTTTGGGATCCAGAGTGACTGTCACCGCCTTATCATAGGTACGCAACAGATCTCCCAGATTCAAGCTTTCAGTTGGCACACCCAGTAGGTCCAGTACCACCATTAGACCATCTGGGGAAACACCCCTTAAAGAGTGACACCAGACCATCTCAGTGGGGGCAGGTCTATTGGGGGAGCCTCAGAACTGAACCTTATGGTGTGATGGTCTGACCATCTGACTAGCTCCACGACCAGATTGGAGATCTCCATCCCCAGAAGGAACACCAGGTCCAATGAGTGACCACAATTGTGGGTAGCAGAGGTAGTTACCTGTGTGAGGCCCAACAAAATCATAAATTGGAGGAAGTCCTGACCAAATTTCGAGAGTTTATCGTCCATCCAGGCACTGAAATCCCCCAGAATTAACCATCTGTGGGACTCCAACACCATGTCAACACTGAAGTCCGCAACTTCCTGCAGGAATTCCTTCTCACTACTGGGTGGACGATAAATGAGAAGTATTCTGCAACCTACACCTGCCCCCACAATACACTCAAAGGATCTGGTTGTCCCCACTGGAACATTCACAATGCCCAGTTCCGATTTAAAACAAATGGCCACATCCTCACCCTTATGATCTATCCTCAGGTGGTGTATCACCGAGTACCCAGCTGGAACTGCTGAAGCCAATACTGGGCCAGCATTTTCATCCTACCAGGTCTCGGTGATGCAGGCCAGGTCTGATGTCCCAACAAGATCAGCTGTCATAGCGGTCTTGTTTTTTATAGACCTGGCATTGCACAACACTGCCCAAGTAGGATGAGTGGACGAGGACGATCGCGCTACTTGCCCACATACAGTGGAATCCTTGGGTATGGGAAGCAGGTAGGAAGGACCATTGTCCTGGACCCATTTCGCACCGGGGCGTCTTCTCATCACCACAACCTCAATCCAGCCACTCCCCTCCACTCCCCCACCCTGCCCAGCACCATCCCACTTCCTCCTCTTTCTAGCAATCCCCAAGGCATGACACAGTCTGTATACCTCTGCAGACAAAGGGGGGGCAGCTAAAAGGATGGAAGTCCCTGAGCCTGGTGGGGGAGTAATGCCTGACCGTCTGTGCCCTCTGCCAACATACTAAGCTAACAGTAGCCAAGAAACACACAATATATTAATACACTCTCACACTTAAAAACAAACTAACAAACAGTACCTCCAAAAGTCAAAAACACACTTGCACCCCTTTCTAAAACAAAATCCCAAATGAGTGGAAGCTGGTGGGATGGAGATAAAGGGATGTGAGAACTTTTTTTTTTGTTATAGAGCAGAGAGTGGTTGAGCTGTGAAACACCCTGCTGGCAGAGTTGGTGACTACAAAAACCATTACTTGTTTCAACTTTTCAAGCACAGCTGGGACAGAGTCAAGGGCTTAAGAGTTACTCTGGTGTAGTGGTAAGATGGCAGGCAAAAAGGGAAGGGGCAGAAAACCCCATCTAGGCAACGTGCTTTGTGGTAAGATAGGGTATAAACAGGACAGACTGGATGGACAGTGGTCTTTTTCTGCCCACGTTGTCTATGTTTCTATCTATAGTTTTAAAGATGAAATAAGTAAACATGGTGAATTCTTTGCCAGCTCATGAGCTCTGTGAACCAGATGTGAATTCTCCCTCCTGGAAACCACAGACTTCCAGAGTGTTTGGCAAAAAGAAACTCAGTAAAAGTACTCATAAGCATACTGTAAATCACATTGCACAGTTTTATTTAAAGAAAGCCTTTCACTGAACACGATGGTATTTTCAGCAGAACGGGATAAAGAATGTTTGCAGATCTGGAAGCTCTTTTTTCTGCTGTTACGCTTGCAGTTGATTTGAGGCAATCACCCTCTACCGCTGCCAACAGTAGGTCCCATCTGGTACCAGACACCTTTTGTGAACTTACTGGGTGAGTTTACCTGCTCCCCACTGCAACCAGAGATAGGATGATGGCTAAGTGGCAGTTACCACAAAGAGGGAAATAAACAGATTTATTAGGCTTTTACTATAAACAGTGTATTTATTTTCCCTTATTTGTTGTCACCATCTCTTACACCTTGGCATTATTCAGTGCTTTCATAAGCTGGAGAGACAATCTCTGGAATTCTTTGGTGGCATTTCTCTTGACGTAATTCCTCATTTTACGGGACAGCGCCACCACCTGTGGGTCCTGCAGCCGCTTGTACAGGTCCGTAAGGTCTGTGTTTGGGATTTGTTCATTTGGAAGGGAAGCAGCCGAGGTCGGAAGGGCACTGTGGGGAGCATAGAAGCCAGGCTGCTGGCCAGGAGACCTCTGATTTAACACAGCCTCAGAGTCACTGTAATTTGGGGGAGTTGGGGGGCGGTCTGCAGCTATGGCGGGCACCTGGTCATTGAGAACCTCATAGTGAGATGGAAGGAGACTCTCTGTGGGGTCTGAAGACCTGGGACTCCCTAGAACCTTTGAGCTCCTGGCTTGGAGCTGAGGATAGAGGCTGTCAGCATGATTGGCAGGCATCTGAACAACCGGCCCCTGAAAACGTCCAGCCTCATGGGAAGGAAGATGGTCATCTGTGTGGACAGGAGACCTTGGAGCCATGAAAGAATTGAAGTTTCTTGCCTCATAAGGAGGACTGTGGCCAGCAGTTGGGGGAAGAGGCCTCTGAGCCACCTGGCCTACATGGTGCATGTCCTCAAAGGGAGGGTAAAGGCCCTCAGTGAGGACAGGTGGCCTTCGATTTGGCAGAGTAGTAAAACTTGCAGCCTCATAGGGAGGAGGGAGAGCCACTCTAAGGTTGGGCGCACTCTGGAATTTCGGAGTGTCAGAGCCCATGTCTTCCAAGGAAGGGGGAAGGAGATCATCAGCAAGGATGGGAGGACTTGAAAGATGTGGAGTTCTGGTGCCTGGGACCAGTTGGATATCTGGATCACCCATGGTGATCTCTATGTGGCTGAAACCTGGCACACTTGAACCTCTCTGTCGTGAGTCTGCCAGTGCTTGGTTTGTGTTGGCCTTGGGTGAGGAAGAGCCATGGCTCCACATCATACCATCCCAAAATTGTGACCCTTCATTCCCTGAGTCCAGGCTGGGCTGAGGTGATTGCTGCTCCCCAGCCTGACTGAGGGGATGCCCGTGGGTTGCCCCACCCTGGTTAGGAAAAATATTCCTGTCTAGAAGGGATCCCTGCTCCTTTCTGGATACATCCTGCAGAGAACGGGTATAAGAAGAAGTGGGTGGTGGGCTGGATAGCCACTGTAAGAGCAGCCTGCTCTTGGTCACTGATGCTGATCTGGCAGGGGGCCTTCTTGGGGTGACTGATGACTGTCGGAGTGGGACAGGGTGGAGAACCTCTGATTCCTGGAGCAGATTCATCTCCGTTCTTTTGTCTGCTATCCAGGGTTGCTTTTTGTCAGCTGGGGCAAAGTTGTTTGTCTCTGGATGTGTTCTGCTCAATGAGGTGAGGTCTGTTGCAACCTTTCTTCTGTCTGTTGGAGCAGAGTGCTCCTTCTGCAGAAGTCTTCTGTATGCCTGAGTGGGGTTGTTAGTCTCTGGATGATTCCTGCCCTTTGGGGTGATGCGGTCAACACTTTTGGAATGACTGACACCTTCAGCACAGTGGACCCTCTGTGGTGTAGGGAGACAAAAGAAAGCAGTCAGAATAGGAGGGTTCTCCAGAGTTCAGAGGTTCTAACTTTTCATACAGAGCGATATTTATTTATTTTGTATGATTCCAAAACTTCTACACCCAAAATGGTTTATTGCAATTCAGGGGCTGGTAAATACATTGCTATGGTTAAACAAAAGAATTAGATTCACTTGCTATAAATTGGTTTGACCACTATGAAAAGGAGATATGAGAGCTCCAGATGTCTATCTATATTTTTTGGCATGCAGGGCACAACAGTATGTCTATTGGTTACGAAGGGTGAGACAAGGTTAACACAAACCAGAATGGGTGATTATGGAAAATAATTAACTTTACAAAATATTGATTGGGGAACTCTTACTTTTGCTAAACCTAATGAAAAAAAAAAACTAAATAACAACATTATTGCTGACACTCTAAGAGGTACAGGCATCTGGTTGCACCTACTACATCTGAACCTAGATAAAAGCAAAAGACAGCCCATATGGCGTAATCCACATATATTAATGAAGGGACTGAATTAATTAAAAAAGACTGGTGCAAGAAAGGTATGAAATAAAGACATACACCAAACAAACGTATTCTCAGATGGTTATGCTCAGCAGGACAGCAGGGTGGCAAGATTAATAACAGTACTGTTATCTTCACAAAAGTATTAATAAATAAAACATCAGATGATCCAAGAGTTGAACTAGCTGTTCTATGCTTTTATAGACTTCTGAAGGAACACTGTAGAGGACAGATACAGACTTCATGCTGATCAGGGTTTACAAAATTGAATTTAAAAGCAAATTTAATCTCAAGTAACTTAGACTGAACCTAGCAAATAGCCTGCCTATCCAGCAGGGGTCACTGTGCAAATATGTAAGCAGCGGCAGAGAAGGGGTCACTGTCTGAGTGTGTAAGGAGGGACAGAGCAGGGGTCACTGTGTCAATATGTAAGGAGGGGCAGAGCAGGGGTCACTGTGAATATGTAAGCAGCGACAGAGAAGGGGTCACTGTCTGAGTGTGTAAGGAGGGACAGAGCTGGGGTCACTGTGTAAATATGTAAGGAGGGACAGAGCAGGGATCACTGTGTGTGAGTGTGTAAAGAGGGACAGAGTAGGGGTCACTGTGTGTGAGTGTGTAAGGAGGGACAGAGTAGGGTCACTTGTGTGTCAGTGTGTAAGGAGGGACAGAGCAGGAGTCATTGTGAATACATAAGGAGGGACAGAGCAGGGGTCACTGTGTGTGAGTGTGTAAGGAGGGACAGAGCAGGTTCACTTGTGTGTGTGTGTGTAAGGAGGGACAGAGCAGGGGTCATTGTGAATACATGAGGGACAGAGCAGGGGTCATTGTGAATATGTAAGGAGGGACAGAGCAGGAGTCACTGTGAATATGTAAGGAGGAACAGAGCAGGGGTCACTCTGTGAAAATGTAAGGAGGGGCAGAGCAGGGGTCACTGTGAATATGTAAGCAGCAACAGAGAAGGGGTCACTGTCTGAGTGTGTAAGGAGGGACAGAGCAGGGGTCACTGTGTGAATATGTAAGGAGGGATAGAGCAGGGGTCACTGTGTCAATATGTAAGGAGGGACAGAGCAGGAGTCACTGTGTGAATATGTAAGGAGGAACAGAGCAGGGGTCACTCTGTGAAAATGTAAGGGGGCAGAGCAGGGGTCACTGTGAATATGTAAGCAGCGACAGAGAAGGGGTCACTGTCTGAGTGTGTAAGGAGGGACAGAGCAGGGGTCACTGTGTGAATATGTAAGGAGGGACAGAGCAGGGGTCACCGTGAGTCTGTAAGGAGGGCAGAGCAGGGGTCACTGTGTGGGAACATGTAAGGAGGCACAGAGCAGGGGTCACTGTGCAAATATAGAAGGAGGGACTGAGCAGGGGGCACTGTGTGAGTGTATAAGGAGGGACAGAGCAGGGGTCACTGTGAATGCTTAAGGAGGAACACAGCAGAGGTCACTGTGTGTGAGTGTGTAAGGAGGACAAAGCAGAGGTTCACCTGTGAATATGTAAGAGAGGACAGAGCAGGGGTCACAGTGTATGAGTGAGTAAAGAGGGACAGAGCCGGGGTCACTGTGTGAATATGTAAGGAGGGACAGATCAAGGGTCACTGTGTAAGTGTGTAAGGTTGGACAGAGCCGGGGTCAGTGTGTGAGTGTGTAAGAGCGACAGAGTAGGGGTCACTGTGTGTGAGTGTGTAAGGAGGAACAGAGCAGGGTCACTTCTGTGTGAGTGTGTAAGGAGGGACAGAGCAGGGGTCATTGTGAATATGTAAGGAGGGACAGAGCCGGGGTCACTGTGTGTGAGTGTGTAAGGTGGGACAGAGCAGGGGTCATTGTGAATATGTAAGGAGGGACAGAGCAGGGGTCACTGTGTCAATATGTAAGAAGGGACAGAGCAGGGATCACTGTGTGAATATGTAAGGAGGACAGAGCAGGGGTCACTGTATGAATATGTAAGGAGGGACAGAGCAGGAGTCACTGTGTGAATATGTAAGGAGGGACAGAGCAGGGGTCACTGCGTGTGAGTGTGTAAGGAGGGACACAGCAGGGGTCATTGTGAATATGTAAGGAGGGATAGAGCAGGGGTCACTGTGAGTCTGTAAGGAGGGCAGAGTAGGGGTCACTGTGTGGGAACATGTAAGCAGGGACAGAGCAGGGGTCCACTGTGTTAGTGTATAAGGAGGGACAGAACAGGGATCACAGTGAATGCTTAAGGAGGGGCACAACAGAGGTCACTTTGTGTGAGTGTGTAAGGAGGGCAAAGCAGAGGTCACTGTGTGGGAATGCATAAGGAGGGACAGAGCAGCAGTCACAGTGTGTGAGTGTGTAAGGAGGGACAGAGTAGGGATCAATGCATGGGAACATGTAAGGAGGGACAGAGCCGGGGTCCCTGTGTGAATATGTAAAGAGGGACAGAGCAGGGGTCACTTTGTAAGTGTGTAAGGTTGGACAGAGCAGAGATCAGTGTGTGAGTGTGTAAGGAGGGACAGACCAGGAGTCAGTGTGTAGGAACATGTAAGGAGGGACAGAGCAGGGGTCACTGTGTGAATACATAAGGAGGGACAGAGCAGGGGTCACTGTGTGTGAGTGTGTAAGGAGGGACAAAGCAGGGTCACTGTGTATGACTGTGTAAGGAGGGACAGAGTAGTGATAACTGTGTGTGAATTTGCAAGGAGGGACACAGCAGGAGTCACTGTGTATGAGTGTGTAAGGAGGGACAGAGCAGGGGTCACTGTGCAAGTGTGTAAGGAAGGACAGACAGGGGTCACTGTGTGAGAGTGTGTAAGAAGGGAAAGAGCAGGGTCACTGTGTGTGAGTGCGTAAGGAGGGACAGAGCAGGGCTCACTGTGTGTGAATGTGCAAGGAGAGACAGAACTGGGGTCATGGTGAATGCGTAAGGAGGGACAGAGCACGAGTCACTGTGTGTGAGTGTGTAATGTGGGCAGAGCACGGGTGACTCTGTGGGAATGTGTAAGAATGTACTGAGCAGGGGTCACTGTATGTGACTGTGTAAGGAGAGGTCTCTGTGTGAGTGTGTAAGGAGTGACAGAGCAGGGTCAGCACTGTGTGTGAGTGTTTAAAAAGGGATGGACCAGGGGTCACCATGTGGGAATGTGTAAGAAGGGAAAGAGCAGTGGTCCCTGTGTGGGAACAGGTAAGTAGGGACAGAGCAGGGGTCAATATATGAGTGAGTAAGGAGGGACAGACAGGGGTCACTGTGTGAGTGTATAAGGAGGGACAAAGCAGGGTCACTGTGTGTAAGTATGTAAAGAGGGACAGAGCAGGGGTCACTGTGTGAGTGTGTAAGGAGGGACAGAGCAGGGTCACTGTGTGGGAATGAGTATAGAGGGACAGACAGGGGTCACTGTGTGAATAAGGATGGACAAAGCAGGGTCACTGTGTGTGAGTGTGTAAAGAGAGACAGAGCAGGGGTCACTGTGTGTGAGTGTGCAAGGAGGGACAGAGCAGGGTCACTGTGTGAGAGTGTTAGGAGGTAGAAAGCAGGGGTCGCTGTGTGTGAGTGTGTAAGGAGAGACAAAGCAGGGTCACTGTGTGAGTGTGTAAGGAGGGACAGAGCAGGGTTCTCTGTGTGAGTGTGTGAGGAGGGACACAGCAGGGTCACTGTTTGGGAATGAGTAAGAATAGAGCAGGGGTCACTGTGTGTGAGGGTGTGAGTGTGTAAGGAGGGACAGAGCAGGGTCACTGTGTGAGAGTGTTAGGAGGTAGAGAGCAGGGGTTACTGTGCGAGTGTATAAGGAGGAAGAGGGCAGGGTCACTGTGTGTGAGTCTGTAAGGAGGGACAGAGTAGGGTCACTGTGTGGGAATCAGTATAAAGGGATACAGCAGGAGTCACTGTGTGTGAGTGTGAAGGGAGGGACAGAGCAGAGTCACTCTGTGAGAGTGTTAGTGTTGTCGAGGCACAGGTCAGGAAGCATAGGAAAACTAGTAGCAGTTGTAGAATTCACCCAAAATTATTTTTTTTCACTAGCATGATCATAAAATAAACTTGTTCAGTATAACTATTTACAAAGGCAAAATAAAATAAAGTTTTCTTTCAGTCTCTGTGTCCCTTGTTCTCCTAATCTTTCTTACCATTGCAGCTTAGCTCTTTTATAAGTCTTCTCAACATCCACCCTTAGCAAGCATCCTGTTCTTGTAAGTGTTCTGTTCTTGTAAATTTCAAGAGTTTCTAGAACACAGTGTGCTTCTTGCGGCCCCCTTTGCACAGCTTTTGTGAAAGGCTCAACAGTTGCACTCAAGTAACCTTGGGAGTTTTCATTAGCTTTTTACAGTTATCTCAAATTATAATTATATACATTTCAACAGTAATATTACATATTTTCTAAACACCAGGGATCTCAATATCAGTTAGATTTCCATACAGTGATTTGCATATATTTTTATATTAGCAGATATGCAAGGGAGGAAAGACAGATAGCAAGAGAGGATGGAGAGAGAGTGAGAGCCAAAGAACTGTGAGATTGTTGGGGTGATCAAATCCAAAGTCTCACAGGAAAATTGGGTGCGCAACCAGACAGAGAAGAGACAGAAAGGAAAAGACAAGATCCTGTATTTAAACACTTTCATAACAAATGTGACAGGGTCTTATTCCACCCCTGTCACAGTTAGGAAGTAGAGAACAGGGGTCACCAAAAGAGGCTGTAAGGAGGACAGAGCAGGGTCACTGTGTGTGAGAGTGTAAGGAGAAACAGAGTAGAGTCACTGTATGGGAATGAGTAAGAATGGACAAAGCAGGGTCACTGTGAGGTTGTAAGGAGGGGCAGAGCAGGGTGACTGTAAATGTATAAGGAGGGACAGGGCAGGGTCACTGTGAGTGTGTAAGGAGGGACAGAGCAGGGGTCACTCTGTGAAAGTATAAGGAGGGACAGACAGGGTGACTGTGTGTGTGTGTAAGAATGGACAGAGCAGGATCACTGTGTGTGCGTGTGTAAGGAGGGACAGAGAAGGGGTCACTGTGTGAGTGTGTAAGGAGGGACGGAGCAGGGTCAATGTGAGTATGTGTGTAAGAAGGGACAGAGTAGGGTCACTATGTGTAAGTTTGTAACGAGGGGCAGAGCAGGGTCACTGTGTGGGAATGAGTAAGGAAGGACAGAGTAGGGGTCACTATGTCTGAGTGTGTTAATAGGGACACAGCAGCATCACTGTGAGAGTGTTAGGAGGTAAAGAGCAGGAAACACTGTGTGAGTGTGTAAGGAGGGACAGATCCGGGTCACTGTGTTTGAGTGTGTAAGGAGAGACAAAGCAGGGTCACTGTGTGTGAGTGTATAAGGAGGGATGGAGCAGGGATCCCTGTGTGAGTGTGTAAGAAGGGATAGAGCAAGGTTCACTGTGTGCGAATGTGCAAAGAGGGACAGAGCTGGGATCACTGTGTGTGAGTGTGTAAGGGGGGACAGACCAGGGACACAGTGTGTGTATATGTATGGAGGGACAGAGCAGGGGTCACTGTGTGAGTGTGTAAGGAGGGACAGACAGGGGTCACTGTGTGTGAGTGTGTAAGGAGGGATACAGCAGGGTCATTGTGAGTGTGTAAGGTGGGACAGAGCAGGGCTCACTGTGTGTAAATGTGCAAGGAGGGACAGAATGGGTCACTGTAAATGTGTAAGGAGGGGCAGAGCAGGGTCACTGTGTATGAGTGTATAATGTGAGCAGAGCAGGGGTCACTGTATGCGAATGTGTAAAGAGGGACAGAGCAAGGGTCACTGTGTTTTAATGTGTCAGGAGAGGTCACTGTGTGTGTGTAAAGAATGACAGAGCAGGGTCACTATGTGTAAGTGTGTAAAAAGGGACAGAGCAAGGGGTTACTGTGTGTGAGTGTGTAAGGGGGGACAGACCAGGGACACAGTGTGTGGATGTGTAAGGAGAGACAGAGCAGGGGTCACTGTGCAAGTGTGTAAGGAGGGACAGACAGCGGTCCCCGTGTGGGAATGGGTATGGAGGAACACAGCAGGGATCACTGTCTGAGAATGTAAGGAGGGACAGAGTAGGGTCACTGTGTGTGAGTGTGTAATGAGGGACAGAGCAGGGTTACTTTGTGAGTGTGTAAGGAGGGACAGAGCAGGGGTCACTATGTGTGAGTTTGTAAGGAGGGACAAAGCAGGGTCAGTGTGTGTGTGTAAGGAGGGACATAGAAGGAGTCACTGTATGAGTATGTAAGGACGGACAGAGCAGGGTCACTGTGAGTAAGTGTATAAGATGGGACAGAGCAGGGTCACTTTGTGTAAGTTTGTAAGGAGGTACAGAGCAGGCTCACTGTGTGAGTGTGTAATGAGGGACAGATCAGGGTCACTGTGTGCGAGTGTGGAAGGAGGAACAGCACAGGGGTAACTGTGTGAGTGAGTGAGTAAGGAGGGACAGACAGGGTCACTGTGTGTGAGTGTGTGATGAGGGACAAAGCAGGGTCACTGTGCTTGACTGTGTAAAGAGGGACATATCAGAGGTCAGTGTCTGAGTGTGTAAGGAGGGACAGAGCAGGGTCACTGTGTGGGAATGAGTATGAAGGGACAGACAAGGGTCACTGGGTATGAATATATAAGGACAGACAAAGCAGGGTCACTGTGTGTGAGTGTGTAAAGAGGAACAGAGCAGGGGTCACTGTGTGAGTGTGTAAGGTGAGACAGAGCAGGGTCACTGTGTGGGAGTAAGTAAGGAGGGACAGACAGGGGTCACTGTGTGTGAGTGTGTAAGGAGAGACAAAGCAGACTCACCGTGTGTGAGTGTGTAAAGAAGGACAGAGCAGGGGTCTCTGTGTGAGTGTGTAAGGAGGGGCAGAGCATGGTCACTGTGAGGGAATGAGTAAGGAGAACAGAGCAGGGGTCACTGTGTGTGAGTGTGTAAGGAGGGACAGAGCAGGTCACTGTGTGAGAGTCTTAGGAGGTAGAGAGCAGGGGTCACTGTGTCTGAGTGTGTAAGGAGAGACAAAGCAGGGTCACTGTGTGAGTGTGTAAGGAGGGACAAAGTAGGGTCACTGTTGGGAATGAGTAGGAACACAGCAGGGGTTACTGTGTGTGCATGTGTAAGGAGGGACAGAGCAAGGTCACTGTGTGTGAGTTTGTAAGGAGGGACAGAGTAGGGTCACATTGTGGGAATTAGTACAAAGGGATACAGTAGGAGTCACTGCATGTCAGTGTGTAAGGAGGGACAGAGCAGGGTCACTCTGTGAGAGTGTTAGTGTTGTCGAGGCACAGGTCAGGAAGCATAGGAAAACGAGCAGTTGTAGAATTCACCCAAATTTTTTTTTTCACTAGCATGATCATAAAATAAACTTGTTCAATATAACTATTTACAAAGGCAAAATAAAATAAAGTTTTCTTTCAGTCTCTGTGTCCCTTGTTCTCCTAATCTTTCTTACCATTGCAGCTTAGCTCTTTTATAAGTCTTCTCTACATCCATCCTTAGCAAGCATCCTGTTATTGTACTGTATGTGTTCTGTTCTTGTAAGTTTCAGGAGTTTCTAGAACACAGTGTGCTTCTTGAGGCCCCCTTTGCACAGCTTTTGTGAAAAGCTCAACATTTGCACTCAAGTAACCTCGGGAGTTTTCCATTAGCTTTTTGCAATCATCTCAAATTATAATTATATACATTTCAACAGTAATATTACATATTTTCTAAACACCAGGGATCTCAATATAAGTTAGATTTCCATACAGTGATTTGCATATATTTTTATATTAGCAGATATGCAAGGGAGGAAAGACAGATAGCAAGAGAGGATGGAGAGAGAGTGAGAGCCAAAGAACTGCGAGATTGTTGGAGTGATCAAATCCAAAGTCTCACAGGAAAATTGGGTTGTGCAACCAGACAGAGAAGAGACAGAAAAGGAAAGACAAGATCCTTGCATTTAAACACTTTCTTCATAACAAATGTGACAGGGTCTTATTCCACCCTGTCACAGTTAGGAAGTAGAGAACAGGGGTCACTGTGTGAGTATGTAAGGAGGGACAGAGCAGGGTCACTGTGTGTGAGAGTGTAAGGAGAAACAGAGTAGAGTCACTGTATGGGAATGAGTAAGAATGGACAAAGCAGGGTCACTGTGAGGTTGTAAGGAGGGGCAGGGCAGGGTGACTGTGAATGCATAAGGAGGGACAGAGCAGGGGTCACTCTGTGAAAGTATAAGGAGGGACAGACAGGGTGACTGTGTGTGTGTGTGTAAGAATGGACAGAGCAGGGTCACTGTGTGTGCGTGTGTAAGGAGGGACAGAGAAGGGGTCACTGTGTGAGTGTGTAAGGAGGGACGGAGCAGGGTCAATGTGAGTATGTGTGTAAGAAGGGACAGAGCAGGGTCACTGTGTGTAAGTTTGTAACGAGGGACAGAGCAGGGTCACTGGAAAATTGGGTTGCGCAACCAGACAGAGAAGAGACAGAAAAGGAAAGACAAGATCCTTGCATTTAAACACTTTCTTCATAACAAATGTGACAGGGTCCTATTCCACCCTGTCACAGTTAGGAAGTAGAGAACAGGGGTCACTGTGTGAGTATGTAAGGAGGGATAGAGCAGGGTCACTGTGTGTGAGAGTGTAAAGAGAAACAGAGTAGAGTCACTGTATGGGAATGAGTAAGAATGGGCAGAGCAGGGTGACTGTGAGTGTGTAAAGAGGGACAGGGCAGGGTCACTGTGAGTGTGTAAGGAGGGACAGAGCAGGTGTCACTGTGTGAATATATAAGGAGGGACAGGCAGGGTGACTGTGTGTGAGTGTGTAAGAATGGACAGAGCAGGGTCACTGTGTGTGTGTGTGTAAGGAGGGACAGAGAAGGGGTCACTGTGTGAGTGTGTAAGGAGAGACAGAACAGGGTCAGTTTGTGGGAATGAGTAAGGAGGGACAGAGCAAGGGTCACTTTCTGAGTGTGTAAGGAGGGACAGAGCAGGGTCAATGTCAGTATGTGTGGAAGAAGGGACAGAGCAGGGTCGCTATGTGTAAGTTTGTAAGGAGGGACAGAGCAGGGTCACTGTGTGGGAATGAGTAAAGAAGGACAGAGTAGGGGTCACTATGTCTGAGTGTGTTAATAGGGACAGAGCAGGGTCACTGTGAGAGTGTTAGGAGGTAAAGAGCAGGAGACACTCTGTGAGTGTGTAAGGAGGGACAGATCCGGGTCACTGTGTTTGAGTGTGTAAGGAGAGACAAAGCAGGGTCACTGTGTGTGAGTGTATAAGAAAGGATGGAGCAGGGATCCTTGTGTGAGTGTGTAAGAAGGGACAGAGCAAGGCTCACTGTGTGCGAATGTGCAAAGAGGGACAGAGCTGGGGTCACCGTGTGTGAGTGTGTAAGGGGGGACAGACCAGTGACACAGTGTGTGCATATGTATGGAGGGACAGATCAGGGGTCACTGTGTGAGTGTGTAAGGTGGGAAAGACAGGGGTCACTGTGTGTGAGTGTGTAAGGAGGGATACAGCAAGGTCATTATGTGGGAGCGTGTAAGGAGGGACAGAGCAGGGCTCACTGTGTGTAAATGTGCAAGGAGGGACAGAATAGGTCACTGTGAGTGTGTAAGGGGGGCAGAGCAGGATCACTGTGTACGAGTGTGTAATGTGAGCAGAGCAGGGGTCACTGTGTGGGAATGTGTAAGGAGGAACAGAGCAAGGGCCACTGTGTTTTAGTGTGTCAGGAGAGGTCACTGTTTGTGTGTGTGTGTGTGTGTGTGTGTGTGTGTGTGTGTAAAGAGTGACAGAGCAGGGTCACTACGTGTAAGTGTGTAAATAGGGACAGAGCAGGGGGTTACTGTGTGTGCGTGTGTAAGGAGAGACAGAGCAGGGGTCACTGTGCAAGTGTGTAAGTAGGGACAGACAGGGGTCCCTGTGTGGGAATGGATATGGAGGATCACAGCAGGGATCACTGTCTGAGAATGTAAGGAGGGACAGAGTAGGGTCACTGTGTGTGAGTGTGTAATGAGGGACAGAGCAGGGTAACTTTGTGAGTGTGTAAGGAGGGACAGAGCAATGGTCACTATGTGTGAGTTTGTAAGGAGGGACAAAGCAGGGTCAGTGTGTGTGTGTGTGTGTGTGTGTGTAGGGAGGACATAGAAGGAGTCACTGTATGAGTGTGTAAGGAGGGACAGAGCAGGGTCACTGTGTGAGTGTGTAGTGAGGGACAGAGCAGGGTCACTGTGTGTGGTGTGGAAGGAGGGACAGATGCAGGGTCACTGTGTGGAGTGTGGTAAGGAAGAAAAGATGGGTCACTGTGTGTGAGTGTGTAATGAGGGACAAAGCAGGGTCACTGTGCTTGACTGTGTAAAGAGGGACAGAGCAGAGGTCAGTGTCTGAGTGTGTAAGGAGGGACAGAGCAGGGTCACTGTGTGAGAGTGTTAGGAGGTAGAGAGCAGGGGTCACTGTGTGAGTGTGTAAGGAGGGACAGGGAAGGGTCACTGTGAGGGTGTGTAAGGAGGGACAGAGTAGTGTCACTTTGTGGGAATGAGTAAGAAGTGACAGAGCACGGTCACTGTGTGTGAGTGTGTAAGGAAGGACAGGGCAGGGTCACTGTGAGTGTGTATGGAGGGACAGAGCAGGGGTCACTGTGAATGTGTAAGGAGGGGCAGAGCAGGATCACTGTGTGGAAGTTTGTAAGATGGGACAGAGCAGGGTCAGTGTCTGAGTGTGTGAGGAGGGACAGAGCAGGGTCACTGTCTGTGGGTGAGTAAGGAGGGACAGAGCATGGTCACTGTGTGAGAGTGTTGGAAGGTAGAGAGCAGGGGTCACTGTGTGAGTGTGTGAGGAGGGAAAGAGCGGGGTCACTGTGTGAGTGTATAAGGAGGGGCAGAGCAAGGTCATTGTGTGAGAGTGTGTAAGGAGGGACAGAATAGGGTCACTGTGTGGGAATCAGTAAGAAAGGACAGAGCAGGAGTCTCTGTGTGTGAGTGTGTAAGGGGGAACAGAGCAGAGTCACTGTGTGAGAGTGTTAAGAGGTAGAGAGCAGGGGTCACTGTGTGCGCTTGTGTAAGGAGGGACAGAGCAGGGTCACTGTGAGTGTATGTAAGGAGGGGCAGAGCAGGGTCACGTTGTGGGAATGAGTAAGAAGGGACAGAGCACGGTCACTGTGTGTAAGGAGGGACAGGGCAGGGTCACTGTGTGTGAATGTGTGAGGAGGGACAGGGCAGGGTCATTGTGAGGGTGTGTAAGGAGGGACAGAGCAGTGTCACTTTGAGGGAATGAGTAAGAAGCGACAGAGCACGGTCACTGTGTGTGAGTGTGTAAAGAAGGACAGGGCAGGGTCACTGTGAGTGTGTACGGAGGGACAGAGCAGGGGTCACTGTGTGAATGTGTAAGGAGGGACAGACAGGGGTCACTGTGAATGTGTAAGGAGGGGCAGAGCAGAATCACTGTGTGGAAGTTCGTAAGATGGGACAGAGCAGGGTCACTGTGTGTAAGTCTGTAAGGAGGGACAGAGCAGGATCACTGTGTGAGTGTATAATAAGGGGCAGAGCAGGATCACTGTGTGTAAGTGTGTAAGGAGGAACAGCGTAGGGGTCACTGTGTGAGTGAATAAGGAGGGACAGGACAGGTCACTGTGAGTGAGTGTGTGTGTGTGTGTGTGTGTGAAGGTACATAGAAGGGGTCACTGTGTGAGTGTGTAAGGAGGGACACATCAGGATCACTGCATGTAAGTGTGTAAGATGGGACAGAGCAGGGTCACTGTGTCTAAGTTTGTAAGGTGGGACAGAGCAGGGTCACTGTGCCTAAGTTTGTAAGGTGGGACAGAGCAGGGCCACTGTGAGAGTAAGTAATAAGGGGCAGAGCTGGGTCACTGTGTGTGAGTGTGTAAGGAGGGACAGCGCAGGGGTCACTGTGTGAGTGAGTAAGGAGGGACAGAGCAGAGGTCACTTTGTGAGTGTGTAAGGAGGGACAGGCAGAGGTCACTGTGTGTGAGTGTGTAAGGAGGGACAGAACAGGATCACTGTGTGGGAATGAGTAACGAGGAACACAGCAGGGGTCACTGTGTGTGAGTATGTAGGGTGGGACAGAGCAGGGTCACTGTGTGAGAGTGTTAGGAGGTAGAGAGCAGGGGTCAAAGTGTGAGTGTGTGAGGAGGAAAAGAGTAGGGTCTCTGTGTGTGAGTGTGTAAGGAGGGACAGAGCAAGGTCACTGTGTGTGAGTGTGTAAGGAGGGACAGAGCAGGGTCACGGTGTGAGAGTGTTAGGAGGTAAAGAGGAGGGGTCACTGTGTGAGTGTGTAAGGAGGGACAGAACAGGGGTCACTGTGAGTGTGTAAGGAGGGACAGAGCAGGGTAACTGTGTGTGTGTGTGTGTGTGTGTATGGACAGACAGAGAAGGGGTCACTGTGTGTAAGTGTGGAAGATGGGATAGAGTCACCGTGTGTGAGTGTGTAAGGAGGTAAAGAGCAGGGTCACTGTGTGAAAGTGTTAGGAGGGATAGATTTGCGTCACTGTGTGTGTGTGTAAGGAGGGACAGAGCAGAGGTCACTGTGTGTATAAGGAGGGACAAAGAAATGGCTCACTGTGTGAGAATGTTAAAGGAGGAACAGAACAGGGGTCACTTTGAATCTGTAAGGAGGGACAGAGCAGGGGTCACTGTGTGTGAGTGTATAATGTGGGCAGAGCTGGGGTCACTGTGTGGGAATGTGTGAGGAGGGACAGAGCAGGGGTTACTGTGTGAGAGTGTGCAAGGAGAGGTCACTTTGTGAGGGTATAAGGAATGACAGAGCAGTGTCACTCTGTGTTAGTGTGTAAAAAGGGACGGAGCAGGGGGTCACACTGCGGGAATGTGTAAGGAGGGACAGATCAGGGGTCCCTGTGTGGGAATGGATATGGAGAGACAGAGCAGGGGTCACTGTGTGATTATGTAAGGAGGGACAGAGTAGGGTCAGTGTGTGTGATTGTTTAAGGAGGGACAGAGCATGGTTACTGTGTTAGTGTGTAAGAAGGTACAGAGCAGTGTCACTGTGTGAGTGAGTAAGGAGGGACAGACAGGGTTACTGTGTGTAGAGTGTATGGGATGGACAATATGGTCTCTGTGAGGGAGGGACAGGTAGAGGTCACTGTGAGAGTGTGTAATGAGGGACAGAGCAGATCACTGTGTGGGAATTATTAGGGAGGGACAGAGCCGTGGTCAGTGTGTGTGAGTGTGTAAGGAGGGGCAGAGCTTGGTCACTGTGTGAGAGTGTTAGGAGGTAGATAGAACTGGTCGCTGTGTGAGTGTGTAAGGAGGGACAGACATGGGTCACTGTTTGTTAGTGTGTAAGGAGGGACAGAGCAGGGTAACTGTGTGTGTGTGTGTGTGTATGGAGGGACAGAGAAGGGGTCACTGTGTGGAAGATGGGATAGAGCAGAGTCACTGTGTGTGAGTGTGTAAGGAGGTAAAGAGCAGGGTCACTGTGTGAGAGTGTTAGGAGGGAGAGTGTTGCGTCACTGTGTGTGTGTGTGTGTGTGTGTGTGTGTGTGTGTGTGTGTATAAGGAGGGACAGAGCAGAGATCACTGTGTGCATAAGGAGGGACAAGGAAAAGGCTCACTGTGTGTGAATGTTAAAGGAGGGACAGAACAGGGGTCACTTTGAATGTGTAAGGAAGGACAAAGCAGGGGTCATTGTGTGCGAGTGTGCAATGTGGGCAGAGCTGGGGTCATTGTGTGGGAATGTGTAAGGAGGGACAGAGCAGGGGTCACTGTGTGAGAGTGTGTAAGGAGAGGTCACTTTGTGAAGTATAAGGAGTGACAGACCAGTGTCACTATGTGTAAGTGTGTAAAAAGGGATAAAGCAGGAGGTCACTGTGTGAGAATGTGTAAGAAGGGACAGAGCAGGGTTCCCTGTGTGGGAATGGATATGGAGGGAAAGAGCAGGGGCCACTGTATGATTATTTAAGGAGGGACAGAGTAGGGTCAGTGTATGTGAGTGTTTAAAGAAGGACAGAGCATGGTCACTGTGTAAGTGTGTAAGAAGTAACAGAGCAGTGTCACTGTGCAACTGAGGAAGGAGGGACAGACAGGGGTTACTGTGTGTGAGTGTGTAACGATGGACAAAGTATGGTGTCTGTGTGTGAATGTGTAAGAAGGGACAGAGTAGACGTCACTGTGTGAGTGTGTAATGAGGGTCAGAGCAGGATCACTGTGTGGGGATGAATAGGGAGGGACAGAGCAGGGGTCAGTGTGTGTGATTGTGTAAGGAGGGACAGAGCTTGGTCACTGTGTGAGAGTGTTAAGAGGTAGATAGAAGTGGTCACTGTGTGAGTGTGTAAGGAGGGACAGTGCAGGGTTCACTGTGTGAGTGAGTAAGGAGGGACAGACAGGGGTCACTGTGTGAGTGTGTAAGGAGGGACAGAGCAGGGTCACTGTGTGTGTGTGTGTGTGTGTGTGTGTGTGGGAGGACAGAAGGGGCCACTGTGTGTGTGGGAGGAGACAGAACAAGGGTCACTTTGTGTAAGTATGGAAGAAGGGACAGAGCAGAGTCACTGTGTGTGAATGTGTAAGGAGGGACAGAGCAGGGTCACTGTGTGGGAATGAGTAACGAGGAACAGAGCAGGGGTCACTGTGTGTGAGTGTGTCAGGTGGGACAGAGCAGGGTCACTGTGTGAGAGTGTTAGGAGGTAGAGAGCAGGAGTCACTATGTGAGTGTGTAAGGAGGGACAGTGCAGTGTCACTGTGCAGTGTATGAGAGTGTAAGGAGGGACAAGGCAGGGTTACTGTGAGTGTGTAGGGAGGTACAGAGAAGGGGTCAGTGTGTGAATGTGTAAGGAGGGACAGACAGGGGTCACTGTGAGTGTGTAAGGAGGGACAGAGCAGGGCAATTGTGTGTGTGTGTGTGTTTACGGAGGGACAGAGAAGGGGTCACTGTGTGGAAGATGGGATAGAGCAGAGTCATTGTGTGTGAGTGTGAAAGGAGGTAGTAAAGAGCAGGGTCACTGTGTGAGAGTGTTAGGAGGGATAGAGTTGCGTCACTGTGTGTGAGTGTGTAAGGAGGAACAGAGCAGAGGTCACTGTGTGTATAAGGAGGGACAAAGAAAGGGCTCACTGTGTATGTATGTTAAAGGAGGAACAGAACAGGGGTCACTTTGAATCTGTAAGGAGGGACAGAGCAGGGGTCACTGTGTGTGAGTGTATAATGTGGGCAGAGCTGGGGTCACTGTGTGGGAATGTGTGAGGGGGGACAGAGCAGGGGTTACTGTGTGAGAGTGTGTAAGGAGAGGTCACTTTGTGAGGGTATAAGGAATGACAGAGCAGTGTCACTCTGTGTAAGTGTGTAAAAAGGGACGGAGCAGGGGGTCACTCTGTGGGAATGTATAAGAAGGGACAGAGCAGGGGTCCCTGTGTGGGAATGGCTATGGAGAGATAGAGCAGGGGTCACTGTGTGATTATGTAAGGAGGGACAGAGTAGGGTCAGTGTGTGTGATTGTTTAAGGAGGGGGCAGAGCATGGTTACTGTGTTAGTGTGTAAGAAGGTACAGAGCAGTGTCACTGTGTGAGTGAGTAAGGAGGGACAGACAGGGGTTACTGTGTGTAAGTGTGTAAGAATGGACAAATATGGTCTCTGTAAGGAGGGACAGGGTAGAGGTCACTGTGTGAGTGTGTAATGAGGGACAGAGCAGGATCACTGTGTGGGAATGAATAGGGAGGGACAGAGCAGTGGTCAGTGTGTGTGAGTGTGTAAGGAGGGACAGAGCATGATCACTGTGTGAGAGTGTTAGGAGGTAGATAGAAGTGGTCACTGCGTGAGTGTGTAAGGAGGGACAGCGCAGGGTTCACTGTGTGAGTAAGTAAGGAGTGACAGACGGGGTCACTGTGTGTGAGTGTGTAAGGAGGGACAGAGCAGGTTCACTGTGTGTGTGTGTGGGCGCGTGTGTAAGGAGGGACAGAGAAGGCACCACTGTGTGAGTGTGTAAGGTGAGACAGAACAGGGTCACTTTGTGTAAGTGTGGAAGATGGGACAGAGCAGAGTCACTGTGTGTGAATGTCTAAGGAGGGACAGATCAGGGTCACTGTGTGAATGTGTAAGGAGGGACAGACAGGTGTCAGTGTTTGTGAGTGTGTAAGGAGGGACAGAGCGGGGTCACTGTGTGTGTATGTGTGTGTGTATGGAGGGACAGTGAAGGGGTTACTGTGTGAGTGTGCAAGGAGAGACAGAGCAGGGTCACTGTATGTAAGTGTGTAAGATGGGATAGAGGAGAGTCACTGTGTGTGAGTGTGTGAGGAGGGACAGAGCAGGGGTCACTGTGTGTAAGGAGGGACAAAGAAAGGGTTCACTGTGTGGGAATGTTCAAGGAGGGACAGAACAGGGGTCACTTTAGATGTAGGAGGGACAGGCGGGGGTCACTGTGTCTTGAGGTGTGTAATGTGGGCAGAGCTGGAGGGTCACTGTGTGAGGGTGTGTGAGGAGGTCTCTTTGAGGGTATAGGAGTGACAGTGCAGTGTCACTATGTAAAAGTATATAAAAAGGGACCGAGCAGGGGGTCACTGTGTGGGAATGTGTAAGGAGGGACAGAGCAGGGGTCTCTGTGTGTGGATGTATATGGAGGGAAAGAGCAGGTGTCACTGTGTGATTATGTAAGGAGGGACAGAGTAGGGTCAGTGTGTGATTGTTTAAGGAGGGACAGAGCATGGTCAATGTGTGAGTGTGTAAGAAAGTACAGAATAGTGTCACTGTGCGAGTGAGTAAGGAGGAACAGACAAGGTTTACTGTGTGTGAGTGTGTAAGGATGGATAAAGTATGGTCTCTGTGTGTGAGTGTGTAAGGAGGGACAGAGTAGAGGTCACTGTGTGAGTGTGTAATGAGGGACAGAGCAAAATGTGTTGGACTGAATAGGGAGGGACAGAGCGGGGTCACTGTGTGTGTAAGGAGGGACAGAGCAGGGCTCACTGTGTGTGAATGTTCAAGGAGGGACAGAACAGGGTCACTTTGAATGTGTTCGGAGGGTCAGAGCAGGGGTCATTGTGTGCAAGTGTGTAATGTGGGCAGAGCTGGGGTCACTGTGTGGGAATGTGTAAGGAGGGACAGAGCAGGGGTTACTTTGTGGGAATGGATATGGAGGGAAAGAGCAGGGGCCACTGTGTGAGTATGTAAGGAGGGCAGTGTAGGGTCTGTAAGGAGGAACAGACAAGGTTTACTGTGTGTGAGTGTGTAAGGATGGATAAAGTATGGTCTCTGTGTGTGAGTGTGTAAGGAGGGACACAGCATGGTCACTGTGTGAGTATGTAAGGTGGTACACAGCAGGGTCACTGTGTGAGTAAAGAGGGACAGACAGGGGTCACTGTCTGTGAGTGTGGAAGGAGGGACAAAACATGGTCTGTGTGTGTATGTGAGTGTGTAAGGAAGGACAGAGTAGGGGTCACTGTTTGAGTGTGTAATGAGGGACTGAGCAGGATCACTGTGTGGGAATGAATAGGGAGGGACAGAGCAGGGGTCAGTGTGTGTGAGTGTGTAAGGAGGAACACAGCAGAGTGACTGTGTGAGAGTGTTAGGAGGTAGATAGCATTGGTCACTGTGTGAGTGTGTAAGGAGGGACAGTGGAGGGTTCACTGTGTGAGTGAGTGAGTAAGGTGGGACAGACGGGTCACTGTTTGTGAATGTGTAAGGAGGGACAGAGTAGGGGTCACTGTATGAGTGTGTAATGAGGGACAGAGCAGGATTACTGTGTGGGAAGAAGTAAGGAGGGCAGAGCAGGATTCACTGTGTGTGCATGTGAAGGAGGGACAGAGAATGCGTCATTTTGTGAGTGTGTAAGGTGGGACAGGGCAAGGCTTATTGTGTGTGAAAGTGCAAGGAGGGCAGGGCAGGAGTCACTGTGAATGTGTAAGGAGGCACTGAACAGGGGTCTCTGTGTGTGAGTGTGTAAGGAGGGACAGAGCAGGGTCACTGTGTGTGTGTATACAAAGAGGCAGAGCAGAGGTCACTGTGTGGGAATGTGTAAGGAAGGAGTGAGCAGAGGTCCCTGTGTGGGAGTGGGTAAGGAGGGACATAGCAGGGTTCATTGTGTGAGTGTGTAAGGAGGGACAGAGGAGGGTCACTGTGTATATGTGTTTATGTGTGTGTGTGTGTATGTGTAAAAAGGGACAGAGCAGAGGTCACTGTGTGGGAATGTGGCAGGAGGTACAGATCAGTGGTCCCTGTGTGGGAATGATAAAGGAGGTAGATAGCATTGGTCACTGTGTGAGTGTGTAAGGAGGGACAGAGAAGGGTCTCTGTATGTGATTGTGTAAGATGGTAGAGAGCAGGGTCACTGTGTGTGACTGTGTAAGGAGGGACAGAGCAGCTCACTGTATGTGATTGTGTAAGATGGTAGAGAGCAGGGTCACTGTGTGTGACTGTGTAAGGAGGGACAGAGCAGCTCACTGTATGTGATTGTGTAAGATGGTAGAGAGCAGGGTCACTGTGTGGGAAAGTGGCAGGAGGTACAGATCAGAGGTCCCTGTGTGGGAATGATAAAGGAGGGACAGAGTAGGGTTCACAGTGTGAGTGTGTAAGGAGGGACAGAGAAGGGTCTCTGTATGTGATTGTGTAAGATGGTAGAGAGCAGGGTCACTGTGTGTGACTGTGTAAGGAGGGACAGAGCAGGGTCACTGTGTGTGTGTGTACAAAGAGGCAGAGCAGAGGTCACTGTGTGGGAATGTGTAAGGAAGGAGTGAGCAGAGGTCCCTGTGTGGGAGTGGGTAAGGAGGGACATAGCAGGGTTCACTGTGTGAGTGTGTATGGAGGGACAGAGGAGGGTCACTGTGTATATGTGTTTATGTGTGTGTGTGTGTGTATGTAAAGGACAGAGCAGAGGTCACTGTGTGGGAATGTGGCAGGAGGTACAGATCAGTGGTCCCTGTGTGGGAATGATAAAGGAGGTAGATAGCATTGGTCACTGTGTGAGTGTGTAAGGAGGGTCAGAGAAGGGTCTCTGTATGTGATTGTGTAAGATGGTAGAGAGCAGGGTCACTGTGTGTGACTGTGTAAGGAGGGACAGAGCAGAGCTAATTGTGAGTGTGGAAGGAGGGACAGAGCAGGGTCACTGTGTGGGAGTGAGTAAGGAGGGACAGAGCAGCGGTCAATGTGTGTGAATGTATAAGGAGGGACAGAGCAGGGTTACTGTGTGAGAGTGTTAGGAGACATAGCATAATGGTCACTGTGTGTGTGTGTGTAAGGAGGGACAGAGCAGGGTCTCTGTGTGTGTGTGTAAGGAGTGACAGGGCAGGGTCACTGTGTGAGAGTGTTAGGAGGTAGAGAGCAGGGGTCACTGTGAGAGTGTGTAAGGAGGGACGGAGCAGGGTCACTGTGTATGAGAGTGCATGGAGGGACAAGGCAGGATTACTGTGAGTGTGTAGTGATGGACAGAGCAAGGGTCACTGTGTGAATGTGTAAGGAGGGACAGACAGGTGTCAGTGTTTGTGAGTGTGTAAGGAGGGACAGAGTGGGGTCACTGTGTGTGTATGTAACCCCCCTGCAAATGGGGGTTCCCAAAAGACTTCCAGGAGCTTGCTTGAATGCTCCAAGCCTGAATGGTGTTTGGTGTTTAAGCCATTTATCAGTGAGTGTTTTTAGAACCTCTGGTACTGTCTCTTTAAGAGCTGTCTGATTGCAGACATAATTAGTTTGTATGGGGGGACTGTGTGTTTCTTTGATTGAGTACCACTCAAGCTGCTGCCAATTCACTCCATTTTGCAGTCACTAGGAGTGCAAAGGAACCTATCTGAAAGATGTAACTGTTTGCCTGAAACCATTTAGAGTAATAATGAAATTACAGTTTGTCTAACCTGCTTTCTTTGCAGTCAGAACTGTGTCTGCCTAGTTCCCCATTCTGGTTTTGAACTGCTGAACTGGACCAATCAGTGTAGGTAAGCTAGCTCTAAAATGGTGCCTTGGACGAATCAGAACTTGGACTCATAATCTGGAGCCAGACACAAGAGGATTGTATGGGCAGTGACTCTGGGAGATGTAGTTTAGACTTCAGCGCCTTTTTGGACCAACAGCAGCAGTCTATTGTGGTGACAGCCAATCCAGTCAAGAACTGGAGGAACTCAAAGGAAGTGCCGGTTTGTCTGTTGGAGTTTCAGTTTAGTTCTGGAGTGAAGGGAAAGAAACCCTGTGCTCCTTCAGTGCACAGTTTCAGTCAAAAACGTGTATAAGGCCCAGAGTTCCGGTCTGCAGCTTGTGTAACTGCTTGTTAGGACTGAATCCTGCCTGTGAAAAGAATCAAAGGATCTCTGAAGAGAGAAACCAGGCTCACCCTGTAGAAGACTGGAGAAATTGTTGATTGCACTCGGTCTGTCAGGAACTGAATCTGCTGTGTGTTCTCCCGGGTATTGTGCAGTAATTGCGATCGGGATAGAGAAGCAGCCTGCCTGGTATAGTACTTTCTTTTACCATATAAATGTGTGAAAGAGTCTCGTGGAGCTCAAGAGTAGCCTCTGCTGACGCTGAAGGACCCTATCTTGTTTGGAGGTCGTGAGTACTAATTCAGGGTCGCTCCCTGTTGAATTGCCACATTAAATCAAATGGAATCACTGTACTGCTGACTGTTTAAACTAATTTTCTTTTCACTGTGTGAAAGGGCCCTACCAGCTGCCACGGTTTGGACTAGCCACTAGGGCTTGGGTACCCAGGGACAGTAACTGGTAGGGATAGGCCTCTGCACAGAGCCATCAGGTAGATAGTGAGTGATAAGCTAATCTAACCTGATTTCCCCTGTCCTTGTTATATCCCCCTAAATAAATCAGAGCTGCTTGTTTCAGCAAAGTTATACTGCCTGAGGTATTTGTCTATGTTAAAGTACTGTACTGTGATTGTTGCACTGTATCTTATTTCACAGGAGGTCCCAGTGCGGAACTAGTCCTGGGGTAAGTGTATACTGTGAAGGTAATTCTGATATATTGTGTGGGCCACTAGTGGGAAGAAGGGGTTGCAGTGTCCCAGAGGGCTGTGACCAAGTAAGTTTAACTATTGCAAACCCTGACCTCTGGGTGGAGGCACCGCCATTGGATCCAGGCCCCTCAACCTGTTAGTGGCAAATCAGGCAGGGGTAGTAGCCCCTGAGATAGCGCCATCTAGGGGTTACATCTTGGAGGCTCACCGCTGGGATTTATGTGTCCTCTGGTGGCCATATTTCATAACCACTGTTAAGAAAAAATGGTACCCGACAGAAGTGGCTGTGCACCGGCTGGTGGAGTGGTGTACTGGGAGGAGATTGACCTCCAAAATGCTATGCTTATCCTGGACATCCCCTGGGTATCAATACGGACACTGTACAGGAGTACTTTCCAAGGTGGAAGGTTTACAAAACCCTGTGGTGGTGGGTCGGCATGCTAATCTGCTCACCCACACTTTTCTGGCCTAGTAGAGTTTAAGGATCCCATAGATAGCTCCAAAGTGCCACAGACCATTACCCCAGAGGGAGCCCTCACTGCTTGGAGAGTGATAACTAAGGACAGTAAAGACCGGGGAAATGAGCCCCACCACTATCTGAAACTTTTGAGGAGAAATTTGCTAAATGGTTGCTGGGAGAAGGGAAACTGTGGAGGACTTGAAGAAACTATTCTTGCCACCTGGGGTGTTCCTCCCCAACACCCTGTCCTCCAGTGCCCGTAATGGTGGCTGAACCAATGCAGACTCCTATTTCTGCACCTGCCATTAGTCATGACTCTTACCGAAGGTTGAGGATCTTCTCTGGCACCCTCCCCATCCCCCAAGGGGAGGAAGACTGGGAGACCTGGATAGACTATGTTGCCCCCCAAGTGCTAGAATGGCAATGCTCGGAAGCCGAAAAGCAAAAGAGGGTTAGTGAGAGCCTCTGAGGTCCTGCCCTGGCTACCATCCGTGCTAAACGGGCCATTAACCCTGAAGCGACTGCACAGGCCTATCTTGAGGCCTTGGAGAATGTATGGGAGCCCAGATTCTGATGAGGACCTATGGTGGAGAGTAAGAAATGCACAACAGTACCAAGGGAGTTGTTGTCTTGTGTATGTATCTCGGCTGGAAAAATTGTTGCAAGAATGCCTCAGAAAGGGTAGTTTGCCAGCGATTGAACTGGACGAACCAGGCTGGACAGGATCCTTAAGTCTGCCCCCTTCTCAGAACTGCTGTTGCTTCAGTTACGCCTGGCAAATCGACTGGAATCCCCACCCTCCTATGATGAGTTAATGAGAGAAATTCGAGGAGTTGAGAAAAGGTGATCTTGGGAGAGACCTGCACCAATAGCTGCGGCTATGACCCGAGTGACTGAGGGTGGCCCATCAAGTGAAGTTCAGGGGCAGAGGTTGGCAGTCAATGAGTGCTCTGATAAGGAAAAAGATATGCCACAATGGGGCGAACTGTTGAGAGATCCGGAATTCAAAACAGTCCCTTTATGAAGGCCACACCTGCAAGTACGGGCTGACCTATATCGACTGCATCTGCTATGGGGGTGGGGATACCCACTCATGTATCTCCTGCTGATAACAGCTCCGAACTCGATTCCTTGACCATGGAAGTGGAGAAACTGACGAGATGTCTCCAAATGCTTATCACGCCGCAGACAGAGATGGCACCAAGGTTTCCAGTTAGTAATACCCCCGCCCTGGCTCCCAGTGTGGCGCCTCGGCCAGCTCAAACTCCAGAAAGTATGTTTTGCTATAATTGTGGGAAGGATGGGCACATGAAAAGGGAATGCAGGTCCCCAAAAGACACTGACAAAGTTGCATATAGGCTACAAGGAGCTTGGAGAACAAATCAGTGGTTAAGAGGTGCACGAATGATCCCAGTGAGGGCACCAAAATGCTAACTCACGTCCTTTTGTGGCAAGGTCAGTTGCCCAGGCCCCCACTCGCCTCTCAGACTGGTCCAGAATAGTGGGTCCCTCCATGGAGACCACTGTAAAGGTGAATGGAGTGTCTACAAGAGCTGTATTAGACAGTGGCTCCCAAGTGACAATTATGTTCCAGGATTGGTATCAGAAGCATTTGTCAGGCGTACCCTTACAACCATTAGAAGGACTGCATGTATGGGGGTTAAGGAGAAGGCCTACCCTATTCCGGTATATCCGAATTTGGCTGTCTTTCCCACCTCCGTGGCTGGAGTGGCCGAACAAGTAGAGACTCTAGCTTTAGTGTGTCCCCCACTGGACTGTATGATGGTGTCCTTTGTTGATTGGAACAAATTCTCTCATATGTTCGGAAGGCTGGCACAGTTGTGTTATGAAAACAGGGTCAAAAAACTAGTAGAGCTTTAAGAGTTCCAGCTTTAATTAAGAAGGCCTATGAGGCACAGAAAGATGCTGGAAAAATAGAACCAGAGGAACCGGTCGGAATTGTATGGAAGAAGGATCCTGAGTCTTGATCCTGGCGCCAAATGCCCAGTGTACCTTACAGGGAGAGGTCCGTATCAGAAAGGATGTTAAGAATAAAATATTAATGTTGGATGCACCAGGCGATGGAAAATTGCCAGAGGGACTGCTGGTCAAGCCTAGTATTTTGCCCGCTAGAGCCCATGCTTATGCCAGAAGGGTAATGGTCCAAGTTCATAATGTGTCTGAAAGAGACATTCGAGTAAATAGAGGTTGCATCCTGGCTAATGTGCATTGTGCAGACACTGCAGTGCTACCCAGCAGCAAGAGTTCGAGGAAGAATGACAGAGTAACGCCTGACTTGTTTGATTTCGGCGACTCCCTGTTGCCAGCTGAATGGAAAGTGAGGATCAGTGAGAAGCTTGCCCAGAGAGACCAGGTGTTTTCTTTAAAGGAATGGGACGTAGGATGCATGCAAGAAGCTGAGCACAATATCCGGCTGCATGACGAAAGACCATTTCGTGAGAGGTCTCGACGCCTGGCACCTGCTGACATAGATGATGTGAGACGGCATCTGCAAGAGATGTTAGCTGCTGGTGTAATACAAGAATCCAGAAGCCCTTATGCTTCCCCCATTGTGGTAGTGAGGAAAAAGAATGGGACAGTAAGGATGTGTGTGGATTATCGCACCTTAAACCGGCGGACTATCCCTGATCAGTACACAATGCCCGGCATTCAGGATGCTTTGGACTGCCTAAACGGGAGCAAGTGGTTCTCTGTGTTGGATCTCCGCAGTGGGTACTACCAGATCCCGATGACCCCAGAGGACCGTGAGAAGACAGCCTTTATCTGTCTGCTTGGCTTCTATGAATTCATGAGGATGCCTCCAGGATTTCAGGTGCCCCAGCCACTTTTCAATGATTGATGGAGCGTGCAGTGGGGACATGAACTTACTAGAGTGCCTGGTATACCTAGATGATGTTATTGTGTTTGGCAGCTCACTGGAGGAACATGAGAGCAGATTATTTGAGGTATTGGACCGACTGGAGGACTTTGGCCTTAAACTGTCCATTGATAAGTGTCAATTCTTTCAAACATCAGTAAAGTATGTGGGACACATAGTGTCCACCGAGGAATAGAGACCGACCCAAGTAAAGTTGAGGCCTTGACCACCTGGCCACAGCCCAAAATCTAAAGAACTGCAAAGATTCCTGGGATTCTGTGGTTATTATCGGCGCTTCATCAAGGACTATTCAAGAGTGATCCGCCTTTACTTAACCTTACTCAAGGGTATCCCCCAACCCACAAAAAATACCAAAAGTCAGCGTCCCTCAAGACTGAAAGAGTGTATTTTCATCCGAGTGAAGTATTTGGGGCCGCTGGACTCCTGATTGTGAGACTGCTTTTCATGAGATCATATATCAACTTACCCATGCTCCAGTGCTGGCCTATGCCAATCCAAGAAAACCTTACGTCCTGCACACTGATGCTAGCTTGCAAGGGTTGGGGGCTGTGTTGTACCAAGAGCATGAGAATGGCCTGAGACCAGTGGCCTTTGCCAGTAGAAGCCTGACCCCATCCGAAAAGAACTATCCTGTACATAAGTTAGAGTTCCTAGCTTTGAAGTGGGCTATTGTTGACCAATTCCATGAGTACTTGTATGGGGCTAAAATACTAGTAAAAACTGACAATAATCCTTTGACCTATGTGCAGACCTCAGCTAAGTTGGATGCCACTGGCCATAGGTGGCTTTTCTGCATTATCTACATATGACTATGCTCTCAATACCGAGCAGGTCTGAACCATAGATGCTGATGCTCTCTCCGGAGGCCTGTTCCCCAGAATGATTGGGTCCGATTGGCAGAACCTGACATTCGGGCACTCTGCCGGAAGTTTGACAGGGAGGAACAAATGTCCACGGACGCAGTGGACTGCATGGTGGATTGCTTGGGACCCTCTGAGAATTGCATGCCTGCTGCTTATTGCCACTTTTCGGCAATAGACATTGGTGCACTGCCTCAGCTGGACAATGACAGTATTCGACGGGCTCAATCCCGCGATCCCATGATCAAAGCAGCTTTAGAAGCCCTCTATGCAGGAAAAGATGTGTCCAATTACGTCCACTGATTTGAGAACTGCACTGTTATACAAAGAAGGTCCTAAGTTGAAACTGATCAATAAACTGTTATACAGAGAAACAGTAGACAGAGGGGACAAGTAGACAAACAACAACTAGTGCTGCCCACTGCCTTCGAGACTCAGTACTGATGTCCTTGCACAACCACATGGGGCACCTTGGTATAGACAGAACACTTGACTTGGTGAGATCAAGATTCTATTGGCCTAAGATGGGGCTGATGTGGAGCAACACATTCGAACTGTTGTTGCTTACAGAGGAAAGCTTTGCCCCAGAGGGCTGCCCCTTGTTAACATCACCACCAGTGCACCCATGGAGCTGGTCTGTATTGATTTTCTGAGTTTGGAGTCAGATCAAAGAAATATCAGTAATGTGCTGGTGGTCACTGACCATTTCACGAGATATCCCAAGCTTTCCCCACCAAAGACCAGAAAGCATCCACTGTGGCCAAAGTACTTGTAGAAAACTTTTTGTTCACTATGGGCTCCACAAAGAATCCATTCTGATCAAGGGAGAGACTTTGAGAGTCGTCTGATCAAAGAGATGCTTTCTCTGTGGGGAGCGCGAAGTCCAGAACCACTCCTTACCACCCCAGGGGACCCACAGCCTGAACGTTTCAACCGTACTTTGCTAGATATGCTAGGCACCCTGCACCCAAAGGACAAGCCTTAGATGGAGCCAACAAATTAGCACCCTGGTACATGCTTATAACTGCATCAAAAGTGATGCCACTGGGTTCTCCCCTACCGCCTGATGTTTGGAAGAAGCTCGACTACTGGTAGATGTGTGTTTGGGGTCTCTCCTGATGGGGTTCAAGCTGACAACTATTTACAGTATGTGCAAAAGTTAAAGGCCCAGCTAACTCATGCGTACCAACTGGCTCAAACCATGGCTGCCAAAAGAAATCTGGCCAACAAAGAAAGGTATGATAAAAGGTGAAAGCACAGGAACTCCAGGAGGAGATCGGGTATTGCTAAGAAATCTGGGACTGCATGGCAAACACAAGATTGCTGACAGATGGCACCATCTCCCTCACATTGTAGTGGGCAAACTAGATGATCTGCCAGTGTACAAAGTAAGGCCTGAGAATAATTCAAAGATGTAAAACAATGCATAGAAATCATTTACTGCCCATTGGACAAATCTTGATTGAGTCTGAGCCCCAGAAGATGCCCCTCTGGACCAGTGACTAGAGCTGCTGCAAGAAAAGATCAAGAAAGCCTGCACCTACAGAAGCAAAGTTAAAGTGTTCCCTCCACAAGTCCCAGTTGAGCATGACTGTCAGTCCATATCAGAAGAAAGTGAGAGTGACTTTGAATACTATCCTTCTTACGAACTGAGTCAATTGTTTCGGGGCAATCCCCTAGTCAATACTGGAGACAAAGCTGGGCCTTCTGGACTGTCTATGCCCCCAGCTTCATCCCTGGAGCCAATGCTCCCAGAAAGTGAAGTGCAAAGCATCAGATCAGATGAAATGGAATCATTGTGCATGGTTGAACTGTTTGAGCTTTCAGGGGAGGAAAATTATAGATTGGGGCAGACTGGTGATACACCCGAACAAGAAGAGTATTTTGAGTGCCCTGACAGTCCACTGCCAGTGTCCGAAAGCTCTCCATGCAAGCCAAATGTTGTGGACTCAGAAACTGTAACTCCTGGAGTTGAAAGTGCCCCAAGTTCTCAGCCTCTCTACCCCATGGAGACTCCCTGACAAGTGAGGGCAATGCTGAAAATGAGGCTCAGAGTGCAGAGACTGTAACAGTTCCCCTAGAAAGACTGGTCGAGCTGTAAAGCCTGTGGTGCACCCCAGTTATGATTCACTTGGGAGGCCTGTGGACTTGCCTCTCAATGTTGTCCATAAAGGAGTGTATGTGTCCCTGAGCTCATTGCCCAAACTGAGCATCAGTGCTAACTCCAAGTTACTTGTGTTGCCCTCTGGTATGGTGCCCTTGCCCGTCCAGCCCCAAGGTAACTTAGGGAAGAGGCCCCTCTCTTCAGGTTTCATGTACAAAGAGTAATAACTTGAGTTATGGTACAATGTGTGTGTAATACTGTGTAAGAGTGACGTACTGCAATGTTTCAGAAATGTGTTCTTGGTAAAATGATGTATTGACTGATGATGACATGTGTGAGCCTAATGCAAATGTATATAGTTTGCAGTTGAAACTTATGGGGTACTTGGCAGCGGACATCAAGCTTTCCAGGCCAGGAAGGTGTAACCCCCTGCAAATGGGGTTCTAAAAGACTTCCAGGAGCTTGCTTGAATGCTCCAAGCCTGAATGGTGTTTGGCGTTTAAGCCATTTATCAGTGAGTGTTTTAGAACCTCTGGTACTGTCTCTTTAAGAGCTGTCTGCTTGCAGACATAATTAGTTGTATGGGGACTGTGTGTTTCTTTGATTGAGTACCACTCAACCTGCTGCCAATTCACTCCATTTTGCAGTCACTAGGAGTGCAAAGGAACCTATCTGAAAGATGTAACTGTTTGCCAGAAACCATTTAGAGTAATAATGAAATTACAGTTTGTCTAACCTGCTTTATTTGCAGTAGAACAGTGTCTGCCTAGTTCCCCATTCTGGTTTTGAACTGCTGAACTGGACCAATCAGTGTGGGGTAAGCTAGCTCTAAAATGGTGCCTTGGACGAATCAGAACTTGGACTCATAATCTGAGCCAGACACAAGAGGATTGTATGGGCAGTGACTCTGGGAGATGTAGTTTAGACTTCAGCGCCTTTTTGGACCAACAGCAGCAGTCTATTGTGAGTGACAGCCAATCCAGTCAAGAACTGGGAGGAACTCAAAGGAAGTGCCCGGTTTTGTCTGTTGGAGTTTCAGTTTAGTTCTGGAGTGAAGGGGAAAGAAACCCTGTGCTCCTTCAGTGCACAGTTTCAGTCAAAAAACGTGTGTAAGGCCCAGAGTTCCGGTCTGCAGCTTGTGTAACTGCTTGTTAGGGCTGAATCCGTCCTGTGAAAAGAATCAAAGGATCTCTGAAGAGTAGAAACCAGGCTCACCCTGTAGAAGACTGGAGAAATTGTTGGATGCATCTCGGTCTGTCAGGAACTGAATCTGCTGTGTGTTCTCCCGGTAGTGTGCAGTAATTGCGATCGGGATAGAGAAGCAGCCTGCCTGGTATAGTACTTTCTTTTTACCATATAAATGTGTGAAGAGTCTCGTGAGCTCAAGAGTAGCCCTGCTGACGTTGAAGGACCCTATCTTGTTTGGAGGTTGTGAGTACTAATTCAGGGTTCGCTCCCTGTTGAATTGCCACATTAAATCCAAATGGAATCACTGTACTGCTGACTGTTTAAACTAATTTTTCTTTTCACTGTGTGAAAGGGCCCTACCAGCTGCCACGGTTTGGACTAGCCACTGGGGCTTGGGTACCCAGGGACAGTAACTGGTAGGGATAGGCCTATGCACAGAGCCATGATGAGATAGTAAAGTGATAAGCTAATTAACCTGATTTCCCCTGTCCTTGTTATATCCCCTAAATAAATCAGAGCTGCTTGTTTCAGCAAAGTTATACTGCCTGAGGTATTTGTCTATGTTAAAGTACTGTACTGTGATTGTTGCACTGTATCTTATTTCACAGGAGGTCCCAGTGCGGAACTAGTCCTGGGGTAAGTGTATATTGTGAAGGTAATTCTGATATATTGTGTGGGCCACTAGTGGGAAGAAAGGGGTTGCAGTGTCCCAGAGGGCTGTGACCAATGTTTAACTATTGCAAACCCTGACCTCTGGGTGGAGGCCCCCACCATTGGATCCAGGCCCCTCAACCTGTTAGTGGCAAATCAGGCAGGGGTAGTAGCCCCTGGGATAGCGCCATCTAGGGGTTACATGTATGTGTGTGTGTGTACGGAGGGACAGTGAAGGGGTTACTGTGTGAGTGTGCAAGGAGAGACAGAGCAGGGTCACTGTGTGTGAGTGTGTAAGGAGTGACAGTGCAGGGTCACTGTGTAAGAGTGTTAGGAGGTAGAGAACAGGGGTCACTGTGAGAGTGTGTAAGGAGGGACAGAGCAGGGTCACTGTGTATGAGAGTGTAAGGAGGGACAGGGCAGGATTACTGTGAGTGTGTAGTGAAGGACAGAGCAAGGGTCACTGTGTGAATGTGTAAGGAGGGACAGACGGGTCACTGTGAGTGTGTAAGGAGGGACAGAGCGGGGTCACTGTGTGTGTGTGTGTGTGTGTATGGAGGGACAGTGAAAGGGTTACTGTGTGAGTGTGCAAGGAGAGACAGAGCAGGGTCACTGTGTGTAAGTGTGTAATATGGGATAGAGGAGAGTCACTGTGTGTGAGTGTGTAAGGAGGGACAAAGCAGGGGTCACTGTGTGTGTAAGGAGGGACAAAGAAAGGGTTCACTGTGTGGGAATGTTCAAGGAGGGACAGAACAGGAGTCACTTTGAACATGTAAGGAGGGACAGAGCAGGGGTCACTGTGTGCGAGTGTGTAATGTGGGCAGAGCTGGGATCCCTGTGTGGGAATGTGTAAGGAGGGACAGAGCTGGGGTCACTGTGTGAGAGTGTGTAAGGAGAGGTGACTTTGTGAGGGTATAAGGAGTGACAGAGCAGTGTCACTATGTGTAAGTGTGTAAAAAGGGACCGAGCAGGGGGTCACTGTGTGGGAATGTGTAAGGAAGGGACAGAGCAGGGGTCTCTGTGTGTGGATGTATATGGAGGGAAAGAGCAGGGGTCACTGTGTGATTATATAAGGAGGGACAGAGTAGGGTCAGTGTGTGTGATTGTTTAAGGAGGGACAGAGCATGGTCACTGTGTGAGTGTGTAAGAAGGTATAGAGCAGTGTCACTGTGCTAGTGAGCAAGGAGGGACAGACAGGGTTTACTGTGTGTGAGTGTGTAAGGATGGATAAAGTATGGTCTCTGTGTGTGAGCGTGTAAGGAGGGACAGAGTAGAGGCCACTGTGTGAGTGTGTAATGAGGGACAGAGCAGGATCTCTGTGTTGGACTGTATAAGGAGGGACAGAGCAGGGTCACTATGTGAGAGTGTTAGGAGGTAGATAACAGTGGTCACTGTGTGAGTGTGTAAGGAGGGACAGTGGAGGGTTCACTGTGTGAGTGAGTAAGGAGGGACAGACAGGGGTCACGGTGTGTGAGTTTGTAAGGCAGGACAGAGCAGGGTCACTGTGTGTGTGTGTGTAAGGAGGGACAGAGAAGGGGCCACTGTGTGAGTGTGTAAGGAGAGACAGAACAGGGTCACTTTGTGTAAGTGTGGAAGATGGGACAGAGCAGAGTCACCGTGTGTGAATGTGTAAGGAGGGACAGAGCAGGGTCACTGTGTGGGAATGAGTAACGAGGAACAGAGCAGGGGTCACTGTGTGTGAGTGTGCAAGGAGGGACAGAGCTGGGTCACTCTGTGTGTGTGTGTGTGTGTGTGTGTAAGGAGAGACAGAGAAGGGGTCACTGTGTGAGTGTGTTAGGAGAGACAGAACAGAGTTATTTTGTATAAGTGTGTAAGATGGGACAGAGCAGAGTCACTGTGTGTGAATGTGAATGTTAAGGAGGGACAGAGGAGGGTGACCGTGTAAGAGTGTTAGGAGGTAGAGAGCAGGGGCCAAATTGTGAGTGTGTAAGGAGGGAAAGAGCAGGGTCACTGTGTGGGAATGAGCAAGGAGGAACAGAGCAGGGTCACTGTGTGTGAGTGTGTAAGGAGTGACAAAGCAGGGTCAGTGTGTGTGTGTGGAAGGAGGGACAGAGATGGGGTCACTGTGTGAGTGTGTAAGGAGAGACAGAACATGGTGACTTTGTGTAAGTGTGGAAGGTGGGATAGAGCAGAGTCACTGTGTGAATGTTGAGGGACAGAGCAGGGTCACTGTGTGGGAATGAGGAATAAGGAACAGAGCAGGGGTCACTGTGTGTGAGTGTGTAAGGAGTTACAGTACAGGGTCACTGTTTGTGTGTGTGTGTATGGAGGGACAGAGAAGGGGTCACTGGTGAGTGTGGAAGGAGAGATGGAACATGGTCAGTTTGTGTAAGTGTGGAAATGGGACAGAGCAGAGTCATTTTGTGTGAATGTGTAAGGAGGGACAGAGCAGGGTCACTGTGTGGGAATGAGTAACGAGGAACAGAGCAGGGTTCACTGCGTGTGAGTGTGTAAGGAGGGACAGAGCATGGTCACTGTGTGAGAGTGTTAGGAGCTAGAGAGCAGGGGTTACTGTGTGAGTGTATAAGGAGGGACAGCGTAGGATCACTGTGAATGAGAGTGTAAGGAGGGACAGGGCTTGGTCACTGTGAGTGTGTAGGGAGGGACAGAGCAGGGGTCACTGTGTGAATGTGTAAGCAGGGACAGACAGGGGTCACTGTGAGTGTATAAGGAGGGACAGAGCAGGGTCACTGTGTGTGTGTATATGTGTGTGTGTGTGTGTGTGTGTGTGTGTGTCTGTAAGGAGGGACAGAGAAGGGGTCACTGTGTGAGTGTGTAAGGAGAGACAGAACAGGGTCAGTTTGTGGGAATGAGTAAGGAGGGACAGAGCAAGGGTCACTTTCTGAGTGTGTAAGGAGGGACAGAGCAGGGGCATTGAGTGAGAGTGTTAGGATAGATAGAGCAGGGCCAATGTGTGTGAGTGTGTAAGGAGGGACAGAGTAGGGGTCACTGTGTGTGTGAGGAGGGACAGAGCAGGACTCACTGTGTGTGAATGTTCAAGGAGGGACAGAACAGGGTCACTTTGAATGTGTTAGAAGGGACAGAGCAGGGGTCACTATGTGCAAGTGTGTAATGTGGGCAGAGCTGGGGTCACTGTGTGAGAATGTGTAAGGAGGGAAAGAGCAGGGGTCACTATGTGAGAGTGTAGAAGTAGAGGTCAGTTTGTGAGGGTATAAGGAGTGACAGCAGTGTCACTATGTGGAGGTGTGTAAAAAGGGATGGAGCAGGGGGTCACTGTGTGGGAATGTGTAAGGAGGGACAGAGCAGGGGGTCACTGTGTGGGAATGTGTAAGGAGCGACAGAGCAGGGGTTACTTTGTGGGAATGGATATGAAGGAAAAGAGCAGGGGTCACTGTGTGAGTATGTAAGGAGGGACATAGTAGGGTCAGTGTGTGTGAGTGTGTAAGGAGGGACAGAGCATGGTCACTGTGTGAGTGTGTGAGGAGGTACACAGCAGGGTTACTGTGAGTAAGGAGGGACAGAGAGGGGTCACTGTGTGTGAGTGTGGAAGGAGGGACAAAGCATGGTCTGTATATGTGTGTGTGTGAGAGTGTAAGGAAGGACAGAATAGGGGTCACTGTTTGAGTGTGTAATGAGGGACTGAGCAGGATCACTGTGTGGGAATGAATAGGGAGGGACAGAGCAGGGGTCAGTGTGTGTGAGTGTGTAAGGAGGAACACAGCAGAGTCACTGTGTGAGAGTGTTAAGAGGTAGATATCAGTGGTCACTGTGTGAGTGTGTAAGGAGGGACAGCGGAGGGTTCACTGTGTAAGTGAGTGAGTAAGGAAGGACAGACGGGTCACTGTTTGTGAATGTGTAAGGAGGGACAGAGTAGGGGTCACTGTATGAGTGTGTAATGAGGGACAGAGCAGGGTTACTGTGTGGGAATAATTAAGAAGGGCAGAGCAGAAGTCACTGAATGTGTAAGGAGGCACTGAACAGGGGTCTCTGTGTGTGAGTGTGTAAGGAGGGCAGAGCTGGGGTCACTGTGTGGGAATGTGTAAGGAACGACAGAGCAGGAGTCACTGTGTGTGAGTGTGTAAGGAGAGGTCAGTGTGTGAGTGTGTAAGGAGGGACAGAGCTGGGTCACTGTGTGTGTGTGTGTGTGTGTGTAAAAGAGGCAGAGCAGAGGTCACTGTGGGGGACTGTGTAAGGAGGGAGTGAGCAGAGGTCCCTGTGTGGGAGTGTGTAAGGAGGGACATAGCAGGGTCAGTGTGTGTGTGTGTGTGTGTGTGTGTGTGTGTGTGTGTGTGTGTGTGTGTGTGGTATATGTGTAAAAAGGGACAGAGCAGAGGTCACTGTGTGAGAATGTGTAAGGAGGTACAGATCAGAGGTCCCTGTGTGGGAATGGGTAAGAGGGACAGAGTAGGGTTCACAGTGTGAGTGTGTAAGGAGGGCCAGAGAAGGGTCACTGTATGTGATTGTGTAAGATGGTAGAGAGCAGGGTCAGTGTGTGTGACTGTGTAAGGAGGGACAGAGCAGCTCACTGTATGTGATTGTGTAAGATGGTAGAGAGCAGGGTCCCTGTGTGTGACTGTGTAAGGAGGGACAGAGCAGGTCTAACTTTGGAGTGTGGAAGGAGGGACAGAGCAGCGGTCAATGTGTGTGAATGTATAAGGAGGGACAGAGCAGGGTTACTGTGTGAGAGTGTTAGGAGGTATAGCATAAGGGTCACTGTGCGAGTGTGCAAGGAGGGACAGACCAGGGTCATTGTGTGTGTGTGTGCATGTAAGGAGGGACAGAGCAGGGCTCACTTTGTGTGAATTTAAAGAGGGACAGAGCATGGTCACTGTGTGAATTTGTCAGTGGGGACAGAGCAGGGGTGACTGTGTGAATCTGTCAGGAGGGACAGAGCAGGGGTCGCTGTGTGAAGCTGTAAGGAGGGATAGTCGGGATCACTGTGTGGGAACGTGTAAGGAGGAACTCAGCAGGGTCATTGTATGTGATTGTGTAAGGTGGGAGAGTGCAGGGGTCACTGTGTGTGAGTGTGTAAGTTTGGAGAGAGCAGTGTCACTGTGAGTGTGTAAGGAGGGACACAGCAAGGGTCACTGTGTGATTGTATAAGGAGGAACAGAGCAGGTGTCTCTGTTGGAATGTGTAAGGAGGGACAGACCATGGGTCACTGTGGCTGAGGAGTCGTATGGTGAGTACTCTGATATTCTGGGGTAGAGGGCTTGTGAAGGCTGTCTGCTTAGAGCAGTAAGCAGATGGAAACGGTGAAGTTGTTGGAAATAGCAGGGTATAGTATACTGAAGCTCCTCACATTTTGGGACGGTTTTCCTATTTTTCTTGTTCTGATTTCTGGCTAAAGTTCTCTAAACTCACCTTCATGAAGTACTTCCTGTTTGTGCAGCGGTAAAAGGAGAATGTGCAAAAATCGGGGAACGTTGGCTCCTCTTTTTGGTCTGTGCAGACAGTACCTGCAGGAGAAGAAAGAAATTACTCACTGTAGTAATTTTATTTCTTCTAAGGGATTCCTCACTAATGTATCACAAATAGAAATCAGGTCCACTGAGGTGGGTGCCCCAGAGATTTAGAACATTATGGTAATTAAGGAATGTTTATTGGAATTAAAATGAAGGTCAAACTCTGCTGCGTGGTTACAGCTCCCCTCACAACCCAAAGTCAGATCTGTTTCTAATGCTAAATCAGCTGTGACCGCTGAATCTAGCTAAATGGCTACCAAATATAACATTTCTAAAAAGAAACATTTTGAAAACACAAAGCAAATATGACAGACAAAGCAAGTTTCTTAATGAAACAGAATGTAAAACAACACTTTTTCACGTGGAAGAAGTGTGACAATTAATGCTGATTCTTGTGAGAACCTTTTTGACAGGTTGTGGAAGGGAAGGCAGGGATTAAGGATTGTGATACATAATGAGGGTCCCTTTAGAAGGAACAAGATCACTATGGTGAGTAATATTTTTTTCTAACCCCAGGAATCACTCACTAATGTATCACAAATAGCAGACTCCATAGCGTTAGAGGTTCGAGGCTGGGTACAGAACCTATGTGGGGAACAAAGGTTCTGCAAGACAGCAGTGCCAAACCTGGCATCCTTTCAAGATTTTATGTCTAAACAGTAATGTTTTGTGAAGGTGTGTACTGCTTTCCAGCCAGATGCTTTACAAATCTCGTAATAGGGGATGCCATCTGCAACTGCCATAGAAACTGATGTCCCATATGTGTGTAAGCACTCCTTCAGGAGCTTACTAGTTAAATTACTGTGTTAGGCAGAGAAGAGTTTAGTGCCTATAGGTCTGAGGTGTTGGAACTCCAGGGTTTCATTTCCAAGGGATATAAGAAGGGTGGTTTTGGTGCCATAAAGGGTAGTCTGGGTTGAGGAGAGAGCTAGAAGTCGGGGGGGGGGTGTTGGCCCACACGTTCATCCAGAGGGCCATGGCAGGGCTGGGGTGGCAAGCGGCCCTCCTCCCTCAAAGATCCACAATGGATGTGCAATGGTTTGGGCCGTAGACAGCAGGGGAGCAGTGGCGCACTAGTGCTTGGACCCATCGGTGCTATTTCGTTGGGAGTCAGAGTCCGTTGGAGAAGAAATTGGAGTCCGCCTAGTGATCACTGGCACCTTGGTTGGGGTAAGCACTGATGGGGGTCCTTTGCTATAAAATTTTCTCACTCATGGGCGAGTGCAGTCTGGGAGTCGGTGAGGTTTCTGTGGTCAGGCCTGGGGTGAGGTCCAGAGGTGGCAGACTGGATTGTTGGGGGTGTAGTGTGGCAGACTACTCCCTTTTCCCCAGACAGTGGGGGCGCTGCAGTGTTGGGGCTTCCCAGTTTGCACAGCATGAGGAGTCCTGCATAGGGAGTGGCCTTTTGGGTCCTCAGGTAGGGTGGCAGTCTGCCTTGGTGTTCTGTGTGGCACGTCAGCTGGGTCCCCTGGGTGAAAGCAGTCCTGAAATTGGAATCACTGCATGAGTGGAAAGTGCCTGAAGTTTCTGGGAAGGCCAGGGGTTCGCGTAACCGCCTGTGGGGGGGGGGGCAGGCCAAATCAGGCATGTGGCATCAGCGATTGGATGGCAGGAGGGTTTTCAGAAGTACCTTTCATGCTATAAGTAGTACTGTTTAAGGAAAAGCAAGAATGCCTCAGCTTTAAAGTGTTTCCCCCTGTACTGAAGTAACCCCAAGATTAGAAGGCAAATGAAGAATGGGACTGAGACAGTAGAAACGTATCGTGATGTCTTGGTGCGGCCTCAGTCTGAGTGTGATTGAGACAGAGAGATTAAACTTACGGCTGTTTGTTGGGAAGAAATGAAGGAAGGAGTGTGAAATGGAAGTGCTGCTAATAGTCCCAAGTATTTCTGTGTACAGCCTTTTAGGCCCACAATTAATTGCTGCTGTCAGGAATCATAGCCTTCTCGGCTCAAGGGGATTACTGCATAGATTCAAGTCAGTTTGTTGGAAAGAGATTGCAGGCAGATTTATGGTCAGGTCCTGTGCCTGCAAGAATGCTCCCACCGTTATTGTGTAACCCTCATGCTCCATGGAGTGCTTTATTGAGTCACTCTTTATATTAAATCAGTTTTGCATTTTTGATTCTGGAGTGGACGTTGGTTTTGCTTGATAAGAACTGTTTCATGGTATGTGCCGTTAACAGTCGTTGCCCCTGCAGCCTTTCCCTCTTCAGTATCAGAAGCAAAGTGCCTGCTCCCCAGCGATGCAGTGCCATCTCGCAACAAGCAAGAACCAGGTAATGAGTATCTTTATTTTCTGGACTATGTTTCTTGCCTGTACAGTGCCCCCTCCCTCTTGGCACCATCTGAATACCCCTAGAGACCAGGAGTGGGGGGGGGGCTTGCATGTGGGTGTGACTGTAGGCCTCTGGGTGGTACTCTCTGCCAGCTTTCTCACAATGGAGCTGGATGCAGGACATAGTTTCTCTAGTTTCTGGTTTACCTTTTCCACGTCACCATGGGCGAAGAAAACCTGGGTGTTGTTGCACCTGACCTCTCCTGTGTGGTCCGAGTATTAGATCAATGTTCCTTTTTGCATCCAGTGAAGGTAGTTTTGCTCACCTGCACTGGAATGCTTGGGAACACATACTGGTAGAGTGACTGACTGGTTCTAGTGAGAACTCTGACACCTCTTTTAGGAAGAAATGTTCTGTAACTCTGAGAACTACCTTCTCCTTATGAAAGATAGTGTTTGCATCTCTACCTAGGACTTGCAGTTTGCTCACCCTTCTGCCAGAAATCATAGCAACTAGGGGAAAAAAACTATTTTCCAAGTCACATATTTAAGTTCAGCAGTAGCCACTGGCCAAAATGAGCTTCCATCATATGGGCAAGGCATACATTTAGGTCCTGGGGAGGTACAGGATCCCTCACAGGAGTATAAATGGCTGAGGCCTTTGAAGGACATTTGAAGAAAGGTTGTTAGGTCAAGGATTTAGGATTGCCAACTGCTGTGTAAAATGAGACTGCTGCCAGGTGTACTTTCAGGATTGGAGGCTGTAGGCCCAGTGACCTGTAAGTGTACTAGATCAAGTCGAGAACTGTAGGCGGTGCTGCCTGTATGAGGATTATCTTTCCGGTGGCACACTAACATGATCATCTCCTCTATTCTGAGGCATATGTAAACCTTGCTGATGGTTTTCTGGACCCCTTCAACACCTTTGTCATTTCTTCTCATAATCAAGGCTGCAGATGTTTAGCTCTTGAAGAACCATGACCTCAGAGGTAGGACCTGAGGTCTGGGACTGTTATCTGCTCTGGCTGAGAGACAGAATATTGTGTCTCGGTGGCAGACTGATTATAGTCTCGTTATGCAGTGGCACTATCATGGAGTACTAGGCCTACCTGTCTGAGGTTTTCAGTAATATTGTTGCAGTCTCCTTTGCCATCTTTATGAGCACTCTCTGTATGAGAGGGAATAGTGAAAAGCGTATTGAAATCTCCTTGTCCAGTCCAGTGTTAAGGCATCCTCTGGTGCTGTGCCCAATACTGGAGGCTTGCAGCAAAATTGGCAAGCTGGTAGTTTGAGGTGAACAGATCTAATTTCTGTAGTACCCCATCTTCTGAACACTGATGTCAGTATTATGGCTCATGGGTGAATTTCCTCACTTGATTTCCCTGACTTATTCTGTTTAAGGAGTCTGCCAGTACATTGTCTTTCCTTGGAAGTTGTACTGCAGATAGTTTCACATCTAGTGAATGAGCCAGGTTGCAGATCCTCGTAGCTTGAATAAGCCAGGTTCCAGATCCTCGTAGTTTGAATAAGCCAGGTTTCAGATACTCATAGCTTGGATAAGCCAGGCTGCAGATCCTCATAGCTTGAATAAGCCAGGTTCCAGATCCTCGTAGCTTGAATAAGCCAGGTTCCAGATCCTCATAGCTTGAATAAGCCAGGTTCCAGATCCTCATAGCTTGAATAAGCCAGATTCCAGATCCTCTGATAGCTTAAATAAGCCAGGTTCCAGATCCTCGCAGCTTGAATAAACCAGGTTCCAGATCCTCATAGCTTGAATAAGCCAGGTTCCAGATCCTCATAGCTTGAATAAGCCAGATTCCAGATCCTCTGATAGCTTAAATAAGCCAGGTTCCAGATCCTCGCAGCTTGAATAAGCCAGGTTCCAGATCCTCATAGCTTGAATAAGCTGGTTTCACCTATACAGGGCACTGCCGGCAGTGTGCCCGGTCATTAGGACGCCATTCCCCAATGTCACCATACCCTCTTTTTGTGGGGGGCTGAGCCCCCATGCCCCCACCTTTCTAAATATTCTAACTCCGGGGGGGCGGACCTTGGGGAGGGGGTGGTGAATTCCACTATGTGGTGCCCTAATGATGGGTGCACTGCCGCCAGTGCACAGATGGCCAGAAGTGGAATAAGCCAGGTTCCAGATCTTCATAGCTTGAATAAGCCAGGTTTCAGATCCTCTTAGCTTGAATAAGCCAGGTTTCAGATCCTCTTAGCTTGAATAAGCCAGGTTCCAGATCCTCGTAGCTTGAATAAGCCAGGTTCCAGATCCTCATAACATGAATAAGCCAGGTTCCCAGTCTTCATAGCTTGAATGAGACAGGTTCCAGATTCTTGTAGCTTGAATAAGCCAGGTTCCAGATCCTCACCACTTGAATAAATCAGACTCCAGATCCTCATAGCTTGAATAAGCCAAGTTACAGATCCTTGTAGGTTGAATAAGGCAGGTTCCAGATCCTCATAACATGAATAAGCCAGGTTCCAGATCATCATAGCTTGAATACGCCAGGTTCCAGATCCTCGTAGCATGAATAAGCCAGGTTCCAGATCCTCATAGCTGGAATAAGTCAGGTTCCAGATCCTCATAGCTTGAATACGCCAGGTTCCAGATCCTCCTAGTTTGAATAAGCCAGATTCCAGATCTTCATAGCTGGAATAAGTCAGGTTCCCGATCCTCATAACATAAATAAGCCAGGTTCCAGATCCTTGTAGTTTGAATAAGCCAGGTTCCAGATCCTCACAGCTTGAATAAGCCAAGTTCCAGATCCTCACAGCTTGAATAAGTCAGGTTCCAGATCCTCATAACATGAATAAGCCAGGTTCCAGATCCTCGTAGCTTGAATAAGCCAGGTTCCAGATCCTCATAACATGAATAAGCCAGGTTCCAGATCCTCATAGTTTGAATAAGCCAGTTTCAAGATCCTCATAGCTTGAATAAGCCAGGTTCCAGATCCTCGTAGCTGGAATAAGTCAGGTTCCAGATCCTCATAACATGAATAAGCTAGGTTCCAGATCCTCGTAGTTTGAATAAGCCAGGTTCCAGATCCTCATAGCTTGGATAAGCCAGGTTCCAGATCTTTGTAGATTGAATAAGCCAGGTTCCAGATCCTCATAGCTGGAATAAGTCCAGGTTCCAGATTCCTGTGCCTTGAATAAGCCAGGTTCCAGATCCTCATAGCTGGAATAAGTCAGGTTCCAGATCCTCACAGCTTCAATATGCCAGATTCCAGATCCTCATAGATTGAATTTGACAGGTTCCAGATCCTCATAGCTTCAATGAGCCAGGTTTCAGATCCTCATAGGTAAAATAAGCCAGGTTCCAGATCCTTGTAGCTTGTATAAGCCAGGTTCTAAATCCTTATAGCTTGAATAAGCCAGGTTCCAGATCCTTGTAGCTTCTGTTTTTAGCTCTGAGGATCTGGTTTCCCCTTACCCCTTTATGTACTATATTATCATGGTATTGTCTGTTCTGCTCTGGACACTGACCTTGTATCCTGGGGGGAAAGGCTTGCATGGCCAGAAACACCGGCCACAGTTTTTGCAGACTGATGTGTTTCCTGGTCTCCTGTGGGCTAGATATTCAAATATGTACAAAAGCAGAGCACAAAGATTTGCACTGCTCTTGCACTTGTGCCCAACCCAGAGGTTGCCATATTTCAGTCAGTGCACCCGCGCTATCCGACTGAATAAAGGGCCATGTCAGCGCAGCACTCTGGCAAGTTGTGCTGCCTTAGCTTGGACCTGGGCTGTATGCAGCCCATAGGGAACTGCGCCCCCAGACCAGATAGTGCAGGGAGCCACGGCACAATATTCAGCTGCAAAATGTAAATGAGCCCATTGGATATGCAAGTTGTAAGGGGCCATTAGCATGTCCACTATGGGCTCATTTTCATTGGAAGCACCGTCAGGTTTGTGCCTATCCTGTGGTCACCTGCCACATCAGACATGGTGGTGACTGCCCTTCCACACCCAGAGTGCCTGTCCCTGCAATTTAAATGTACTCCCTAGCGTCTAGTGGCACTGTCCCACCCTCCAAACACCCATCCCGGTATGGAACACCATGTCCCTGGTGTCTAATGGCATCTCCCACCCTTCAATCACCTGTCCTGCATTGTAGCACCATGTTCCTGTTGTCTATTGGCATCCCACCCTCCAGTCATCCACCCCAGTAGGTAACAGGTCCTTTCTAGTGTCTAGGGGCACCCTGCGCCCTCCGATTCTCTGACCCTGTAATGCACACCTAGTCCCTAGTGTCTAGTGGCACCCCCCACCCTTTGATAACCCATCCTGGTTTAAACACTTCCTTGCTGGTGTCTAGTGAAACCCCGCCCCCAAACACCCATCCCCATATAGAACACCATACCCCTGGTGTCTAGTGGTACCCCTCCCAAATGCCCATCCTCGACATGCTTAGTAGTCCCTGGCATCCAGTGATTCCCCCAATTGCCATTTGCCAACAGGACCAGTGAACAATGGTGGTTCGGCACCCCCTCTGCACCACTACACCCAGCACACTACCCAGCCAACTCCCCGCACCTGTGACTGGCACAGCCCTCTTCTCACCTCCTTGGATGGCTGCCATATGGGATGACAGGGAGCGTGTGTACAGTATACAGCCATGGAAGTGAGAGAAGGGCTGTGCCAGACATTGTCTCAGGCTCCCCGCAAGGCACCGTCTTCACAGGTATGGGGGTAGTTGGCTGGGTGGTGTGCTGGGTGCAGGCAGTGTAGGAGGGGCCTGAACCACCATTGTTTGCCAGTCTGGTTGACAACTGGCAGTTGGGGGGGAACCACTGGATGCCAAGGACTACCAGGCATGTGGAGGATGGGCATTCAGGGAGGGTGGGGTGATGCCATTGGACACCAGAACATTCATTGTGTCACCTGGATGACTTTCAGAGGGTGGGGATGCAGGCAGCTGCAATACCCTGACCCACCATCAGAGCCTTGTGCCCCATTAAGTCAAGGTTGCAAAGGCAGTAGCTAGCACCTGTTTGGGTGGCATTTACCACAGTTCAAACCTCTGAATTTGCCACTGCTCCCACATGCAGGGAGGACCCCCTGATTTGCATGGGCACAATGATATGTCAGTGCTCAGGTGCTAATAGATTTTTGCCTTGCACTGTAAGGGTCTCTAAATATAAACCCCACCTATGAATCAGGCACAAAATTTGGTTAGCTTGGGCAAACACCCCTTAGTGCACACGCTAACTTTTGAATACCTGTCATTACTTTAAAATTATCCAGGTGGGCACTCCATCCTAGAAGTGAAGCACCTGCTGTGATTATACGTGTTAGTGAATGCTGCAGGAAAGAAATACCATCACTGAGGTTGCTTTCCTCCTTTTACCACTGAAGTGCCAGTAAATAAAATGTTGTTACTGTCAACAGCTTTGAGGCTGAGTCCCCATTTATGACCGGTGATGTATGAAATGATATTGAATATCTGTCATTTGTACTCTGGCCCTGGTACCACTGATGTAGTGGAAGCCATGTGGCCTAGAAGCTGCAGAAAGATCCCTTGCAGGCCTTGGCTGGCCGGGGTAAAACAATTCTGCAGTGGCAATCAGACTTGATACCCTCACATGTGGAAAGAGTGCTCTGCACCTATGAAAATCAATACCTGTGCAGACTCTGTGGTTTCTGTAGGTTTCTTGGGAAGCCTAAACATTCCAGCTGCTCTTTGCATTCTGTTTTGAGCAGTGTTTCATGATCTTAACTGTGTCAATCTTCACCATTCATCACTGGTAGGGCTCCTGTCAGAGGTGCAGAGACCCCACGGGACGCTTTTGCTTTAAAAAGCTTGACTGCTTCTGAGGGGAAGGGACGACGTTGATGATGGTGCCCCCTTGAGGCCTGCGCACTGCATGGTGTTTGCGGGTTGGCCAGTAACCAACACTGTCCCTTCCACTCCATCAATTCTGCTTTTCCTGCCATAGAGGCAGCAGGTGCTCCATGGGACAGTGAATCTTTGGAATTTGGACTGCGTCACATATCTCTCTGCTTGTCAAAACAGTTCTTGACAGCGATCTTGACACCGATTTGACTCTGTTTTTCAATACCATCATTCTGCTTCATTTCTAGTTCAGCATCGAGCCTTCTTTTTTCTTGTTTTTTCCTTAGTTGTTCCTGCGATCATGTCCAGTTCAGGGCACGAGTCTTCGAAGGTGGGGACCTCCCCTATGCGCTGGTGCCCCTGCAGAGGTCGCTTCACTGTGACCAACCCGCATGATCACTGCTTCACTTGCCTGGGGCTGAACCACGATATTGATTGGTGTGTGATGTGTGCTTCAGTATGAACTACCGGACTTTGGAGTTGCATGTGGCAAGGATGGGATGTGGCCTCCCAACCTTTGGAGGGAAATCATGCACACGGGCCGCCAAGGTAAGATCTTTGGGCCAGGATCCCGGGCCTCCCCCCAAGGCTATACGCACTGGGGAGGAGCAGGCCGCTGAGAGCTCACGTCCCACTGAGCCTCAGCACCTGAGGGAGCAGTTGGAGGTGCGGTCGGCCTCCTTAGGGGGGTCAGCTGCTGGCCACTCTAGGCCTGGTTCTCTGTTGGAGAACCGGCAGACCCCGGTCTCGAGTCCTCAGCCATACGCGGGGTCTGCACTAGTGGTCCCTTCGGGGGCTTCAGGAGGGGCGGTTAGGGTTCCTGACACTGTGCCCGGGTGTCAGTGAGTGAGACTCTCCTTCCACTGCCGCGGAATCCCTACCTGATACCGTTCTTGGTGTGGGGTCTGGGTGGGTGTCTGTGGTCACCTCCCTAAATGTGTCTGTCGTCTCCTTCTTGGATTCAGAGGAGACTTTAGATGGTTCACAGTGGCTGCCCAGTCTTTCTGACAGATCAGCTTCCGGACTCCGTTTGGGGTTCTCTACCAGGTCTCAGAATAACCTGGACACTGGCGTCATTTCTGACTCTGCAGGTGCCATGGTCGGTGCCGTGGGTGACTCTGGGGATGAAGATGCAGTTGGCATCATGCCCGGGGTCAGTGCCAGGGACAGTGCTGGGGGCACAGTTGGTGCTGAGCTTGATGTCAGCACTGTGGAGGATGCCGCATCCGGTGATGGTGCCACAGTCAGTGCCACCCTTGGGGACGATGCCACAATTGTGGCTGCCCTTGAGATTGGTGCTGAGTCAGACCTTGGTGCCACAGTGGCAGCCAAGGCTGGGTACAGTGTGGTCTTAGGGGGTGCTTCTGGTGTCTATGTCTTGGACGGCTCCAGTGCCATTCTCGGTGCCACCCTCAGAGATGGTGCTGCTTCAGTGGCTGTCTTTGAGGAGAGGAGTGGAATGGTGGCCAGGTCCCCCTTGATGTCGCTGTGGTTGCGAGGATTCAGAGGCCGACCTGGGTGGTGGCTTCTCATTTCCCTTCTCTCTTAGACCTGTGACATTGAGAAGACTTCACTTGAGGGCAGGTCTGTGTCCTCTCTGGGGAGGTTGGAGGTTTGAGGTTCAACCTCACTCCCCCAGGTGGCTTCGGCTGGCTTGGAGAGGAGTCAGAGTGTGGGTCCAGGCTCCCATTCCTCTCCTGGGGGATGGAGTCCTGTGTTAGATGGGGACAGGGGCTGCCCTGTTGGACTTGCTTCGCTCCTTCCTTCCCACCAGGGGTCTTTCCCCTTAGAACCCCCATTAGCTGGCTTGGTGGTAGTTGAACAGCACATGGCTTCTGGGTAGCGCACTCCCCTCATGGTAGATGGGTCCCCCACTCATGCCCTAGGTCCTAGCGAGGCAGTACAGGTTCAACATGACCACTCTTTCCAGCCCACGGCCGGTTTGCAGCCTCCCCTTCTCCTAGGTCTCTCAGGTCCTTTCGGGCCCCTCACCTGGGAGCAGTATAGGGCTACGGTAGATGCATTCCCAGTCTTCTACAGGGTCATGGATGAGAGGGGTTTTACATCTCGGGGGACAGCTTCATCGTTCCCTATCCGGAGCCCCTCCACCTCATCGTCTTCCTCCCCAGAGGAAGAGGACCCTCCCTTCTATCGGGCTTCAGATGCTGACTTCACAGAATATCAGCACTTCCTCCTGACGATGCTGATGGAGCTCAGTCTTGCCCCTGTTCTAAGTCACAATACTGTCCGTGCAACTATGGCCTTCCTAAGGGAATACAGCCAGGAGTCCATTGTGATCCCTCCATGGGCCAGGCCTTTTGCAGAGGAGTTGCACAGTGCTTGGCAGTCCCCTGCTTCTGATCCCCTAGCCCCGTGGGACTGTTGATGTCAGTACTGTGCACCCTCCGGGTCACTAGGGTCTTTACCTCAACCCTCGTTGGGTCTGGAGTGGCTGGATAGCCCATCTGGGCATCTGCACCTGACAGGAGACCATCCACCAGATGCAGACTCTGCAGAGTTCCATCACTGGGGTAGGAGAGTTTTTACACTAGTGCATCTCCTGTTGTCAATCGCGGCTCATCAAGCACACATAGTGACCTAGCAAAGGCACCTGTGGGCTGCAATGGGCTCTTTCCTTGTGTTCTTGCCTGTTGTGAGGAAACCCAGCAAGCCATTGTCATTTCTATGAGTGGCATGGAGCTAGCGAGACACCAGGTGAGGGCATTGCCAGTGAGGTAGCTTCCCAACTGGAGGGATCAGCGGTCTGCATCAGATGGACAGCATGGCTGTGCCTCTCCCGGTTGTCACCCCTGGCCCAGCGAAGGGTGACTGCCACTCCTTCCCGGGGGACCCGGCTTTTCTTTTTTTCCTTTTTTTTATTTACTATACTTTTTTCTGGGTCGGATCCATCATTACTCTGCCCTAGTCATGGCCCCCCTGTGCCGCCACCTCCAATGATTGCCAGCTCTCCCTGGTCACCCCTGGCTTACTCCCCAGAGGGCGGGGGTGCGGCGACTTCCCCAAGGTCACCACACAACTAATATCTAGTTGGGGAGCTGACATCGGAGGCTAGTGAAGACCCCAGGGGGAGGGCATCACAGAGATGGACCAAGCCCAGTTATTTGTCTTCCTTTTTTGTGCGAGGGGCAGGGACATGCAATGATGGCCAGTGTCCGCCCCATCCTTGAAAGTCCAGACGTCGGTGTTACTAGCGGCTACCCCAGCCTCCACTGGGTGTCGCTAAACACCGAACATTCGTCCCCTCCCTCCCCCTGGAGAAGGAGAGCCATCCAAAGACACTCCATCCTTCTCCCACGGCCAGCCCTCGACACCGAGTCCGTTCCGAACCGGGTTGCGGCGTTGTCTGAGAAATCCAACTGCTGCACCAGCGGGCCATCGGGACCCGGCTTTTCTCCTGTAGAGAGCCAGGCGGGGGCTATCGGGCTTTCTCCCTCCCTCTCCTGCTGGTCAGGAGACCCAACCTGACTCTCAATAAGAACAAATTCTGGTTAGACCCATAGTGGCCCTCCCCCCTTCATGACTCCCCCATGAGGGGCTGAAGGCAGTTCAGCCCTCAGGGAGGTACCGGTCCACTTTGTGGGCTTGGTACTCACCCACCAGTGATGAATGGTAAAGATTGATACAGTTAAGATAAGAAAATTATGTACCTACTGTAATTCTTGATCTTACTGTATATCTTCACCATTCATCTCACTGCTTCCCACCCACCATCCCCGCATGGCCTCAGCCTCTGGGCAATGCCTCCTCCCTGCTTGCCCCCCCCCCATTGAAACCAATTGTGATCTTAGTCCCACCGAGACTCCTTTCACTTCTTAAAGCAACAGGGGACCTCCCTGGGGGGTGAGTAGGGGAGGCTCTAGGCCTTCTTCCTTGGCTACCTGGGGCCCTCCTCACAGTAGGAGTTTGTCTCCCTGACAAAATCCAGGTTCACATCCTGTTGGTGCATCCCTGATTTCCTTCACCTCTAGGGCCCCGGGGCCTGTGACAGGGAGTTCCTGCCACTCTTGAGGACTGACCTTTTCTTAAATCTGTTGCAACAGTTCTTCTGTTTCGTAGCCTAATCTATCCTTTACAATTTCTAGCTCATAAGGTTGGCCACCTATGGCCACCCCCTCCCCTTTCTTGACTATGCTATAGTGTCCTCTTTAATTTTACTTTTCCCTCTCAGGTCCTTGTACAGGGTGGTTACTGTGGTGACCTCCAAGCATATGTAAAACAGGTTGTGTTTATCGTTGTTGGATTTAGTGTGTAATAGCACTATGTCATAAAATACTTTGATGTATATACCTTCCGTTTATGAAACCTGTAAATGTTGAACACTAGGTGTTTTTGATAATGGCAAAAAGTACTAGGTGACTATTATAAAAATTAAGTTAGTTGTGCAATTTAAAAGGTATGTAAATTGCTGTAAATTGAACAAGTCTGAAATGGCATGGTGATTTGCATACATCCCATGATGCTTTGCATTTTGGGAGTATGTGTGATGTGTTTCTTTGAAACTTGACTCTATTGCCAATGCCCTTTGGGGTAACCCATGTTTCAGTGCTTCTGCCTTGAGGTTCTTTGTCTTTAGCTAGTTTTTTTTTTGTATTTGAGCCCCCACTACCCAAGCAAACAAGGCCAGCATAGAGGTGGAGGCTGAATCTCAACTGCTAAGTTAGATCAGAGTCCAGTGTCAGTAGGTACTGGCTAAGTGTAGAGAAAGGACATACACAGTCTGTTGCTGCAAACTGATATACTGAAGAAAGGATATACCATTACTTAAGGTTATCTCCTACATTTTGAGTAAACATCACACAGAGATTGTGTGTTGAGCTTGAAGTTCGGTGTCTGGTTCATCTATTATCCCACAACTCCTCCACAGACTTGGTGTGAGAATTGGGATAACTTGCTAGAAGCATCTGGACTGGCCGAAGAGGGACGTTTTCTGGTGGATATCGGCCAGATATCCCAGCTGGACTGATGCACCAGGAGTTGCTGGAGAAGAAAGGCCATGGAGTTCTGACCAGAACCATGGCTGACAGACAGAGAAAAGCTGCTGCCTGGACTGGATCTGGCAGCTCTGAGGAAGGCCAAGCCTGAAGTTGATGAAGAGATGCAGGTCGAGGCACACTGGAGGTGCGAGAGACAACACCCAGGAGGTGGAGACCCTGATGAGGTTGATCCGCTGGACGAGTGGACATTGGCTGGAGGCAGACCGACTACGAAGAGAGGTGGAACACTGGTGCCAGGTGCTCGAGAGGTTCCTGCCAGAGAGTTTGGATAAAGAGTCGGAGGAGGATTTTTTGTGGGCTCAGTTTGAGGAGGAGGACCTACTGACTGAGCAGGATTTTTTTTGTGTCTGGTGTTTCCAGGATGTTGCCTGTTGGAGGTCGGAGATGCAAGTATGGAACTTGAATGTGAGACCCCAGGTAAGACTGTGCCTAGTGATATTGTGCTGGGGTTGAAGACTCCAAGCAAGCAAGAAGAAGCCTATGAGGCTGAGGGGGCTTAATATCTATTAACAGTACTGACCGGGGTATACTGCAGGCTAAAGATGCTAATATTGCCAAAATGTTACAATGTGTTAAGATCAAGGAGGTGGTACATGTGTTTTATTTTTTAATTTTTTATGAAAAACCTATAAAGGAGGAGGTGGGTGGAAAATGGATAGGAACCTGTGTTGGGGTAACACCTAGAGTATCTACCATCAGGTGTCTGTATCAGTAGCAAGTGAAATGAATGAATCAAGAGACATTGTGGGTTTATGTAGAGGGGCTGAACATAGGACTGGGTTCCTGCTTAAAAACGACATGTCTGGTGGGGTTGGAGCAGGTAATTACCCACCCCAGGGAAAGTCTTGCTATGGTACTGGACTTTACAGCCATCCAGATCTTTGGTTAAGAAATATGACAGACTTTCCCTAAAAGGAGATGGGAAAGTACTGTTAGTCTCTGTTGAGAAACATGTTAATGTCTCAGGGCAAAGAGTGATGATATCCACTATGTTAATGATAGAGGACCAGATATTCAGAAATACGCCAAAGGCCGGCGCAACCCCGGCACAGCACAACTCAACTGTGCCATGGCGCAGTGACTATGATATTCCACGGTTGTGCACTGCGACATACGCCAGCGCAACATGGCTGAATATCGCAGGGATGTGCAATGGCACAGTCAGAGGTGCACCAGGGAGCAAACCGACATGCACCATAGCGGAACCAGGGATGCGCAAGGGGCTGAGGAAGATGCGCCAAGGCAGAGAAGGACCATCCAGAGGCACAGCAGGGAGCAATGTGCTGGGGAAGGGGGGGACAGCGCAGGAAGGTAGTGGAACCAGGCCAGGAACAGTTGCAGGGACGCACAGCCAGGCCAGAGGAGACCACCGCCCATGGAGTGCAGACATGCAGTCAGCTACCCACTCACCCCCCAGCAACAGAGCAGTGGACTCATGGAACATGCAGCACCAACATCCAAAGGTGAGCTGCCACTGGCCACCCCCGCTGGACGGCATGCCCCCGCCCACCCGGACCACAGCAACCCACACCCTGGCACATGGCACCCAACACACGCACCACACAGCCTGAACAGCCAGCCCATGGCCACCCCAAGGCACAGCCACCGACTGAGGGGCAGGTCACCAACATGCATGACCTACACAGCAGCACAGGTGCACCACACAGTCACCCACCACACCACTGCAGCATGGTTCCACTCACCAGCTGCAAAGCAGACATGGACACAGACGGGTAAGTAAGGAAATATGTATTAAACAGATATTAACAGTATAAAACAAGGGATAGGGTAGGTAAGTGAGGGATGGGGACAGGGTCTGTACAGTGGGACGGGGGAAGGTAGGGGAAGGGAGGTCAGGGGCAAGAAGGGGGTCCGGTGTCCACTATGGGCGGCCACGGCCTGCCACCGCCTGGCACTTCCCCCTGCACCGGTCCCTCAGCAGGATCCTCCTGGTCTGGTCAGCTATCTTGATGGTGGTGGAGGTGATCAGGATAATTTGTCGCAGGAGGCGACAGTAGAGAGGCAGGTGAGATCCCCTCCAGACACCTATGGCAAAGGAAGGGACAGGTGATCAGTGCACGTCCATAGCACCCAAGCCCTCCCACTGTGCACAGTGGACAGTGGGAACACACGTCCCTGGAGTGGCACCCTGGCCACCCGCAGGGGGTGGGCCAACGCCTGTCGCCAACCCAGCATACCACGACAGTGCACCACACTGGACACCACTGCCCAAGGGCCACCCACAGGGGGTGGGCCAATGCCTGCCACCAACCCAGCATACCACGACAGTGCACCACGCTGGACACCACTGCCCAAGGGCCACCCGCAGGGGGTGGGCCAACGCCTGCCACCAACCCAGCATACCATGACAGTGCACCGCACTGGACACCACTGCCCAAGGGCCACCCGCAGGGGGTGGGCCAACGCCTGCCACTAACCCAGCATGCCACGACAGTGCACCACGGTGAACACCACTGCCCAGGTGCCACCCGACCACACAATGGCAAGCAAGTGGCACAGTGCTGCAGCAGAACCACAGTAGCACTGGTGGCAGCTGGTCACACAGCCAGCCCACCAACAGCTGCCACACATGTGCAATGGCCTCCCCATGGTGCAATGCACACTGCACCGTGTGCTGCACACAGCTGACATGGCACATGGTACAGGAGGCCATGGCCATACCCCCACCCCTGCTGACCACCCTGTACAATGTAGAGTGACTGAATAGTGCCTACCTGTCCACCGCGGCACTGCGTGCACCAGTCCTGCAGCCGCTCTTCCGCCACCACTGGGTCCAGCACCCCCTGCCCAAAGGGCCCATAGCAGCTTACTGCGGCCTGCCAGGTGCCCCTGCCACCCTGGCATGGCATCTGTCCTCAGGCCCTAGGACAGGAACACAGACAGGCACACATCAGAAGACAGCCACAGCATGAGCCCTCTGCCCCTCACCCCGAAGCACAGTGTACACCCCTGCTGGGCATGAGCCACAGGGCGGTGGCTCGGCACACCCGGTGACTAGCACTGCCACACCACAGGTCACATGTCAGTGCCCCCCACCTGGCATGGTATGCAGCCCTGCCAACACCATGGTACGGTGGTCATGCACAGATGCAGCATGTGCCCCCTTACGTGGCTGTGGGTCCCTCCTCATCAAGTCGCCGTATATGTGGCGGCACTGCTTTCCAGTTCTCTCTGCACCCCTGTGGCCTGGACAAGCCCAGTAGGGATAGCCTGCCACACCTTGGTCCTGGCCTGCTGCAGGGATTGTTGCCCTAACAGGCCACCGGCATGAGGCTCCACTTGAGCTACCAGGTTTACCAGCTCTGCCTGGCTCCAGTTTCTCGCCCGACGTACTCCACGGCATGCCATGCTGTCCATGCAGTTGCAGACACAAAATGGTGGCCAGTGGTGCATGTGTACAACGTGCGCAGGATGTGTGCCTCATGGACGGTTGCACAGCACCCGGCAATCGCGCATCAACAGAGATGCACGGTGTGGGCGTGGCCACACCGGCACGTGTGTCAGGTGTCCCAAGTGGGCATAGGGCAGGGAGGGGGTCGGGGGTCAGCATGCACAATGTGCACATGGGTGCCATAGGGCCCAGGTCACATAGTGTGCAATAGGGCCCATATTGCACCATGCCTCATGGTCCCTATTGCGCTGTAGCACCATTGGCCCAATAGCGCCAGAGCATCATTGGTCTAATAGCACCCGAGTGCCACAGGCCCTATAGCGCCCGAGCGCCATAGGCCCTATGGCACCCTGGCGCTATAGGGTCCATGGCCCCCAATAGTGCTCCTAGTGCACACTGCGCAATAGGCAGTAGCACATGCTGCGGCGTATGCATGTTGACAAGGGCGCACTGCGCATGTCACGACATGTGCCAGAGCAAGTCCATTGCACAAGGCACAAGAGCGCGATATTCATCTGTCACATGGAAATGAGTTCATCAGCCTATCCACAGTGCACTGGGGATATCTGCATGTCATTACCGTTGTGCAATAGCTCATTTGCATACGATGCGCTATAAAGGCTCCGCACAACAGCACAGGCCATGGACTGGTATTGCAACTTTCTGAGGTAAGTTGCGCCTGCCATGGGGATGGTCAGCACAGCGGGATGGATGGCTAGGGTGGGCCACTGCAGCCACTAACCACATGTCCATGTCCACAGGTAGCAACATGTCTGAGCATGAGGAGGGCAAGGAGCATGGGCCTGCCCACGAGCGCAGGCCCAACTTTACAAAGGCAGAGGCCGATGCCCTGTTCGAGTCATACCTTGACAGGGAGACATTGCTAAGTGGCACTACTGGCACACCCCAGGCCAGGGCCGCGGCCTGGGTGGAGGTGGCGGTGGCCATGAACCAGCAGGGCAGTCACCAGCAGTCTGCAAAGGAGTGCAAGAAGAAGGTGGGTACCGACTAGCGTAGGATCAAGGAGGAGGTGGCAGCCATATGGGCTGTCAGGTCGGCCACTGGTGGGGGCCAGGCTGCCATGCCACCACTAACAGTGCAGGAGGAGCTGGTGGTGGCCACCATGTGGCACAGTGCAGTCAAGGGTGTGCCGGGCAGTGGCTTCCAGACTGGAGGGAGCCCATCACTGCATGGTAGGGATGGTGGGTGCTGCTGGTACGGCAGCACTAACGCATCTGTGTTCCCTTACAGCACCAGCTTGCCAGCATGCAGTGGCAGGGGCACCTGCGGCTGCCAAGGGGGCAGGCCCAGCCCCGGAGGACCAGCCTACCACCTCCATGGGCATCCGGGGGCCCGATCGGCTGCAGCTCACCACCGCCATCCAGCCGGATAACCTGGGCGTGGTGGCGGACAAGGCCCTGGCTGTGTTCCAGTGGGATGCCAGCCATGGCATGCTCTGTGTGGAGACATAGATCGGGGCGGAGTTCAACACCAATGACGACATGACCATAATCCTGGACAGCAGGGGTCTTGTCATGGGGAGACATCCATACCATCCACCATCACTGGCAGTGTGGCCAGTGGTCTGTTGGCGGTGAAATAGCTGCCCACCGCTGCCCCTGGTTCCACTGTGTGCATAGGCACAGCGTCACTGGGTGGTGGGGCAACTGCCCAGGCACTGGCCAGTGCCCAGGGGCCAGAGGGGTGGCAGAAGCAGTTAGCTGGGGAGGTTGGGCTGCTGGGCACAGCATCTGCCGCCAGTGCACCTAAGAATAACCAACCCCATGGGGACCCCCCTGTGCAGCACCCACCTGAGTGGGGGACCATGCAGCGCAGTCGTACGCCACCAGTGGGATGGTGACACGCCCATGCACCCCTGGGCGCTGACCCCTTGACTGAGCACACCCAATTGCTGCTGGCCTCCATGGAGCAACAGGTGCTGCTCATAGCTGGGGTGCGTGTGCTCCGTGCAGAGGTGTGCCAGGCAGCTAAGCAACACATGAGGGGCACTATGCAGGTCCTGGAGGCCATATAGCACCTGCAAGAGGACACGACCGCAGCCCTGGACCGCATAGCCAATGTGATCATTGTCGGCCTTGCACCACTGGCTGCCACATGGTGTGGCCACCTGCCACAGACACCGTGGAGTGCACTGTCCACTGGCCTTTGTGGCGTGTGCATGATGATGGCAGCACAGCACTGGTTGTGCCTGTGCACCAGTGCCCTGCATCTTATCCACTCCATGTACTAGCACCTGGGCGTGTGCCTGCAGGTGCCAGTGTGTGTGTTTGATGATGTGCAGTGCTGCATGGTGTCGTGTTTGGCTGTGTGGCATGGCCCTCCGGCCCCAGCCCCATGCCTGTGTGTGCATGCCCATGGCCATGCCCGCACATGCATGTGAGCCATATGCCAATGTGTCTGTTCTGTGCATGGGGTTCATCCACCTCGCTGCACTGTAGTGCTCATGCGATCATGTTGCAGTGCTGGTGCCGTCCTCTGGACGGAGTCCCTCCGCCCGGGGGGGACTTCCCACCACCCTCAGCCCATTGCCCACGTCCCCACTGCTGTCCCCCTCTTTGGCCACAACAGCTATCCCATGGCCAATGGCCATGTTGTGCAGCATGCAGCAGGCCAGGAATAGGCCATAGGCCTTCGAGGGGCTGTACTGTAGGGCACCACTGGACCTGTCTAGGCAACGGAAGTGTGCCTTCAGCATCGCGAACACTCGCTCAATGATGTTCCACATGCTGGCATGTGCCTCATTGTACTGGTCCTCTGCTGGGGATGAGGGGCACCGATATGGGGTGAGCAGCCAGGGCCTTAGTGGGTAGCCACTGTCACCTGTGTGGACAAAGATATGGTTAGTCTGGTGTCCTCTGTCTCTGTGCCCCTTGCCCGTCGCTGGTGCCCCTGCCAGCACACCTGCCCTGCCCACCCCTCTCATGCCCTGCTCTACACAGCTGCCCGTGGGCTTGCCATACTCACCCACTAGATGACCCGTGAGGATGTCCCAACTCTCAAACCTGTGACACAGTGCTGAGCTGTTCCAGATGAAGGAGTCATGTGCACCTCCAGGGTGTGTGGCACAGACATTGGTTATGCACCTCCTGGCATTCGCACACCACCTGGCAGTTGATACTGGGGTAGCTCTTTCGGTTCACATATACTACCCCCTCTGGGTCAGGTGGCATGCGGATGCCCACATGGGTGCAGTCGATGGTCCTTAGCACGCCAGGCATCAGTGCTACCCTGTGGAACTCCTGCATGGTTGCTGTGCACTCTGCCTGTGTGCTGGTGAAGTGGATGTATTCTGCAGCATGTGGCAGCAGGGTGTTGAGGAATTGTGTGAGGAGTCGTGACATGGCTGACTGGGTCATGCCTGTGGTGTCTCCTGTTGGTTTCTGGAAGGTGCCATGGCGAGCAGGCACATGACAGCTGTTACTTTCGTCTCCACTGTCAGGGTGTGGCTCTGTATAGTGGGTGCCTGCATCTTCTCACTGCACAGTTCACAGAGCTGCCTCAGAATCACCCAGTTCAGGCGATACCAGCCCACAATCTCTGTGTCAGCGTGGGTCTCAAAGCTGATGCGGTGCCGGTACCGCCTGTTCCACGGCCACGTCACACTGCCGCCTGCCTCCTCAAACCCCTCATTATGGCCTCCATCTGGAACACTGCACTGGCCATGGCCCCTGTTGTCCTGTCACCCCCTGGGTGTCTGGCTCCACTGGACCACCTGTCACTATGGGGCTGTGCCTGTTGCTCAGCTGGGTTCCCTCCTGTGCCACCTGCCCCAGGCTGTCTGTCGATTGCAAGCTCTGTCCCCCACCCCTGTGGGTGCCTGTGACGCTCCTTTCTGGGTCTGGTGGCCCTTTCTCTCTCTCACTCACTCTGTCTCCCTCTCTGTCACACACTCCCTCTCTCTCTCTCTCTCATTCTGTCTCTCTCACTGTCTGCCTGTCTGTCTCTCACTGTTTTGCTCCCCTCTGGCGCAAGTGCCATCCTCCTACTTGCTCCCTGTTTTTATAGGCTTAAGTCTACCATGGTTCGGTGGTTGAATATCGCGTTATGCAGCATATTCATGGGTATGTCCCCTACCCTTGTGCATGCATTCATTACAGTTGCGCATTGGCACACTGCTACTTGCGCTGCTGAATATCGCTCTATGATGCATTTCTGCAGTTGTGCATATGCAACTGCTTTGACTATCCAGGCCAGAATGTTTGTCGTCAATAGGGACCCTGAGACAGAGCTTCTGAAGATGGATGGGTGGAAGCTTCATCCCTTCCTGGGACAGGAAGGTGGTAAGCAGTCTGCAATAACTGCTTCCCTCTTAAGGTGGGGGATATGTGACAGGGAGCTCCTGACACTCTTAAGGACCGAAATTTTCTTAAATCTGTTGCAACAGTTCTTCTGTTTCTTAGCCTAATCTATCCTTTACAATTTCTAGTCAATAAGGTTGGCCATTTATGGTCACCCCCCTCCCCTTTCTTGACTATGCTATAGCATCCTCTTTAATTTTCCTTTTTCTCTCAGGTCCTCGTACAAGGAGGTTATTGTGGTGACCTCCGAGCTTATGTAAAACAGGTTGTGTTTATTGTTGTTGGATTTAGTATGTAATAGCACTATGTTATAAAATACCATGACGTATATACCTTATGTTTATGAAACCTGTAAATGCTAAAAATACCATGGCACAAGGTGTTTTTGATAATGGTAAAAAGTACTAGGTGACTATTATAAAAATTAAGTTAGTTGTGCTATTTAAAATGCATGTAAATTGCTGTAAGTTGAACAAGTCTGAAATGTCATGGTGATCTGCATATATCCCATGATGCTTTGCATTTTGGGAGTATGTGTTATGTTGTTTCTTTGACACTTGGCTTTATTGCCTATGCCCTTTGGGGTAACCCATGTTTCAGTGCTTCTGCCTTGAGGTTCTTTGTTTTTAGCTTGTTTTGTTTTTTTATTTGAGCCCCCACTACCCATGCAAGCAAGGCCCGCATGGGGTGGATGCTGAATCTCAACTGCTAAGTTAGATCAGAGATCAGTGTCGGTAGATGCTGGCTAAGTGCAGAGAAAGGACATACAGTCTGTTGCTGCAAACTGATGTATTGAAGAAGGGATATGCCATTGCTTAAGGTTATCTTTTGCATTTTGAATAAACATCACACAGCGATTGTGTGTTGAACTTGAAGTTCGGTGTCTGGTCTATCTGTTATCTCACAACCCCTCCACAGGACACCACTAATGTTTCATGTCCAGTAGGTCCTTTGGGCCAACTGCTTGCCTTACCTGGAGCAGTTTTCAGGAGACTGTTCTTCTCCTTCTTCTGGGTGGAGTCCTTGGAGCCACTGTTGTAACCATTAAGTGCTCTAGGGTACAGGAACCCCTTAGAGGGTCCTGACAGGACTTTCACTTCTCAAGAATCATAAGTGGCAGGGGGGGTGCTGTGGAGCCCGAGAAAGATGGCTCTCTTTTGATTCATTAGCTCAGCCTTGATCAACAAACAATATAGATTTGAGCATTTTAAGTTAAAATAGCTTTCCAAGAGAGAGAGAGGAAGGGGTAGCAGAAAGTCTTCTTACCATTATGGGCAACCCACATAAGGATCAGCGATCCAGAACAGGAACAAGGAGTGTAAAGGCTCCGATAGCACAGGCGACCCAATCTACACAAAGCAGGCCTGAGGAGAACACCAGGGATGTGGCCAAGGAAACCCTTCAAACCGTAGGGGCCAAGCTCTCGATGCTGATTAAATCAGTCACAGTCCCATCCAATAAATTTGATGGACTAGCTACTAGGGTAACTACATTGGAGGCTACAATGGAAGGCACACAGACAGCATTAGATGCCTCTAAAAGAGCAGATGCAGCTACTGGAGAGGTGTCGTCTTTGATTAAAGAGAGCAGGCACTGGAAAGCGCACATTGAAACGTTAGAAAATCAGATTAGAGACCCTAACATCAGAATCTTGGGCATGCCGGAAGGCAGTGAAGGGGATAGCCTCCTGCTGTTCCTACAGGATTGGTTTGGACAACAGATGAGGAGTGCAGTGAGATCCAAAGTCCAGCTATTTCAAAGGGCCTATAGAGTCATGCCACATGGGCGATCGGAGGATCAGGATCTCCCTAGAACTATCATCATGGTCACTGACGAGGCTGGGACCAGAGACTATCTATTGGTGCTTGCCAGAAGAAAAGAGACCCTTCTTCAAGATGGTCAACGTGTTAGCCTCTTTCCCGACATCAGTTACGCCACCCGCCAGAAGCGGAAAAGATTTGATGGAGTGCGAGCGATCTTAAGGGAGGTCTCAGTTTCCCATGGAATGCAAATGATTTTTTGGGTTACCCCAAAGGGCACTGGCAATAAAGCCAAGTGTCAAAGAAACAACATAACACATACTCCCAAAATGCAAATGATTTTTCCAGGGCAACTACGCATCACGGGAAGGTCTATTTGTTTTCTGACCAGGCTGAGGCCATGAAGTGGGGCCGCAAGAATGCTCTCCTTCCTGCCCACCAGTCCGAATCAGATCACCAGTCCTTGGAGGATGAGGACTCCTGAACATTAATCAGTTTCGCCCTAAGGAGTGGCGGGTGAAGCCACATCAGGTACTGTTGATGTGTACTGGTAATACCATATGGTAAAAGGTTCAGGAAAGATGATCATTTCACCTGTAAGGCTCACCGCCTCATGTGTTGGGATTAAAATTATGTTCGGGACATTACTCTGAATTTAATTCAATCAGGCTCAACTGTGGACTGTTACTTTAAATGCTAGAGACTGTAACTTTCATAGTACAATAGTTAGTGACTCGATGTTTATGGGCCTTAAGTTTCTCTTTCCATCATTCTCTTTTGGCAAGTTGTTGAAGTCTGTTGACTAAGCATCTGTTTTATTAACACTTTAATTAAATCAGAAATTGTTTTTTTGCACATTATTTGTGCTCCCTCTAGTGATTGGGCATGGGTAAGGGTCTAAAAATAGCTCATCTCAACATCAGGAGCCTGCTACCTAACCGAGATGAGCTATTAGCGTGGGTGGCACTCTATAAACCTGATATCCTCGGAGTGACGGAGACCTGGCTTAAACCTTCTGTCCCTGATTCAGCTTGTGCACTCACTGGGTATGAGTTCACTCAACTGGACAGAGCCGGGAGCGGGGAGGCATACTAATCTACTACAGGAGTCTCCTAAAAATCTCCCTAGTTGCCCAACTGTGAGTTACTACATGTGCTTCTGGTACTTGGGGACACAAAGAAACTGCACCTGGTGTGCACCTGCAACCCTCCAAGGGGTGGACTCCCCGGATTAACCCACCTTATGGACTCAGTTGGTCCCAGTGTTGGGGAAAACAAACTCATAATCCTGGGTGACGTCAACCTTAACTGGGATGGTGGTAATGTGAAGCAGTTTGAGCCCCTACTCGCTATCCTTACCCTGACCCAACTCATCCAGGAGCCAACCAGGCAGTCGGCAAATGGATCTTCCTGCACCCTGCTGGACTGGATCATGTCCAACGCCCAGACAGGATCTCATCAGCGGGCACGCTATCTGACTCCATCTCCGACCACTCTCCGGTTTTCTGTGTATGGAAAATTCTCTCCCCCAAAATTCCTCACAAAATTATGCATGTCAGAAACTACTCCAGGTTTGACCCCGGGGAGTTCCTGGAAGACTTAAGGCTTACTGACTGGTCTGGGGTGTTTGGAGCCACAGACCCCTCTGTGGCAACCTCTCCTTCCTTTCCACCTTCGGGGCCCTGCAAGACAAGCATGCTCCCAAGGTCACCCGTAGGGTGAGGGGGTCAGCTACCCTCTGGTTAAACGGGAATCTCTTAGCCCAGATGCGGGAGAGAGATAAGTGTTGGGCCCACATCAAAGGTTCCAGTGATCCCACTATTTTTCAAGAATACAGACACCTCAGAAACAAGTGCAAAAAGGCCATTAGGGTTGCGAAAAGTGACTTTTGCAAGTCCGCACTACTCAGCTCATCCAGCGATCCCAGGAGGTTCTGGAGAGATATTAAATCTCTTGTCAGAGGGTCCTCCCATCCGGGGGTTATGGACATGATATTAAATGGTGTCTCCTGCAATAATCCCCATACCATAGCCAACTCCCTAAATATACACTTCTCAGACCTCTCGGTCTTCACTGCTCTCTTCCTGTCTGGTGAGAGCTCGCTCCGTCCCCCACTTGGCAGGTGGATTACCCTCCTCGGCAAATGTTTTACCTCAGGGCTGTATCAGTCCAGGACATGCAGAGACACCTAGCCGGCCTCTCCCAGTACTCTAGCCCTGACGTAGACAACCTGGAGTCTAAGCTTCTAAAGCTTGGTGCTGTACACATTACCTCCCCAGTAGCCCACATCTTTAATCTATCCCTCAGATCGGGGACCATTCCTGATATCTGGAAAGAGGCGAGGATAGTCCCTGTCCTGAAGCAGGGCAATCCTAAATTGCCGGATAATTATCGTCTGATTGCTATTCTCCCATCCCTTAGCAAGCTCCTCGAAAAGGTAGTGGCTGAGCAGCTCTCAAAGTATATCCACTCTCATGATCTGCTGTCCCCGTCCCAGCATGGTTTTTGAAAGGGACACAGCACCACCACAGCCTTGATCTCGGTTACATCTAGTATCAGAACAGCCATGGACCAGGGCAAACTCTCTGGTGCCTTATTTATCGACCTGTCCAAAGCCTTTGACCTTGTTGACCGCGAACTGTTTGGTGCACAGCTGTGGTCACTTGGCCTCTCCCCCCATGCCATGAAATGGCTAATGGGCTATCTGCATGGTAGAAAGCAGTGTACCTGCTTCAATAAAGTCCTCTCCGAGCCCCTACCGGTGACCTCCGGAGTCCCTCAGGGCTTGGTACTGGGGCCCCCTCCTTTTCTCCCTCTTTATCAATCAACTACCCATGGAGACCACCAACTGCAGAGCCGCCATGTATGCAGATGACCTGGTGATACTGGCTCACTCCCAGAACGCCACTACTCTAAACCAGTGCTTGTCCGACGACTTCAACAATGTCTTGTCCTGGGTTACTAACCACAAACTGGTCCTGAACCTGAAAAAAACACAGGCTATGCTCTTTGGCTCCACGGCCAAAATCAAAGCCTCATCAGCCTTGCTAAATATCACCAGCACTGATGGACCCTCACTACCTGTAGTAAACTCCATCAAATACCTGGGGGTAACGCTTGACCCCCAACTTGATATGGGGAGTCATATCCTTAACATCTGCAGGGCAGCGAACTGTAAACTGAGTCTGGCCTACAGGGCCAAGTACAACCTTACACCGGCAGCCAGGCTTGCCCTTGCGACAGGTGTACTTCTTCCCTCCCTTAGCTATGGTCTGCACCTATTTGCTCGATCCCCAAAGATTCATCTCACTCAGTGGTACACGGCATATAATAACATTTGTTGTTTTGCTCTGGCTGCCCCCTGCCTCACCCACCGATGTGAGCTATATGATAAACTTTGCTGACTCTCCCCAGACAGATACCTTGATTTCGGGTTGGGATGCCTCTCGGGGAAAGTGGTCAGAACCGGCATCCCCAAGGGGCTGACCCTGCTTCTACCACAAATGGATCCTACTCCCTACCATCTTAGGTCTCTGATCTCAGGGATGCTCAAAGTACCCCCCACCTGTACCCTCATGGGGGATCGGGACTTTGCCGTAAGCACGCCCAGACTCTGGAACTCCCTCCCTGGTGATATCCATTCGGCCCCCTCCTATCAGAGTTTTCACAATTCCCTGTGGGGTTTCCTGAAACTAGCCTCAGTGTGTGACTGCCCCAAGCCTCCCTAGAGTAATTATCAACTGTTGTCAGACTTGCCCCAAGCTGCCTTCCACTGAAGCTGCTTGAAACTTCCTGCTGTTCCAATGATTCTATCTACTCTATTTCAATTACCCGGGTTCTTAACTGTGGGCATTTTTTTGTCCACAACATTGCACCTTGGTCATAGGTAGGACTGCCTTCTCCCATGTATCCTGGTCCTGCCTTAACTTATATGTTTCAAATGAGTGATGACCTGTAAAAATCTGTCAGTGAACCTGCTAGTCTAGGGAGTGCATAACTATAAAGTTATAAGTTATATTATGACCAACCACTCCTTGGATAGTGCTCTACTCCTACATGTTACTCTTATTGTCAATGATGTATTTTATTCCCATATGTTTGTTTATTTGACATAATGTACTATCATCCTCTCTGTACCTTTATCTGTATCCCTATGTTGTATTCTCCTGGGTCGTTCCTGAAAATAGGCATAATACTTGTCTAGTGTACTTACCCGGTCAACAAAAGCTAAATAAAATTGCATGGCAACCAGTACCATAGTTTATGGTGAAGGACTTTGGACTTTTGTTTTAAAATGCATCATAAGATAACTTCCATGCAGCTCACGGGCTATATTACAGTACTGGTATTTCACTTTTATGTAGATGTGTGAGAAAAGAATAATAATTATTTTATTTCTCTACAGATTTCCTCCAAGATGATGTATCTGTAAAGCGGTTTATATTGTTTTTATCATGAGGAGTGGCGCCCTCTATGGATGTAAAACATACATATTTGTAATGTCTATGCTTGATAAGAAACTATGTGTTTGTTTCTCTACAAAATAAAAATATGAAGTATAAAAAAAAAAAATCATAAGTGGCATAACTTCCTGGGCTCTGGTGATCCTGGGGTATTACAGGGGGACAGGTCTCTCTTAGACCACTCTCCTGATGATAGGGAGAGTGAGAGGGGCATTTAGCTTCCCGTGTGAGCCTTAACCTCGACCGACTCTTACCTTCACTCCCACCCCCCGGTGGGGGTTTTCGTCCCTCTTCCTTTGGGATTCAGCTCTGGAACTGCACCTGTGGCGCTCCCAAGAAAAAGAGAGGGGGAGAAGTAGGTCTAATGCTTAGGTTGAGACGCACCTGAAAAAGGCAATCTGGTCACCTTAGTTCTGGTTCACAAGCATTGGAGCGATGGGGCTCTTTCCTCATCTTCGACACGCCCTTCTCCCTCTCTCTCTCTGTCTCTCTCCTTTTTATTCTTCCTTTTCTTTCTCTTTCTTATCTTTCTCACCCTATTATGGGGCTTCTGTCCAGAGGTTTGGGCCTGCATTTTCAACTAACTAGGCCCACTCTAAACTAAAAAAATAAGAGATCCTGTTCCTCTTCCGGCAGTTTATTCCTTTTTCAGTTCATATCCTTTCCTTTTACTGTCCATCTGGATCTCTTCCCTCCTCTTTTGCTTTCTCTTCTAGTCTCCCTCTCCGGTGAGCAGAACTAAGGGAGTGGAAGGGATGGCGTGGTTACTGACCAACCTGTGAGCGCCATGCAGTGCATTGGCCTCGAGAGTGGCACCATCATCGATGTCATCCCTCCCCCTCAGTAGCAGTCAAGCTTTTTAAAGTAAAAGCTTCCCGTGGGGTCCTACGCCTCTGGCAGGACCCCCACCAGTGATGAATGGTGAAGATATACAGTAAGATCAAGAATTACAGTAGGTACGTAATTTTCATTTTTGTGATCCCTAACGAATTGTTCAGGTATGGGAAAAAAACACAGTACCTTGCCTTCTCATATGTGCTGCTACAACAGCTAGGCACCTTGCGAACACCTTCGGTGTTGAGGTGAGGTTGAAGGGCATGGATATGAATGGGATTAGAGTTCATTACTCTGAACCTGATGTGATTTCTGTCAGAGGTCCAGACTGGATTATGGGTATAGACATTTAGATCCAGTGACCCCAATTCGGATGGTACTCTTCATTTTCCTGTGGGTTAAGAAAATACTTGGAAAACAGGCCTTTGGTCAATTGTGAGAGAGGTACTTCTCTCACAACTTTTGCTGGCTTCATTTTTCTTGCCTCACTCTAGCAGTTTTGTCTCTGCTGGAGTGTGGAATGGAAACACGGTTGGTTTTTGCAGCTTTGTAAACCTTTTTAACTACAGGAATAGTACCACTTACAGGACACACCTGTCCGTGATAATTTCTATCATTCTTGGAAGTAGTGGGACAGCCTTACTCCCACTGGCAATAGTTGGGCGAACAGGTCAGAATTGTCAGGGGTTCTGTTTAGGTTGTGGCTGGGGTGGTGGTGTTTCAGCAGCACACCTACAGCCCCTTTTTTTGCCTCTGCCCCTGAAGTATCCTCTTGAGGTTAATACTCCTAACATGCATAGGGTCTTGGGTAGTAACCCCTACACTTGCCTCCCATTTCATAAGGTCCATAGGAAGTGGAGCCCTTTTCTTTTAAGTGGTTTATATTCGTTTTTCTGTTTATGTAAGTCTCTGTTTTGTCACCAAACAGGGCAGTGATGTCATGTCCATAGGGCCGGGGGGGGGGCATGTTCCACCCCAAACTAAATACAACATCACCACAAACAAAACAGAACATTTTTTTTATAGTGAAAAAAAAAATCTTGGGTTGAAATGACTGTGACCCTTTCCTACGGTCTTTTTTTTTGGGGGGGGCGCATAACCGTCTCTGTGATGAGCAGTCCATTCACCCCCCCCTTTGGTACTTGTTTGTTCCAGAATTGCATTTATTTGATTTGCTTTATACTGGTGGACATCATGTGTCTTCCTGGCTCCGTGTGTGTTAGTGTGTGTGTGTGTGTGTGTGTGTGTGTGTGTGTGTGTATGTGTATGTATTTGCATGTGTGTGCATGTGTGTCGATGTGCATATGTGTATATATTTGTGTGTGTGTGCATGTGTGTCTGTGTACATATGTGTATGTATTTACGTGTGTGTGTGTGCATGTGTGTCTGTGTGCATATGTGTATATATTTGTGTGTGTGTGCATGTGTGTCTGTGTACATGTGTGTATGTATTTGCATGTGTGTCTGTGTGCATATGTGTATATATTTGTGTGTGTGCATGTGTGTCTGTGTACATATGTGTATGTATTTGTGAGTGTGTGCATGTGTGCATATGTGTATGTATTTGCGTGTGTGTGTGCATGTGGGTCTGTGTGCATATGTGTATGTATTTGCGTGTGTGTGTGCATGTGTGTATATGTGTATGTATTTACGCGCGTGTGTGTGCATGTGTGTCTGTATGTATATGTGTATGTATTTGCGTGTGTGTGCATGTGTTTCTGTGTGTATATGTGTATGTATTTACGTGTGTGTGTGCATGTGTGTCTGTGTGTATGTGTGTATGTATTTGCAGGTGTGTGTATGTGTGTGTGCATGTGTGTGCGGATGCTGGAATGCAGCTGACCTGTGCTGGGAAATGTGCAGTTTAAACACATTTTATCAATTACTTGCAGTCTGGTTGGTTGCTTGTGGGTGGTCCGGCCTATTTTTATTGTCATTGCCCGTGACTTTTTCCTGTACCTCTGCAGTCAATCTATCTAGATCTCCAGAGTGCATCAAACAGAACCGATTCTGGATGGCCCAGTGGCACTGAGGATTGAGGTGCTGGACGCCACACCTTGCGTCACGCTGGCAACCTGGGTTCGGGAGCGAGCCTGGGTCATTGGGGGTCGGTAGGGGTGGACAGGATTGAGCATCCGGGGGACTACGCTCCTGTCCTGGGAGGGAGGGGGGACCCGATCCCGTGCACTGCTGGCTCCTGGCGGTGTCTGGGGGGCACAGCAGCTCAGGATCCAGCAACCAAGGGGATTGGCTGTGGCGGTGATCCTGTAGGCATGCACAGCAGCATGTGTGCCTGCGCTGGATGCATTGCACATCCAAGCCAAGGGGAGGGACAAAAAGCTTGAAAAACCTCTGGCTCTTGGAGGAGGTGACAGTGGCCTGAGTGACTCTGGCCCACATCCCCAACACCAGACTTTCCAGGCTGGACTTCCTCCTGCTTCACCCCGCTCCTGGCTTTGCTGTCTAGATTTCAGACGAGGACATCTGGTAAGTGGATGGGTAGCACTGCGCCAGGGGGTGTAGTTCTGGGGGGCCGGCCATGGTTAGCGAGTGGGGGTGAGGTGTTCAGCCAGGGTTTTTTTAGGTGGGGAGTTAGAAGCTGTAGTTGGGTGGATACACCCGAGAGATGCCCCAAGAAAAGCCAGGAGATAAAAGAGAATTTAAAAATTAAAAAAAAAACAGAACCGATTCTGAACCACTAGAGCGGGCCTAGCCAGGTTGCATGGCAGAGCAGCAGCAGGCAGGTTGTACCACCGCTGCTACCCTAGACGAAGGAGCCATGGAAAAGAGGAAACAGGAAAGGGAGGAGCGATCTGGTCAACAGACCACCACCAGGGCCAAGGTAGCAGAGAACACACCAAAAAAAGACTGTTACAGTGGGTAGAAGAAAGTTCTAGCCAAGTTGGGGGAATTAGTGGGTTTTAGCTGGGGGGGGGGGCTGGTCTCATTGGAGACTGGAGCTGGAGCCTCAGCTACTGTACACCATGTGGTCACGACTCAGAGTGGAGTGAGTTGGCAGGAATGAGAGACTAGTAGCTACGCCATCGCTCACCACGTCAGTGCGACTCCAGTTGGTCAGTCCAGTCAGAGAGTTTGGTCCGGTGCTGGTATTGAGACAGGAGAGCCACCACCAGTCCAGCCCGGTGGCCCAGCCAGCAGGCCCAACAATGCCATGAAAAGCAGCGAGTGCTCTGTCAGACACCGAAGGAGGCAAGGAGCAGAGAGAACAGCAGCACCGCCACAGCAGCACACTGAGTTACTGTGCAGCACACTCAACACTACTCTGCAACCAACTGGCCCTCCAAAACCAGGCAACCACAGCCAGGACAGAAGGACACCACCACACCACACCACCACAAAGGCCAGGCAGCCCACTCACCCATCTCTACTACGAGGTGAAAAGACGATGTTTGTGTACATCACGGGCATGGTGGGCAAGGTCGAGGTGGCGTAGTACACCAGGCTGCGTGGCCAACGTGCATCTGAACTGGGAGAAAGGAAAAGGGGAAATTGTTTAACCAGGAGAGACACACTAAGTCAAAGCTTGTTTCCAGGTGCAACCTGGGAGCACATGGAAGTTAAGTGATTTGCTTAGGGCCACACAGTATGCAAGTGGGAGCTGATGGGATTCAAACCCAGGTCTCCAGGTTTGCAGCTCAGTGCCCTTAACCACTGCACTATACTGCCTCCTTTACCACAAGGAGAATCCATCCAGCTGCCATTATGGGCCCCATCATCTGTTATGAAATGGAAAGAGAGGGGCCCACTGGCATGTCTGTATGTTTCAGATGGGGATGATGGGCTGGGAGCTGGTTTCAGGATGTTACTATGACTAATATGACTATAACATAACACATTTGTGTATGAGCTACCTTATGTGGAACTGTTTGGGGAGCTGTGACTCAGTGTTATCATTTCCACCAAAAAATTATAAATGGAAATTACATACTTACTGTAATTCTTGATCTTCTTGGAAGAAGTCTCCACCACTCAGTCACACTAATGGGAACTACGCCGGAGGCGCTAGGACCCCATGGGAGCCACAAATCTTCAGGAGGGCCAGTGCCGGGTTAGGACCGTGCATGCATGGCGCCGCGAGACTAGCTCGTGCTGTATAGGCTATCTCAGCGTCACTCTTCTAACCGCCTCATATCTTTTCGACCAAGGAGGTGCAGTGTAAACTAACGAAAGAAAACCTAACCCTAACTTCTGGGCATGTGAAGGCCTGGATGACCCATGCAAGAAGGGTAAATTCAACAATGTCTTCGCAGCCCGAACAACAAGGAAGTTAAGACCAAAGCAGAACGAGTGAGCTCGGGGAATGGTGGGTGGGCATGTGAATGACTGGTGGAGACTTCATCTAAGAAGATCAAGAATTACGGTAAATACATAATTTCCATATCTTCCTGGACTAAAAGTCTCCACCACTTATTCACACTAATGGGAGAGTACCGAACAAAAAAATCAAAACCCACCAAGTAGGGCGGTAGGAGACAGAGCTCACTCAGGACAGAAGTCCATAAGGACTGTCCTGCCAAAGAGAGTGAACTGTCCAGCATGGACATCCAGAACAGTGTTTTACAAAGGTATGCACTGAACTCCAATTTGCTGTCTTGCAGATGTCTGCAATGGGTATGTTACGAATCTCCTCCAGGAAAGCCGCAACTGCTCCATAGAGTGGTGTGAACCCGGCCTTCCAACCTGACCTATGTCATGGATTAGTAGCGGCAAAGACATGCTACTAACCAAACTGAAATACATCTCATGGCAGCAGGCTGATGCAGCTGAGACATGCTGAATGGGTTTACCCATGCCACAGCGACAGTCTTCACAGAGACATCCCTGACAGTGACAGCCATAGTGCCAACTGTCGGCATTGCAGTGTCGGGGATGCCTCCGTGTATCCATCTGGGGGCTGCACCCCCCAACCCCGCCATGTGGGGGGCTCTGCCCCCACCCCCCAGTCTCTAGGATTGTAACTCTGAGTCGGAGTTGGACCGGGGGGGGGCAAACACCCAGCGAGGCAGTCCCCATCACCATACAGACCACTACAGCGACTAGCGGAGTTTGCCCAATTCCTGTCGCGGTAGTGGTCTTCGTGATCAGGGAGTTGCTGTGGCAATGGTATACGGCTGAAAGGTTCATACTAAGATTTTGTAAGAACTAGGGAGCTTTTGTGCCCATAATGTTCTTGAAGGTACTAATAATAATCAATCACATTACCGGATAGTATGTACTTATCCAGGCAATTTTTAAACATATATTTGGAACTGCTAATAACAACTTCCTCAGGCAAAGAATTCCAGGGTTTTATTACACGTAAGGAGAAGAAAAATTTCCTTGCCATCAAATTAAAAGTTTTGCCATATAATTGAAGTGGATGGCCTCTTGTATTATATGGGTTCTGTTTGAACTCAAATTCCAGTTTGGTAATTAGGAAAGGGTCTTGCATAACATCATACATAAACAGGAGATCACCCCGCACATGTCGAACCGCTAGTGACATCAGATTCAGGGATACAAGTCTAGATTCATAAGGATCATTATATAGTCCTTTAATATGTTTAGTGCATTTACACTGGACCTTTTCGAGTAAATTAATGTCTGAGTTCTTGAAGGGGCTTCATAATTGAGAAGCGTATTCCAAATGGGGCCGAACATAGGCTTGAAACAGAGGCATTAAAACTCTCCTGTCTTTAGATTTTATATTACGCCTAACAGACCAGATTACTTTATTAGATTTTGCGATAGTCTCATTAATCTGTATTGAAGGACAAAAATCCAAGGATATAATTACTCCCAAATCCCTTTCATTTGCTGAAATACTAAGTTTTTTACCAGCTAGGTGATAAGTCGCCTGCTGATTTAATGCACCCACGTGCATAACCTTGCATTTTTCGGGATGTAATTGCATCTGCCATCTGATTACACAATTAGATATTTTGTTCAAATCTGACTGGATAGTATCTTTTTGATCCATGGTCAGGCATGGTCCTCCTATTTTTACATCATCTGCATATTTTATTGCAGAGGAAAAACAATCTTTGGTGAAGTCACTTATAAAAATTTGAAACAGGCAGGGTCCCAACACAGAACCCTGTGGAACGCCACTAGTAACACCACCAATATCAGACAAATGGCCATTAAATAATTACACATTGGGTTCTGTTAGATAGCCAATTAGAAATCCAGTTGATAATAAATCCATTGATGTTTACGTCAATGTCAATGTGGCATGGCGTCAAAGGCCTTACTAAAGTCAATAAAGATGACATCATATGGTATCTTCTTATCAAGTGAATAACATTTTCATAAAAACACATCAAGTTGGTTAAGCAGCTATGTCCCTTTTTAAAACCATGTTGGGATCGAAGTTACAATAGTTGCTTGGATGGGTATCTCTTCATTCTGTCAATGAAGAACCGCAGAACCCTCTAAACATTCAGAGAAATGAAGTGAGTGTTCTCCTTCATTCTGGAGTTAATGAAGTAAATTGAGAGAAGCAAAATTTGACTAACGGTAACTGAGCCAGTGACTTGCTGTCTACTGGCTTAAGATAGACTACAAATGTGCAGAGGTGTACCTTCACTGCCGAGTATTGCAGACCTGCGTTCGACAGGTCCAAGAGGCACCCCAACATCTTACTTGGTGTGCAACCAAAGGGTCCAGACGGGACTTGCACACCAGATGGAGGAAAGGTATCCACTTAGCCACGTAAACCCTCCTGGTGGAAGGCCTCTGCACAGCTTAGAAGATGTCTGTGATGGTCTGGGAAAGCTAAAACTTGCCCACTTCCATTTTCTCCGGAGCCTGGCAAAGAGATGAAGGGAGCGCAGGCTAGGATGGACTAAAGTCCCTGTGTCAGAGGGTTTGCTCATAGAGGGAGTTGCCTCAGGGGGGAACTTTTTTTTTGTTTGTTTCTGTACTTTATTTTTTTTTATTTTTATCTGTAATCATACACACGACATTTTCCATATCTAGGACAAGCCATATAAAACATTAGAATACTCAGAGAGAGAGAATACAACCTTCTCATTAATCCTAGGACAGATGCATGCTAAATATTACGATACCTCATAGAGGGGTTAACTAGAATACAAGCTAACAAGTAGGTAAACGTAATTATCTGTGCTACTAAGCCCACGAGCAGTATGACTAGTTTCAATTTGGTTAAAGTCTTTAACTCAGAGTCCCAACAATACACGCCCTGTGTGGGGCTAATGACGCCATGCTCTCTGTAAGTAAATTATGTTTTTTATAAGGTACTATTAAGACAGCAAAATCTCACTGCATGCAAGCATCTGTTATGCACCCTTATATACTATATTATATTAACCAAAATGCAGTAAAGGCAATGACACTAAGTGTGTAAACATGTAAATCTGTAACTTTAACAATTAAATTGCCAGCTCTTATAGCTTAAACGTACTATACGGGTCTGTAACAAAAAACATTTTGCCACCAGTTTAAACCCAGGTTTATCCCAATGAAAGCAAGTCAGAATTGAGCATTACCCTTTAACTACAGAGATAAAAGTAACAAGGACACAAATATCCTAAAATGTAGGTCAAAAAGTCATATGACAGGATCTGTAGTAGGGCACAAATAAAGTTTTAGAAAACAGTACTTAAATCTGGTCAGTCCTCCTCACCATCCTCCAGGTTGCATTCCGCATCCCTAGGGTCTCATTGTTGGCTCCGGTTGCTGCTCACAAAGGGGGAGGCCCACTTTCCCACTTCGGTGAGATCCAAGAAGACCCATACCTTACCGTTGTGGACAATCCTCAATTGAGCAGGATAGATGACCGCGTGCATAATGGATGCTTCCCTCTGCCGTTTTCACACACCATCAAATTTTTTCCTGCACATTCGAGTTGCATAGCTGAGATCAGGAAACAAGTAAATGGCACGGCCATCCTGGCTGAGTGGGCTTGCTTGTCTAGCGAGACACAAGATCTTATCTCTAGTGCCCACACCGTCCGTAACCAGTAGGAGAGTTTGTGGATTTTCAGAGTCCTCTCAGTATCCACGCGGGGTGATACGGTAAGCTTTTTATAAGTTCAGATGAAGATTCTGGTACCAATTTAGATTCCAACCAGTCCTGTAGGAATATGAGGGGGTGATCTCCCTTAAGTCTCTCCAGCAGCCCGAGAATCCAGATATGTGATGAACGGGCCTGATTCTCCAGCGTTTCCAGTCTGGCCCTCATGTGGCTTTCTTTGACGAGGAGTGAGGTTGCGGCAGCGATTGACTCAATTTGCCGCTTAGCATCACTGACCTCTGATTGTAGCCCCTCCACTGTCTTCGCCACCACTGACACTCTTGTGGCAAATGAATCCAATTTATTGTTAAGGTCAGAAACCGATGCAATTAGACTTTGCAATTTGTGGCCAATGGAAGACATGGTCTTCTCAGGTTCTTGGTGGGATGTGGCCTGCACTTCTAGACTGGGCAGAAATGGTTGAGAGTTCCCAGATATCTTATTGCCAGATCCCCCACCTCTGTCTTTTCTAGGATTGCCCATTTTAGGTTTTGAAGGCTCCTCTGATGATCTAAAGTACTTATTTTAATGGATGACTGCCCTGAAAGGGTGATTTTTAGGCGATTTCTATCTCTGTTGCAGAGCTGTCGAGAAATGCTGCCACTCAGCTCGGGCTCCACAGTGCCCCCCACCTGGGGGACTTCTGACAGACTATAGATCAATGCAGATCATATCTGCCGAGGCCAGTCTGGGATGATGAGAATCTTCCTGCCCCCCTGTGCCCACAACCTGAGCAGCACTGGGATGTATAGGCAGGGCATCACCAGCAGGAAAAGGGAGGTCATAATTCCGCTATACAAGACACTAGTGAGGCCCCACCTGGAGTACAGTGTACAGTTCTGGAGACCATATCTACGTAAGGACATAGACAGGGTAGAGAAGGTTCAGAGGAGGGCAACAAAGATGGTGCATGGATTGCATCACAAGTCCTATGAAGACAGGTTGAAGGAACTGAACATGTACTCCCTGGAGAGAGGAGGAGAGAGGAGATATGATAGAGACATACAAGTATCTTACAGGGAGAAACAGGGTGCAGGAAAACACTATTGTTAAGCGAAAAGATGTTCCAGGACTAGGGCATGGGATGAAGTTGGAGGGAGGACGATTCAGAGGAAACATGAAGAATTTCTTCTACAGAACGGGTGGTGGACAAGTGGAACACCCTGCCAGAGGAAGTGGTGGGGGCTGAAACAATCACGGGATTTAAGAATGCATGGGATAGACATAAAGGAATTCTGGAGGTCAGGGTTGGGGGGAGGCGGACTTCTGGGAGGGCAAGCTGAACTTACAAGCGCAAATGGGCGGACTGGGTGGGCCATAGGCCCTTATCCGCCGACACTGTCTATGTATCTATGTAGCACCCTCTGAATTAAGGGAAGAGGAGGAAAACGTACAGGGAGCGTCTTGTCTACTGCAGTGAATACATCCTGACAGAAAACTTCAGGGTCTGGATTTCTGAAGCAGGAGAGAGGCAGCTTTGCATTGAGAGGGGACGCAAAAAGGACCCGGTCTGAACTGTCCCACTCCCTGCAGAGAGGGTAGGAGGACGCCCCACCCTGCTTGCTGATGTAATACATCACAGCTTTGTCGATATTTATGATAACATGAGGTTCCTCCCGACTCCTCACCTGAGTGTGGAGGTCTTGACAGTGAGCCTTCCACGAGTGATTTTTGTTCAAGGCTCTTTCATTTTGTACGGAGGATTGCAGATGAGTGGTTGGAGATCACTGCTTGCTGTGGAAGATGCCCTGAGTCCCAGCATCCGCTCAACCAAAAAGGGCCCAAATAGAGTCATTTTCCATGATGTAATGAGCCATTTGAAGATGTCGTTTCTCCCATCCTCTGAAACGAAAACTGATACCCTGGAGGTATCCAGGAGGGCTCCTAAGAAGAGGAGCTGCTGGGCAGATCAAACTGGCATCTTCCCCGAAACCTCCCCCGGAGAGAACAACTGAGAAGCTTTGGCAACTACTTTCTTTGTCTCTTGCCCAGATGGGCTGGCTAGGAGCCAAATGTCCAGGAAGAAAAAATTACTCAGCTTAGTAATTGTGTTTCTTCTAATGGAGTCTTGCTGTATTCTGATTATTTCAGTTAGCCCCAGCCTTTAAACTGCCCCAGAGAACAAAGTGTTAACTTTCTATGCAGAGCATAGAATGCTGAGCTCGAGTTCAGCTGAGGTTTCTGTCTGCAGCCCTTTGAAATCCAACCATCAGATTCTTATGAGCAAAACACTCACTACCTATCCTATGTGGAAATTGTAAAATTTTTACTAGCCAACTGGCAACAAGAGTTTTGAATTCCCAAGAAAAACTCAAGTCAGGAAATCCAAAACAAAAACCAATTCAGATAAGAATAATAACAAGACTAACACCCAAACAAAAGCAGAGGGTGTAAAGAAGCACCCTGAGGTGCAACACTGCACCTGCCCGCCCACTTCCCAAAACCAGGTTCTGAGAGGGGAGGGTGGAAGGGAGGTCAGAATACAGCAAGACTCCATTAGAAGAAACATAATTACTAAGCTGAGTAATTTTTTCTTCAAACAACATGAAGTCTTGCTGTATTCTGACTATTGCAGACTACCAAGCAGTACCTCCATGGAGGAGGGACAGAACCTACTTTGGGAATAGGCTCTGAAGTACTGCTGTGCCAAACCGAGCATCACTCCTAGCCTGGATATCCAGAGAGTAATGCTTGGTAAAGGTATGAACTGTTTTCCAGATGGCTGCTTGACAAATTTCTAAGAGAGGGATATCCCTGGCAGCAGCCAGGGAAGCAGCTGTACTTCTGGTGGAGTGAGCCCTCAGGCCTGAGGGTGGAATCTTTCCTAGTTTCTCATAGCAGAATTGTAAACAAGACACAATCCACCTGGCAATAGTTCTCTTGGTGGCAGGTTTGCCCTTTCCCACTTCTCCATAATTGAGGAACAACTGGAGGGAATCAAACCTGTGACTCTTGGTACGCTCTATGTAGTAGCTAATGGCCCTTTTAACATCTAAACTGTGTAGCCTCCTCTCTCCTAAAGAAGAATGATCAGTGAAGAAGACAGGAAGACATAGACTGATTCAAGTGGAAATCTGAAACCACTTTGGGCAAGAACCTTCTATTGGTTCTAAGGACCACTTTATCCCTAAGAAAGGAGATAAAATCAGGTTCCACTGACAGGGCTTGCAATTCACTGATACATCTAGCAGAGGTAATGGCTACTAAAAACGCAGTTTTCCAAGTCAAGTACTTAAGTTCTGCTGATGACATAGGTTTTTTATTTAGTTGCTTAACCAGGTATAGCACACTAAGCTGAAAGCTTTTTTACAGGAGCGACCTGGGAGCACAAGGAGGTTAAGTGACTTGCTCAGGGTCACACAGTATGCAAGTGGAAGCTGTGGGATTTAAACCCAGGTCTGGTCTGCTGGATGTCACCAGATTTGCAGCTCAGAGCCTTAGACCACTGCGCTGTTCTGCCTCCTATTCTGCTAGGTTCAAAGGGAGGTTGCATAAGTTGAACAATGCAAACATTTAAGTCCCAGGCAGGGTCTCTAAAGGGGAGGATTGGTATGAAGCAATCCCTTATAAAATGTACAGAACACAGGATGAGATGACAGTGAGGAAGACTTCCTCACTGACAGAAAAGCAAAAACAGCTGGCAAGTGTACCTTGAGAGTCGCTGGTCTGAGGCCTAAGCCATTCAAATGGACCATATAATCCAGAACTGTAGGCAATTCAGTAGTGTCTGGGGAAATATGTTTCTTGGAACACCAAATGCTGAATCTCTTCCCTTTGGAGTTATAGGTTTTTCTAGTGGCAGGCTTTCGAGAGGCTTTGAGAATATCCAGAACCCCCTGAAACAGATGCAAATCTGCATACTCTAACTCTTCAAGAGCCATGCCTTGAGATTCAGAGACTGAAGATTGGGGTACCAAATCCTCCCCTGAGAGGAGGTTAACAGGTTGTAATTCCTGGGAAGAGACAGGGGAAGATGGACTGCTAGGGACAGCAACAAGGGGTAGCAAGGCTGTCTGGCCCAGTCTGGAGCAATCAGAATCACTTTGCAAGGTTGTGACCTTATCTTGACTTAAACTTTGAACAGTAGAGGAAAGGGAGGGAAGGCATACAGAAATGTCCCTTCCCAGTTCAGAATCAGAGCATCCAGAGGGACTGAGCCCAAGACTGGGGGTCTGAAACAAAAGAGAGGAAGTTGGTGATTGTCTGGGGCTGCAAATAGATCTATCTCTGGAGTGCCCTACCCTGAAAAAAATCACCTTCAACATCAGAGGGTCCAGGGACCATTCGTGATGGCCCTGTGAGATCCTGCTCAGTGCATCTGCTAGCACATAGACCTTCTCTGGAAGGTGGACAGCTATCAGAGAGGTTTGCAGGGAATAAGCTAGGGACCACAACTTCATGGCTTCTGTGCACAAGGCCGTAGACCGAGTGCCTCCCTGCTTGCGATGTACCACATGGTGGTGGTGGTGTTGTCTGCTCTGACTTGAACCACCCCTTGTTCTGCACTGACTGACTGCACTGGCTTGCAGGGCCAGAAAAACTGCCCTGAGTTCTAGGAGATTGATATGGAGATGGGATTCCTGAGGGGACCACAGTCCCTGGGCAGTGAGGGCCCCCAGATAGGCTCCCCAGCCCAGAAGGGAAGCATCCGTGGTAAGGACCACTGAATGAGACTGAGTGACAGATGGGACCCCTTGCCTTAAATTGTCCTGATCCTGCCACCATTGAAGGGCTAGGATCAGGGTCCAAGTCACTGGAATCACTTTGGTAACGGGATCCTTCCTCTGGGACCAAAAGGCTTTCAGATGGAACTGAATGTCCCTCATCTGGAATCTTGACCCTTGGACCACTGCTGTAGAAGCTGCCATGTGGCCCAAGAGCTGAAGAAAATGCCTTGCTGGTCGGGACACCTGAAGGCTGAAGGAAGAAGCCAGTTCTATAAGAACTCTTGCCCTTTCCAGGGGAAGAAAGGCTCTTGCTTTGACAGTATCCAGCTCCACCACTGTAAAGGTAAGGAGCTGCACTGGCTCGAGAACTGACTTGGGAAGGTTGAGAAGAAATCCTAGAGAAGTGAGCACTTGCTGGGTCACTTGCAGGTCTGACTTGACTTGGTCTGGACACTGGTCCACTATAAGCCAATTGTCCAGATATGGAAAATGGAAATCTTTTGCCTTCTTAGAAAGGCAACAACTACTGCCAGGCAGTTTTTGAAAACCCTTGGGGCTGATGTTAGGCCAAGGGGCATTGCTTTGAACTGACAGTGGTCTGAGAGCAACTCAAACCTGAGGTACTTTCTGTGGGAGCACCTGATGGGAATGTGAAAATAGGCATCTTTGAGGTCCAGGGAAGCTAGCCAGTCCCCTGGCCTTTGAGAGGGAAGAATTATTCCCAGAGTAACCATCTTGAACTTTGGTTTTAAAAGATGCTTGTTCAGGTATCTTAGGTCTAGGATGGGTCGCCACTCCCATGTCTTTTTTGGGGTAAGGAAGTACCTGGAGTACAGACCTTTGCTCCAGTGTAGGGTAAGAACTCTCTATGGTTCTTAAGGCCAGAAGAGAGATGAAACCTCTGCCTCTAGGGCAAGGATTTGTGAGAGACCTGCAGTTGGAAAAGATCTGGCTCTCATCTTCGGAAATGTATTGAAGCTGAGAACCAGTCCCTGGCTTACTACTTCCAGCACCCACTTGTCTGAGGTAATAGACATCCAGTCCTGGACAAAGTAAGCCAGTCTTCCCCCTACTGGAATAGGAGAGTCGACCTGGGCAGGCCCATCAGGGTGTCTGCTTGGCAGGGTCCTTAGGCTGAGGAGTGGATGCAGCCCTGCTCATCCCTCTTCTGCCTCTCCCTCTGAAGAACCCCCTCTGTGAAAAGGAAGAAGAAGCCTGTGCTTGGTAAAAAGGCCTATGAAAAGGCCTGTCCCTGCCCCTAGACTGCTGCCTTTGAGGAGTTGCCTACCTATCCTTGGCCTGAGCACTCCTATAAGTGGTCCTGTACCTGTCCATTTTCTTCATGTAATTCTCTGTCTGCTCCCCAAACAGAGAATCACCCACTACAGGAAAATCCATGGCCTTAGCCTGGGTGTCCTGTGAGAGGCTAGTACATCTGAGCCAAGCCATTCTCCGAAGAGCCACAGATGTAGCCATGACTCTTGATGACATATCATTGGAGTCCACAGCAGCATGAAACTGTACTTTAGATGCCTCAATCCCATCAGTAGCCACCTCCTCCTCCAGCTCCTTGGCCAGCTGGGGGGAAGCCTGCTTAGCCAGTGCCAGTACAGTGTCCCACCTGGACTTCTGGTACCTGGCTGTATAGGCCATATAGTTCGCCTGCCTGAGTCCCAAGGAAGATGCCATGTACTGCTTTTTTGCCATGGCATCAGTCTTCCTGAAGTCTTTGTCTGGGGGGTGTGAAGCCAAGGGAATATTTGCCTTGTCACAGGCAACAGCCTGCACTACCCCAACACGGCTGCACTGTTGGTATAAAAACTCTGTATCTTAGCCTGATAGTGTGTACCTCTTGTCCATCCTTCTGTCAACAGGAGCTACAGTATTGGGAGACTAAGATTTTGAGTGTCTGCTTCCCAAAAGATTTGTGAAGGGGAATAGAAAGTCTCCTGGACTCTGGGATGTCCATCATTTCTATATAATCAGGCTCCTCTTGATCATCCATGGCCTCCTCCATAGGAAGCTGGAGGGTTTCAGCCACCTTTCTGTAAAACAGAAAGTGGGAAGGGGACTCAGAAAGCCTAGGAGGGGAAACTCCAGAAGGTCTGTCTGGGGAGATGTCCGGTTCCACAGGCACATCCAAACTTTCACCATCATCACCATCATCCTCGAACTCCCCCTCCTCCTCAAACTCTGGTTCATAAAAATCTTCAGGGGTATAATCTTGAACCGGGGGAACCGACCAAACCGAGCCCCTGCCAAATGGTGCCGGATCGGTCGGAACTGGGCAAAGCGATTCCACAATCCGAATCGCTCTGGCTATTTCTTCAGCAGTCAGAACATGAACCTCTGGATCCAAACCAGTCGATTTCTCGTTGCATTTCCTTTTTGTAGGAATCTACCCCTCAGGATTAGCTCTCCTTTTGCCTGAAGAAGTATTGCCCTGGTCAGAGGGCACTCCTTCTGGTTCGGTCGGAACCAAACCGGGCTGGCCATCCGGGTCAGCGGACTTCTCAGCATCCTTTTCCCTCAGTCTACCTAATCTCTTTTCAAGGATAGATTTAGGAAAATTTTTACAAATTTGGCAGTCTGTATCGAGGTGTTCAAACCCCAGACAGTAAACACAGGTGGTGTGGCGATTGGTCTTAGTAAAGACCTTCCCTACACTCACTGCCGTGTTGAAACCCAGTGGGCCTGGTTTTCTGCTTGGTTCTCAGACATGGCCAACCTAACCAAACTTACCCTTTTATGGCAACCAATTGTAGAAGACTCCTCATCGGTTCCAACCTGTTGGCAGTGTTGAAAAACGGTTCAAAACACGTTTTTTTTAGAACCGATAAGGACCAGTAACCACACTCTAAAGTAAAAGACAGAAATTCACTAAAAGTGATCGGTTCAGCCGAACCGATCAAACAAGTTTACAATTTCCACACAGAAATAGGTAAAACTTATCTAGTACTCATGGTACAGCAGACAGAGGCTGAACCGACTAAGGGGAACAAATTCGGCTTAAAACCGTCACTTTTACCGACACTTTAACCAACTTCTCGAACCGAGCTGAAGGAGAAATCTCCGGAGCAGCTGTTCAATGAGGCGGAGTAAAGAATCTGATGGTTGGATTTCAAAGGGCTGCAGACAGAGACCTCAACCAAGCTCGAGCTCAGCATTCTATGCTCTGCATAGAAAGTTAACCCTTTGTTCTCCGGGGCAGTTTAAAGGCTGGGGCTAACTGCAATAGTCAGAATACAGCAAGACTTCATGTTTTTTGAAGTTAAGACTTGAACGCCAAGGTTTTAGTGAACTCCTCCCTGAACAACTACTTGTTTATCCTTCCAAGGTTGACAGTGGGCGCATGCCACCTGTTATCTTGGAATCAGAAGCAATGGAAATAGGAACCTGTGCTCTGTTCTGCTGTGGAACAACTTCTACTGCCCATTTCCAACAGAAGCCCCATATCCCAGAAGCAAGAGAGTGTGACTGGGAGGTGGACCGACTGGGCTGCTGTCTGGGTGGAAGGTCTTGGGAAACCTGCAAAACTGGCAGAGTATCCCTCTCAGACAATCCTGAAGACCCATATGTCTGCTGTAATGGACTTCCACCGGTTGAAAAAACAAATTAGACGCCTCTCCTGCCACTGAGAGGCATCACCCTCAGACAGCTGAGGTGGGACCTGGGCTGGATCCACAGAGGTTGGTACAGGGCACTTTCGGCTGAGGGGTTGGTTCCTGATAAAGACACCTAGGCCTCTACCTTGAAAGGACTGCCTGTTACGAGAATGTCGACTGTTCCCATTCCTCTGAGAGGTGGCAGGTGCTGCCTGTTGTTTAAATGGCAGCAGCATTGTTCTGAGTGACCCCCAGAACTCAACCTGAGGGCCGAATTGATAAGCGCTGTCAAGGAGATGTTATCTACCTGCTGCCAGCAGCAGCTGCCCTAGAGGCAGAGTTGTAGGCGTCCATAAAAACTTTCAGCTGATTATTGGGCTATATGTCCCTGAAATGGAGCGTTAGATTTTGAGAGGCTCTCAACCATTGTATTAAGTGTGTTCCACAGGGTGTACTTGTACTGAGGAATGTAGGAACTCAAGACATAGAAGTCTGCTTTGGTCCACAGATGAAGATTGAAATGTTATGGTGGACCCCATAGCCCTGAGGAAAAAGAACTGGAAAGAAGATCTTCCATCACACTGATACAGAAGGCTTGCATTCCAGCCCATAAAATGAGTCATCCACTGCATCTTCGACAAAGCAGAACAGGGAGAAATGCAACCAGTTCCACTTCTACCCCAGAATAACCTCCAAAAGGCAGGTCTAGGCCAGGAACATGGGAGATGCTGCCTTCTGGAGTGGCGAAGAGTTTTGCGCCGGCACTACATTCAGGCGCCTGCACCACACGTGGTGCCAGACCCGGCGCCAGACCCAATGCCGGGTGACACGGTGCCAGACCCGGTGTCTGGTGACACGGCACCAGATCTGGCACTATAGCTGGCACCAGCACCACACCTGGTGCTGGCACGGCTGCTGGACCTAGACCTGAAGAAAAAGGGGGAGAAGGAAAGCAGTACCAGTGCCAGCCCCTGCAGGAAAAAGGAGAGGGGGGTAGGAATGAGGAGTCAGCATCGATGGTGTTGGCACCGGAGAGGGCACCATGCACATCCTGGCCTGACTGACCTGGCTGCAGCCCAGCAGCTCTGAGGCCCTAAGGCCCCGGACGAGGTCCACTGGCTAGGACAACTGGGCAGACACCATACTCCCTGCTCTAAAAGAGCAGTCCAGAGGTGAAACTGCTCACTGGGACCCCATTGAGGACAGAGACAGGATCTGCTGTCAAAGAGCTCAGCCGTTAAGAGCAGAGCCACAGAGGAACCCACCGGAGTCGGTTCAGGCCTACCACTCTCCACCACTGATGACCCCCATGCAGATGTCCCAGAGGGTGACCTCGTGCGGTACCAATTCTTTCACTGACAGGAGGAAGAAGAGCTGGAGGTCAAACGGAGCAGGGCCCGATCAAGGTCGGGAATGGGACCGCTACTTTTGTGCTTTGAGTGGACTGTCTTCCCCCTGAGCACCAGACTGCCCGTGGTCAGACCCCTCCCCCCCGCAAAGGGCTGCGGACCAGACACAGCCCCGCTGTCATCACAGCTTTCAAACAAAGCCTCCCTACCATCACCACTACTGTCTAAGGTTGATTCTGTTGATGGCAGATTGAGAATTTCTTCTTCATCATCTTCATCTTTTTTTTTTTAAATAAAAAAACCCCATTAAAAATGGTAAATTAATTGAATACTGAATGACTATAGCTGCTGTCGTGTAGACGAAGACCTGACTCCCGGCAGGCAAGCGTTGTCGTCATTGAAGCAACCTCAATGGCGGGAGAAAAGGAACTGAGGCAGTTGGAGGGTTGACGCTGAGATAGCCTATACGGCTCAAGCTAGTCTCATGGCGCTGTGCCTGCGCGGTCCTATCCCGGCGCCAGCCCTCCTGAAGATTTTTGGCTCCCGCGGGGTCCTAGTGCCTCCAGCATAGTTCCCACTAGTGTGAACGAGTGGTTGAGACTTTTAGTCCAGGAAGATCAGGCATTACTATGCCAGCACATGCCTTGTGTTACCACAGTACCATAATGAGATAGTATTGAAAATGTCTTCTTTGTTGTAAACATCGACTGGTGATCTTAATTACAAAATCTACAACAAAGGCACAATCATTTGTTTAGTTAATATTAAGAATGTGTTTATTAAACAAACACACTGCCATTATTTTATTTTATTTTTTTCTATTATCTGTTTATTCTCCTGAGCCTGGCAGGCAGCTCCGGTCCCTCCCTTGGAGGGATTTAGTCTCCAGCCACACCGTTCCCCACCAACACTCAATCTCCCACAGGATCCCCCCATGGCAGGACCGAGGCGAAGGGGTGCTGTCTTTCTTCCACACCCAGAGCGAAATCCAGCCATCGGGGGCTGGACAGGGCGCTGTTTGCGGCCATCATGGAGTCTGTCAGCTCCTTTTCCTCCAGGTTTTCTCCCCTCCCATCCCCACCGATGACGTACATCCACAGCGTGCCTCCCGACTCGCATCTTGCCCAGGCTGATGCCAGAGGGAGTCAACGAGCGGGACGGCAAACCCTCCCTCCACAAGAGAGGGGAGAAGTCCTTCGGATGCTCAATCCTCTCTCTCTCTCTCTCCCCCCTGCCGACCCCTGGTGGCCCAGGCTCATTCCTGAACCTGGGTCGCCAGCGTGGTGCGAGGTGTAGCACCCAGCGCCTCTACCTCCAGTGCCACTGGGCCTGCCCCCACACTGCCATTAGTAAAAAATCATTTTGCCGCACTGTGCCATACATATTCTGCTGCATTTGTGCTTGTTGAGTCACTGTACAACTGCCCATTAAAATGCAGCAGAAAGCACCACGATTATGGTAATTACAAAACATTTTCTGACAGGGCACAACAGCACAATTGATACAGTACAAATCATATTACTTCATACTGTGCCATGTGACAGCATCATCATTCTGCTGGCTTCTAACATACAAACATACATACTGTACTAAAATGCTAGCAGAATAGGCCTAACGGTCTCTCATGTCTGCTCGTTTGGTCAGCCCCCACCCTGGGAGCTGACCTTGCTGCCCCCCTTCTCCCTCTCTAGCTTCTTCCTTCCCAGTCCCGGATAGTCTCGCTGCACAGGACTTTGCTTCCAGAACCCTTCCCCGTACCTGTCCCACCCCCTCTTGAATCCCTCCACCGTCTCTGCCTCCACCAGCCCCCTGGGCAGCGCATTCCATGGCTCCACCACTCTCTCAGTGAAGTAGCGCCTCCTCCTTTCTCTCCTGAATCTCCCCCCTCCAGCTTCCACCCATGCCCTCTAGTTGCCCCCCCTTCCTTCGGAGCACCCTGATTACTCCTCCCCTATTTACCCCCTTCACGTACCTGAAGACCTCTATCATGTGCCCCCGGTCCCTTCTCTCTTCCAATGTGTACATATTTAGCTCTTCGAGCCTCTCCCCATAGGTTCTGTCCCCGAAGCCCCAGATCATTTTGGTTGCCCTCTTCTGAACCCTCTCCAGGAGTTCGATGTCCCTCTTTAAGTGTGGCCTCCAAAACTGCACGCAGTTCTCAAGGTGCGGCCTCACCAAGCAGTTATACAGAGGGAGTATCACTTCCCTCCTTCTGGAGGTGATCCCCTAGCGAGGCATCCCAGCATCCTGTTGGCCTTGGCCACTGCCCTCCTTCAAGTCTCAAGAGTTGTTCATCTTGACATCCACCACCACCCCCCCCAGGTCCCTCTCAGCCATTGAGACTTGTAGCATCCCCCGGTGTACACTTGACCTGGGTTCCTGGCTCCCAAGGTGCAGTTACTTGCATTTCCCTGCATTGAACCTCAGCTTCCACTTTCTAGATCATCTTTCCAGAGCCTCCAGGTCCCCCTGTAGGGCCACCCTGCCCTCCTCCCTATCCACCACCGCCCCCAGTTTTGAGTCATCCGCAAAGACACTCATCTCACTCCTGATACCCTTCCTTATGTCAGAGACATAGGCGTTAAACAGGAGGGGCCCAAGGACTGATCCCTGAGGGACCCCACTAATCACCCTCCTTGGGGATGAGACTATCCCACCAACTACGACCCTTTCGGTCTGGTCCTGGAGCCAATTTTCTATCCATCTGATCATCTGGTTCCCCACCCCCATTTCTCCCAGCTTATCCAACAGGCCCCCGTGAGGAACAGAGTCAAATGCCTTGCTGAAGTCAAGAAAGAGGACGTCTGCCGGTATACCCAGGTCCAAGGCACTTGTCACCCAGTCATAGAACTCCACAAGGTCTGTCTGACATGATTTCCCCGGGATGAATCCATGCTGTCTATCGTCCAGGCACCCTGACTTTTCCAGGTCCCCCCTAGCCTCTCCTTGACAATGCCCTCCATCACCTTGCCCACCACCGAAGATAGAAGATAGTGACGCTGATTTACTACCCCCTAAAAGCCAGCAGAACAGCATTATTTGTGCTGTATTTTCAAACATTTTCCCAGAAAAAAACAAGAGGTCACCATCGAACAACCCCAAAGACTGAACAGACATTCAAAAAAATCAACGTTGATGAGATTTACCATGTTGTGAAACAGCGTCATGGCCTGCTAAAAGTCACGAAAATGTACCACTTGGCTTCAAATTTTCAAAATTCCTCTGGGGAGCATGCCCCAGACCCCCCCCCAGTAAAGCTGGGATTTTGTGGCCCCCCAAAAAAATTCTGTTTGCATGAAGCCCCTGAAACATATAAATGTAATGTTTCACTGGTGTCTAGTGCCCCCACCCAACCTCTGATCCCCATCCCTTTATTGTAACATTTTCCCTTCTGCTTCTCTTGCAGCCAAAAATATAAAAAACAACAACAAACATATGTGTCTGCCCCTGTCTGATCACTGGGCACCTGCTTATATGATGTTTCCCTGGTGTCTAGTGCCACCTCACCCACCAATCCCACCCCTTCTTATAATGTTTCCCTGGTGTTTAGTAAACCTCCACCCTCCGATACCGCCCCTTCTTTGTCTGAGTGAAGCCTCCCACCCTTCAATTCCGCCCCTTATTGCCATATTCTTTTTGGTGGTAGTTTATGGTGGTGCCCTCCCCCCCATCACTGTCTCATAGCTACAATAAAGAAAATCGTCCCTCAATTTTTTTTTATAAACCTGTAAAAAAGAAAATGGTCCCTTGTCGATCCAATCTCTGCCACCCCGACCTCCCATTCAGCACTCACCACCCCACACACCAGTACACCTCCCACACACCCTCACTTACTGAACAGGTCCCAGGAGGAAGATCCACTCTGCGATCAAAGACACATCTTGCTACTCGAACCTGCAACTGCAATCTGAGAAACTAAGTCAAGTGCGGTTCAATGTATTTCACTAGGGTTTTGAACTTTGGTGCCAATAACGTATGTCAGTTTGTACTTCTGGCACCCTACTCTATGCAGTGTTACAGCATTTACCAGGTGCTAGGGTGGCCCTCTCTCTCTGGCCATTTTGAATATGCACTGGACTGTATTATTGACAGCACCCTCAGAGATGGCGGTGTTTCACCTTATGCACCCTTCCTGAAGGGTAGAGCTGCTCCTAGAAGCCTATGTGTATTGTCGGTTCCCCATATGAAAGACTCTAAAGTCTCCACGGTAATGGGTGGCAAAGCCATGTCACTCACTGCTCCCTCTCTCTGGAACAGACCCTGCACTCCACTCCGGTCTGCAGACACTCACAGCTCTTTCAAACACAGTTTCAAAGCCTGGCTGCAGAAAGAGGCAAAATGCCTGTGATCTTTGGGGTAAGCTTCTTCAACTTACTACCTATCCCGTCTACCTTAGCTACCAACCCAGCTCTTACAGTTGCCTTGCCTAACAGCACTCTGTGACTACCTTATTTTTTTTAGCTAGTCCGGTTGTTATTGCCTGTTGCCTTTGACTGTGACTCCAATGATTTGGCCACTGAATATTTGCTCAAAATGTAATTATATACTGTCACCCTTTCCCTCAGTTCTTTGTAATATGTAGTTTATTATGTTAATTTCCCCATGCGCTTTGTACAATGTGCTGTTTATACTGTTCTGTTTGCATTCGGTATAATTTTGTTTTTTGGTGTGTATTTTATTGTGCCATACTGTTGGCCCGGGTCGTGCCTGAAAATGATTCCCTGAATCAGCGTACCTACCCGGTAATCAAAGACTTAAATAAGAAAAGGGGATCTTAGCCTTTTTGCAGGCAGCAGCCTGTACCACTCCCTTGTGGAGGGATTTGTGGATGGGGAGGTAGCACTCTCCTGGCAGGTTCTGCCAGCCACGTCTTATTCATAAATTCTGCTTCCTCTTCATCATCCTCTGATACATGTGAGATGTTGAGTGTGTTTACTATTTGCCTTATGAAACAGGACTATGGGGTACAGTCCTCTGAAACCTCGTGAGCAGGGTTAAACTCTTGATCTGAAGATCCCTCCTATTCCAGCTCCAGGGGGTTCACCTTCCTCCTCATCATCATAGTAATAAACACCCTCCTCCACAGGCAATTAGTGGGGAACAGGAGTGGGGGATTTATAGTTTCCTATAACCTGGGAGGCCTGGAAATGTTTGCCATACTTTTTCCATGTCCTCTATTGAGAGCATTTTTATTAAGTGAACTGCCTGCTCCCTTTTCATTCTTCAGGAGGAGTGGCAAAGACGTTTTGCTTTGTGCTTTTTTCTTGGTAGGCACTGTTTCCAATGTCTGCTCTGAGGCTCTTTTTTGTTTGTTTGTTTATTTGTTTGCCATCAGTGGAACCTGGGCTCCTATGCCTGTCTGATGGGTGAGCAGCTTTTACCTGTTTTACCCTGTCCCTTATGACAGGGGCGGCTGCCTTTTATGTTTTATTACAGGCACAGCACAGGGTGAACATGTGGCAATACAAGAGTGGGAGCTGCAAAGGTGTGTTACTGCAGCATCCAACACTTCAGTCTCCAGAACGTGTCTCTGAAGATTGTGGCCCCACACCCATTACACTGCACATTGCAGCCCTGCACCCATTACACTGCACATTGCAGCCCTGCACCCATTACACTACACATTGCAGCCTCCCCACCCATTACACTGCACATTGCAGCCCTGCACCCATTACACTGCACATTGCAGCCCCACACCCATTACACTGCACATTGCAGCCCTGCACCCATTACACTGCACATTGCAGCCCTGCACCCATTACACTACACATTGCAGCCTCCCCACCCATTACACTGCACAGTGCAGCCCTGCACCCATTACACTGCACATTGCAGCCCCACACCCATTACACTGCACATTGCAGCCTCCCCACCCATTACACTGCACATTGTGGCCCTGCACCCATTACACTGCACATTGCAGCCCCACACCCATTACACTGCACATTGCAGCCTCCCCACCCATTACACTGCACATTGGCGGCCCCCCCACCCATTACACTGCATATTGTGGCCCTGCACCCATTACACTGCACATTCTGGCCCCGCACCCATTACACTGCAGAGTATGGCCCTGCGCTCATTACACTGCACATTGCGGCCTCCCCACCCATTACACTGCACATTGCGGCCCCCACCCACCCATTACACTGCATATTGTGGCCCCGCACCCATTACACTGCACACTGCAGCCCCACACCCATTACACTGCACACTGCAGCCCCGCACCCATTACACTGCACATTGTGGTCCCGCACCCATTGCACTACACATTGCGGTCCCGCACCCATTACACTGCACATTGCGGCCTCCCCACCCATTACACTGCACATTGCGGCCCCCTCACCCATTACACTGCATATTGTGGCCCCGCACCCTTTACACTTTACGTTGTGGCCCGCACCCATTACACTGCACACTGCAGCCCTACACCCATTACACTGCACATTGTGGCCCTGCACCTATTACACTGCACATTGTGGCCCCACACCCATTACACTGCACATTGCGGCCCTGCACCCATTACACTGCACATTTCGGCCCTGCACCCATTACACTGCACATTCTGGCCCTGCACCCATTACACTGCACATTGCGGCCCCGCACCCATTACACTGCACAGTATGGCCCTGCGCTCATTGCACTACATTGGGCCTCCCAACCTATTACACGTGCACATTATGCCCCCACCCATTACACTGCATATTGTGGCCCCCACACTCATTACATTGCACACTGCAGCCCCGCACCCATTACACTGCACATTGTGGTCCCGCACCCATTGCAATACATATTGCGGTCCCGCACCCATTACACTGCACATTGTGGCCCTGCACCCATTACACTGCATATTGTGGCCCCGCACCCATTACACTGCACAGTGTGGCCCCACACCCATTACACTGCACACTGCAGCCCCACACCCATTACACTGCACATTGCGGCCCTGCACCTATTACACTGCACATTGTGGCCCCACACCCATTACACTGCACATTGCAGCCCTGCACCCATTACACTGCACATTGCGGCCCTGCACCCATTACACTGCACATTCTGGCCCTGCACCCGTTACACTGCACAGTGTGGCCTCGCACCCATTACACTGCACAATATGGCCCTGCACTCATTACACTGCACATTGTGGCCTCCCCACCCATTACACTGCACATTGCAGCCCCCTCACCCATTACACTGCATATTGTGGCCCCGCACCCATTACACTGCACGTTGTGGCTCCGCACCCATTACACTGCACACTGCAGCCCTGCACCCATTACACTGCACAGTATGGCCCTGCACCCATTACACTGCACATTGCGGCAACGCACCCATTACACTGCACAGTATGGCCCTGCGCTCATTACACTGCACATTGCGGCCTCCCCACCCATTACACTGCACATTGTGGCCACCTCACCCATTACACTGCATATTGTGGCCCCACACCCATTACACTGCACATTGCGGCCCCGAACCCATTACACTGCACATTGCAGCCCCGCACCCATTACACTGCACATTGCAGCCCCGCACCCATTACACTGCACATTGGGGCCCTGCATCCATTACACTGCACAGTATGGCCCTGTGCTCATTACACTGCACTTGTGGCCCTGCACCCATTACACTGCACTACCCCCACGCCTGATGATTTGATAATCCTCCTGACTTTTTCTTCCATGCCTTTTCCTTGCCTTTAGGCTTCCCTTATTACTAACCCTCCTCTTGACTTCCTTTTACCTTTCCCCTTCCCCTTCTGATTCTGTGTTCAACCCTTACCTGAGATAGAGTTTTCCTTCCAGTGCCACTTTATGCTCCCAAATCTGGAGCTATGCCAGAAACACTTCAGCCTCAACCCCATAGTATTCACCAATGTACACCAACCCTGTCCTGGTTGGCCAACTCCCCCTACAGTGAGAGGTACTAAAGCCCTCTAATTATCAGGGACAGGTACAGTGTGGGCAGTGCACAATGCAGGCTTCCCCATACACTGCTCCACCAATGCACCCCAGCCTGACCTAGAGGGACCACCCTTTACCTGGGTTGAGGGGGACTGGATCCCTTTGTTTATCCACTGGGACGTTGTGGGCAGTTCACAGTGCAGGCTTTCTCAGAATCTGCCCACAAATGTACCCCGACTCCAACCTGGAGGGACCACCTTTCCACTGGGTTGAGAGGGACTGGATCCCTCTGTTTATTCACAGGGACAGCTACAGTGTGGGCAGTGCACAGTGCAGGCTTCCCCACACACTGCTCCAGCAATGTATCCCAACCCTGACCTGGAGGGACCACCCTTCTCCTGGGGTGAGAGATATTGAAGCCCTCTGTTGATGGGGCGGGTACAGTGTGTATCCCAACCCTGACCTGGAGGGACCACCCTTCTCCTGGGGTGAGAGGTATTGAAACCCTCTGTTGATAGGGGCAGGTACAGTGTTGGCAGTATACAGTGCAAGCTTCCACACACACTACTCCCCTACCAACTGAAAGGCTGGGTATGTCAGGCACTTTTCAAATTCTAGCGAGGGATACTGCTGAGAAGGAAAAAACTTGTGTGAGTGTGAACTGAAAACCCTGGCCTGAAAAAAGTGAATGTGAACTGAAAATCCTGGCCTAAGCATTCTTTTAACTGATCTTCAGACTACGGAACTCTAGCCTCCTTCCTTTCAAACACATCATTAGCTTCTTACTCAGCAAATTCAAGGTTCGTCATCCTCAAACTGAGTGATGGCATTATTTTAGAAATGGCAGTCTAATGCAGGCCTCAACGTTCTCTAGCTGGCTTTCAGCCACCAAATGTCAAAGTGCATCTCCATCTACAAGTTGCATTCCATGCTGCTGTGTAAGTTGGTTGTCTCACTAGAAGACCAATTAAATGTCTTCCACATGTGGTTACAAGTCACCAGGCAGAGTAACCTGGTGGATAGAGTGAGAGTACAGAACTATGAGCATGCTGCCCCGACTACCCAGCACTTCAGGCACAAGTCTGGGTCTGTGTAGTTCCTTCGAAGATTTTCCTGGCCAGGAACAGAGGCTCCCCTACTTCTCTTAGGAAGCAGCCTGGATCTGCACAGTCCCTCAGAAGGGTTTCCTGGCCAGAAACGAAGGCATCCCTACTTCGCTTATGAAGCAGCCTGGGCCTGCACAGTCCTTTCGAAGGGTTTCTGGGCCAGAAACAGAAGCATCTTAAAGTTGTATATGACAGTTTACAGTACACACTGCAAGCCCATTGGTCGACAGTGTCAACCAGTGGACTTGTAGTGATTACAGTAAGCAGTCATTCATTGGCAGTTCAGTCAGTGGGCAGCTGTGGAGGTGTGCGGAGGGCTGTACTGTTCGCCAGCGGACTGAAAATGCTGGAATGGGGGAGCAGGGTGGGATGTGGGTGCCTGAATGGGTGGGGGTGGGGCGCCACTAAACTATGGAAAAGAGGGGAGGGGATATTATTTTATTTTATTCGAACGGGGTTTGGGATGGGGAGGGGGACACTACTCTATGACAAAGAAGGCAGGGGAAATTATTTTATTTTATTCGAATGGGGATCAGGATGGGGGGACACTACACTATGGAAAAGAGGGCAGGGGATATTATTTTATTTTATTCAAATGGGGATCTGGATAGGAAGGGGGACACTACATTATGGAAAAGAGGGCAGGGGCATTATTTTATTTTTTTTGAATGGGGATTAGGATGGGGAGGGTGGACGCTACACTTTGGAAAAGAGGACAGGAGAAATTATTCTTTTACTATCCAGACAGGGATCGGGACAGGAAGGGGGGACACTACACTATGGAAAATGGGTAGGGAACAGGATTATTTTTTTAATCGAACGGGGATTGGGACATACGGGACTGGGTGGGAGGGGGTTGCAGGTCGACTGGCGCATTCTGCCAGGTGCATCCCTGCTGAGTGTATGCGAATGCAGCCATAATGGCATGCAAATGGCCTATTTGCATCTTGCATGCCTACTAGCTGCATTTGCATTTTCCTGGCTGAATGTCTGGAATATGGGCCCAGCACATCCCCAGATGCTCCGCGCATCCCCATTCCAGGTATTCAGGCTGTCCCCTGGGATGCGCTGGCACATTGTCAGCAGCCCTCATTTGTGCCTCCTGCTAGCATTGCTATAGTCAGATGAGATGTGCAATCGTGCATCTCATTTGTATATAGTATTTTTCTGCACCGGCCAGTTTATTTGGGCAACGCGTCTAGATGCACCGGCTATCCCCTGAGCTTTGAAAATGGGGGCCTTTATGTCCTAGGTAAATTATTTTTGCACTTTTTGGCATTAAATCCTACTTGCCATGTTTCTGACCATTCCTTGTGTTTCCCAAGATCCCTGACCACTTTCCTCTACCCCCTCCCAAGTGTCCACCTTATTACAGATTTTGATATCATCTGCAAAAAGTCCTTCCCTCCCTTCAGATTCATCTGCTATGCCACTTATGAAGACACAGAAGAGGACCGGTCCCAGTACTGAGCCCTGCGGCCTAGCGCTGGTCACGCTCCCATTATTAAAGTAAGTGCTGTTAACCACCACTCTCTGCCACCTGTCTGTTAATCAGTCTCTAACGGAACTCGCCACTTTGGATCCCAGCCCTATTTAGCTCCATCTCGTTGTCAGTCTCCTGTGTAACAGAATGTCAGATTCCTTGCTAAAGTCCAAATCAGATTAGGTTTTTGATCATTTCCCATTGCTTGCTTGGTTGGGGAGTATTTCTGCTGTATTCATGAGCTGGGTAGAAAGGGTTAATGGAGTGCCACAGGATGTATTCTCCTCACTCTGCATCTCCTTATCTGTTCTGAATGCTAACTGTTTTGCCCTTCCCTTTCTGGCCACCTCTTTTGAGAACCACAGTAGTCTCTTTTTCCTCTTGGTTTTGCTTACTTGCCTAACACAGAGGTTTGTTGCCTTCACTATCCCCCCATTTTAGTTTCGCCCACTGTCCTTCCACTCCACCCATGCCCCCCCAGCAGGTCATCCCTGAGGCATTTCTCCATTTTTGTATGTAACCCCCCTACAAATGGGGGTTTCTAGAAGCCTCCTAGGAGCTTGCCTGGGTGATCCCCCTGCCTGCTGGCGTTCGGCATTGGAACTGCTAGAATGGCATTGTGAGTGCTGGTAGAGCCTCCACATACTGCCTCTTTAAGAGCTGTCTGCTTGCGGACATAAAGAAAAAATTACTCACCTTAGTAATGTTGTTTCTTCTAATGGAGTCTTGCTATATTATGACATATGCAGTTTGTCCCAGCCTTAGAACTGCTCCGAAAGTGAAAGAGTTAACTTCCATGCCAGGCATGGAATCTTGAGCGCGAGCTTGGTTGAAAAAACTCTGTCTGTTGATCTTCAAACTGAAACTGTCAGATCTTTACGAGCAAAAACTCACTAAGGTTCTGTGTGGAAGCTGTAAACCTACACTAGCCAACTGGCTACTACAATATTAACACATTTTTCTGGTCCAAAAACCAAAACTCAAGTCAGGGGACCCAGAAAATGAAATAAAATACAACACCCAAACACCCCAAAAAGGAGGGGTGAAAAACACAAGGTGGGCATCATTAAGTGCCAACACTGCACTGCCCATCCACATCCCAAGAGCAGAGGTTCTGAGAGGGACAGGCGGGGGGAGGTCATAATATAGCAAGACTCCATTAGAAGAAACAACATTACTAAGGTGAGTAATTTTTTCTTCAAACAACATGAAGTCTTGCTATATTATGACATATGCAGACTACACATCAGTACCTCCATGGAGGAGGGACAGAACCTACTTAGGAAATAGGCTCTAAAGCACAGCTGTACAAACTGAGCATCACTCCTAGCCTGGATGTCCAGGAATAATGCTTGGTAAAGTGTGAACTGTTTCCAGGTAGCTGCTTGACATATCTCTAGAATAGGGATGTCCCTGGCAGCAGCCAGGGAAGCAGCTGTACCTCTGGTAGAGTGAGCCCTCAGGCCTGAGGGAGGAACCTTACCCAGCTTTTCATAACAGAATTGGATACAAGAGACAATCCACCTGGCAATGGATCTTTTAGTGGCAGGTTTCCCCTTTACCAACCTCACCATAAGTGAGGAACAGTTGGAGGGAGTCAAACCTGTGACCCTTGGTACGCTCTATGTAGTAACTAAGGGCTCTCTTCACATCTAAGCTGTGCAGCCTCCTCTCGCCAGAGGAGGAATGGTCAGTGAAGTACACTGGAAGAGATATAGATTGATTAAGGTGGAAATCTAAAACCACCTTAGGCAAGAACTTCCTGTTAGTCCTGAGGACCACCTTATCTCTATGAAAGGAGATAAAATCAGGCTCCACTGACAAAGCTTGTAATTCACTTATGCATCTGGCAGAAGTGATGGCTACCAGAAACACAGTCTTCCAAGTCAAGTACTTAAGCTCTGCTGAAGACAAAGGCTCAAAGGGGGGTTGCATAAACTGAGCAATACAGACATTAAGATCCCAGGCAGGGGCAGGGTCCCTGAATGGAGGGTTGGTGTGAAGCAATCCCTTAAAAAACTTGGAGAATACAGGATGAGCTGAAAGAGAAGAGGGTTTACCTGCTGAAATAAAAGCAGACACAGCTGCCAAATGTACTTTTAGGGTAGCTGGTCTCAGCCCCAAGGTATTTAAATGGACCATATAATCCAGGACTGTGGGTAAATCAGCAGATTCTGGGGGAAATATGCTTCCCAGAGCACCATATGGAAAACCTCTTACATTTGGAATTATAGGTAGCCCTGGTGGAAGGTTTCCTAGAAGTCTTCAGTATATCCATTACACCTTGGGAGAGGTGTAGATCAGCAAACTCTAACTCTTCAAGAGCCAGGCCTTGAGATTGAGAGATTTGAGGTTCGGGTACCAAACCCTCCCCTGAGCACAGGTTAACAGGTTGTGATTCCTGGGAAGACACAGGGGAAGATGGACTGCTAAGAACAGTAGGAGTGGATACCAGGGTTGTCTGGCCCAATCTGGAGCAATCAGGATCATCTTGCAGGGTTGAGATCTGATTTTGACTAGCACTTTGAAAAGGAGACGGAAGGGGGGAAAAGCATAGAGAAACTTCCCTTCCCAATTGAGAACTAAGGCATCCAGAGGGACTGAGCCCAACACTGGGGGCCTGCAGCAAAAAATGGGAAGTTGGTGATTGTTTGGGGCTGCAAAAAGATCTATCTGTGGGGTGCCCCATCTGGCAAATATCACCTCCAAGACCAGGGGGTCCAGTGACCATTCGTGATGGCCCTGGGAAATCCTGCTGAGAGCATCTGCCAGGACATTGTCCTTGCCTGGGAGGTGAACTGCCGTAAGGGAGGTGTTCAGGGAGTAAGCCAGAGACCACAACTTCATTGCTTCTGTGCACAAGGCCGTAGACCGAGTGCCTCCTTGCTTGTTGATGTACCACATTGTGGTGGTGTTGTCTGTTCTGACCTGTACCACTTTGTTTTGAATAGACTTGGAAAAAACTTGAAGTGCTAGAAAAACTGCTCTGAGTTCCAACAGATTGATGTGGAGCAGAGATTCCTGAGGGGACCACAATCCTTGGGTAGTGAGGTCGCCCATGTGAGCTCCCCACCCCAAGAGGGATGCATCTGTAGTAAGGATTAAGGAGTGAGACTGAGTGACAAAGCGAACCCCTTGTCTCAGATTGCTCTGATCCTGCCACCACTGTAGGGCTGGGATCAGGGTTCGAGTTACTGGGATCAATTTGGTTAGAGGGTCTTTCCTTTGAGACCAAAAGGCTCTCAAATGGAACTGGATGTCCCTCATCTGAAATCTTGCTCCCTGCACTACTGCTGTAGAAGCAGCCATGTGCCCTAGGAGCTGTAGAAAGTGCCTTGCTGGTTGAGAGACCTGCAGGGTGAATGAGGAGGCCAGAGAGAGACCAGGGTCCTTGCCCTGTCCAAAGGAAGGAAGGCTCTGGCTTCCTCTGTGTTCAGTTCTGCACCTATGAAGGTGAGGAGCTAGACAGGCTCTAGAACTGACTTTGAAAGATTCAGAAGGAAACCTAGAGAGGTGAGCAGTTGCTGAGTTATCTCTAGGTGTAACTTGACTTGGTCTGGGGACTGACCTACTATGAGCCAGTCGTCCAGGTAAGGAAAGATGGCAATTTTTTGCCTTCTTAGGGCAGCAACTGCTACTGCCAGGCATTTTGTGAATACCCTTGGAGCAGAGGTCAGACCAAAGGGAATTGCTCTGAACTGGTAATGGCCTGAGGGCAGCTCAATCCTGAGGTACTTTCGATGGGAGCTTCTGGTGAGAATATGGAAGTAGGCATCCTTGAGGTCCAGGGACACTAGCCAGTCCCCTGGCCTTAGAGAGGGTAGAATAATTCCGAGAGTCACCATTTTGAATTTTGGTTTTAAAAGGTGCTTGTTTAAGTATCTGAGATCCAGGATGGGCTGCCATTCTCCTGTCTTTTTTGGGGTAAGGAAGTACCTGGAGTACAACCCTTTGCCCTGGTGTAGGGGTGGAACCCTTTCCACAGCTCTGAGAGCCAGGAGGGAAGAGACCTCTGCCTCTAGGGCAAGTGCCTCTGGTGGATTTGCAGGTGGAAAGGATCTGGTTCTTATCTTCGAAATTTTTGAAGCTGAGAACCAGTCCCTGGCTTACTACTTCCAGGACCCACTTGTCTGATGTCAGAGACTTCCAGTCCTGGACAAAGTAAGCCAGTCTGCCCCCTACAGGTAGCAGAGAATCGGCTCTGGCAACCCCATCAGGGTGCCTGCTTGGCAGGGGCTTTGGGCTGAGGGGTGGAAGCAGGCCTGCTTGTATCCCGTCTGCCTCTCCCTCTAAAGAACCCCCTCTGGGCATAAGCAGAAGAGGAGGCCTGGGCTTGGTAAAAAGGCCTATGAAGAGGCCTGCACCTGCCCCTGGAAAGCTGCCTTTGAGGAGTGGCCTGCCTTTCCTTGGCCTGTGCGCTCCTACAGGTGGTCCTATACTCATCCATCTTCTTCATGTAATTCTCTGTCTGCTCCCCAAACAGAATTACCCACAACAGGAAAATCCATGGCCTTAGTCTGGGTATCCTGTGACACGCTAGTACATCTGAGCCAAGCCATTCTGCGAAGTGCCACAGATGTAGCCATGACTCTTGATGACACATCATTAGAGTCCACTGCAGCATGGAATTGCACCTTGGATGCCTCAATACCATCAGCAGCACCTGTTCCAGCTCCTTGCAAGTTGGCTAGGGACCTGTTTTGCTAGAGCCATAACAGTATCCATCTGGATTTCTGATATCTAGCAACATAAGCCATATAATTCGCCTGTCTGAGTCCCAAGGATGCTGCCATGTACTGTTTCTTTGCCATGGCATCAATCCTCCTAGAGTCCTTGTCAGGGGGGTGTGAAGCCAAGGGAATATTTGCCTTGTCACAGGCTGCAGCCTGCACTACCCCAACATGGCTGCATTGTTGTGTAAGGAACTCCGATCAGAGCCTGACAATGTGTACCTTTTGTCCATTCTCTTATCCACAGGAGGTATAGTGTGAGGAGTTTTTAGAATTTTTACTGTCTGTTTCCCAAAAGATTTATGCAAAGGAATAGACAGTCTCCTAGACTCTGGGATATCCATCATTTCCACATAGTCAGGCTCCTCTTGATCATCCACAGCTTCCTCCATAGGGAGCTGGAGGGTTTCAGCCACTTTTTTATAAAACATAAAATGAGAAGGGGACTCAGAAAGCCTAGGAGGAGACACTCCTGAAGGTCTGTCTGGGGAAATGTCCGGGTCAATGGGCACATCCAGACTTTCAAATCCACATTCACTCTCCTCATACTCCTCTTCCCCCTCCTCCGGTTCATAATATTCCTCTAAATCATACTCTTGAACCGGTGGAACCAGCCGAACCGGATGCTTACCTGATGGTGCCGGTTCGGTCGGAACCGGGGAAAGCGACTGGACAATTTTAATCACTTTGGCTATTTCTTCAGTGGTTGGAGAGGAGAGTTTTGGCTCCACACCAGCTGATTTCCTAGTCCTTTTTGCTGGAACCTACTCCTCAGAGTCGGATCTCCTTTTGCCTGCGGAAGTCTCGCCCTGGTCAGAGGGCACTCCCTCCGGTCCGGTTGGAACCGAACCGGCTGGCCATCTGGTTCAGCAGACTTTTGGCCTCCCTTTCCTGAGCCTACCAACTCTCTTTTCCAGGGTTGCTGAGGAAAATTTTACAAATCTGGCAGTCTGCATTGAGGTGGTCAACCCCAGACAATAAACACAGGTGGTGTGGGGTCAGCCCTTGATAAAGACTTCCCACACACACTGCAGTGTTGAAACCCAGTGGGCCCGGTTTTTCTTGGGTTTCTCAGACATAGTGCCAGTCCTAACTAAACTTACCCATTTATGGCAATCCACCAGGTAAGACCCTCTTATCGGTTCCCAACCGTGTCACGGGTCGTGGAAAAAAACATAATAAAATCCGTTTTTTTTAGAACCGATAAGAACTGGTAACCACACTCTAAATGACAGATTAAAATATTTTAAACAACCTGATCGGTTCAAACCGAATCGATAAACCGTTTACAAGTTCCACACAGAACAGAAATTCATGTAAAACCTATCTAGTACTCACAAATACCACAGACAGAGTCTGAACCAACCGGTTGCGGTTTAAATTCGGTCGAAAACCGAGAAAAATAATACTTTAACCGACAAAATGAACCGAGCAGAAGGAGAAATCTCCGGAGTGACTGTTCAGTGAGTCGGAGTAAAGAATCTGACGCTTTGAGTTTGAAGAACAACAGACAGAGTTTCAACCGTTCCATGCCTGGCATGGAAAGTTAACTCTTTCACTTCCGGAGCAGTTCGAAGGTTGGGACTCACTGCATATGTCATAATATAGTAAGACTTCATGTTGTTTGAATAATGCTTTTCCAGGAGGGTTGATGTTCCCTTACTTGAATCCCGCCTGAGCTGTGGTGCAATCGCTCCATTTTTTGCAGTCGCTGAAAGCGCAAAGGGAGCCCAACTGAAAGCTGTAACTGTCTGCCTGTAATCATTTAAAGCATTAGCAAAATTGTAGTTTGTCTAACCTGCTTTTATTACAGCTGGGACTCTGCGTGAATTGCCCCTCCATTTTTTATTTCAATCTAGGATTACAATACCTTTGAACCAAGGCTCTTTCACAAAGATTTCACGTCAGCGTATACAACAGTCATCATTTTTAGTTACAAACATATAGTCATTGACTTATAGACATGTAATAACCAGTACAAAGACATGAGCTATGAGCAAGACAAGGAAAGGGGGTGGGTGGTGGGGAAGTGAGGTAGGAGCTCGAGGGGAAGGAGGTGCAGGGTGTGAGGGAGTATGGGAGGTGGTTGGGGTGGGGGCAGGAGTGGAGATAAGGGGGGGAGGTGGGCAAGGGTGGGAGACAGTGCAGCCAGGGGGACTTGTCGAGGGAATATGACAGGTAAGGTGCTAGGGGTGCAAAGACTGATTGTAAGTGCTGGGTGTTGGGGCATTTGCAGCTGGAATGGTGGAAATGTTAAGATGGGCAATCTCAGGATACAAGCAGTGAGAGGCACAGCTTGGACTTGAAGAGGCCGAGTGTTGGAGCGGTCGCTATGTCGCTGCCAAGAGAGTTGAGCCAGTTGGATGCCCGATAGGCGAATGATCTTTGTCCTTGGGTCATGCGACATCGTGGGATATGTAGTAGATGGGAATTGGATCTCCTTGTAGTGACGTTCCTATGTCTAGGCTTAAAGAGGGCACAGACACCAAGTGGGGCCAGACCCATTATAATTTTCTTGGCCATGATGCAGGTTTGGTATTTTATGCATTTGTCCAGTTGTGCTAGGCCAATTGGGTTAAGGGAGCCCTGAAATGGAGACTGCTTGGACCAACCAGGAATTTGGACTCTTTATGGAGCCGGTTTACAAGGGGAATGTATAGCTAGTGATTCTGGGAAGTGTAGTTTGGACCTTGGCGCCTTTTTGCACCAACAGAGGGGTGCTTTGGAGTGATTGACAGTCGAATCCACCAATTGGACATGCTGGAACCTGAGGGGAAATGCCCAGTACAGAGCCTGGAGAATCAGATTGTGGTTACCTGTGAAAGAAGTAGGAGCTCTGTATTTTGCTGCGGTATACAGTTCGTGCAAGAAGCACGTGAGAGGCCTTGAAGTCGGCCCGCTGCCTCAGTAAGCGTTAATCAGACGGAATCTGAGGTTTCTGAGAGGAAGGAAGACTGAAAAGTGGAAACCAGGCTCACCCTGTAGAAGACTGGACAATTTGCTGAATCGCGCTTGGTCTGTCAGAAACTGAAGCTGCTGTGTGTGCTCCCTGGTATTTTGCAGTAATTGCGATCGGGATCTGGTAGCAGCTTGCCTGGTATAGTACTTTCCTTTTACATATGAATGTGCGTAGTGCTTGTGGGGAATTGCTATTCCCAATCCCCTGTACAGTGAATTGTGTGCTGAAGCTGGAGATAAACCCCAGCTTGTCTCGGACTAAATCTGTTTGCTGTCAACTGCAGTGGGGTCCAGTCACAAGGTCCTTGTCTCCATGCCCTGTTTTTCTGGCAATCCAGAAGAACATCCACCATCCAGTCTTCAGCTTGGATATTGTGAGTACAAATCAGGGTATTCCCCTGCAGCCTGTTTTCGATCACAAGTGTGTCATCTAATTCTTGTTGTTTCACTGCTTCATGGACTGAGCCATCCAGCTCCTGATTACAATTGGGTGTTGTGCATATGTTTTCTTCTACAGGGCCCTATCCATCTGCACCTGCCGGCCAACCCCAGGCAACAGACCTGGCTAGCCCCCCAACCCGGGTACCCAGAGTGTGACTTTTTTAGACCCTGTATATGTGCACAGTGCTGTGATTTAATTCTGCAGATTACCTGATCTCCCCCTCCCATGTTTCATTCCCCCTAAATAAACCAGATTTGAGGTTATTGAATTTTAAACTGTCTGAAGTGTTAGTACCTATATATGTTAAGCCTTGTACTGGTTTGTGTATGTTGATTAACCTTATTCCACAGGGGGTCCTCAGAACCAGTCTCGGGGGTAAGTGGTATTTTATGAGTGAACAGTGTGTATACGTGGGGTATTGGGACTGTAACTCCTGTGTACTGTGCGAGCCACTAGAGGGAATAAAAGGGGGTCTCAGTGTCCCAGAGGGCTGTGACCAAGCTAGTCTAACCACTACAAACCCTGACCTCTGGGTGGAGGCACCCGCCATAGAACCTAGGCCCCTCAACCTGTTAGTAGTCAAGCAGGTAGGGGTAGCAGCCCTTGGGATAGCGCCACCTGGGGGTTACATATAAATTTGGCCCTCCTGAAGGCCAGGAACCTCGCCTTAGTGTGGTTTGATTCTGTCTCAGTAGTTATATTGAACCATGCTGCACATGTGCACCCCAGAGTGGGAAAGGAATGAAAATTATGAAGGAAAATGGTGGTAGGATAAGGCAACAATGAAATCTGCCCACCAGTCTCCCCCTGCTGCATCACTGGACCCTGGAATCGAAGACTGGATGTGTGCACTTCCAGGGGGATGACTTTCCCCCTTCTGACCCTGCCAAGGGAGGAATCCGTGGGGGTACTCGGGCACTCAGGTGAGTTCCAGAGAGATGTAGGATGGTAGGATTGGAGGGGCAGTGCTGAGGGGGAGCCCCACCTGTCCTGGCCACAGGAGGATCATTTGCTGTTCAGTTCCTTTATGTCAAGTTTAGGGGCAACTGCAAAAATTAAAAAAAAGTAAAAGTGAAACTGTGTTGCTCGACCGCACTACCAGAACCACTGTTTTCTATAAATGCTGAATAGTGTTTTCAAGCAAGAAAACGCTACCCAGCAATTATATGTAACAATATATAGGATAGTGTGTAAAACTCAAATGTTACACACAAGATCAGAGCAGTGTTGTCTTGTCTACTGTCAAAGATGTCTCCCTAGGTGTCCCTCAGGGATCCATCCTAGGCCCTCTACTGTTTAGTCACTTCCTAAACAGACTTCCCACATCATGCCCTAGTGGAGACACACTTTATGCAGATTATGCAGTCATTCTTAGCCAAAGCCCAAATATTAGTGAACTGGCAAGTAAATTGCAAACTACCTTCAACTTGTCGGAGGACTGGTTTACAAACTACAAACTTCTCCTCCACTATAAAAAAAAAAAAACAAGGGATATTACTAACCAGCCCCACCTTAGGAAAAAGAATCCCACGTTGACCATCACCAACAACAAGCACGCCCCGCTTGAGCAGGTACAGGTATCCAAATAGGTATCCTTACCTTATCCTGTAGCTCACTATCCCGACAACCAGTACCCCGGTCAGCACTGCCCGATAGATGGGCTATCCTGATGGTAGTAAACCCGACGGTATTCCTCCTGATGGGGTAAGGTAGCGGATGTGACAGAATGTTACCTTACCCTTCTGCAGTACAGGAAAGGATGGCTGGATGGGGTTGCTGGCTGAGCTACCCCAGTAGTGTGGAGGGATAAACCACTGGTAGGTCAGCCAGCGTGCTGTGTGTGACTCAGGTTCTGAGCCGGGTCATGTCATTTTACACACTGCACCCCTGTAATTAACATTTTACTCCAGGGCCCGCTCCTCCTTTGGGATAGATATTTTAGTTACGGGGGGTGCAGGGGGCACAGCCCCCTGCATTGTAACTCATGGCATATGTTTCCGTGTTGCCCGACATTACTTCGGGCAAATGCTGCCATCAGGCTTCTGGATTTTGGCCATCTGGACTTGGTATCCTGAGCGTCAGGATACCGCATAGTATATCCTCCAAATACCTGGATACATCGACGAATCCTTCACCTTCTCCTGTCACATCACTCATGTGGTAAAAAGCACCAATGCTAATCTTAGAATCCAGTATAGACACGGGAAATACCTCACGCCCAATGCCCTGCGACTATCGATCACGAGTTCTGTACTGTTAGTGGGTGATTATGGCCTAGCAGTATACAGCGCAGCCTCTGACACTGCCTTAAAAAGGATCTCCACTGCATTAAATAAGGTCTGCAGGCTTGTCCTAGGGGCTGGCAAATAACTGCACGCATGCCCACTATATAATCATGCAGACTGACTCAACTTTAGGGACAGGATAAAATTCCAGACCTGCATCCTAGGCAAAAAAGCACTGCTAGATCTTGTACCACTGTGCATCCAACAAATGTTCCAGACAACTAGTTCCCAGAACAATACCCACAGGACTTCACATTGCACTTTCAAGGTACCTTTCAGAAGAACATCCCTGGGGCAGCACTCCTTCTCCTACAAGGCTCCGCAATGGTTCAGTGATCTCCCAGTCCGCACAACTGGCTTACGGGGCCTGAGGATCTTTAAAACACAACTTAAACAGCACCTTGCCGACTTATCCACTTGCAACTGCTTCAAGTAATACCTACTTCCCTATGAGAGATCCATTCCTTCACTTAGTGGCAACACTTAGCCGCTCACCCCGGCCACTCCTACCTATAGTAACAACCCTTACTCACAGCACTTGCCTTGTGGGCGTCTAATCCCCCCTACCCCCATCTCTTCGTGTATCTGAGGACCCCTGTAGTGCAGCTTAGGGCCTCACCACGTATGCTTGTGAGACTGCTCCTCCCATTACCCTCTCCCTCCAATTCACCCCACTTTTCCCTGACACTTCCCCTCCCATTACACCGCTGACACCCCTCCCCCACCCCGCTTAGCTATATCACTAACTAAGCTCTGACAAAGCCTTCCTCTGGCGGCACAGGGTTTCTCTTTCCATCCCTATAATCCTTTCTATTCTATCCTATTCTCCTTTAATTAAGAAGACATAGTAGTTTAAACTCCATACGTATTATGTCTCTGCTCTTTACACTAGAATGTATAAACAACTCTAAAGTCTGTAACTGAGTGAAATTATTGTTTAGGACCTTGCCAAGTGACCTTGTAGTTGATTTTTGTGACACTGCTATTTTTCTGTGTTGTATGTCCTGTCTAGGCATGGAACTTTTGTAAACGAGCTTCCAGCTCAAAGGTTGTTTCTGAATCAATAAACTTGAAATTTGAAACTCTTGTGTTGGATGCTTGTATAAGCCCCTCGAGCTTTGCTCTTGGGGTTTATGTAGCATCCAGCACCACAGGTGTGTGTAAAATTCTCATTGTACACACTACCCCATGTATTATAATTAGTGTCTGTCAGCGTCATTGTTTAAGCTGCCTCCTTTTACTCACAATTCCCTGTTTAGGAAGCCGCTTTGCCCCAGTCCCATGCTGGCAATGAGACTCACCTAAAATGGAGGCTTACCTGGAGATGTTTCAGGGGTAAGCGCTGTAAAGGACTGGTATGTCCAAGTTGCACCAAGAGAGAGGGTGGAGGGGGGGTGAAGCGTGGCGGAAACAAGACCCGGGGCAGTGACCACTCAAGTGATGGTTTATGGCTCAAGAGGGGATGGGTGAATTTTCTGTTGCTTCTGAGCCAGATCTACACACGCTGATTGTAAAGTGGTTGCTGGAGAGGGGAACACACCAACGGCACAAAGGAGCAGAAGAGATGGAACGGAGAGGACAGCAAACTGATTTAAGGGCAATGTATCTTGTATTCTATTTTATTTTACCTGGCAGGCTGTGGTAACTGTGTCTCTTGATTTTTAGTTCAGGTACTTGGGGAGTGTGGTGACTGAGTAGGGTCTATTTGGAGGGGAAGCGGGGAATGGAACAGGGAGAGGAAGGTCCGAGGCTTGACTTGGGGATCTGGGCTGATTGTCTCTCTCACTCTCGAGATGTGGCTGTTCTCTTAGCTGCCCAAGCTGTCTGCTTACCAAGCACCCCCTCCCGCCCTTGGAGGAAACTCATCTCTCCAGCGAGCTTTCCCTGCAACCATCCCAACCGGCCATCCCCACAGGTTACCCTCTCCGCCCTGTGACAGGGCTGGTTGTGAGGGGTGCCGGCCTCCCCCAACCCCAGAAGCCAACACCTAGATTGTCGGCGGAGGAGGCACGGGCACAGCCTACCATCACAGAACCTGCCAGCTCTGAGCCATTTTCTGTTTTCTCCCCGGACCTACACTCGTGCAATGGGCAGGGTGGCTATCTCCACCTCCACGGACGCAGTCTTATACCCTGTGCATGGGTCCACCCCATTTTAGCATCACGCCTGTGCTGACACCCAGCTTCTGCTGTGTGTTAGTCTACAGTGAGACGCTGCATCCCCCCCCCAAGGAAGGAGAGCTGTCAGTGGACGCTCAATCCTTCCTTGCCCCAGCTGATCTCCGAGTGGCCTGAGTCCATTCTTGAACCCATGTCGCTGGCATAGTGCGAGCTAAGGTGTCCAGCGCCTCAGCCCTCTGCACCATCGGGCCGGCTTTCAACAGGCTACATTTGAGTAGAGAAGGCACAGGAGCCCTGAAGAAGAGGCTGGGGGAGTATATAGATACAAAGGTTCCATTAAACTAAAAGGTGGGGAGGGGGCTGAAGGCTGGAAGACAGAGTAAGTCTACAGGACAGGGAGGCCAATAGGCCCTCCCCCCCGTGAGCCAGCAGAAAAGGAAAAAGGGGGAGTTCAAATTCAGGGAGGGTGGAAGTAGGAGTGGTCTAGAGAGGGGCGAAGAAAGGAGGGGGACAAACTGGAGGGTGGTCTTCTTGAATGTGAGGAGCCTGGAAAATAAGGCCGTTGAGTTGCAGGCAGTGATGGCAGAAGGAGAGGTGGACATAGCTGCCATCACTGAAACGTGGGCCACCCAGTACCATGACGGGGACCTAGTGGTTCCAGGGTACAAATTGTACTGAAAGGATAGGGGGAGAAGAAAAGGGGGAGGAATGACTTTATAGGTGAAGGAGAAGATATCTTGTAGCAGGGACGAGGGGAAGGGGAGCAGAACAGAACAGAACAGAGGCCTTACGGGTACAGATACAGGACCCAAAAGGAAGAAGGGTGAGGCTGGGGGTGGTGAATAGGCCACCATCTCAAAGTGAAGATATTGATAGGGAGCTGGGTGAGCAGATAAAGAGGGTCTGTGCAAAGGGTCACACTGTGGTAATGGGGGACTTCAATCTATCGGGGTGGAGTGGAATACCCGTGCTACCTCAAACAGCAGGGAACTGGTCCACATGGAAGCTTTCCAGGACAGCTTCCTGGTGCAATTGGCAAGACAGCCAACCAGAGAAGGAAATACACTAGACCTTGTGCTAACAAATGGTGAGAACGTGCGGCGGTTGGAGGTGAGGGATCCCCTAGCAGGGAGCGACCCCACACAGTGTGGTTTTCACTTGGTGTGAGTAAGGAGACAGCCAGTACAAGGACTCCTGGAAGCATGCAACAGTCATCCCTCTCCCTAAAGGTAGTGACTCCTCCTCTGCTGGCAGCTTCCACCCTATATCCCTTCTTCCTACCCTATCTAAACTACAAGAACACATTGTTCTTTCTCAACTCTCCCCCTACCTAGATTCCTCCTCCTTTATCCCCTTCTTGTATGGCTTTCGCAAATTTCATTCCACCACCTATTCTCTCCTCAGGCTCAACGACTCCAGCCTTACTGGTGTGGATCATGGTCACCTCACAGCCACCATCTTTGTCGATTTAGCAAAAGCTTTCATCACTGTCTCCCACATTCTTCTCCTTGATAAACTCAAGACAGCGGGTCTCTCAGACTCAGCAACTAATTGGTTCAGCTCCTATCTGGTAGGTAGGTCTCAATCTGTGAGAATTGAAGATTCTTTGTCTTCCCCCCTCCCTATCCATACTGGAGTACTCCAAGGTTCTGTTCTTGGCCCATTGCTTTTCTCCATATTCCTCAATAACCTTCCCTCAGCCTGTTCTTCTGCTTCCATCCATATGTTTGCAGATGACACGGTCCTATTTGCATCTGGGTTTTCTTCCTCGGAGTTATCATCCAGGCTTCAACTTGATTTTTGGTGCTATCCAGAACTGGTTCTACTCAAATCAATTAACACTAAATGCTTAAAAACTGTCTCCATGTGCTTCGGTACCAGGCAAGGGCTTTCTAGGCTATCCTCCCTCCCCACCTTCCACACCCTTGATGAGGGGACAATTGTTGATGTACACTCTATTAAATACCTTGGCGTCTGGCTTGACAGGCACCTTGGCTTCTCTCAGCACGTAGACACTACTCATAAAAAACTCCACCCCATGCTTGGTGCCCTTAAAGGAACAAAAGCAGTATCCCTTTACCTACTCACCGGGAAATCATTTCAAAGATGATACGTCCCAGCTTTGAATATGGTGACATAGACCTTTTATAGAATGTGCACAAGGTATTCATGGTGCTCACCAGCACATCACAGTCCAAACAAAACAAAAAACTGTGGCACTCACTTCCAAAATTACACTCGGACACCTGGCCTGGAGCCGGTGTGTAACTATTAAAGTTTATTACTTAGTAGCTCTGGTGTCCAAGTGTAATTTGAGAAGTGAGTGCCACAGTTTTTTCTTTGTTTATTATGGTGACATAGTTTATGGTGCTACACCCAAGTCCACATTGGCCAGGCTGGATCCTCTCTTCCCCTCCTTCTGCTGATTTGTCTTGTCCTGTCTTTCCCGTACTCACCACTGTTCTCTGTGCTCTGATCTCTCCCTCCCTCCCCTCCTTGATAGATCACCGCTTAATCCACTGTGCCTCCTTCATCTCTAAATTCTGGCTGTCCTTCCGCCCCTTATCTCAGTTCTCTTCTCTCCCCTGTGCCTCCTTCCTCTTACTCTTGCCGTAACTCAAGCTATCACTCCCTAATGCTCCCTTCTTGTAAACCCCTTGTGGGACAGAAAGCCTTCTCTTACCACATTCCTAAAATCTGGAACTCTTTTCCCTTTACAGTTCACTCTGCCTCCTCCAAACGCTCTCTTTCCTTGTTACTCCAAAACCATACATCTCCCACCTGTAATTGCCCTTAGTCTAATGTCTTGCCCCCCTTCTCTTTCCCCATCTGCTGCCAGTCCCCAAGCCACTATACTACTACTAAATATTTCAACCTCTGCACTCTTCTTCTTCCCTTTTTTCCCCTCCTTTTCCTTCCCCCTCTTTCCACTACCTTCCTCCCTTCAACCCTTTTCCTCCCTATCTCCCCTTCTCCCCTTCACTACTACCTCCAATCTAGTCACACTCTCTTTCCTCCTCTCCCTCCTTCCAACTCCCTACCCCTCCTTATCTATCCGTAACCCCCCTACAAATGGGGTTTCCCGAAAAGTCTCCCTCGAGCTTGCCTAAATGCTCACTGCCAGGCTGGTGTCCTACGTTTTAGCAGTTTAAATGTGATTGCCAGAAAGTACCTGTATAGCCTCTGTGCACTGTCTCTTTAAGAGCTGCCTGGATTGCAGTCATAAGTAATCTGAGAGAGAGAGCTCTGTTGAAAGATGCAACTATTTGCTGAAAATCATTTAGAGTGATAATGATAATGTAGTTTGTCTAACCTGCCTTTTTTGCAGCAAGGACTGTTTTGTTTATCTCCACTGTCTTGGTCCTGGACTGCTGAATTGGACCAATCAGTACTGGTGGGACCTAAAATGGAGCCGGACTACAGGAGCTGTCTGGAGTCAAAATCTGTAGGAATTGTAGTTTTGGGCTTTTGGCGCCTTTTTGCACCTGAAGGGGGAGCCTTTGTTGTGACTGACAGACAGATCAGCCAACCGAACCTTTTGGATCTTGGGGGATTTCCCCGACTGCTTGCAATTTTCAGTTAGTTCAGGGCTGAGAAGTGAAGAAGTAACAGCTCAAGTGATTTGGGCAAGAGTTCTGTGTAGTTTTGCATGGGAGAACTGTGAAAGGGCTGAGTTTTGGCCTGCCTGTCTGCCTGCTGTCCCTGAGAAAGAAAACAGAGTTTATCCAAACTGAATTCGAGTTGCGAGGACTGTGACCGGGCTTTAACCTGAAGAAGATCGAAGATTTTGCTGAATGCGATCGGCCTGTCAGGATTTCCAGATGCTTTTGAATCCCTGGTTTGTGCAGAATCTGTGATTGTGACCGGAGAGCGGTTTGCCTGGTGCAGAAGAATTTCCTTACATGTAAATGTGCTGTGAGTTGTTAGTGGGTCGTGATTTGGTCCCCCACTGTGTGAACTGTGTTCTGCTTGCTGGAAGCTGTATCCAGCCCAAAATGGACTGAAGTGAATCTGTCTCCATGTGGCCGGTGCCCAGCCAGACTACCCGCTGCACAGAGAAAACCATTGACGAGAGACCTGCCTGGGGATCAGCCCCCTGCTCCACGTTTGAACAGAAACATTGCCTCTGTGAATCGTGTGGGCCCTGCTTCTCTTGGCACTCCAGATGAACCACCTGCTGTCTCAATTTTCGTCCAGCCTGTGTCCAGTCTTGGGTATCGCAAGTAATCATCAGGGTAGCTCCCTGCAACAACAGCCTAATCTAAAAGTGTGTCATCTGATTGTCTTGTTGTTTTCTTGTCACGAACTGAGCCCTCCGGCTCCGGATTACAATTAGTGTGTGTGGTGCATGTTGTTTTCTTCATCACAGGGCCCCAACCAGCTGCAATGTTCCTGGCTAGCCACCGTTCTCCATCTGGGTACCCAGAGTGTGTGACCCTGAAGTGCATGCATAACTGTTTGAATGATAGAGTCTTTAAGCAAATTAACCTGATTATACCCCTCCCTTGTTCAAGTCCCTTAAATAAATCAGATCTAACTCTTTTTTGCAGTTACCCTGACTGTGGTTCCAGTTTGTGCAAGAGTACTGTACTGCTGTTATTTGCTGTGTATAACCTTATTTTACAGGGGGTCCCCAGGGCAGAGCCAGAGGAAAGCCCTGGTGGTAAGTGCAAACAGTGTGGGTACTTGTGTGATGCATCAGTGGTATTGTGAAAGTGATTATTGTGTATTGTTCTGGCCACTAGTAAGGAAAGGGGGGGGTTACAGTGTCCTGGAGGGCTGTGCTCAGGTTAGCTTGACCACTACCAACACTGACCTCTGGGTGGAGGCACCCGTTTCAGAACTCAGGCCCTTTAACCTGCTACTAGCCAAGCAGGCAGGGGTAGTAGCCCTTGGGATAGCGCCACCTAGGGGTTACATATCTACCTTTCTTGTTTAACAATTTGCTATTTACGTTACTGTATATACTGTCTATAGCTGTGCCTTTTGCTTATCAGATTACTGCACTTTGCCTATACTGTGTATTTATTCCCACCCCCCGTTCCCCCAAGACACATCTGGAAACAAGCTTTATGGCTAAGTATGTATTTCCTGGTAAATCTCTTTCAATAAATAAATAAATAAAATAGACTTTAGGCGGGCAGACTTTGGAAGAATGAGGGGCATCCTGGAGGGACATATCACCAGAATCCAGCCACACATGGATGCCAAATCAGAACTGGGTTAGAAGAGGCCACAGACCCATGTTCTATGCTCCAAAGCAAGATGGATAAGTCAAGGAGGCGAAGCTGCTTAAGCAGAGCGGTATTAAGAGAAAGATGGCGACCTTCAGCAAATACATGAGATCCAAAAAGGCGGAGGACGGGGGGGGGGTACATGAAGAAATCAAGAGAGGTGAGCAGATTGGTTAGGGCAGCCAAGGCAGCAAGAGAGCTTAGACTGGCATAGGGGATAGGAGAGGGGGAGAAAGACTGCCTCAGATACATACGAGAGAAAAGAAGCTGTAAGGATCAAATTGTTAGGATCAAGATGGCAGAGGGATGGGCGGAGAATGGGATGGCGCAGGCAGAAGCACTCAAAGACTACTTCTGCTCTGTATTTACCAGGAAACAGCAGGGGCCAATGCCACAGGGGAGGGGAGCAATGGGTACAGGTGGGGCAGAACCTACAGAGAGGGAACTACCAGAGAGCAGCGTGCTAGAAGGACTTCAAGCACTGAGGGTGGATAAAGCACCAGGTCTGGACGGCATCCAGCCCAGGGTGCTGAGGGAGATGGCAGTGATCCTGGCAGGATTGCTGGCAGACTTGTTCAGCACCCCCTGAGGACTGGATGCGTGCCCCAAGACTGGAAGATGGCACATGTGGTGTCCATCCGTAAAAGTGGGCCCAAGGATGAGTCAGGGAATTATAGGCCGATCAGCCTCCCCTCCATCGTGGGGAAGCTCATGGACACTATCCTTAAAGAGAGGCTTGTAACCTTTCTGGAGGAGAATGGTCTCCAGGACATCAGGCAGCATGGGTCTGTTGCCAGTAGATCCTGCCTGACAAACTTGGTAGATTCCTATGATTGGGTAACAAGAGCTACTGACAGGGGCTGTACGATGGATGTCCTGTTCTTGCACTTCAGCAAGGCCTTTGATTCAGTGCCACATGGGAGGCTGGTTAGCAAATTGGGTCGTCTGGGGGTAGGGGAGAGAACGGTGGAGTAGGTCAAAAACCTGGCTGAAGGATAGGCAGCAGAAGGTTATTGTAAGGGGGTAACTGTCATCCCCATGGGCTGTAACAAGCGGAGTTCCACAGGGATCAGTGTTGGGTCCAGTGTTGTTTGGCATCTTCATTGCTGAAATTGCAGATGAGGCTAGTAATAAGATAAGTCTATTTGCAGACGACACAAAGCTTAGAGCAGTGGTAGACCACATAGAAAGGTGACTAGGACCGCAGGAGAACCTGGATAAACTTAAACATTGGTCAGACACATGGCAGCTGGGTTTCAACGCAAAAAAGTGCAAAGTTATGCACATGGTAGCCAGAAGCCAAAAATTCTGCTACAGGCTGGGGAAGGGCGGCAGTTATCCAATACGGAAGAGGAGAAGGATCTAGGGGTGATAATCACAGGGCAGATGAAACATTCAGTGCAGTGCAGCAAGGCAGCAGTAAAGCTAATAAGATGCTGGGGAGTGTTGCTGTGGGCATCACCTCACAGAGGAGGGAGGTCATACTGCCACTGTACAGATCACTAGTCAGACCGAACCTGGAGTACTGCATGCAGTTCTGGCGGCCCTATTTAAAGAAAGATGTCCAGTTGCGGGTGGGGGCAGCGTGGAGCCACCAGGATGATCACGGAATGGAGGACAAACCCTACGAGGCCTGACTGAGGGAACTCAACCTGTACTCCCTGGAGGATAGGAGGGATAGAGGGAATATGATAGAAACCTTCAGATACATGAGGGGCATTAACAAGGTTAGTACAGAGGGGATTTTTAGATTAAAGGGAGGAGAAACACTAGGGGTCACAGTCTGAAATTGAAGGGGTGGAAGGTTCAAGAGGGAGATGAGAAGACACTACTTCACAGAAAGGGTGGTGGAGGGGTGAAACGCTCTGCTGGAGGAGGTGGTAACATTAAAGCTGGTGGCCAGTTTTAAGAGAGGGTGGGACAGGGTCAGGGGAAAGGTCACCACCGTACGGGGAGGGGGGCAGCTGCGGAGTAACACATCGCTGGCTGCACACTCGAACAGACTCGATAGACCTTAGGGCCAGCATCTGCTGCCATTTTTCGTATGTTCGTACGGGGGTCCCTGTGAGGGGGTACTACTATTTCATTTACTTTCACTGTTGCAGAAATAATGTCTAAAGCAGCAAGAAAAGCAGATGGATCTGTGTGTCGGTATTGCTCTCACCCTGCGGAATGAGTCCATGATTCTCCACCTTGTCCAGGTCCATGATCACAATATTGTCACAGCCTGAGATGAACCGAAGTTGGCAGATAGCTATGGCCTTGTACAGGGGGCTGTAGGAGCCAAAGAAGGTCTCATACTCCTTATCTGAGAGCGGTGAGCCAGGCGAGACGTCATCCTCTTCCAGAACAGACAGGGCTGGCTGCCAGCAGCTGCAGATAACTGAAAAGAAACAAGGTTTTCATCTCACAGCTTACTCCACTGTTATAAAAATATTGCCCCACCCCAAGTGTTTTTCTGCTTCCATATCTTATACCCTGAACCCCTCCACTGTATCTAGTGCTCTTGTACCAGTACTCACAGTGACACCCACTGGTAGTGACAGGGCTGTGACACTGCTGAGAGCTTCCCCACAGCAGTGCCCTGTCAATGTCAGCTATGGCTCCTATACCCTGACCCCCTCCCCTGTATCTAGTGCTCTTGTACCAGCATTCACAGCGACACCCACTGGTAGTGATGGCTGTGAATGTGATACTGCTAATAGCTTCCCCACAGCAGTGCCCAGTCAATGCCAGCTATGGCTCCTATACACTGAACCCCTTCCCCTGTATCTAGTGCCATTGTACCAGCACTAAAAGTGCCACCCACTGGTAGTGAAAGGGCTGTGACACTGATGACAACTTCCCCACAGCAGTGCCCTGCCAATGCCAGCTATGGCTCCTATACCCTGAACCCCTTCCCCTGCATCTAGTGCTCTTGTACCAGCACTCACAGTGACACCCACTAGTAGTGACAGGGTTGTGACACTGCTGAGAGCTTCCCCACAGCAGTGCCTTGTCAATGAGAGCTATGGCTCCCTCCCTTCCCTGTATCTAGTGCTCTTGTACCACAACTCACAGTGACATTCTCTGGTTGTGACAGCTGTGACACTGCTGAAAGTTTTCCCACAACAGTAGGGAAAATGCTGTCCCACATGGAGATGGTGCTATCCCACATCGAGAGGGTGCTATCCCACATGGAGAGGGTGCTGTGTTGTCCCACATGAAGAGGGTACTGTCCCACATGGAGAGGGTACTATCCCACATGAAGAGGATACTGCCCCACATGGAGAGGATGCTGTCTCAGATGGAAAGGGTGCTATCCCACATGGAAAGAGTGCTATCCCACATGGAGAGGGTGCTGTCCCACATGGAGAGGGTGCTATCTCACATGGAGAGGGTGCTGTCCCACATGGAGAGGGTGCTGCCCACATGGAGAGGGTGCTATCTCACATGGAGAGGGTGCTGTCCCACATGGAGAGGGTGCTTTCCCACATGGAGAGGGTGCTGTCCCACATGGAGAGGGTGCAATCTCACATGGAGAGGGTGCAATCTCACTTGGAGAGGGTGCTATCCCACATGGAGAGGGTGCTGTCCCACATGGAGAGGGTGCTGTCCCACATGGAGAGGGTACTGTCTCACATGGAGAGGGTGCTGTCTCACATGGAGAGGGTGCTGTCCCACATGGAGCAGGTGCTATCCCACATGGAGAGGGTGCTGTTCCACATGGAGAGGGTGCTGTTCCACATGGAGAGGGTGCTGTCTCACATGGAGAGGGTGCTGTCCCACATGGATCAGGTGCTATCCCACATGGAGAGGGTGCTGTCCCACATGGAGAGGGTGCTGTCTCACATGGAGAGGGTGCTGTCCCACATGGAGCAGGTGCTATCCCACATGGAGAGGGTGCTGTCCCACATGGAGAGGGTGCTGTCTCACATGGAGAGGGTGCTGTCCCACATGGAGAGGGTGCTGTCTCACATGGAGAGGGTGCTATCTCACATGGAGAGGGTGCTGTCCCACATGGAGCAGGTGCTATCCCACTTGGAGAGGGTGCTATCCCACTTGGAGAGGGTGCTGTCCCACATGGAGAGGGTGCTGTCCCACATGGAGAGGGTGCTATCTCACATGGAGAGGGTGCTGTCCCACATGGAGAGGGTGCTATCTCACATGGAGAGGGTGCAATCTCACTTGGAGAGGGTGCTATCCCACATGGAGAGGGTGCTGTCCCACATGGAGAGGGTGCTATCTCACATGGAGAGGGTGCTGTCCCACATGGAGAGGGTGCTGTCTCACATGGAGAAGGTGCTGTCTCACATGGAGAGGGTGCTGTCCCACATGGATCAGGTGCTATCCCACATGGAGAGGGTGCTGTCCCACATGGAGAGGGTGCTGTCTCACATGGAGAGGGTGCTGTTCCACATGGAGAGGGTGCGGTCTCACATGGAGAGGGTGCTGTCTCACATGGAGAGGGTGCTGTCCCACATGGAGCAGGTGCTATCCCACTTGGAGAGGGTGCTATCCCACTTGGAGAGGGCGCTGTCCCACATGGAGAGGGTGCTATCTCACATGGAGAGGGTGCTGTCTCACATGGAGAGGGTGCTATCTCACATGGAGAGGGTGCTATCCCACTTGGAGAGGGTGCTATCCTATTTGGAGAGGGTGCTATCTCACTTGGAGAGGGTGCTGTCCCATTTGGAGAGGGTGCTATCCCACATGGAGAGGGTGCTATCTCACATGGAGAGGGTGCTATCCCACTTGGAGAGGGTGCTATCCCATTTGGAGAGGGGGTGCTGTCCCACATGGAGAGGGTGCTGTCCCACATGGAGAGGGTGCAATCTCACATGGAGAGGGTGCAATCTCACTTGGAGAGGGTGCTATCCCACATGGAGAGGGTGCTGTCCCACATGGAGAGGGTGCTATCTCACATGGAGAGGGCGCTGTCCCACATGGAAAGGGTGCTATCTCACATGGAGAGGGTGCTGTCTCACATGGAGAGGGTGCTGTTCCACATGGAGAGGGTGCTGTCTCACATGGAGAGGGTGCTGTCCCACATGGAGAGGGTGCTGTCTCACATGGAGAGGGTGCTGTCCCACATGGAGCAGTTGCTATCCCACTTGGAGAGGGCGCTATCCCACATGGAGAGGGTGCTGTCCCACATGGAGAGGGTGCTATACCATATGGAGATGATACTATCCCACATTCTGTAGTGCTTCAAAGCAAAGATTCCTGTAATGTATGTTGCTTGTTGATCTGCAGACCTTCTGACCATGGAGACCCAAAGTCCCAATTTTCAGACTAAGCTCTTATCTCTAGGATTTAATAACATATGCTATATTTTGCCTCTTTTTCCCTAGTTTGTGATGATGAAACGTTGAGCAGTTATTGTTAACAAACAGATCTTGGCTGTTTGAGTTACCTCCTCCAGACCTGATGCAACACTGACCTCTGCTGGACATGATTGTGTAGTGCAGAACACAGCCATGCACATGCATTGGTTGGGGGAATTGTAGACACATAGTGATAGAATCTCTATTGTAAACATAATTCTCAAACTTTTGTCACCAAAATGAGGGACACAGGCATTTTTGGACACTCAAAATAAAGGACTATGAGGGCATAGACCCTCAGAAAGATGGATACATCCTCAAACCTGAAGATACAAAATCAGAACACTGTGGAAACAGTGGGGAAATGTATTTATGTATTTATATTTATTGCAATTGTTTCACCAGGAAAGGCACATTGAGCAACAAGATGCTCGTCTTCGTGCAGCCTGGGGGGGTACACGTGGATATGATAACATGCAGGTTATCAAGTGAACAGTTAACAGAAGCAAATAAAAAGCAGCATGAGGATACACGATTGCATGAATATACAAGCAGCACACATCGAATGCTTAGGATATTATAGTATCAAATAACTATTTTTGTGACAAGAAGCAGCAGACAAGGTAAATTAGCACAGCAGTAACAACAGAGGATGTATATCACAGTTATACAGTTATACACAGTACATAGATCAAAATAGACCCAGGACATAAGTGCAAGGTTGGGGTTATATGCCAGCTTCTGTAGCAAGGCTAAGGCCACTGGTCAGGCATTGGGAAGGGGATAGTGGGGCATGGCAGGTTCAGGGACGGGAGCAATTTGTAGTAAGGAAGTTTGCTAGGGTGGTAGACAGACAGTAGGAAGAGGAGGAGTGCCGAATTTGTGGTGGGAGGGCGTTCCAGAGCTTGGGTAGCCGGTGTGAGAAGGCAGCTTGACTGGCAGAGGTCTTCCATCTAGGGACTGAAAGTTGGCGGGAGTCACTGGATCTAAGATGATGGGAGGGGGTGGGGCATCTGTGAGCATGGTGCCAAGGTAGGAGGGGATAGACCCAAGCCATAGGTTGGAGACAAATTTAGCACAGTGAGAGATGCGGCGGTTTTCGAGAGATGGTAGTACCAAGGCTCGGTAGAGGTCACAGTGGTGGGTGAGGGGAGAGGCATCGAGAGCAAAGCAGCCGAAGGTATTATAAAGTGTGCCCAGTTTAGATAGGGTGGAATTAGGGGCTGCACTGTATACAATGTCGCAGTAGTCAGTGGTGGGCAGTATCATCTTCAGGACCAGTTCACGTCGGACTCGGGGAGGGAGGCTGCTGTGGTTTTTATACAGTGCGCTGAGCATGGGGCGTAGTTTTTTGTGAGATAGCATCGATGTGGTCAGAGAAGGAGAGATGGCTGTCAAGCCAGACCCCCAAGTAACGGAATGAGGAGACATCTTCAAGTTTTTGGCCATCCAGGGTGGTGAAGTAGGGAAGGGAAGGGAGTCTGGCCAGGCGTTGTCGTGTGCTGAAGGTTATAGTGACAGCTTTCTTTGCATTTAGGGAGAGCTGGTGCAAGCTAAACCATTGCTGTACCTTGTTGAAGTCAGCTTGGAAGTTTGATTGTACCACATCAGGGGCAGAGCCCAAGTAGTGGAGTACAGTATCACCTGCATACATGTGGATTGAGGAAGTAGAGCAGATGAGTGGCAGGTCGTTTAGGAATATGGAGAATAGAATGGGACCAAGAACCGACCCCTGTGGGACCCCGGTAGTTAAGGGAAGGGGGTGGAGATCACATTTGAGACTCTAATGGACTGAGTTCTATCAGAGAGGTATGATCTGAACCAGTTTGTGGCTGCAACAGAGAGGCCTGATTCAGCGAGACTCGAGAGCAGTATGGGGTGGGAGACGGTGTCGAAGGCTTTTGCAAGGTCGACAAAAATGGCTGAGGTGATCAGTCCACTGTCCATGCCTGTCAGGATAGTGTCTGTAAGCCTTATCAGGGAGGAGGTGGTGGAGTGTCCCTTCCTGAAGCCAGACTGGAATGGCGTGAAGAATTTGGAGTCAGTGAGGAAGGAGGTAAGTTGGGTGAGCACAAGGTGCTCTTGTAGTTTTGCTAGGGCTGGGAGGAGGGAGATGGGGCGGTAGTTAGAGGGGGGAGGTAGGGGCACCTCCTTTTGGCAGAGGGATGACAATGGCATGCTTCCATGCATGGGGGATGCCAGCAGTGGCAGCAAAGGATTGGTTTAGAAGTTTGGCAAGCAGAGTTGCTATAGCGGAGGCAGAGAGGTATAGAAGTTTGGGGTCTAATCCATGCGGGGATTTGCCTTTTGTAGGGTTGAGAGAAAGTAATGCATCTAGGGCCTCAGTTGCAGAGATGTCGTTGAAGGAAAAGGAGCGAGGCCTAGTCTGGGTCTTTATGTCTGTAGCCTGGAACAGACATAAGGCAATTACAGTTGGGTGGGGGGTAGGGAGGAAGTAGGCTGTTGGTTAACTGGGATCTGCAGCTTATCCCTAGGGATATGGGCAGACTAGGTGGGCCAGGCGGTCCTTATCTGCCATCAAAGTCTAAGTTTCTATGTAAATTCTGTGTACCTGTGCAGAGTGTATTTTTGGTTTGGCATCTTAGTGTATTATAAACATCTGCTTTAAAGTCTGAATTTAAAGTACATTCTCCGTGTGGGCAACACCTATTCCATGAGGAACAGATGAGGGACAAAGCACTATTAAGGGGTAAGATGAGGGATGTCTCTCATAATCAGGGACACAGCTGAGAGGGTTGTGCTTCATAATCAGGGACACAGCTGAGATGTATGATTTAAATAATGCTCTAACAGTCAGCTTAAACACATTAGCAGCACAACAGTTTTTTAATTTTTTTTTTATTTTAATGAAATCTAGGATTACAAATACCTTTGAGCAGGAACTGCTAGTTTACAAAGGTTCCACGTCGAAGGAATGGGGGTATACAAACATACAAAGGTCAACATAATAATACATAGTTACACAATAAAAAGAAGTAAGAGACTGAGGCATAAGAAATTCCAGTAATTCAAAATGTGCCAAATGTTAGGTAGCATGACATACCAGCCAAGGGCAATCTTGCCATTGTCAGAGGGTAGAGGGTGAGGGTAAGAGCTCTAAAGGGAGGGAGGGAGGGATAAAAGTCAGGAAATGCCCGGTGGGGAGGAAAGGGAGAGGGGGCAAGGGGGTAGGCAGGTAGAAGGGGGCAAGGTGGGGAGAGGAAGCTGTCAAGACTGAAGTGGAGGGCAGTGAGCGGTGGGCCCCTGATTAGGCGAGGCAGTCACATGACAGCAATTGTATGTGTAACCCCCCTGCAAATGGGGGTTCCCAAAAGACTTCCAGGAGCTTGCTTGAATGCTCCAAGCCTGAATGGTGTTTGGCATTTAAGCCATTTATCAGTGAGTGTTTTTAGAGCCTCTGGTACTGTCTCTTTAAGAGCTGTCTGCTTGCAGACATAATTAGTTTGTATGGGGGGACTGTGTGCTTCTCTGCTTGAGTACCACTCGAGCTGCTGCCAATTCACTCCATTTTTGCAGTCACTAGGAGTGCAAAGGGAACCTATCTGAAAGATGTAACTGTTTGCCAGAAATCATTTAGAGTAATAATGAAATTACAGTTTGTCTAACCTGCTTTCTTTGCAGTCAGAACTGTGTTTGCCTAGTTCCCCATTCTAGTTTTGAACTGCTGAACTGGACCAATCAGTGTGGGTTAAGGTAGCTCTAAAATGGTGCCTTGGACGAATCAGAACTTGGACTCATAATCTGAGCCAGCCACAAGAGGACTGTAGGGGCAGTGACTCTGGGAGATGTAGCTTAGACTTCGCCTTTTTGACCAACAGGGCAGTCTATTGTGAGTGACAGCCAATCCAGCCAAGAACTGGGAGGAACTCAAAGGAAGTGCCCGGTTTTGTCTGCTGGAGTTTCAGTTGAGCTCTGGCAGTGAAGAGGAAGGAGCCCTGTGCTTTTTTTCGTGTGCAGTTTTAGTCGGAAACGGTGTAAAGGCCCAGAGTTCCGGGTCTGCAGCTTGTGTAACTGCTTGTTAGGACTGAATCAGTCCTGTGAAGAGAATCAAAGGATATCTGAAGAGTAGAAACCAGGCTCACCCTGTAGAAGACTGGAGAAATTGCTGAATTGCACTCGGTCTGTCAGGAACTGAATCTGCTGTGTGTTCTCCCGGTATTGTGCAGTAATTGCGATCGGATAGAGAAGCAGCCTGCCTGGTATAGTACTTTCTTTTACCATATAAATGTGTGAGGAGGCTTGTGTAGCTCAAGTGAATCTTACTGCCATTAAAGGACTTTTGCCTGTTACTGTTTACCATATAAATGTGTGAGAGGCTTGTGTAGCTCGAGTGAATCCTGCTGCCATTAAAAGGACTTTGCCTGTTACTGTTCACCATATAAATGTGTGAGAAGGCTTGTGTAGCTCAAGTGAATCCTGCTGCCATTAAAGGACTTTTGCCTGTTACTGTTTACCATATAAATGTGTGAGGAGGCTTGTGTAGCTCAAGTGAATCCTGCTGCCATTAAAGGACTTTTGCCTGTTGCAGTTTGCCATATAAATGTGTGAGGAGTCTCATGGAGCTCAAGAGTAGCCCTGCTGACATTGAAGGACCCTATCTTGTTTGGAGGTCGTGAGTACTAATTCAGGGTCGCTCCCTGTTGAATTGCCACATTGAATCCAAATGGAATTACTGTACTGCTGACTGTTTAACTAATTTTTCTTTTCTCTGTGTGAAATGGCCCCTACCAGCTGCCACGGTTTGGACTAGCCACTAGGGTTTGGGTACCCAGGGACAGTAACTGGTAGGGATAGGCCTGCACAGAGCCAGGTAGATGAGTAAAGTGATAAGCTAATTAACCTGATTCCCCTGTCCTTGTTATATCCCCCTAAATAAATCAGAGCTGCTTGTTTCAGAAAAGTTATACTGCCTGAGGTATTTGTCTATGTTAAAGTATTGTACTGTGATTGTTGCACTGTATCTTATTTTACAGGAGGTCCCAGTGCCTGAACCAGTCCTGGGGGTAAGTGTATACTGTGAAGGTAATTCTGATATATTGTGTGGGCCACTAGTGGGAAGAAAGGGGGGTTGCAGTGTCCCAGAGGGCTGTGACCAAGTTAGTTTAACTATTGCAAACCCTGACCTCTGGGTGGAGGCACCCGTCATCGGATCCAGGCCCCTCAACCTGTTAGTGGCAAATCAGGCAGGGGTAGTAGCCCCTGGGATAGCGCCATCTAGGGGTTACATATGTTTGTATTTGTACTGCAGCACCTTGCTGTCCTTAACTAACAAACGACAAGGTGTGCATTCTGTGGGAAATATACCCCTCCAGTGTGTGCCGAGACACGAGGCCGCAGGCCGAGTCATCCTCATCATGCATCCGACTGCTAGAATTTCCCAACAAATAAAGCTCCAGCCTGGAGTGTAGAGCCTGTAACATTAAATATATTGACATAGAAAATGCAGTATGGTACGTCTGTGAGTGGCAGAGGCATGGTATGTGACCTGGTCGGTCAAGTCAGAGAGAATTATTTTTGTGGCCATCTTGACCAACATTGTGCATTCAATGGAACATCTTCAAGGGCATGTTCTGTTCTTATTTTAGTCATTTTACTTAAGAAGATCCCAGGTTTGAATCACAGGTCAGCCACTCACTGAATCTGTGATCTTGGGCAAGTCATCTGGTTAGAGCAAAAGGGACTCTGAGCCAGGAGATCTGAGGTTCAAATCCCAGCTCAGTCACTGACTGGGTGACCTTGGACAAGTCATCTGGTTAGTGTAAAAGGGACTTTAAGCCACAGAATCCCAGTCTGAATCCCAACTTGGCCACTGGCTTACCATGTGACCTTGGGCATGTTACTTGGCTATAGTGAATGGAACTGTGAGCTAAGACACCACAGGCTCGAATCCTAGCTCAGCCGCTGGCTCATTTTGTGACATTGGGCAAGTTACTTTTTCCACAGTTTATTTACCAAGAATAGCGGCATGGCTTAACAGTGAAGCAGAGCAAATGCTCCCAAGGAAAAGAGCCAATTTTCTATTCATTTCATACTTTTCTCTCTCCTTTCATCATAACAGTCTACACTATTGGTGCTGAGCAACTTTGGTTCTACAAATATGGGCAAATCAAGGAATACCACACCGCCAGTTGACTTTTCCGACCGAAGACATCTAAGACATGAGGTGCTGGGCCACTGCTGCAGGATGGATCTGCGGGATGTAGTGGCAATGATATTGGGGAAGTGTCGCTCAGCACGGTCAATGCGATGCTCATTCAACTGGTTGAGGCTGTCCAAGAGACGGATAAAAAATTAGATGCCCTTGTGACGCTTTGCCATCTGCTTATTGTTATGTTGTATACTATTTGTATTATAAACAAATGTGAATGTCTGCTTAGATACAGACAAGCTAGCTGCTGCAGTGAGTGACCTTTGACCCCAAAAGGTTTCGGTGTGAGAAAGCTGCAGGATGTGTTAAATTGACCAGTGAAGAGAAACCTAATTAAAAGTTTCCTGTTCTGTCTTTAATTAAAGCCTTCTGGCCATCTACCAGGAGATAGAACCTCATAAAATGTTATGATTCCTGCAGGAAAGAGACCATTTGGTCACAGAACTTTGTCATAAGTCGTAAAACTGAGATCTCTCTAGCAAAACAGGAAATCAGCTAGGAAACATCAAAGGGGATGTTTTGATGAAAGACTCATATTTTAAAAATTGCTGACTGTTGATTTCCCCAGTAGAAAAATAATCTATGGGAGGATCTAACTGTGACCTCACCAAAAAGGGGTGGGGAGATGGATCCTGAAATGAACAGCCATCAGAGGGAAACAGTGCATATTATTTTGGACTCAAGAGACGCACAGTTTTCTGGACTTGCAAGCACTTAATAGTAACATCTAGATAGGCAAAAACTTTTAAGTATTTGGAGTAGATGTATTTGCGTTCTGTAACTTCCCATTTATTTTATGTGACTGTAAGTTAGCGATATAATTGTGCTGTGTTTGGTTTCACTTGTTTTACAATTTTTAGTAAACATTTTCTTTAAAATACTGCCTCTGTCTTCTCAGTTTTGTTTTGCTTGTGATTGCTGAGCCTGTGTTTAATCCTAACAGCTGTTAAGGGCTTGAATGTGTTACTAAGTTTGAAAAGGGTAAGAATATACCTAGGTCTCATATTAAGTCGTAAGGGTACATTTTGGGAACCTGGCTGGGTACCACTGGGTAAAAGATTGTACTGCATTCTCGAAGAGGGTACATATCTGAGCCTATTAACTGGGAGTGCTAGCATAAGGTTCACTTTGGACCCCCAGGACTCAAGGCTAGTAGGTGATTCGGGCCCAAAACAGACAGGGTGGTTACCCTGTTTGTAACCTGTTCACACTATTGCACTCCGAGGTTGGCACTGTGGGAGCAGAGGGCCTGACCTGCGAGGTGCGTTTGTGACAGCCCTTACCCCAAGGGTTTCTAACCTGGAGATCTGGATGGATAGTGCTGAGCAAAACTCTGAAAAGGCTAATGATTTGGTACAGAAGTCGGTTCATGCCACCACTAAGCTAATTAAAGAAAATGCCCTACTCCAGCAATGTTTAGAGATAATCGAGAACCAAACCAAAGAATGGAATCTGAGATTTGTTGGGCTATTGGAGCATTCGAAAGGTGAAGCGCCTTTGGACTTTGTTTCTACTATGCTTCCCCAGATTGTGTGACTTTCAGCAGAGGATCCTGGTTTCTTATTTGAAAAAGCATATTGGATTACGCCTGTGCAGGCCCTGGGGAATGGAGAGGGACCACGAACCCTCTTGATTGTATGTAATGGCATGGGAACAAGAGATAGAATCCTATCACTCACTAAGCAGAAGCCAGTTCTATCCTATGGATATATACCTATTTCACTGTTCTCTGACCTCTCCTACTCGACTAGACAAAGATGCAAAGTCTTCGACCGAGTCCGAGGATCCCTCAGGTCTATGAAGATCCAACATCAGCTACTGGTCCCTGCCAAGCTTAAAGTCACTTGTAAAGGCCATTCATATTTGTTTAATGACTTGCATGAAGCGGAAAAGCTGGTCCAGTGCATTGAGAGGGAAATAGCGGAGTCGAAAGAGGGAGATTCTGACGGCTGAAGGAGGAACCGAGTAAATACCATTTGTGGTATGTTTCCCAAAGTTTGCTCTGTGAGTACTGGTAGACAGCATCATCGGAGGTGCTGATAAACACATTTCTTGACTTTTTTCATTTACAATTTGGCTTTCAAATGAGCACCTACTCCCTTCCATTTTTTCTTGGTTGGTATGAATAGAAAAAGATGGATTTATGCCTGCTATTGGGACATTTTCTTTAAGTATGCACTCTCCAGGATTACCTTAATTTTCTTTTGTCTTAATACTGTGGTGGTGGGTTACTATTATAAACAAGATACCACTGTATCGATGTAAGCTTGTTAGTTGTGTTTTAAGATGGCCGCTTTCATGTGTATTCGGCCATGTGGTGGAGGGATCGTGCAGTACCAAACAATGCCCCTGTTACTTGACACATTTCAGACTTGGAGATAGAAGGCTCTATAGGTTTCCTACTGTACCACTCTGATCCTCCCTCACAGAGGGTGTGTATGTAACCCCTAGGTGGTGCTATCCTATGGGCTACTATCCCTGCATGTATGACTATGCACAGGTTGAGGGGCCTGAGCTCGGAGAACGGGTGCCTCCACCCGGAGGAATGGTTTTGGGGTGGCGTAACTGCTGTTGGTATAGCCCTCCAGGATGCTGTAACTACCCACCAACCCTTCTAGTGGCCTACACAGTTCAGCAATAAGACAATTACATGTACCATATGACAGTAATGATACGCTCACACTCCTTGCACTTAACCACCAGGGCTGGATCTGCTGCAATTGCCCTAGAGACCCCCTGGAAAATAAGACCAGTGATATAACAATACAATGGCAGTACAATATTCCCACCAGGAAGGTATACAATAGCCAGGTTAAATTTGAAAACTATAATCTGATTTATTCAGGGGGACGTGAACGAGGGTGGGGTGTAAATCTAGCAGTGATTGGCAAATCTGATTATATTCAGGTTGGTAAAGCATGCACTGTAAACCCCTCTGACCTAGTCCCGCAACCCTGGGTACCCAGCTGGAGAACAGGCTAGCCTGAAGTGTTGCCTGGGCTAGGCCAGTGTTGCAGCTGTTGTCGGGGGCCCTTAGGAAGGAAAAACACAGTTAACATGTACTCAGCCCTAATACTTGTAATCCAGAACCGGATGGCTCAGCTTGTTGCAAATAAACTCAGAACAAGAAAATCAGATGAACACACAAGTGATCGTAGCTTTGTTGTGGGGAGCTACCCTGTTTTGTAATCACGCTATCCAGACCAGGATGCAGTACTGACGAAATGAAGACCTCTGGATGTTGTACTGGATTGCCAGGGGAAGCAGGGCCTACATGACTCACCGTGGTGGTCGCTACCTGTTTGGTGGTGTTGAGCAGGGGGACAAATCCATGAGCGGGTCTTTCACTGAAAATGTCTGTGATTCGGGAGCGGCTGAGCTGGCAGGGCCCAGGCAGAGTGAACAGTTCGGATAAAGTCCATGAAAGGTGCTGGAACCAGTGGTGGGGAACCAAATCGCGACCCACACCACACATTCAAAGCACTTATAAGCACTTAGAATACTTGCCACAGTTCAGATAAAAGTCGGTTTTCAATAATGCAGGGTTTCTACGCAAACCCTTCGATCTGAGGCTCACTTCGGTACCTGACAGGCCAATTGCTTCTGGAGGAAGTCTTCAGTCCACTTGCAGGCAACGGTTACACACTCTTCTCTTCAGGTTTCAGGTCTCAATAAGGAATCTGATAAAGTCCAACTTTTACACTCACAGCAGTTCTTCACACTGGAAGAGGTAGCAGGCAGGCCAGCACAGCAGATGACTCGAGCTGTTCACTCTCCAAACTCCAACTCACAACTGACACACTGCTGCAGGCAGCTCTGGGATTTCCCAGTGATCCAGAAAGTTTGGTTGGCCGAGAGAGCTGTCTGTCACAGTAAGGGCTCCCCCTCCAGATCCATTTAGGCGCCAAACCTTAAAAACTACAGCTCCTACAGAAATTCAGTCCCACAAGACCTCTGGGGACAGTCTCCATTTTAGGTCCCCTGAGGTAACGATTGGTCCCATACTGGCAGTTCCAGAACCAAAACGGTGGCTCCTATCCAAATGCTGATGCTGAAAATGGAAGCAGGTTAGGCAAACTCCTACAGTGTTATTATTATAGCAGAGAAACAGTAAATAATCACTTCTCCGAACAGAGCTCCCTCTGCACAAATAGCAACTGCAGAATGGAGCAGAAATGCAGACTGTCTGGCTGGTCATGAGCTTTACAACACTCGGACGCAGCCCAGACTAATTTCCTAACACGGGATAATGGTTCTCTTAAAGAGACAGGCGCGGAGGCTTACTGTAGCACTCTCATGCAGGCGATTTTAAATGGTTGGACACAACACCATCCTGACAGTGGGCATTAGGCAAGCCCAGGATGGCATTATAGGAACCCCTATTTGTGGGGCGGGGTACATGTATAATGATTTATGTTCCCATGTAACTACTATACACAGCTATCATTACTGTCTTTTCGATGCTGGGGGGGGGGACGGCTTTAGCTGCATTAGTTTCTGTTGTTCAGTACTTGAAATTTGCTAGGTTCACTACGAACCCTGCTACTGTCTATTAAATGTTCTGCTACTAACTAGTCTAGACTTATAGTATAGTGCAATACTGTTTCAATCATTTGTATCTATTGCATGGTAGCTGAGCTTCTCCTCGGGGAGATCATTCTAAATGCATTACATGTGATTTGCCTATGTGGGTTACAGGGTGCCTGTAGGGCTGGATGAGAAGGGCATCATCTTATCTATTTGTAATTATCGTAACCCTATTATAATAATTGGTCAGCAGTTTTTTTCTATGGGCTGAACCAGTTATAATTTGCTGTTATAACCCATGGGTTATAACGGTGAGCATGCACCCAGTCAATCAAAAACATACGCTCTCTCATTGGCTCTTCACCTCATCCAGGGCGGGCTAATCGTGTTTCAAAACATAGCGGCTCCATATCCCAAGAAGCGAGGAGCTGCTAGACAGAGAGTCCCGTTGTTTTTACTTTATTTTAATTTAAACTACTTACAATTTAACAACAGAAAAAAATTATATCTGGTTGATCATGCCGTTCGGCAGCTGCAGCAGAAAATAACTGCCAGGGGAATGGCTCCGACGGATCGCGAGCTGCCAGCAGGGGTAAGCAGTGATCACGATCATGAAGCTCTTCTGAATGAAAGTCCAAAATAAATTTTAAAAAAAGCAGCTGTACAAAAAAAACTGAAGGAGAGGGAGGAAAAAAAGATTCTTGCAGGCGGAGAGAAAGAGAGGGGGAGTGTGTGTGTGTCTGTGTGTGTGTACATGTCTCCGCATCTGCGTGTCTGCAACAGTGAGACAGTAAAGTTGGAAAAAAATTGCAGTCCAGATAATTATAACAAATAAAGGATGGGGAAGTGTGCTAAATTAGAAATTAATGTTTGCCCTCGATGTGGGATGCTTTAACAAACCCATCGGACTTCGCCCTTGGGGTTTATGTAGCATCCCACACCTCAGGCAAACATTAATTTCTTATTAAGCACAGTTCCCCATCCATTACTGTATATATACTCTGCACTGCTTATGACTGTTGAATGTTTAGGTTATCAATGTAATAATGTGTATTTCCCCCACATGTTGTAATGAGCTGAAAGGTGTCTAATATATGCCTTTGTAAGAGGAAATGTGTTTTTATACATGTCTGTATCCTTTCCCAGAATTCTTCTTGAGCCATTATCAGAACTGTTTAGTGAGTCTCTGAGCACAGGAGAGGTCACAGAAGACTGGAGAAGGGCTCATGTGATCCCGCTTCACAAGAGTGGTAGCAGGGAGGAGGCAGGGAACTACAGACCAGTCAGTCTTACCTCAGTAGTGGGCAAGATTATGGAGGCACTCCTTAAGAAAAGGATAGTGCAACACCTGGAATCCATAGGAGCACAGGATCCAAGACAGCATGGGTTTACAAAAAGAAGGTCCTGTCAAACTAATCTCATAGATTTCTTTGACTGGGTAACCAGAGTGGTGGACCAAGGGGGAGCAGTTGATGTCGCCTGTCACAAACCCACTCGGCAGGTCAGGCCCTCTACTCCCAAAATGCCAACCTCCGAGCACAGTCTTGTGAACAGTGTAACAGAACAAGGTAACCCTCTTGTCTGTTTTGTGAGTTCGGATTAACCTTTGGTCTCAAGTCTTGAAGGGATTCAAACTGTGAACCTCTTGCTAGCGTACCCAATGCACAGGCTCAGATATTTCTGTCTTTGGGGGGGCCAGATATCTTTGCCTACAGGCACCTAACCAGGTATACAGAGATGAACCCTTAAAAACTTTAATAAAGACCTCAGACTTAAAACGCTTCTCTTTCTGGTTTGGTATCACCATTCAAGCTTATGTCTATTGTCTGCTTTAACCACATATACTCTTCTTACAAGTGAAGGAAAACCAAAGGCAGACCAAGTAAGCTCTAAAAAGAGTTGTTTTACTAAAAATAGATAAAAATATGTCAAGCACAAAATACAGAACTATTATATCACAAGACATACAAATCTTTTAAAAGAACAAGGTTTAAACAGTGCAAATTCCTACTACAGTACTTAGTCTCTAAATACCTGCTTAAAGTGCTCACAGATGTGTCCTTGTCAGAGTCTAGATGAAAGTCTCTAAGTAAAACAGAATTATTCCTTAAAGTAAACTGTATTTGCCAACCCCTTTTGTGTGAGGTCATCTAGCTCCTCTGTCAGATTATATATAAAATATATATCTATAAAAAAAAACTAGGATGTCTTTTCAAAGTATTAATTTTGCAACCACAGCATAACTCATATGTGTCAAATGACATCTCTTTGATCACAGGATAAGCTTCCTCCTTCCAGGACATGAAAGCATCTTTGTGATGTCACACTTCTATGTAATAACCTGGGTTTTTCCTCCAATGTCATAAAATGGATATGATATAGCAAACTACGGCTGTAATTAACTCAGACAAACAGGATCCTTGATTAAGGCCTTCCATGTAACACCTAGTATCTAAAACTGTGTGTGTGATCTCACATGCTGTTTTCAGCATTTTCTCATGGCTTTCATCTTTCAGCTGAAACCTCGGCGGGGGGGGGATGAGTGAGGTCATTCTAACAGCACCAGATTTTTCAGCAGAGACAGTCAGTAATTCATTTTAAATAAAAAAATGATACAGCACTCAGAACTGGCTGTCCACGTCACAATTCCTCCCCACCTAGACTGAATTTGGGGGTTCTGTCCCCTACATGGGATGAGTTTCCCAAATCAATTCACTCCTCATAGACCGTAGACAGCCCATCTGAGTTCTGGTTCTTCGCTCCAGCCCTAGGTACGATTTTTAGATCATACCCTTGTAAAGCAAGACTCCATCTTAGTAGTCTGCCATTCTTTTTCCCCATCTGGCGTCAGCCAAACCAGGGGGTTGTGGTCAGTCTGCACCACAAAATGCTGCTCATACAAGTATGGCTCTAGCTTCTTTAGGGTCCACACTATGGCAAGACATTCTTTTTCCACCGTGGAGTACGCTTGCTCCCTGGGAAGTAGCTTCTTGCTCAGGTACATTACTGGGTGATCTGTCCCTTGGCTGGACGTCTGGCTCAGTACTGCCCCAATACCCCACGTCTGAGGCATCTGTCTGAAGTATAAAGGTTTTGCTGTAGTCAGGACTTGTCAAAACAGGAGCACTGCACAGTGCCTCCTTCAGTCTGGTAAAGGCTTCTTCCCAGGCTGGGCCCCAAGTAATTTTCTTTGGCATCCTTTTCTTTGTCAGGTCAGAGAGGGGAGCAGTCAGGGCACTGTAATTGGGTACAAATTTCCTGTAGTACCCTGCTGTCCCGAGAAAGCTCCTGACCTGCTTTTGGGTTTCTGGTCTGGGCCATGTGTGGATCACCTCTATCTTTATTTGGTTAGGACAGAGCTGTCCCCGGCCTACCACATGCCCGAGGTATGCCACTTCCCACATGGCCACCTGGCACTTCTCGGCTCTGACAGTGAGCCCGGCCTTCTGTATCCTGTCCAGCACTTCCCTAAGGTGGGATAGGTGTTCCTCCCAGCTGGTACTAAAGATGGCAATGTCATCCAGGTATGCCACGGCATACTCCTCAGCACCATTTAACACCTGGTTCACCAACCTTTAGAAAGTGGCTGGGGCATTCTTCATTCCAAAAGGCATTACCTTAAACTCAAATAAGCCTATTGGAGTGATGAAGGCTGACCTCTCCCTAGCTCTGTCTGTCAATTCTGCCTGCCAATACTCCTTGGTCAGGTCAATAGTCATAAGGTAGGTCGACCCCCAACTTGTCCAGGAGTTCATCCGTCTGGGGCATCGGGTGGGCGTCGGACTTCGTGACTGCATTCAGTCCACGATAGTCCACACAGAAACGAGTTGAGCCATCTGGCTTGGGCACAAGGACTACGGGTGAGGCACAGGGGATGTGGGATCTCTGGATTACCCCTAAATCCAGCATCTCCTCCACTTTCCTCCTAATGTCCTTTTGGACAGCCTCTGACACCCGATATGCTGTCTGCCGTATGGGCGTCTGTGTCCCTGTCTCCACATCGTGTGTCGCTAAGGGGGTTAGTCCAGGCTTGGCGCTAAACAACGGTGCAAAGTCTGCTAAAACCTCCCTTACTTTCTGGACCTGGTCCGGGACCAGCTGGGGAGACAGTTTTACTGCCTCCACAGAGGACTCCTGCTTGCTTTCCTCCAGCAAGTTCAGAAGGGGGTCTCCTTTGTCCATCCCCTCCCCATGACTACACACTACAAACGCCATGTCAGCCCTATTTGCATATGGCTTCATCATGTTGACATGGTACATCCTTTCTGTCTGTCTTCTGTCAGGTAACTCCACAATGTAGTTCACGTCATTTACCTTCTTAACCACTTTGTACGGTTCTGCCCACTCAGCTTGCAGCTTGTCTTTCTGGACCGGGATAAGGACCATGACTTCCTGACCCACCATGTAAGAGCGAGCTCTGGCTCTGCAGTCATACCACACTTTTTGTTTCTGTTGGGCAGCTGCTAGGTTGCTGCGGGCTGTCCCCATAAGCTCCTTCAGCCTTTCCCTAAACCTAAGGACATAATCCACAATGAGAGTTCCCTGGGTGGCGTGCTTGCCTTCCCAGTCCTCCCGGATCAAGTCTAGGTGCCCACATACCCGGCGTCCATATAAGAGTTTGAAGGGGGAAAATCCTGTCGACTCTTGGGAGACCTCCCTGTATGCAAACAACAGGTAGGGAAGGTATTTCTCCCAGTCCCTCCCATGCTGTTCAGCAAATGCCCGGAGCATTGACTTTAGGGTACCATTGAATCATTCCACAAGTCCATTGGCTTGTGGGTGATACAGTGTTGTGCATCTCTGCACCACCCCACACATCTCCCATAAATATTTCATCAGGTCCGACATGAAGGAACCCCCTCGATCGGTGATTACCTCCTGTGGAAACCCAACACAGGAGAAAATCCCAAGTAAGGCATCTGCCACTTTGTCCGTCCTCAGTGAGGATAGGGTGACTGCCTCTGGGTACCGGGTGGCATAATCCACCACAGTCAGGATGAATCTCTTCCCTGAGGAGCTGGGGGTATTTAAAGGCCCCACAATATCCATTCCCACCCTCTGGAATGGCTCCTCCACTATGGACAAGGGGATCAGGGTGGCTTGGGTTTTCTTGCCCGCCTTCCCTATTTCTTGGCACCGGTGACAAGACCTGCAATACTCCTTCACCTGCTGGGTGAAGTTAGGCCACTAGAAATTCTGAGCCAACCGCTGTGTTGTGTGTGCTATTCCCAGATGACCAGACAAGGGAATATCATTTGCAATCTTGAGCAACTGGTCACGATACCCCTGGGGACCGACAAGCTGCCTGCCTAGCATCCCTCTCTCTGTCTGTACAGCCTGAGTATACATAAGTCCATTTTCCAAATAAATCTTATGTCAGTCGTCACCTCCCTGTGTGCCGTCCGAGTCTGCCCAAGCCCTCAGCTTCTTTAAACTAGGGTCACCCCTCTGAGCAGCTGCAAACCCCTAACACATTCCCAAGCCATGGGACAGGTCCCCTTCAGTCGCTAAACTAGGGTCCCTAGCACTAGCGTCAGGGCACTCAGGATCACTGTCAATCCCAACCCTCTGACCATGGGTCACCCATCCCTCTTCGGAGTAACCTTCCGTAGCTGTGTGGTCACTTGCTACCAGGAAAATTCCTATTTTCCAACAAACGAACCGTGCACAAGGATTTAGCGGTGCATCTAGCCAAATGAACAAACTTGTTTAAAACAAGCTAAAGCACACGCTTACCCACTAAAATTCAGACACGGAGCAACTTTTAAAATCCATTTATTGAACACCAAGATGCGCTTGACGCGTTTCGGACAAAATCCTTTCTCAAAAGCTGCATCCTAGAAAACACACTACAAAATTTTATCTATATTCCAAATAAGGTTTTAATTCCAAATGAGCATTTAAACCTGGTTTCTGATATGCTTTTAACCTTAAAATCCATTCATTTTCCTTTTTTAAAATTTTATTACGAAAATTTCCACCTCTGGGTCCATTATATATTTTCTCTATGCCCAAAAACTTAAACTCATGGTTCTCCTCATCATTTCTATTTTCATTAATATGTACCGAAGTTGCATATGTTAAAGTTTAAGTTTTTGGGCATAGAGAAAATATATAATGGACCCAGAGGTGGAAATTTTCGTAATAAAATTTTAAAAAAGGAAAATGAATGGATTTTAAGGTTAAAAGCATATCAGAAACCAGGTTTAAATGCTCATTTGGAATTAAAACCTTATTTGGAATATAGATAAAATTTTGTAGTGCAATAATAATGTGATATTTATAATGAAAGTTTTTATATGTGTTTTGTAGCACTGCATGTTTAAAAAGGGTTAATTTTTCTATTTTTCTATTTTATTGGTTCACCAATGGAATTGTTTTAGTAATTGTGATGTCATTTGGCTTTTGTATCTAAGTTCTGTGTGTTTTCTAGGATGCAGCTTTTGAGAAAGGATTTTGTCCGAAACGCGTCAAGCGCATCTTGGTGTTCAATAAATGGATTTTAAAAGTTGCTCCGTGTCTGAATTTTAGTGGGTAAGCGTGTGCTTTAGCTTGTTTTAAACAAGAAAATTCCTACCCCTTTTTTATCAGTCTCCCCATCTGGAGACAGAGGCTGGGAAACCTGCCTCTCATTGGTTTCCACACTGGTTTCTGTGAGGTTCAGGGAACCACAATTTTCCCTTGCTGCTTGGCTATGGGTAACTGCACATACCATCCCCTGTTGGAGATTGTTACCCAGGATCACATCCACTGCTAATGTTTTGGCTACAGCCACCTGTTGCACAGTTCCCCCTGTTTCACCCCAGTCTAGGAGAACACTAGCCAGTGGCAATGTTTTCGCTTCACCAGTAAACCCTTGTACAGTGACGTATTTATTGGGTATAAGCTGACCAGGCTCTACTAGATCCCCCTTTACCAATGTCAGGGATGCCCCTGTGTCCCTTAAACCCTGTGTCTGCACACCATTTACTATGACTGAGTGCATGTATTCCCTCATGTTCACTAGCATGCTTCCAGGGACACACAAACAACCCACTTCTTTTCTAGCACCCTGTTGTGTATTATGGCTCGCCTTTTTGGGACACTGTCTGGCAACATGCCCAGTTTCTTTATACAACCAACATTGAGTTCTTCTCTCAGAGAAATCTTTTCTCTGAAACCTGGGGCTAACTGGTTTCGGTGGAGGCAGTGAGGGTTTTAGCTGCCCTGAAGGCGCACTTTTCCCTTTCTGCGCTGCCACACCCGCCCCATTCACTCTCAGAGCAGGTCTGTTTTTGGCATAGCGGTCCAAGAGTTCAGCAGCCTCTTGCACTGTTTTGGGATCTCGGTCCTCTAGCCAAGTTTTTAGCTCGGCTGCGCATGCCCAATAAAACTGTTTTAATAAAATCACATTTTCAATTTTATCAACAGAGTTTGCCTCAATTCCTTCCCACCAACATTTTAAAAACTGACGTTTCATGGCTAGCTCCTTGCAGCTCATATCAGGGCTTCTCCTGAGCTTACGGAATTTAGCTCTGTATGATTCAGCAGTTAATTCAAACTTTTTTAACAGTGCAGCTTTTAGTTTGCTGTAATTATTACTGTCCTCATTGTCCATTTGACCCAATGCATCCCGAGCTTTCCCGATAAGTAGCGGGGATAGCTAGAAGCTCCAGGACTCACTAGGAATTTTAGCCTGAATAGAAACTTTTTCAAAAGAATTCAAAAAGGCATCCATGTCCTTCCCCTCCTTAAATTCGGCTATTAATTTGGATTTCAATTTGTAACCCAGTCCTGCAGTCCCAGTTAAACCAAAGCCACTTACTTGTTCTGGTGCTGCTGGTCGGAGTCGTATCTTCTCCAGCTTGTGTTGTCTCTGACGCTCCTTCTCCTCACGGTCTGCATCTCGGCGTTCTCGTTCTCTCCTCTCCTCTCCAGCTCGCTGGCACTCATGCTCCTCATGGTCTGCCTCCCTCTGTTCTCGCTCTGCCTCCAGTTCCATCCTGCGCAACTCAATTTGCAGCCTGAGTACCTCTGGATTCAGGATACTGGTGACCTTCCCCTGCTGCTGTGGCCCATCACTGACAGTGACCCTGCTGTCCTCCTCATTGGCTCCGGACCCTTCATTGGCCGCTAGCCCTTCCACACTTGAGGTTTTGTCCTTTCCAGTCACGGTTGGTGACTCGCTGCTCTGGGTATCTGCTACCATCAGGGCATCTATGAGGCTCTGCTTGCTTGCTTTCACCTCGAACGGGACTCCTCTGTCCCCACACAACTGCCTTAAGTAATCTACAGTGTGTCTGCTGTAGTTGGAAGTCATCTTTCCTGACTACTGCTACTCTGACTGCACTTTAGAGAAAGAAAAAATAAAATAGGTAGGAACTCGACTGTAAGCCATGTGATATATAGTTCTGTTTTCTTTTTAAAATAAAACTTTGTCTTTTTCTTTCTTTGCAAGAGAGCTTATGGTCTCAGCTGACACAGAACAATAAAAGCTTGTGATACCAAAATTATGTCACTGGTGCCAACCAATCCGTCACAAACCCACTCAGCAGGTCAGGCCCTCTACTCCCAAAGTGCCAACCTTCGAGCACAGTCTTGTGAAGAGTTTAACAGAAAAAGGTAACCCTCTTGTCTGTTTTGTGAGTTCGGATTAACCTTTGGTCTCAAGTCTTGGAGGGATTCAAACTGTGAACCTCTTGCTAGCGTACCCAATGTACAGGCTCAGATATTTCTGTCTTCGGGGGGCCAGATATATTTGCCTACGGGCACCTAACCAGGTATACAGAGATGAACCCTTAAAAACTTTAATAAAGACCTCAGATTTAAAACGCTTCTCTTTCCAGTTTAGTATCACCATTCAAGCTTATGTCTATTGTCTGCTATAACCATATATACTCTTCTTACAAGTGAAGGAAAAACAAAGGCAGACCAAGTAAGCTCTAAAAAGAGTTTTTTTTCACTAAAAATAGATAAAAATATGTCAAGCACAAACTACAGAACTGTTATATCACAAGACATACAAATCTTTTAAGAGAACAAGGTTTAAACAGTGCAAATTCCTACTGCAGTACTTAGTCTCTAAATTCCTGCTTAAAGTGCTCACAGATGTGTCCTTGTCAGAGTCTAGAAAAAAGTCTCTAAGTAAAACAGAATTATTCCTTAAAGTAAACTATATTTGCCAACCCCTTTTGTGTGAGGTCATCTAGCTCCTCTGTCAGATTATATATAAAATATATATCTATAAAAAAAAAACTAGGATGTCTTTTCAAAGCATTAATTTTGCAACCACAGCATAACTCATATGTGTCAAATGACATCTCTTTGATCACAGGATAAGCTTCCTCCTTCCAGGACATGAAAGCATCTTTATGATTTCGCACTTCTATGTAATAACCTGGATTTTTCCTCCAACGTCGTAAAATGGATATGATATAGCAACTACGGCTGTAATTAACTCAGACAAACAGGATCCTTGATTAAGGCCTTCCGTGTAACAACTAGGCCCAGATATTCAAACTGTGCCAGGCTGTGGCACAAGCCTGGGCACAGTGCAACTTGGCTGCACAGGGGCGTGGACTGGGCGATATTCAACGGAGCTGCTGCACGGCTCAGCAGCGTTGAATATCGCACCCTGGCCACCCGCAGTGCGCATGGCGCAGTGGCACTGCACCAGTGCCAGTGGCCAGGGTGGAGCATGGGGATGTGCTAGCGCAAGTTCCATTGCGCAAGGCGCAGCAACCGCGATATTCAAAGGTTGACATGCAAATGGGGCCATAATGTATGCAAGGCGCACGTGGGGCCATTTGCATGTCATTATGGCCCCATTTGCATGCAGGTGTGCCAATCCCTGACGACTTGCACCTGGCGCCCTGCCAGGCAGCCGCCGTCGGGGACCGACGCCCCCTGCAGCGCGGCACTGTGCCCCACAGCCCAATCGCGGGCTGAATCCAAATAACAAAAACTGCTATCCCTGGTGGTCCAGTGGACCGCTGCCCACCCGATCGCGGGCTGAAGTAGAATAAATGATAATTCCAATATCCTTGGTGGTCCAGTGGACTGCTGCCCACCCGATCGCGGGCTTCAGTGAGTAAAATAAAATTCCTATTATCCCTGGTGGTCCAGTGGACCGCTGCCTGCCCGATCACGAGCTTCAGTGAATAAAATAAAATTCCTATCATCCCTGGTGGTCCAGTGGACCTGTCTGCCCGATCGCGGGCTTCAGTGAATAAAATAAAATTCCTATCATCCCTGGTGGTCCTGTCGACCTGTCTGTCCGATCATGGGCTGAAGTAGAATTAGAAGAAACCCATCATCCCTGGTGGTCCAGTGGACCCCTTCCCACCGCCCACTGATCCCCACTGCCCGCTCCCCGGTCAGTGGCGGGTGGCAGCACCCCACCCGCCAGCCGCCTCTGCCGCCGCCGAGCCGACACAGGGGGTTGTAGCCTGGTCCACAGCGTGAGTTATCATGCAGAAAGCCCATATTGCCATTATTACATTCAGATATATGAATGATCCCATTCACATATCTGGAATGTGTAGTACGGTATGGTCTACATGCCCATTGGCTCATGCTGTGGACTAATGAGTGTACAGCCCTACCAATGGTGTCAGGTGGTGAGGTGGCAGGCGGGTGGGGTGATGCTGCCCGCCACTGACCGAGGGGCGGAGTGGGGCGGTGAGGATCAGTGAGCGGGTGGGGAGGGGGGTCCACTGGACCACCAGGGATGATGGGTTTCTTCTAATTCTACTTCAGCCCGCGATCGGGTGGGCAGCGGTCCACTGGACCACCAGGGATATTGGAATTATCATTTATTCTACTTCAGCCTGTGATCGGGCGGGCAGCGGTCCACTGGACCACCTGGGATAATAGGAATTTTAATTTATTCACTGAAGCCCGCGATCGGGTGGGCAGCGGTCCACTGGACCACCAGGGATAGTGCTTCCTCTATTTTCACTACAGCCCGCGATCGGGCAGTCAGGTCCACTGAACCACCAGGGATAGCGCTATCTTTATGTATGATATAGCCCGCGATTGGGCAGTTGGGTCCACTGGACCACCAGGGATACTGGAAATATCTATTCTTTATGTAGCCTATGATCGTGCAGGCAGCGGTCCACTGGAACACCAGGGATTTTGGAGTTCTCTTTTATTTACTTAGCCTGCCATCGGGCAGGCAGGTCCACTGGACCACCAGGGATTTTGGAGTTCTCTTTTTCTACTGATGCCTGCAATCGGGCATGGGGGGCCGCCACCACGGAGGTGCAGCCGGAGTTCGGGTGGCCACCCACAGGTAACAGCTGCCGTGTTGCACCCTGCACTACGGCAGCTCACCTGTGGATGGCCAGCCCTTGCTCGTTGTATTTTTGGTATAACTTTGTGCTGGCGCAGGTAGGGGTTGCGCATGCATGGCTCCGCACATCCCGGGCTGAATATCGGACTGTGCAGAGTATGCATGGGCACGCCCCCCCACCTGCGCCTGCATACATTACTGATGCGCTCCGGCACATCGGGATTTGTGCCGTTCACTTTCCCCTTTTGAATATCGCACCGGGGCGCATCAGTGGGTTGTGCCATGCACAACCCTTTTGAATATCTGGGCCCTAGTATCTAAAACTATGTGTGTGATCTCACATGTTGTTTTCAGCATTTTCTCATGGTTTTCATCTTTCAGCTGAAACCTGAGTGGGGGGGGGATGAGTGAGGTCATTCTAAGAGCACTAGATTTTTCAGCAGAGACAGTCAGTAATACATTTTATAGTAAAAAAAAATGATACAGCACTCAGAACTGGCTGTCCATATCACATCGCCTACCTTGACTTCAGCAAAGCTTTTGACACTGTTCCACATAGAAGATTGTTAAATAAGCTGGGTAGGCTCGGGGTGGGTCAGAAGTTGGTCAACTGGGTGGCAAACTGGTTGATGGTCAGAAAACAGAGAGTGGTGGTAAACGGTATACAGTCAGAAGAGATGCAAGTCACAAGTGGGGTACCTCAGGGATGAGTCCTGGGGCCATACCTCTTCAATATCTTCATCAGTGACATTGCAGATGGACTGGAGGGTAAGGTTTGTCTGTTTGCAGATGACACCAAGATCTGCAACAGAGTAGATGATCCAGATGGGGTGGACAAAATGAGAAGAGATCTGGATAAACTAGCAAAATGGTCAGACGAGTGGCAACTGAGGTTTAATGCAAAGAAGTTCAAGATCATGCACGTAGGGAAGAGAAACCCCGAAGCCATCTATAGGCTGGGAGGGGAGTTGCTGGCAGTCACAAGGGAAGAAAGAGACTTGGGCATCATCATCACCGATGACCTGAAATCATCCAAGCAGACCACTAAAGCAGTAGGTAAGGCTAGGGGGGACGTTAGTGGTATTAGTAGGGGTATCAAAAGTCGGAAGAGGGAGGTAATAATCCTCTTACAAGACACTGGTTAGGCCCCATCTGAGTACTGCGGCAGTACTAGAGGCCACACCTTCACAAGGACATTAACCAAATTGAGGCAGTCCAGAGAAGGGCAACCAAAATGGTGCAGGGACTGCATCAGAAAACGATGAGGGCAGATTAATGGAGCTCAGTATGTATACCCTAGAACAAAGGAGGGAGAGAGGTGATATGATCAAAACATTCAAACAGCTTAAGGGCATTAACAAGGTGAAAGAGTCCAACATGTTTCAATATAAGAAAAATAGCAGGACAAGAGGACACAGCATGAGATTAGAGGGAGGCCGATTAAGGGGTAATGTGAGGAAGTTCTTTTTCACAGAAAGGGTGGTGAATGCATGGAACGGCCTACCTCAGGAAGTGGTGGATATGAATACGGTGCAGGGCTTCAGACAGGCATGGGATAGGCATAAGGGAACAATACAGATGAGTATGAATAGATAGGCCACTGACAGAGCAAAGGCCGATGGCACATTTATAAGGTAGAAAAAGAAATGGGCAGACTGGATGGGACTTGCAGTCCTTATCTGCCATCAACTTCTATGTATCTATGTTTTGCTTGCAAAATTTATAAATAAAGAGTTATTTACCCAGAATAGGCCAGCTGGGATGCAATATCTCATTTTCAGTGGGGTCCTGCTTTTACCCATTTTTACACTGTAGTTGCCATGGATTTATTTATTATTTCTTTATTTAAAATTGGTAACCAGGAAAGACACACTGAGCTGAGGCTCATTTCCAAGTGTGACCCGGGGGAGGAGAGTACAAAATATTAAATTTACAACAAGCAACAGAATGCAGTTACAGTGACAACTTACAAGTGCAAAAACAGAATGACGAACAAACAGGTAAACAACGCCAGTGAGTATAATGTTCACCTGTAGACAGGCGTATATGTAATTAAAGTGCACAGAGCATGATGGAAAAGGAGACAACGCTTTAGGGGCACAGCGTCAGCCCACTGGCACAACCTAATTCATTACGGGGTGGGTATTTGCAGAGGGGAGGACAGGAGGGAGGGGTAGAAGAGTCAGGATGGGGGTTGATAGTGGCAGGGGAGTGGGGAGGTGCCTTAGCTGGTATCTAAGGGCTGGTATTGAGGGGGAGAGGTAGATGGAGGAGGGGAACTGGTTCCAGAGGTAGAGGCGACAGTGGGAGAAGGTAGCCTGCCCAGCAGAGGAGTGGGGGTGAGGAATAGAGCAGGTGCCAGGGTCCTGGAGCGGAAGGAGGAGGGGGAGGAGGGGATGAGAGAGAGGATTGAGGAGACATAGGAGAAAGGGATCCAAACCAGTATTTAGAGATGAAGGAGGCACAGGGGCGGACTTGGGACATGAAGGGAGAAGGAGGAAGGAAAGGGAGGAGTACAGGGAGCAGTGATGAGTACGAGGGATGAGAGGAAGGAAAGGGAGGAGTACAGGGAGCAGTGATGAGTACGAGGGGAGAGAGAGGATGGAGAGGGAGGAGTAGAGGGAGCAGTGATGAGTACGAGGAGAGAGAGAGGATGGAACGGAAGAGTACAGGGAGCAGTGATGAGTACGAGGGGAGAGAGAGGATGGAGAGGGAGGAGTAGAGGAAGCAATGATGAGTACGAGGAGAGAGAGAGAGGATGGAACGGAAGAGTACAGGGAGCAGTGATGAGTACGAGGGGAGAGAGAGGATGGAGAGGGAGGAGTACAGGAATCAGTGATGAGTACGAGGGGAGAGAGAAGATGAAAAGGGAGGAGTACAGGGAGCAGTGATGAGTACGAGGGAAGAGAGAGGATGGAACGGAAGAGTACAGGGAGCAGTGATGAGTACGAGGGGAGAGAGAGGATGGAGAGGGAGGAGTACAGGAATCAGTGATGAGTACAAGGGGAGAGAGAGGATGGAGAGGGAGGAGTACAGAAAGCATTGATGAGTATAAGGGAGTGAGTTGGCAGCAAAGCGGCAGAAAGCATTGCGGACGGTATCCAGTCTGGCAAGAGAGGAGGAAGGGGTGCCATAGACTGTATCCGCATAATTGAAGACTGGGAGCACCAATTTGGTGATCTGCTCCTGGTGGACCTCGGGGGAAAGGCAGTCGTTATTGCCGTACAGGGCATTGAGTTTGCGGCAGAGCTTGGCATTGCTGGTGTCAATGTGGACAGAGAAGTCCAGCTTACTATCAGGCCAAACGCCGAGGCATTTGAAAGCAGGGACTAATTCAAATGGAGTGCTATCCAGCACGGAATAGACAGGGAGGGGTGAGAGCCTGTGTCGCAGGTATGTGGGTATGAAAGGATAACACAGGACACAATAAATAGGATACAACACACCCGCAGCATGTTTTATTTATGAAAAAGTACAAAAATAATAAATAAATATCAGTAAACAGTTCAATCAGAACTAGAAAATAAACAATAGCATAATGCTAGTCCACCTTACTTCAGGTATCTCAAAATTTAAACCTCAGCTTTTCTGCTGCTTGAGACAAATTCCCTGTTTCAGGCACAGGTCCTTCCTCTTACCTTAACCTCAGGTAAATTAGACTGGCTGGTTAGCTAATCTGACTCTTGGTGTTTGAGGAGGGCTTATATAGCCCTCCCACATATGGGAAATCCCTCCCATAGCATCCAACTAGTTCCAGAATGTTTCCTAAATAGGGAAACTTCTCCTCTATTACATAATGAGGTTTTACTTATGGGAAGTCCCTTATTTTCTGTATTTGTGTAACCCCCCTATAAATGGGGGTTCCTAAAAGTCTTCCTTGGGTGTGCTTAAATGTCCACTGCCAGACGGGCGTTTTGTGTCTTTACAGGTGTAAAAGTGCTTGCATGCGAGTGCCCTGTTAGCCTCCGTGCCCGTCTCTTTAAGAGACATTATTTTTGTAGTGTATAACTAATCTGGGTAGGGACCGAGTGTTTCCAGGCTCGAGTCCTGCTTGAGCTGCAATAATATTGCTCTGTTCTGCCATCGTTAATGGTGCAGAGGGAGCTCTGTTAGAACTGGTAATTGTTTGCTGATTAGCTGATCTAATAATAATGGTATTTTAGTTTGTCTAACCTGCCTTTCTTTGCAGCATGGACATTTCTGTATTGCACCAATCAGTATCTTTTGGGGACCTTAAAATGGATTCTGTCCCCAGGGGTCTTGTGGGAGAGAATTTCTGTAGGAATTGTATTTTTTTTTATTTTGGTGCCTAAATGGACCTGGAGGGGGAGCCCTTGCTTTGACAGACAGATGAATCAACCATCCAAACCATTTTCGGATCAGAAGGAAGTCCCGGTGCTGCCTGCAGCAGAGAGTCAGTCTGAGTTTGGAGTTGAGAGTGTGAACTGCTCAAGACGTTCGAGCAGCTGCTCCTGCGTAGTAGTGCAGGAAACTGGTTGGAAGGCTGTGTCTGGCCTGTCTGCTTCATCTTGTCTTCTGAGGGCTCTGCTAGTGAAATTAATCGGACTGAATCCAAACCAGTGGCTTGTGACCAGAAATACTGAATTGTGACTGCCCTGTTACTTGAAGAAGACCGAAGATTTACTTCACGCGATCGGCCTGTCAGGAAGTCTGAAACCACCACAGAGCATACGGTTTGTGCAGAGACACTGTGATTGCGACCGGACTATCATCTGAATTGTGGTACTGCTTTTTATTTACTGTAAGTGTGTTGAATGTTCTCAGTGGGTCGTGATTTGGTTCCCCACTTTCCAATTGTGTCACGCTTGCTGGAAACTGAATCCAGCGCTACCAGACTGCCATCTGAGTTGTTCTCCTGGCCTGGGCTCTGCCACCTTGGCCCAACCAGCTACTCACACCGCAGAGAAGACTATTGATGAGAGATCTGCCTGGGGATCAGCCCCCTGCTCAGTGTCATGAACAGGAACAACACCACGGTGAATCGTGTGGGCCCTGCTTCTCCTGGCAAACCAGCAAGTCATCCTGCAGTTTCCATTTCATCCATCCTGTGTCCTGTACTGGGTAGCATGAGTAAACACCAGGGTAGCTCCCTGCAACACCAGCTAAATCAAAGTGTGTCATCTGATTTGATTGTTTTGTTTGATTATCACGAACTGAGCCATCTGGCTCCAGATTACAAATTGTGGGTTACTGTGCATGACTCTTTATTCCCATCATTAGGGCCCTGACTAGCTGCAACGCCGGCCTACCCTGGGCAACACGTCAGGCTAGCCTGCATCAAACGTGTTAGCCTGCATCAAAAATTGGGTACTCAGTGTGTGTGTGTGAGACTGTGTTTAGGGACTCTAAAGTGCATGCCTTGTAGCCTGACTGAATCAGTTGCTAGACCAATCAACTTGATTACGCCCCTCCCTTGTTCAATCCCCCGAATAAATCAGATCTGACTCTTTTTGCACATAAACTGTTTGTGGTGCATCTCTGTACTAATAGCACTGTATTGTTGTTGCTGGCTGTGTCTAATCTTATTTTACAGGGGGTCTCCAGGGTCAGACAGGTGGAACCAGCCCTGGTGGTAAGTGCAAACAGAGTGGGTATATATTTGTGGTTTGGGGGCTATTGTACCAAGTTTTCAAGTTTCAAGTTTATTGCAGGAAAGACTCCGTTGAGCAAGCTCATTCACAAGGAGGTCCTGAGGCACATACACATACAATTCGCAATTACATAGACAGGAGATATAAAATGTAGAACAACAAAGAAAAAATATATAATACAAGAGGTATACACAATAGAAGTCCTTATGCTATATATGCAGTACATTCCAGCTTTAACCTTGCCCTAAATTATGCAACACATTTCGCTTAATAAGTAGAGGGCCAGTTGGTACCTAGGAAGTTGACTTGGCGTTGAGGGCCTAGTAGCACCTACATATGTCTTTTAATTTAGAGATAGCTAGTGTTTTGTGGGAGTTAATTGATACGATGCTGGTTAGCTTCAGCATGGCTTGTAGTTGGTTCCAAATGTTTGGGAGGGCGTATGAGACAGCTCTTTGGCCAGCTGTGGTACGTGTCCTGGGAACATCTAGTAGGAAAAGGTCAGATTTCCTTAGGGAGTAGGCGCTATGCGAGATGTGTATGAGAGATGTTAAATAGATAGGCAGTTTGTGGAGTGGTAATTTGAGGGTCCAAATGCCAGCATGCAGGAGGCATCTGGTGGCAAGAGAGGTCCACCCAACTGCTGCATAAAGATCACAGTGGTGGGTCCTGTATGCAGAGTTAGTAATGAAGCGAAGAGCACGGTGATAGAGTACGTCCAGTTTAGATAGGCTCAAGGTTGGGGAGGAGATAAAGATAATGTCTCCGTAGTCAAGCAAGGGAAGGAATGTTGCTTGGACAAGTCTTTTGCGGGTCGTGAGAGAAAAGAGGGTCCTATTTCTAAAGAAGAAATCCAAGCGTGCTTTAAGCCTCTTTGATAGATCCTCAATGTGGTCATTGAAGGAAAGCTTGTTGTCTATCCACATATCTAGATATTTAAATTTAGGTACGACTTCCAAGGGTTCACCTAGGGAGGTACCAGTGTATTCTGTTCACTGTTTAGGCCACTAGAGGGTAAACGGGGGTCACAGTGTCCTGGAGGGCTGTACCCAGGTCAGCTACGCTACCACCAACCCTGTCCTCCAGGTGGAGGCACACGTTTTCAGAACCCAGGCCCCTTAACCTGCAACTAGTCATGCAGGCAGGGGTAGTAGCCCTTGGGATAGCACCACCCAGGGGTTAAATATGCAAACAGTGCAAATATTTATTGTATTTATACATGTGCTCTATTGTTATAGCATATGGGCACTAGCCCTTTAGTTTATATCTCAAGGCTCTGTATACAATGGGGCTCCTTTAGAGACCTGCAGTTAATTTCTTTATTGCGTTTAGTTTATCTTGCAGCCCTCTCCTTATTCTGAGGGCTATTTCAACTGTATAGCATTTCCACATGTAACCCGCCTACAAATGGGGGTTCCCAAAAAGTCTTCCGTGAGCTTGCCTAAATGCTCACTGCCAGGCTGGTGTCCGGCGTTCTAGCCGTATAACGGTTAAATGTGGAGAGTGCCTGTAAAGCCTCTGGTTACTGTCTCTTTAAGAGCTGCCTGGTTGCAGTTTTAATCGAACTGGGAAGGGGGGCTGAGTGTTTTCATGCTCGAGTCCCGCTTGGGTTGCTGAATAATCACCCCGTTTCTGCCGTCGCTAATTGTGCAGAGGGAGCTCCGTTAGAAGGTGTGCGTGCTTACTAATCATCCATTAGAATAATAATAATATTGTAGTTTGTTCTAACCTGCCTTCTTTGCAGCAAGGACTTTCTGCCTATCTCCACCATCTTGGTCCCAAACTGCCGAATTGGACCAATCAGTACTTTGGGACTCTAAAATGGTGCCTGCTTGCAGGGGCTGTGTGGAGTAAAAACTGTGGGGATTGTAGTTTTGGGCTGTTGGCGCCTTCTGACCTGGAGGGGGAGCCTTGTTCTGACTGACAGCTGAGTCAGCCAACCGAACCGTTTGAATCGTGGGGACATCACCATGCTGCCTGCTGTCTGGAGGCAGATCTTAGTTGGAAGCTGAAGAAGCAACAGCTCGAGTGAGTGAAGCGGCCGTTGGAGTAGTTCGTGTGGGAGAACTGTGAAGAGACCTAAGTTTGGCCTGCTAGTATGCCTGCTGCCCTGAGAGGGAACGGAGTGATATTTTTCAGACAAAATCCGATTTGTGAGTCACTGACTTGTACCAGGCTCAGCACCTGAGGGAGACCGAAGATTTTGCTGAATACGATCGGCCTGTCAGGAGTTCTAGCCCAATAGGAGGGGGATTACCTTGTACTGTAGGATTTCTTACATATAAATGCGCTTTGTATTGGTGGTGGGTCGTGATTTGGTTCCCCACTGTGTGAACTGTGTTCTGCCTACTGGAAGCTGTATCTAGCCCAATCATACTGAATCCACGGTTATTTCCATGCGGCTGGGCCTTGCCACATGGACCCTGCCAGACTACCCCACTGCACAGTGAAAGCCGTCGACGAGAGACCTGCCTGGGATCAGCCCCCTGCTCCACATCTGAACAGGAACGACGCCTCGGCAAACTGTGTGGGCCCTGCTTCTCCTGGCACTCCAGATTCACCACCTGCTGTCTCTATTTTCGTCCCACCTGTGTCCAGTCATGGAGTAGTTACCAGGGTAGCTCCCTGCAACAACATCTTAATCTAGTGTGTCATCTGATTGTCTTGTTGTTCTTTTTTTTCTTTCATGAACTGAGCCCTCCGGCTCCGCATTACAAATAGTGTGTATTGTGCATGTTGTTTTATTCCATCACAGGGCCCCAACCAGCTGCAACGCTGGTCTACCCCAGGCAATGGTCCTGGCTAGCCCATCTCTTCTCCACCTGGGTACCCAGAGGTTGTGACTGGCTAGGGACTCTGAAGTGCATGCATAACTGTTTATTGGATAGAGCATTTAAGCAAATCAACCTGATTATGCCCTTCCCTTGTTCAAGCCTCCTGAATAAATCAGATCCAATTTTTTCTGCATTTAACCTGACTGTGGTTCCAGTTTGTACCAAGAATACCGTGCTGTGGATATTTGCTGTGTCTAACCTTGTTTTACGGGGGTTCCCCAGGGTCGAGCCAGAGAAACCAGCCCTGGTGGTAAGGACAAACTGTGGGGGTACTTGTGAAGTGTATCAGGGGTATTGTGAAAGTGACTATTGGGTGTTGTTCCAGCCACTAGCAGGGAAACGGGGGTTACAGTGGCCCGGAGGGCTGTGCCCTGGTTAGCTTGACCACTACCAACCCTGACCTCCGGGTGGAGGCACCCGTTACAGAACCTAGGCCCCTTATTCTGCTGCTAGCCAAGCAGGCAGGGGTAGTAGCTCTTGGGATAGCGCCACCTAGGGGTTGCACACATACATAGGGACGTTCCTGTCCCTTTAAATCATGTGTTTTCTGTGTTGTAGCAGAAGCGGCAGACTGCTAGACAATCATTATCTAGCCACTGTGCTCTGGGGCTCTGCATAGCTTTGGTAAGTCCCTTTTTATACTGGACTGTAGCTTTTATGTCCGGGGACAGCAGAGTCCCTTTTTATTTTCAATGCTCACTTTTCAGAGTGCACAGATTACTCGGGGAAGCCTGCCTCTCTAGCAGCCTAGACTGGCTGCATACATGCCACGGACTTCTCCGTGGCTAGCTGGCACAATTCTACAGCATATTTTATACAAAGCTAGCAGCCGGGAGTCCTAATAATACAGGGGCATCAGTAATTATTTACACAGATACCGAGTGGCAGCAAAAGTAAAAGTTAAAGTTTGCCGTTTAGTTCAAACAGTTTCTGCTTCGATGCAGGATTTCTTTGACATAACGTTCTACATAACAACAACGGAACGGCAGCAAAATAATTTAAATAAGGGAGACATAATGCCGCTTCGTTTGTATCAATAATCCACCTGTGTAAGTGGACATTATTTTGTATTTAACTGCCATTTTAAGTATTTCTAAACATTCCTGCACCATATACATAAAGCCTAAGCATGTTTTCTTCTTCACTTAAGTACTGCCGCACTTTAAACTGATAATATCGTTCAAAACGACTCTATGCACTTTATTTATTCTTATGCATTTTATTCAACCAGCACCTTATAACTCTTTAAAGGCACTTTATATTTTTTGATATTAAATGCAGTAGGCAGTATAGCGTAGTGGTTTAAGGCTCTGAACTGCAAACCTGGAGACCTGGGTTTGAATTCTATAGCCCCCACTTGCACACTGTGTGACCCTGAGCAAGTCACTTGACTTCCCTGTGCTCCAAGGTTGCACCTGTAAACAAGCTTCGGCTTAGTGTGTCTCTCCTGGTTAAAAAGGAAAAAAAGCACCTTATTTCATTCCTGCCAGCTAGCTTTAGTCTGGTGCATTATTTTGGGACTTTCTTGGCGAGGGATGGAAATATGGAAATTAGAAATACAAGTTGTAGGGAAAAAGTTTAGTGAGAGATAGAAAAGACTGACGTAGGTGGCCAACCTACTCCAGGGGTGGAAAAAGGTAAAATATAGTACAGGAAGATACTGTTGCGCAACAGATTTCAGTAGGGAAAAGAAGAAGCTAGGAAAGGCATTCTTCCACTGGAGTTATTGGACTGGCAGAACAGAGTTCTGCCACGGCCTGGTCAGTTTCTAGCTGGTGCTGAAGGTCATGGACGCTGTTTTCTGGATGTTGACCTGAAGCTGGCTGGTATGGAACCAGTGCAGAATGTTGTGGAAGTCTTGCTGGAGCAGACTTTCCACAGCTGCAGCAGAGGGGCCAGAGGTGTAAATGACCTTGTCAGGATAGCTCAGCTGAGATGTAATATCTTGTTTTTAGTGGGGTCCTGCTTTTACCCATTTTTCACACTGTATTTTCCCAGAATAGCCCAGCTGAGATGTAATATCTTGCTTTCATTGGGGTCCTGCTTTTATCAATTTTCACAGTATATAGAGGCCCAGATATTCAGACTGTGCGGGGCAGTGGCGCAAGCCTGGGCACAGCTCAGCTGGGGTGCGCCGGGGCCAGGTGATATTCAGTGGTGATGCGCCATGGCACAGCACCATTGAATATGTCAAGGTCGGTGCACATACTGCACATGGTGCAGTGGCACTGCACTGGCGCAAGCCACAGATAGGGAGCATGGGGATGCACCAGCGCAAATTGCAGTTGCACTAGGCGCATCACCCACGATATTCCGCCGGGGGCTTGCAAATGAGGCCATAATACATGCAAGGTGCAAATAGCGCCCTGCACAGCATGACGTGGGCAGTGGGGTTTCCGGGGCATCCCCTGCCCCATAGCCGTGATCGCGCGGTATATCTGAAGACATAAATCCCTGGTAGTCTATTGCCGGCCCCCCCGTGTCCCTGATTCCCCAGAAATAAAAACCATGCCAATCCCTGGTGGTCTAGTGGTCCCCCTCCCACCTGAGACCCCAAATCCCGGATCAGTGTCATTCTGACTGTCCCTGGTGGTCTAGTGGCCCCCCCATTGCCGCAATCACAGTAAAACCCGTAATGAAATGCCTGGTGATCCAGTGACACCCCCTCCCTCCCACCCACACAGAGCCCTTGCCCACCTCACTCCCCACCCGTCATTGGCAGGCGGCAGCATCCTGCCCGCATACCACCCAACCGCCCAATGAATGACAGAGTACAGTATGGGCTGTAAGCCCACTGGTCTAATGTGGACCAATGGGCTTGCAGGGCATACTGTACTAGACAACCAGATCTATGAATGAAGTCATTCACAGATTTAGGATTGTCTAGTACAGAATGCCCTGCAAGCCCATTGGTCCACACTGGGACCAATGGGCTTACAACCCATACTGTACCTATCATTTGGCAGGGGGGGACAGGTATGTGGGCGGGATGCTTCCGCCCAGGCGATGATAGGGGACAGTGGGGGCAAGGGTCTCTGTGTGGATGGGAGGGGTGGGGGGTGCTGGATTACCTGGGCATTTTATCACGGGTTTTACTGCGATCGCGGGCAATGGGCAGGAGGGGGCCACTAGACAACCAGGGATGGGCGTGCTTTTATTTCTAGGGAATCGGGGACACGGGGGGTCACTAGACTACCAGGGACGTATGTCTTAAAATGTACCAAGCCATCATGGCTAGGGGTGGGGGGAGTTCCACTAGACCACCAGGGTTGTGTGTGCTTGGGGACAGTGTTCTTGGTGGGCGGGTGGCCACCCATGGTGAGCGGCCGCTGTGTTGCACCTTGCAATACAGTAGCCCACCTGTGGGTGGCCAAGATTTGTTCCTACTTTTCTGGGGCTCAACTTTGAGCCCCCTATGCGGCGCAATGCAGGGTTGTGTCACCATATGCGCCGCACATCCCGGGCTTAATATCAGGATGTGCTGCATATGCATGGGCACACCCTCTGCATCTGCGCCGCATAGGATTACATTGCATCCCGGTGCATCGGGATTTACGCGGCATGGGGCAGCCCTTTCAATATCCTGCCGGGGCGCAATGCGGTGTTGCACTGGCACAACTCTGTTGTGCCAGGCGCAACCCCTTTGAATATCCTGGCCATTCTGTACAAAGGACAGCTCAGCTAAGACACAATATCTTGTTTTCAGTGTGGTCCTATTTTTACCATTTTTACAGTGTTTTACCCAGGACAGCCCAGCTGGGATGCGATAGCCTGTGTTCATTTTGGGGGGGGGGGACTGATTTTACTAATTTTTACAATGTATTTACCCAGTACTGGCCAGCTAAAATGCAGTATCTCGTTTTTAGTAAGGTCCTGCTTTTACCCTTTTTATGTTTGCTTGCACGCATGTGCAAGAAACATAGTGCCATCATCGGAGATTTCGGAGGTGTGTCACCTCCTTCTCCAATTCAGGCAGCGAGCTGGCAGGTGCGGCCCCTGTAAGCCAATGCATTTTGGAACAGTCAGCATGCTCAAGTAGCGTGGCACATAGTTGAAAGGGGGGCGCGCTGTTGAGCAGCGAGCAAGAAGTTGCTCACGCCAAGAGCTCCCCCAGCCACAGGCGTGTGTGCCCCCGCACGCAGCGTATAGCCGGCAGGGGTGCCCAATCCCCATCGGCTGAGCTCGTCTCCTCCCCCCTTCCCAGTAGTTGGTGCCATGGGAGGCCCACCCAGCGTGGCAATCAATACTTACACGGGGTGCCCAATCCCCGTCGGCTGAATGCCCCTCCAAAGTAAGTTGTGCCACGCTGGGAGCCCACCCAGCATGGCAAGCGGTCCCACGGCGCCTTTTTTTTATGTTACCCTGTAAACAAAACGGTTCCCTGCCGCTGCCTCCCAAGCCCTCCCACAACCCACACCCACCCACCACACCCAGTTTCCCCACACTTCTCACCCCATACTTACCTCTCGACCGCGGTGCGACGATCATCGCTGGACCGGGAACACGTCTGCACTCTTCAAAGCCGACCGCGAACTGAGGAAATGCCGGTAAGCTGTATAATGGGCTAGATAGGAGGGGTTCAACTTTATTGCATATCTCAGGCATTTTTGGGAATTTTTGCACCAAATTTTCAACATGGGGTTTTTGGGACCCCTTCTCATGAATGATGTTGCACATATCGCACATGTAGCGCACAATGGTGCTGTTGGTGTGCGAAAGCAATGTTTAGGACAGATTAAGAAAATCACAGTTACACTGTTCATGAGCAGAGGTCTTAAAATGGCTATGTTGAAAATTTGGTGACAAAAGTCCATAAAATGACTGTGTTACGAGTGAGCATTGTGCAGTTTCCATGCATCCTCGTTAGTTCATGACTTTGTAATATTTTCAGTCCAGATTTTCACTAGTGCCATTTTTCAACACTTCCTTATGAACAGTACAGCTGCCATTTTCACAACATGGTCAAGTGTTTTCACACTTTCAGTGCAGAGATGCGTGGTCGCTGTGGGAAATCATTGTTCGGCACAGATAAAGAAAATCACAGTGACACTGTTCATGATCGGAGGCACCAAAATGCCTGAGTTGACAATCTGCTATAAAATATCCCCAACCTACTTATATAACGGTGGCGTTGCACAGTTTCTATGTACGTTCCGTGACTTCACCATTTTTTAAATATTTTTACTACACATTTGCAACATAGCCATTTTACACCTCCCCATGAAAGAGTACAGCTGTCATTTTTTCAGCCTGTTCGAATATTTTGCACCTGTGGTGCTAACCTGTAGTCACTGTGCATAAGCAGCTTCGCTACCAAACTGATATTCCCCTGTTCATGAGGTGGGTCACAAAACAAACATGTTGAAAATTTGGAGTGAAAATACCAACGAATGCCTGAGGTATTAGGCTTTTCAACTAAATCGCCCAACCCTATAGAGAATGACAGAAATCAGGGGTGTGACTTGGGATTCTTGCCTGTGATGCTCATACCATTCCACACCCTGCAGTCACTGAGAGGCATCGAGGTATGCCTTGGACTCTTCGGCCCCAAACTTCACCCCATTCTCCTATATTGCACCCATCTCACTGTATTTCCTAATGAAATGGGGTGCGCATAAGGGCCAAAGACCCTAAGGAACACGTGACACTTGTCAGTCTCTGCAGAGTGGGGTGTGGTGAAATGGCGTGGCCGTTATGCCTGATGACCCAAATGCACACCCCAATGCCTGTCACTCTCTGCAGGGTGGTGGTGGGATTGGCTTCAGTTCAATACTTCACTGCCATTCCTATTACGCAGCTCTGTAACTTTTACACTACCACTGCCAATGCCAGTAAGCAAACATTCGGCATTGACAAATGCTTGTTTACAGTTATGTTTACCCAGGATAGCCCAGCTAAGACACACTATGTTGTTGTCAGGGATGTCCTGCTTCTATCCATTTACACTGTAAGTAAGGTTTATTTGTTAAGTGCCCCATCCCAGAGGTTCTGGGTGCTGTACAGGTAGGCAGGAATTAAAAACAACATACATCAATACAAAATCATAAGACAAAACAACAATAATAAACAGCAATTAAACCTAAATAAATCCTAAATTAAAATAAAACAATGCAGAACTACAAGCACTCTACAAATGCTTTTTTGAAAAGATGCTCCTTCAGCCCCTGCTTCAAAACCTCCACCAATGGGGCCTCCCTCCTTGAAGGATTATGGGAGTGAGTTCCACAGTACCAGCCCGCCACCTCAAACAAAATGTCTTCAGAGCACTTCAGGTAGGCCCTGGGAACCACTAGGAGGCCCTCGGTAGAGGAGCGGAGTGAGCGCATGGGACGGACAGGAGTCAGGAGGTCATTCAGGTAGCCAGGGTCTGATCCATATAGGGCGTTATAGGTGCGCAAGCCCAACTTGAAGATGATTTTCCACCTAACTGGTAGCTGGTACAGTTTGTGCAGAATCGGGGTCATGTGAAAGGACCTTGGAAGGCCCATCCTCAGCCTGGTCATTGCATTTTGCACCAGCTGCAGGTGCCAGAGAATCGCTCCATTAACCCCGAGGTACAGAGCATTACAGTAGTCAAGCCATGATGTCACAAATGCATGTAAGTGACATTGCAGAGGGACTGGAAGGAAAAGTATGCCTCTTTGCAGATGACACAAAGATTTGCAACAGAGTTGATACACAAGGAGGTGTGGAAAGGATGAGAAGGGATTTGGCAAGGTTGGAGGAATGGTCAGAAGTATGTCAGCTTGAGCCGGCCTGGTGGCACTGAGGGTTGAGGTGCTGGACACCACATCTCGCGCCATGCTGGCGACCAGGGTTCGGGAATGAGCCCGGGCCACTAGGGGTCGGTAGGGGAGTGAGAGGATTGAGCATCCAGAAGACCACTCTCCTCTCTCGGGGGGATCCAGGGTCAAGCCTGGCACCACAGCAGTCCCTGGTGGAGACCAGAGGTGCTGCAATACTTAAGGCTCAAGAAGCGGGATGCAGACCCATGACAGAGGTCCCTGGCATCATTGCATGCTCAGGCTCTGCAGGGGAAGGGAGGGGGAGAAGGCGTAAAAAAATCCAAGGAAAAAACCCTGGCTTGCCGAGGAGGCGATGAGGGCCCCAGGTACCTCCCTCACATCCCCAATTCCAGGCAGGCCACACCGAGGATCCATGGCCAACTTCACGAGAGGGATGGACCCTCTAATTTCAGACAGATGCTGCCAGGGGTGGGCCCTGCCCTGGGGGTGTGATCCGGGGCATGTACCGGGTCATAATGTTGTACGCTTAATAGTGTATGCCAAAACCCGGACCTGTGCGCTGTCCGTGTTGGACCCCCCCAGAGTTAGAATCCTTAGTGGGGAGGATCCGGGGGGCACAGTCCTTCCCCATAACGGGGGGTGTGAGGGGCAGAGCCCCCTACAGAAGAAAAGATATCACTGAATCGTGCAACGTGAATATGTTGCACGACATTTTGCCTTGCATGTTATTGATCCCGTGCCTCTGGGGCGCTGGGATGTCCCTTGAGTGAAGGGAGATCCGGGGTGGCCTGCCACAGAGGGGAGTAGAAGGGCTAGGGTCAAGAGGGCTCCTCTGAGAGTTGCTTCGGTAAGCTGGTGAATAAAGAAAGTTGTAGAAAAAAAAAAGTATGTCAGCTTAGATTCAGTGCAAAGAAGTGCAAAGTAATGCACCTGGGAAACAAAAACCCAGGGGAAGAGTACACAATGGGGGGGAGATACTAACAACAACAAAAATGGAAAGGGACCTGGGGGTAGTCATATCAGATGACCTAAAGGTAGGCATGCAATGTGAGAGGGCAGTAAGGAGGGCTGGGGGGATACTGGGATGTATAGGGAGAGGCATCACCAGTAGAAACAAGAAGTTGTCATCCCTCTGTACAGACAGTTGTCGAGACCCCATCTGGAGTACGTCATGCAGTTCTGGAGACTCCTTCTCTGCAAGGACATAGACAATATGGAGGCAGTCCAGACGAGGGCAACTAAAATGGTGCAGGGTCTGCAACACAAGCCATATGAAAAGAGATTAAAGAAGCTTAATGTGTATACCCTCGAGGAAGGGAGGGAGAGGGGGGACATGATAGCAACGTTCAAGTACCTCAAGGGAATCAGCAAAGTCCAAGAGAGTAGCGTTTTTCAGAAAAAGACATGCAAAACAAGGGGGCACAATTTGAAGATAGAGGGGGGTCGGCTAAGGGGCAATGTGAGGAAGTATTTTTTTCACAGAGAGGGTGGTGGACACATGGAACGGCCTCCCTGAGGAGGTCATGGGGTCAAAAACAGTGGGGAAATTGAAGAATGCATGGGACAGACATAATGCAATTCTAGTGGGGGGTAGGAGGAAGGAGGCTGTTGGTTAACTAGGATCTGCAGCTTATCCAGTAGGTAAGGAAATGGGCAGACTGGGTGTTCCAAGTGGTCCTATCTGCCGTCAAAGTCTGTGTTTCTATGTTTCAGGGCAGGTTGTCAGGCAGAATCAAGGCTTTGATCCTGAATTTACCCAGGATTACCGGGGGGGGGAACATGACAGAGAACCATAAATATCTCACGGGGTTGAACAAGGTATAGGAGTGGAGCATTTTTCAGAGGAAAAGATGGACGAGAACAAGGGGACATGCACTGAGGCTGGAAGGGGGAAAATTTAGAAGTGATGAGAGGAAGTCTGTACTTTTTCACTGAATCAGTGATGAATGCCTGGAACAGTCTTCCAGTGGAGATCGTGAGGGCGAAAACAGTGGTGGGGTTCAAGCGAGGCTTTGAGTACAAGCAAACATAACTGAGCTCACAGCACTGGTCACAAAAACAGCAATAAATAGCATGATAGCAGACACTCGCCCAAAGAAAATGCCAACAGTTAGGTGCATCTTTGTGCACATTTTCAAGACATGGCTACCTACAAGGGAGCTGCTAGTTAAATAGTGAGACCTATTAAAGGCAATCTCGTTATCAAAACAGTAGCAGCCAGACACTTACTACAAACATAAAAACATAGAAATTGTCGGCAGATAAGGACCTCCTGGTCCACCTAGTCTGTCCTATTTTTCCTACTTATAGTGACACCGCAGACCCTGCTCAGTCTCCAGCCCCCCTTACCTCTAAGATATCTCTGCATCTATCCTTTCCCATGCATTCTTGAACCCTGTAACCGTTTATGCCCCCCAGCGCCACCTCTGGGAGGCTGTTCTATGCATCCACCACTCTCTACGTGAAGAAGTACTTCTCCTATTTCCTCTGAGCCCCTCCCCTTCTATATTCATCACGTGTCCCTTTGTCCTTGAGCATCTGTTTCTTTGGAATATGCCACCTTGCTGTACCTTGTTTTTATCTGTGAGGTATTTAAATGATCTCACTTCGAGATAGAGCTCTTGCAGCAGGTAACACCATTATGACTATGCTGCCAGGCACTAGGACCCCACGGAAAAATTCTAGCTAGCAGTCTATGGTGGGAGACCACCCCCCTGACGTCAGCCCCACTCCGGATGTCACCAGTAGTATAAAGGGGCGGTCCCCTGGCACCACCTCAGTTTTTTTCCCACCGTCAACCTGTGCATATTGGCCCCATGGATGTCTCCTGCTTCCAGTCGACCGCCATTTTCATCCTTCACGCAGTTACTGTTTTCTTCCCTCGAAATACGAGTTCGTCGTGTATGTCTATCCAACCATCTTCCTCAACAGAGCGGTGGAAATCGAAGTGCAAGTGCGGCAAACAGATCCCGGCAAAGGATGGCCATACGGCCCGCCTGTTTTGCCTAGGCCCTGACTACAGGCCGGATGACTGCCCACACTGCCTCTGCTTCAACAAGAAGACTCAAATCCGCCACCTGAAGACCTTGAAAGCATACCTCCTTGAACAGCAAGGGGCTGCCATGCAGAAAACCCACTCAGGGCGTAGCTCGACTTCCTCCTCTGCTAAGGACTCCTCCCTTAGAGAGAAGAAATTGAGCAGGAAGCACCATCATCAGGACAAGGGCAGGTCCAGGTCAGAATTCCATCCTAGGTTCCCACACAAGACTTCCAAATTGTCTGCCTCCAGCACAAGGTCAGACTCAGCCTCTCTGGTCTCCCTAGCTCTCCCGGGGTTACCGTTGAGGAAGACCCCCCCCCCACCTCTTCTCAGGTGTACGGCAGGGAGTCTTCTGGGCGCGGGCTTTCTCAAGCCCCCGTGTCCCTGGCTATCCGGCCCCACAAGCATGCACTAGGGTCTCAGCTAGCAGGACTGACACATTCTTCATTGGGCGGCAGTTTGGAACCTACCATCTGCAAGGCCTTAGCCTCTGGGTCAGTGGACAGGACGACGGAGTCAGACAACACCAGGAAATGTCATGAACATGAGCGCCAGCAGAAGCCACACTTGCTTCCCTAACTGTTGTCGGCTGAGGCTTCAGACCGACATCAGGCCTCAACACCCTCTGACTCCACTATGGAGCCGGACAAGATGTCACCTTCTAAAGCACCGTCTGCTCCGCAGGGCCTAAATAATGGTCTGACTACAGACCAAACGTTAGCGGACCTGATGCTTGCCTCAAGGGATGCTACGGATTGGACATCACCCTCTCCACCTCTCCCTTTCTCTTGGGAGACCAACGACCAGGTGTCAGGGCACTCAATGCCAGAGGACACGGTCCCACCAGAGCCAACGTCCAACAAGAAGGTACAGTTGGACCCGATGCCAGACAGCACCATACTATAGAGCCAGATGCCAGGCCCCATGGTGCCCCTACCTCGATGCCAGCACCGCAGCCAGGACCTGTCGTACTTTTGACTGAGGTCGGGGCTCTCTTCAATAACTGGTGGAACACCATTAAGGGAGACCTTTTGCCTAGGCCACCAAAGCCAGCCCCCATCCCCGCAGGGACCCCAGCCCTACCTAGATACCCAACTCAACTGTATTTGCCTTTGCCACCCCCAATGCCGGCCTGTCCGACTCCAGGGGGCAAAGGGCATGGATCACTTGAATGACAGTGGCATGGTCCCCACCTGCCGTCCAGATTCTCCTCCAGGGGACACCAGTATACTTCCTAGGACAGATCCTCCGGAGGCTCCTCCTCCTATGATTATTCAAAGGATGAACTGTCTCTTCTATCTCCTGACACACGGAGAGACTTCCCAAAGTCTCCTCTGGATGACCCTTCCTTTCAGGATGTGATGGGACACATCCAGTTCCTCAATCAATGAGAGACAGAAGAGTCAGACCCTGAGAGACGCCGCCTGACAAAGTTCCTAGGGGCCACTGACCCAAAACCATCAGTAGTCCCACCATTAGTGGAACCCTTCCAGGACATTACCAAAGTAGCCTGAAAGCATCCTTCCATGACCTCAGTGGTCCCAAAAAAGGCTGACCACTTGTATAGGACTGCGAGGGGGGAACCACACTTGAGTGAGCAGCCCAAGGCAGACTCCATGATCCTCATGGCATCTCACAGGAGAACCCAACAGCCGAAGCATATCAGTTCCCAGCCACTGGATAAGGAATCCAAGAAACTGGACCATTTGGGCCTCAAGGTGTACCCCTTGGCCACCTGTGTGGTCTGGTCACTTAATTTTCTGGTGCATAGTATGATGTACCAGAAATCCCTCTGGAATAAGGCCATGGACCTAGCACAGACACAACCTAACTCTGACAACAAGTCTGAGCTGTTAGCAGTTCTCCAATCCAGTGCTGACATCGGTGAGCACATCCTTAGGTGCTTATACAACTCAGCAGACCCTGCTGCTGCAACAGCAGCTACAGGGATGTGCCTAAGGTGCCACTCCTGGCTGAGGGTCTCGGGATTCCACCGGGATTTGCAGGACGGCATCCTGGACACCCCTTTCCAAGGGCCAGTTCTTTTCGGCCAGGAGGCTGAAAAGCTAATAACTGGTTTACAGTACTCTGAAAAAGCAGTTTCTGAAGTCCAAAAAATGTACAAATTCGAACCAGCCACGACCAGGTGTCACTCCTTTCGCAGGCATCAGGGCCAGCAGGGTAGGCGACAACAGCAATGAGTGGGCTACAAGAGAAAAAGTACCCCCTGTCTGCAGAGGCACAGGGACCTAAAAACACTATAAACGCCAGAGCTATCTTGCCCACTCCCACAACCTTGGCATGACTTCCTGCCGGCCCCCCCCTCCTGTGGTGAAGTTGCAGGGTAAGGCAGTAGGAGGGAGATTCTCCCTTTACCTCAGTGGCTGGTCCAATATCACTGTAAATCAGTGGGTACTAGAGCTCATAGAAAGGGGTTGCGCACTGGAATTCACCCAAATTCCACCAGACATGCCACCAGTTCCCACACATTGCTCCCCATACCATGCAGGACTCATCCGGGCAGAAATCCAAGCCCTCCTGAGCAAAAAAAAATGATCCAAGCAGTGCCACCAAGTCAAAGAGGAAGGGGGTATTACTCCCACTTCTTCCTACTCTTGAAGAAGACAAGGGACCTTCGTCCCATCCTGGATCTCAGTCAGCTGAACACCTTTATTGAATACAAATGGTTCAGGATGGTGACACTGCCAGGATTGCTGCCCATGCTTCGCCATGGGGATTGGCTATGCTCCCTGGACATGCAGGACGTCTACATGCATATAAAAATCCTGCCGTCCCACCGAAAGTACCTCCACTTTACCTTCCAGGGAGAGCACTACCAGTTCAGGGCATTGCCATTTGGCCTTTCCTCAGCACCCAGGGTGTTCACCAAGTACCTGGCTGTAGTGGCAGCAGCTCTCAGGAGGCAGGGACATTATATCTACCGACCTCGATGACTGGCTCTTGACAGCTCCCACAAGGGAACAGCTGTGTTGCACACTGGAAGATACCTTCCTTTTGTTCCAAGATCTAGGGGTTACCTTGAATCTCCCCAAGTCATCACCCTGGCCTGCCCAGAGGTTACAGTATATAGGGGCCATCTTGGACACTGTCCAGGGGAGGGCCTTTCTTCCCTCAGACAGAGCAGATTGACTAAGGGCGCTGGCTTGGGGGGTCATCTCCACAAACCAGATTCCAGCCAGAATGGTACTGCAACTACTAGGCCATGTGGCAGCCAGCATTGTAACAGCACCCTTAGCTCATTTTCATGTGAGGGTTCTCCAGTGGAACCTCAGGGTTCAATGGGACCAACACTTGGACAATCTAAAGCATCCAGTCTGAATTTCCAAAGCAGTACGTCAGACTCTAGAATGGTGGCTAAACCCTTCCCAGCTAGAATCCAGGGCTCCCTTTCAAAGTCCCTGTCCTCAGCAGATCCTGACAATGGAAGCCTTGGGACTAGGGTGGGGTATACATTTCAGAGACCATCCGACAAAAGGGATGTGGACCTCTTTGAAATGCAGTCTCCACATCAGCGTGTTGGAGATGAGAGCCGTTCTGTATGCCTTACAGGCGTTCCAGACTATTCTTCCAGGGTCCCTACTGATCCAGTTGGACAATATGCCAGTGGTCTTCTACATCAAGCAAGCAAGTTGGCACACACTCATACCCCCTTTGCAGAGAAGCCATGAGGATCTGGTACTGGGCAGTGGAGCACCACCAGGAACTCACAGTGGTTCATGTTCCAGGAGTTCAAAACATCCTAGCCGACATCCTCAGCCGCTCTCGGTCTCAGGCTCATGAGTGGCAGCTCCTACAGGATGTAGTAGACAATGTTTTTGAAAAGTGGGATCTTCCAGAACTGGACCTCTTTGTGTCCCCACTCAATGCCAAACTGTCCAGTTTCTGCTCACTAGATCCAGGGCCTGGTGTTTTCTGGTGAGACGCATTGTCCCTCTCTTGGGCAGGGAGGTTCCTTTATGCCTTTCCTCCCTTCCCTCTACTTCAGAGAGTACTGCTTAAGCTACACGCGGAACGAGCTGTCATGATCCTCAAAGTGGCATTTTGGCCGCAACAGATCTGGTTCCCGTTGCTCCAATGATTGGCATTGAAACATAGAAACATAGACTTTGATGGCAGATAAGGACCGCTTCGCCCACCTAGTCTGCCCATTTCCCTACCTACAGGATAAGCTGTAGATCCTAGTTAACCAACAGCCTATTTCTTCTTACCCCCCACAAGAATTGCCTTATGTCTGTCCCATGTATTCTTGAATTCTCCCACAGTTTTAGACCCCACAACCTCTTCAGGAAGGCTGTTCCATGTGTCCACCACCCTATCTGTGAAAAAATACTTCCTCACATTGCCCCTGAACCCCCCCCATCTTTAAATTGTGTCCCCTTGTTCTTGCACATCTCTTTTTCTGAAATATGTTACCCTCTTGGACTTTGTTGATTCCACTGAGGTACTTAAAAGTTTCTATCATGTGCCCCGCTCCCTCCTTTCCTCAAGGGTATACATATTAAGCCCTTTTAGTCTGTCCTCGTATGGCTTCTCTTGCAAACCCTACACCATTTTAGTTGCCCTCTTCTGGACTGCTTCTATCCTGTCTATGTCCTTGGGGAGATGGGGTCTCCAGAACTGGATGCAGTACTCCAGATGGGGTCTCACCAACTGTCTGTACAGAAGGATAACAACTTCCTGTTTTCTGCTAGTGATGCCTCTCCCTATACATCCCAGTATCCTCCCAGCCCTCCCTACTGCCTTCTCGCATTGCTTGCTAACCATCTGATATGATTACCCCCAGGTCCCTTTCCATTTTTGTTGTTGTTACTACCTCCCCCCCCACTGTGTAATCTTCTCCTGGGTTTTTGTTTCCCAGGTGCATTATTTTGCACTTCTTTTCATTGAATCCAAGCTGCCATACTTCTGACCACTCCTCCAACCTTGCCAAGTCCCTTCTCATCCTTTCTACACCTCCTTGTGTAACCCCTAGATGGTGCTATCCCAGGGGCTACTACCCCTGCCTGATTTGCCACTAACAGGTTGAGGGGCCTGGATCCAATGGCGGGTGCCTCCACCCAGAGGTCAGGGTTTGCAATAGTTAAACTTACTTGGTCACAGCCCTCTGGGACACTGCAACCCCCCTTTCTTCCCACTAGTGGCCCACACAATATATCAGAATTACCTTCACAGTATACACTTACCCCCAGGACTGGTTCCGCACTGGGACCTCCTGTGAAATAAGATACAGTGCAACAATCACAGTACAGTACTTTAACATAGACAAATACCTCAGGCAGTATAACTTTGCTGAAACAAGCAGCTCTGATTTATTTAGGGGGATATAACAAGGACAGGGGGAAATCAGGTTAATTAGCTTATACTTTACTAATCTACCTATGGCTCTGTGCACAGGCCTATCCCTACCAGTTACTGTCCCTGGGTACCCAAGCCCTAGTGGCTAGTCCAAACCGTGGCAGCTGGTAGGGGCCCTTTCCCACAGAGAAAAGAAAAATTAGTTTAAACAGTCAGCAGTACAGTGATTCCATTTGGATTTAATGTGGCAATTCAACAGGAAGCGACCCTGAATTAGTACTCACGACCTCCAAACAAGATAGGGTCCTTCAACGTCAGCAGGGCTATTCTTGAGCTCAACGAGACTCCTCACACATTTATATGGTAAAAAGAAAGTACCATACCAGGCAGGCTGCTTCTCTATCCCGATCGCAATTACTGCACAATACCCGGGAGAACACACAGCAGATTCAGTTCCTGACAGACAGAGTGCAATTCAGCCATTTCTCCAGTCTTCTACAGGGTGAGCCTGGTTTCTACTCTTCAGATACCCTTTGATTCTTTTCACAGGACAGATTCAGTCCTAACAAGCAGTTACACAAGCTGCAGACGGAACTCAGGGTCTTACACGTTTCCGACTAAAACTGCACACTGAAAAAGCACAGGGCTCCTTCCTTCTTCACTTCCAGAGCTCAAACTGAAACTCCAACAGACAAAACCGCGCACTTCCTTTGAGTTCCTCCCAGTTCTTGACTGGATTGGCTGTCACTCACAATAGACTGTTCCTGTTGGTCCAAAAAGGCGCCGAAGTCTAAACTACATCTCCCAGAGTCACTGCCCATACAATCCTCTTGTGGCTGGCTCAGATTATGAGTCCAAGTTCTGATTCGTCCAAGGCATCATTTTAGAGCTAGCTTACACCACACTGATTGGTCCAGTTCAGCAGTTCAAAACCAGAATGGGGAACTAGGCAGACACAGATCTGACTGCAAAGAAAGCAGGTTAGACAAACTGTAATTTCATTATTACTCTAAATAATTTCTGGCAAACAGTTACATCTTTCAGATAGGTTCCCTTTGCACTCCTAGTGACTGCAAAAATGGAGTGAATTGGCAGCAGCTCGAGTGGTACTCAAACAGAGAAGCACACAGTCCCCCCATACAAACTAATTATATCTGCAAGCAGACAGCTCTTAAAGAGACAGTACCAGAGGCTCTAAAAACACTCACTGATAAATGTCTTAAATGCCAAACACCATTCAGGCTTGGAGCATTCAAGCAAGCTCCTGGAAGTCTTTTGGGAACCCCCATTTGCAGGGGGGTTACACTTGTGTATCAACCCTGTTGCAGATCTTTGTGTCATCCACAAAGAGGCATACTTTTCCTTCCAGTCTCTCTGCAATGTCACTTATAAATGTCAATGTCAATGTCAATTTTATTTAAAAAGACGCCCAATCCCAAAGGCTCTGGGCGCCGCACAAAACTATACAGTGTGTCATACCATATACATTCCTTAAAATAACATACATAAAATTCAATTTCCAAAAGCCTGCATAAATAAAAAGGTCTTCAGATGGCTCTTGAAAGCCTCTATAGTAGGGGCCTCTCTCACTTCCAACGGCAGCGAGTTCCAGAGAACTGGAGCAGCAACTCCAAGCGATCGGTCTCCAGCTGATTTCAATCTCGCTCTCGGGATTTTGAGGAGCCGCTATTAGAGAGTGGAGATCACGGATAGAGGTGGACAGTTCAGGAGATCAGAAAGGTAACCAGGGCCCTGTCCGTGTAGGGTCTTATAGGTGAGGAAACCCACCTTAGACAATACTCTCCACCTGACGGCAGCCAGTGCAATTCGCGTAATGCAGATAATATGACTGAACTTACTTTGTCCAGTCAAAAACGGTCATGACATTTTGCACTAGCTGCAGACTGCGAAGAGAGTTCAGAGACCCGAGATAGAGGGCATTACAGTAGTCAAGCCTAGAAGTGACTAAGGCATGTACCAAAGTAGGGAGGTCCAGAGCGGAACCAGGGTTTAATCCTGGCGATATTTCTCAGATGAAAAAACAGGGGCGAACCACAGAGGATACATGAGCCTCCATGGACAAATTCCTGTCAAAGATCACACCAAGATTTCGCACCCATGGGAGGCCATCAATGACACAGCTCCTAGCACAATGCCAGTCACAGAGTCAGAGGCCATCTCATCACGAACTCTGTTGACTCACTACTAATACCTCAGTCTTGTTAGGGTTCAGTCGCAGCCAGCTGGAAGACATCCAGTCATTTATCTCAGCCAGACAGATATTTAACACATTCACTGCATTTGATGTTCCAGGGCAAGGAAAGGTATGGTTGAGTATCATCAGCATAGCAATGAAAACTCAAACCATACCTCCTAATGATCTCTAAGGGCAGCATGTACACTCGAACAACATAGGGCCAATACGAACCCTGAGGGACTCCACACGGAAGGAGGTAGGGTGCAGATGAGAAATTACCCATCACAATCCGCTGCCTCCTGTTAGTAAAAATGACTCAAACCATTTGATGACAACATCGGTGAGTCCTGCATAGCTCCCTCAGGCGGAAAAGCAATACACTATGGTCCACAGTATCAAATGCTGAGAAGAGATCGGGAGAACAAGAATTGTCTTGTCCCCGATCCCTAGCCCTAAGGAGGTCATTATGCACATGAACTAATGCAGTTTCAGTGCTATGTCTGGCCCGATAAGCTGACTGGAAGGGATCATACAACTCGTGGGTCCTGAGATGTTCCCCAACTGAAGTGATACCACCTTCTCAACAATCTTTCCAGAAATGGAAGATTGGAGATAGGACAATAATTGCCCTGATCTCCGGGTCCAGAGAAGCTTTCTTTAAGAGGTCTCACAGAGCCTCCTTCAAGGCATCCGAAAGACACCCTGACTCAAGGAGCACCGGACAATCAGGGCAAACACCGAGCCAACCGTGTCAATGCACCTCATCAAGAAGCGCGTTGGGACGGGATCCAGTTCACAAACGGTATGCCTCAGATTGGCCACTATCTCAGTGACCTCACGAACCTCCACTGGCCTAAACTCCCCCCACCCAGAGAGAGTGCTCTTAGAACACGACTGGCGACCACTGACAGCAATGATATTACTGGCTGAGGATACCTCCCGCCGGATCGCAGACACCCTGTCCGAGAAAAAACGAGCAAATTCCTCACAATCCTCATTCGAGGAAACTCTTCCGGGCTGAAGACAGAGTGGATGGAGAAGTCTATCGACAGTCCGGAAAAGTGAGGCTGGTCGGCTTCTCCCAGCAGCAATCTCCCGAGACAAAAATATTGTCTTCTTTCGGTTGATTGCCTCCTGATATGCGCAATAATGTGCACACAGGACCAGTTTGTCAGCCCCCAGACGGGATTTCCTCCAGCGACGCTCTAATCTCCGACCCAGCCTCTTCATTTCCCTGAGATCGCTATCAAACCAAGGTGACCTCAGGTAAGAAGTTCTGGGTCGTACACGGACAGGTGCGAGGGAGTCGATGGCGCCAGATGGTACCTCATTATAGGCGTCTACCCCGGCGTCAACTGCTCCGACACATGCATCACACATCCTTGATAAATCAACTGCCGCCAAATAACCCTCAGGGGTAAGATCTTTTAACGGGCAGCAGCAAAATATCTCAGGAGGGGAAGAATTCACGACGGGAGCACTAAACATGAACCTCACCGTGCAATGATCAGACCAAGCCACTCGACCAACGTCGAGATTAGTGATCTCAAGTCCCAGTGAGAACACCAGGTCCAGATAAAGACATTAAAAAGGACTAGACCCAGTACTGAACCCTACAGTACCCCACTAGTAACCCCTCTATCTTCAGAGTGGACTCCATTTACAATTACCTTCTGTGTCTTGTTGTCCAGCCAGTGTTTTACCCAGGCTACCACTCAGGGACCCACTCCCAGGTTGGTTAATTTGACTATTAATCTTTTGTGTGTGACTGTGTCAAATGCCTTGCTAAAGTCTAAGTAGGCCATGTCCACAGCCCCTCCCTGGTCTACTACTTTGGTCACCCAGTCAAAGAAATCAACTAGATTCGTCTGACATGACCTTCCCGCTGTGAACCCATGCTGCATTGGGTCCTGTGCCCCACTGGCCTCTAGGTACTCAACAATTCTTTCCTTCAGAAGTGATTCCATCACTTTACCTACCACAGAGGTCAAACTGACAGGTCTGTAGTTTTCCGCCTCTGTCTTGGTCCCACTTTTGTGAAGGGAAATCACATCCGCCTTCCTCCCATCCTCAGGTACCACACCATCCTCCCATGATTTGTTAAAAAGAATAGTCAGTGGTTTCACTAGTTCGCCCCTTAATTGTTTTAGAATTCTTGGGTGAATTCCGTCAGGCCCCATTGCTTTGTCCACCTTCAGTTTTAGGAGTTCTTTCAGAACCCTTTCTTCTGTGAAAGGACTGGGATCGACCCCCCCCCATCAAGAGTGCTTCTGTTAATTGGATTAGGCACCTCCCCTCCTCCTCTTTTTGTGAATACTGAGCAGAAATATTCGTTCAGTATCTCTGCTTTTCACTGTCCGCTCTGCCCACCCCACCGTCCTTTCTATTCAGCCCTACTCCCTCCCTTTGGCTTTCCTCGCTCCCTGATGTAACTATAAAGGTTTTATCCCCCTTCTTAACCGAGTTGGATATCTTTTCCTCAGTTTGGGCCTTTGCTATTCTGACTTCCCTCCCTGCTTCCTTCTGCCTTAACTGGTACAGCTCTCTGTCCTGCTCCTTCTGTGTTTCCTTATACTTCCTGAATGCTATCTTTTTCTCCCTGACTTTCCCCACCACCTCTTTTGAGAACCATAGTGGCTTTTTCTTTCATTTTGAGTTGTTTATTTGCTTCACATAAAGGCTTGTTGCCTCTGTGATGGCAGTTTTGATGTTTCCCCATTGTTGCTCCACCCCCCTTCTAGCCTATTTGCTAGTGCTTTTCTAAGGCACTCTCCCATCTTGCCAAAGTCAGCCCTCCTGCAGTCCAGTACCCTCACTTTTGTATGGCTTGACTCTGTAGCTGAGTTTATCGTGAACCACACTGTTTGATGGTCACTTGTTCCCAGATGGCAACCCACTTCTAGAGCTGAGATCCTCTCACTGTCCCCATTTGAGAGTAAGACTGCTCCCTCACGAGTGGGTTCCGGAACTAGCTGCCTGAGGCATGCCACCTGTAGGGCATCGAGAATGGCCCTGCTTTTGGATGTGGCTGCAGCAAATGTGCTCCAGTAAACATCTGGCATATTCAGGTCTCCCATCAACAGTATCTCCCATTTCTCTGCCATCTTAAGAATGCCTTCTATCATATACTTGTCCACCCCCCCCCGACATGGGGGTCTGTATACAACCCCTGTGTGGATTGTGGTGCCATTTCCAGTCTCTAAGGTGCCCCACAGTGCCTCCTCTCCTCCCTGTTTACTGTTTTGTTCAGTTGCTTTTATCCCTTCCTTTCCATAGGGAGTTACTCCCCCCCCTCTCCCTTCCCTGTCTCTCCTGTAGGTTATGTACCTTGGTATGTTAACATCCCAGTCATGGTTATCTGTGTACCCTGTTTCTGTGACTGCTACGATATCCAGGCATCCCTCTCCCATCAAGGCCATCAGTATAGGGAGCTTGTTGCCCAGACTACAGGCATTGGTACTCATTACCCTCCATTTCCTGATGGCCTGACTCCTTTTTGCCCCATCCCTGTCCTTATTGCCTTTGTCATTTTCTATTTACCCCACCCTTCTCCCTATCGACATCTCTATCTTGGTGGTTACCTCACTTACTACCCTGACTTTTTTTGGGGGGGCTAGGATTTCCCTGCTCCTTTCCAGTGCCTCCCTCCTTGGCTAGTTTAAATGCCTGCCAATGAAGCATTTAAACCTATCACCTAGGATCCTGGTTCCCCTTCTGGACATATGCAGCCCATCATGCCAGTATAGGCCTGCATCACTCCAGGTGGCCCCCCAGTCCCAACTGAAGCCAAATCCCTGAGCTCTGCACCATTTTTTCTACCACTGATTGAATCCCATGGTGTGGAGCACCCTAGCTTGACCTACGCCATAGACAGGCAGCACCTCCGAGAAGGTTACCGTGCGTTCTACTTGTCTAAGGCCCCTCCCCAACTCCACAAACTCTTCCTGCACTGCTCTGATCCCTTTCTTAGCCAGGTCATTTGTCCCTAGGTGGACAATGACATCCAGCTCCCTCCCCTGTGCAGCTGCTCCTGCGATCCTGAGGATTCACTCCCTGTCCCTCCAAGCCATGGCGCCAGTCAGGCACCTTACCTCCCTCTCCCCTTCCTCCCCCAGTTCTACCTTCTTAACAATGGAATCCCTCACCAGGAGTTGTTTCCTTCCCCTGTGGGGTCCCATGCCACCCTCCTGTGGGTCTCTCTTGTGGAGGTTACCAGCATCCTCCTTGGTCTCCACTGCGGGTACTTCCATAGAGGAACCACACTTTGCCAGAAAGGCATAGGAATTGTGGAGAGGTACAACTGGAGGGATGCGCCTCTGTTCCACCACCCTCACCCTCCCTGAGCCCACTGTGGTCCAACCGCTCCTCTTTCTTGGCAACCTCTGAGGCAATGGCAGTGGCCCTGGTGGTCCCTGGATGGAAGAGGAAGTCCCACAAATCCTGGCCAACTCAGTTTGGAGATGAGCAACCTCCTCCCTCAGCCCAGAGAGGTGCCTGCAGATGGGACAACACAGCTTCCTCCAGAACATCTCCCAGGAGACTGCTGCTCCACAGCCACTGCACTGCACTGCACCACTTCCATCATGTCTTATTTCTGGACCCTTCACTGTTGTTTGGAATCCTTACTCTTTCCTCTGTTTTTTTTTTTCTTCTCTCCCTACTTACTTACTGCCTCTGTGCCCTTTAAGCTCCTGATCATCCTGTTCTGAGACAAGAATATCCTATATTTCTCAGTAGACCCCTTACTTGCTCAGAGGCAGACCTCCGGCAACTAGGGGGGTTGGAGAGCTATTCTTGCCTTTCTAGGATGGTGAGTCTTTGGTGGCTCTGTGATCACTCACTTCCTGCTCCCAAACAGGAAGTTCCTGTTGTAAGTCAAATCCTGTGCCTATAAAAGTAGAACTAGCTTTGGGTGAGAGGGTGGAGAGCAATATAGTCCCAATAGAGAAGTCCAGTCGCACAGCACTCCTTCCTCCTGGTGTTCTCTGCCAAGCCTCTGGCAGAATCTATCTAGGGCAGTGTTTAAATCTAGCTTCCTTCTAGCTAAGCCACTCCCCCTACTTAATAGATCTTTCTACATGTAATTAAATTGCACAGATAACAATCCCCTTTAGCCACCTGAGACTAACACCTAGATAACTGCTCAGATAATCCTTCACTTCAGCTAATTCAGACAAACACACTAACTTTTTTTTTGTTTGTGTTTTTTTTATTCTAAATTGAAGGTCCCAGTAGAAGAGTTCTACTTCTTTAGTCCCAGTAGAGAAGTCCAGTCACACAGCACTCCTTCCTCCTGGTTACCCCTGTCTCCTCGCTTGCTCTCCCAGGAGCAGAGAACTCTAGTACACCCGAATCTTCAGTTTCTGCACCTACATGCATGGCTCCTGCAGACTTAGTCAGGGACAGGTATGGGGTGTCTTCAACGGCAGCGGAGGTCCTAGTGGCCGCTAGGAAATCCTCGACCAGGGCCACATATGCCATGAAATGGAAATGTTTCTGCCTGTGGACTTCATCCCATCTCCTGGATTCATTCACCTGTCCTGTGAATTCGGTCCTGGAGTACCTTCTTTCCCTGTCTGATGCGGGCCTTAGCTATTCATCAAAAAAGGTACACCTTTCTGCACTGTCAGCTTATCATGTACCAATGGATGGCAGGAACCTGGCACAACTGGACTTGTCTAATACCTTCTTGTGAGGTATTCTGCATATCAAGCCTCTCAGGAGGGACCCTGTTCCCCCATGGGATCTTTTGTTCATGTTAGAGAAACTTACGTTGCCTCCCTTTGAGCCAGCCACAAGTTGTGAGCTCTGCCTCCTGTCTTGGAAAGCATTGTTTTTAGTTGCTATTACTTCTGCTCAGAGGATTTCCAATTTTCAGGCTCTGATGTGTAAAGAGACTTATTTGATTTTTCACAGGGACGGAGTATACCTGCATACACATCCTAAGTTCCTCCCGAAGGTAGTGTCTAAATTCACTCTTAATCGGGACATTCAACTTCCAGTCTATTACCCAGAGTACTCAAATAAAGGGGAGGCCTTGTTGCATACGTTGGATGTTTATAGGATTCTTCGTTACCATGGATTGTACTCGATCGACTAGAAAGACAGACCAGTTGTTTTTCTCTTTTGCCCAAAGAATGTTAGGTACCAGTGACTAGGCAGACATTGGTCAAATGGTTGGTCAATTGCATTGTTTTCTGCTATCAAAAGTACGACAAACTTACTTCCCTTGCATCCCTAAGGCACATCTTGGCAGCTGATCTCTATGCAGCTGCCACTTGGAGTTCAGTCCACACCTTTGTTAACCACTACAGTCTGGACATTGCTTCTAGGAGAAGGGCAGGCTTTGGCCTCGCCGTTCTCCAGGGACTACTCTCTTAAGAGCACTGGTGGTTTACGTCTGCCTATAATCACCACCCTTCTGACCTGGATTATATCCTTGTACTGCTTGGGACTCAGTTCTAATGGTGTTACCTGCTGCAAGAGCTCTTCTTGAAGATCTACTGTTATGATAAGATCTTACTTCGAGAGGAAGCTCTTGCAGAAGGCTTTCTTGTTGGGCGCAGGTAAGGCCTCCTCCCGCTCGGCCCCTTCCTCAAAGGCCGACTCCCAGGAGTCAGGAGAACAAGGGTCTTCTGGCAACAGGGCCTCCTCCTTGCCGCCGAAATCTTGGGACTCTGACTGACGCCCGCCTTCAGCGACTGACCGGCGCTCGGTTGAGAAGTCCGCAACTCAAAAGGCTGAGGGCCCTAAGGCTCACCCCTCTGAAGGACGTCTGTCGGCCTCTAAAGATAAGTGGATGCTGGACTGATTCCGCCTGCAGCCCCACCAGCCACCAACCTGGTGAAGGTCATACCACCGCCGGTCACTGTCCTTCCGACGCCGGTCACCCCGGCACTTCCTGACGTCAGTTCTGGCACCCCATCATCTCAGTCGCCTGCCCGTCTGATGTCGGAGCCTGACAACGGAGGTGCTGATGCCCCTCTGACACCGCTCCTTAGGCCTACGCCAGTAGATAAGTGTTCGGACCCAACACCGGTCCCCCCGGCGATGGGGCCGATGCCGGCTCAAGCTCGGGTGCTCCTCCACCCCCTGCGCCTGGTTCGCCCAAACTGAGTCTCTCACAGGTCAAGGAGCTTTTCTCCCACTGGTGGGACATCGTGAAGCAGAATCTACCAGCGGGGGCACCTCCTCCCACGCCCATTCCGGTTGCAGTACCTAATACCCCAGAACCTTTAGATGTGGGGGCGGATGAGGAACCGACACCCAAAAAGCATAAGGAGAAAAGAAGGAGGACCAGATCCTGTAGCTCCTCCCACTCTTCTTCTCTGAACAGGAGGCGCAAGAGGAAGCGGCACAGATCCCCTTCCTCTTCCACCCCAGACTCTTACGCAGACTCTGACGCTTCACGTGCAGACTCCAATGTAGAGCTGGACCCGGGGGACATGGAGGGACACCCCAAATCTCTTCCAGATGACTCTAGCTTCATGGAGGTGATGAGGCACATCCAGGCCAACATGGGCTGGGACACTGAGGCCCTGGACCCCGAGCGACTGCAGTTGGCCAAATACCTCAGCCAAAATTACCCTAAACTGGTGGTCATCCCTCCCATGGTCGACACCTTCGAGGACGTCACCCTCATGACCTGGTAGCGCACTCACTCCTCCCCTGTCATGCCCAAAAAGGCTCATCGGCTTTACTGGGCACCTACAGACCATCCTTTTCTGGCCAAACCACCCACGGTGGACTCAGTGGTGATTCTGGCAGCTCACAACCATTCGCAGAGGCCCAAACACCTGAGCACCCAGCCGCCTGACAAACAGTCAAAGTAGCTGAATTCTATGGGTCTCAAGGTGTACTCTGCTGCCACCTGCAGTATTAGGAGGATAAACTTCCTGGCACACATGGTCCAATTCCAGAACACCCTTTGGGAACAGGGATTGGACATTGTGCAGAGCATGCCCAATTGCCCTTAGCAGGCAGCGCTTGCCACGCTACTTCAGACCGGCTCAGACGTGGGTACCCACATTCTGAGGTCGGCCTATGACTCCGCGGACACCTCTTCAAGGGTGGCTGCCACTGGCATTTGCCTCCGACACCATGCTTGGCTTTGGGTTTCTATGTTCGATCCAGATGTCTAGACAAACATACTGGATGCTCCCTTCAAAGGCTCTGTGCTCTTTGGCGAAGACACAGAGAGGATCATCACCAGGCTGCAGGACTCTGGCAAGGCTATCCGAACCATGCAGTCCATGTACTGCCCAAAATGGGCTAACTCGTGAGCCTCGTTTTCATGGCCGTGGGGGACATCAGCCTCAGCAGCCTCGCTTTCAACAGCATTCGTAGCGAGGCGATTTTAGTTGCAGGGGCAGAGCCAGAGGTTCTTCTGCCTCCTCCTGTAGACAGGCCAAGGCAGCCACTGCCACCCTCCCCCCTTCCCACTGCCCGACTATCCAGGCTACCCTCCTTCCCCAGACGTTCAGTCAGGGGAGCTGGTCGGAGGCCACTTTTCCCTCTCTGCGGATGCGTGGGGTCAGGTGACCTCCGATCAGTGGGTACTCAATCTCGTGAAGTTTGGGCACCCATCCCATTATCCAAGGGAACACTGAGTGCTGGTCAGAAGGGAGATTTTATCCCTTTTGGACAAAAATGCCATCAAGCCAGTATCCCCTGCTGAAAGAGAGAGAAGGTTTTTCTCCCACTTCTTCCTGGCCCCGAAAAAGTCGGGAGACCTCAGATCCATTCTGGACCTCAGAGATCTGAACCTTTGGCAGTAGGTAAGGAGGCAGTATAGTGCAGTGGGTTAAGGCTCTGAGCTACAGATCTGGAGACCTGGGTTTGAATCCCACAGCCACCTAGGTGCATACTGTGTGATCCTGAACAAATCACTTAACTTCCTTGTGCTCCCAGGTTGTATCTGGAAACAAGCTTTGGCTTAGTATGCTACTCCTGGTTAAACAATGTTCCCTTTCCCCCTTTCCCTGTGGGTTTCCTACAGGAGATTCAGGATGGTCTCCCTCCCCACTCTCCTGCCGCTCATTTTGGCAGGGGACTGGTTGCCATCCCTAGACATGCAGGACACCTACTTGCATATCCCTATTGCTAGGAGTCATCGAAGATTTTTAAGGTTCAGGTTCGAAGACAAGGACTATCAGTTCCGAGTCCTTCCCTTCAGTCTCTCTTCAGCCCCCAGAATCTTCACCAAGTGCCTGGCAGTAGTCGCCGTAGCACTACGGAGATGGAGCCACTTTGTGTTCTCTTATCTGGACAATTGGCTCCTCCTGGTTCCCTCCAGGTCTCACCTGTGGGAAACTATCAGGGATTCCATCTCGCTGTTTCAGTGCTTAGGGATCACCATCAACAGTGACAAATCTTATCTGTTCCCAGCCCAGAACCTCCAGTTCATTGGAGCTCTTCTGGATACCACTCTCAGGAAGGTGTTTCTTCCCACCGACAGAGCAGGTCACATTCAGATCTTGGTGTCTCAGATCTCTTCAGCCTCAAGAGTCCTTGCAAGGCTCCTCCTCAGACTGTTAGGGCATATGGCAGCCACCATAGTTTCGGTCCCTCTGGTGCACCTACGCATGAGAACCATCCAGTGGTCCTTAAGGATTCAGTGGGATCAAACATTAGACAGCTTGGACGTCTTGATCTGGATCTTGGAGCCAGTCCACCAGGAATTACGCTGGTGGATATCATCCAAAAATTCGCTGGTTGGCATCCCCTTCCATGTAGGAGCACCGTCCCAGATTCTGACCACGGACGCGTCATCCGCTGGATAGTGTGCTCATTTGGGGACACATCGCACACAAGGCTCTTGGTCTCCAATAGAGGAAGATCTGCATATCAACGTTCTGGAGCTGAGAGCGGTCCTTTATGCCCTCCAAGCCCTGGTCTCAGTCCTAGTGCCGGGCCACTTCTTGGTGCAGACATATAACACTTTGCTGATGTTCTACATCAACAAGCAAGGTGGCATACACTCTTACCCCCTCTGCTGGGAAGCCATGCGAGTGTGGACTGGGCTCTGGAGCACCACCTCTTGTTGACGAAAGTACACATTCCAGGGGAGCAAAGCGTACTGGCCGATATGCTCAGCAGGACAAAATCACAAGCTCATGAATGGGAGCTGCTTCAAGAAGTCGCAGATCACATCTTCCGTCAGTGGGGGACACCAGACCTGGATCTCTTCGTGTCACGGTTCAATGCAAAACTGCCCAATTTCTGCTCGCTAGGTCCAGAGCCTGGAGCTGTTTGGCAAGACACGTTGTCCTTCTGCTGGAAAGGGAGGTTTCTCTATGCGTTCCCTCCTTTCCTGCTGTTACAGAACGTTCTCCTCAAAGTGCAGTCAGAACCCTCCATCCTCATTCTGATCGCTCCGCTATGGCCTCATCAGATTTGGTTTCCTTTGCTTCAGCGCTTAGTGGCAGAGCCTCCGCTGCCTCTTCCACTCTCCTCTCATCTTCTGTCCCAAGACAGAGGGTCCCTGATCAATCTGAATCTGTGCTCTCTTCACCTGCATGCCTGGCTCCTCAGGACGTAGCTAAAGCCAGATTTGGTGTGTCCGATCAGGTGGCGCAAGTTCTAGTTGAGGCACGCAAGCCTGCCACCAGGGCCACTTACGTTATGAAGTGGAAACATTTCTGTATATGGGCCACAGCCAAGAGGGTGGACCAGCTGGTCTGTCCAGTTAATTCAGTTCTGGAATACCTGCTTTCTCTGACAGGTTTCAGCTATTCCTCCATCAAAGTGCACCTGGCCGCCATCTTCGCTTATCACTTGCCTGTATCGGATAAGACGGTGGCTCAGATGGAGGTTTCTATGGCCTTTTTATGTGGTATTCTTCATATCTGACCTCCCTTCAGGGATCCTGTTCTCCTCTGGGATCTCCTTTTCATCCTGGAGAAGCTTACACTTTTGAACCGGCCATGGAGACTGAGGTCAGTCTTCTATCCTGGAAGACTTTGCTTTTGGTAGCTATTACTTCGGCGAGGCACATTTCAGAACTTCAAGCCCTCATGTGTAAAGAACCTTACCTTGTTTTTCACAAGGATAGGGTTGATCTTAGCACTAACCCGAAGTTTTAACCGAAGGTAGTTTCCGAGCTCTCTCTGAATCAATCCGTTCAGCTCCCGGTATATTATCCAGAGGATTCTAATGGGGGGACCCTGCCTCACTCCTTGGACATCCACAGGGCTCTCCGATGTTACCTAGACAGGACAAAAGGGGAAAGGAAATCTGATCAACTTTTTGTAGTGTAACCCCCCTGCAAATGGGGGTTCCCAAAAGACTTCCAGGAGCTTGGTTGAATGCTCCAAGCCTGACTGGTGTTTGCCGTTTAAGCCATTTATCTGTGAGTGTTTTTAGAGCCTCTGGTACTGTCTCTTTAAGAGCTGTCTGCTTGCAGACATAATTAGTTTGTATGGGGGGACTGTGTGTTTCTTTGCTTGAGTACCACTCGAACTGCTGCCAATTCACTCCATTTTTGCAGTCACTAGGAGTGCAAAGGAACCTATCTGAAAGATGTAACTGTTTGCCAGAAATCATTTAGAGTAATAATGAAAATACAGTTTGTCTAACCTGCTTTCTTTGCAGTCAGAACTGTGTTTGCCTAGTTCCCATTCTAGTTTGAACTGCTGAACTGGACCAATCAGTGTGGGTTAAGGTAGCTCTAAAATGGTGCCTTGGACAAATCAGAACTTGGACTCGTAATCTGAGCCAGCCACAAGAGGATTGTATGGGCAGTGACTCTGGGAGATGTAGTTTGGACTTCGGCGCCTTTTTTGGACCAACGGGGCAGTCTATTGTGAGTGACAGCCAATCCAGCTAAGAACTGGGAGGAACTCAAAGGAAGTGCCCAGTTTTGTCTGCTGGAGTTTCAGTTGAGCTCTGGCAGTGAAGAGGGAAGGAGCCCTGTGTTTTTTCGGTGTGCAGTTTTAGTTGGGAAACACGTGTAAGGCCCTGAGTTCTGGTCCGCAGCTTGTGTAAGTGCTTGTTAGGACTGAATCCGTCCTGTGAAGAGAATCAAAGGATATCTGAAGAGTAGAAACCAGGCTCACCCTGTAGAAGACTGGAGAAATTGCTGAATTGCACTCGGTCTGTCAGGAACTGAATCTGCTGTGTGTTCTCCCGGGCATTGTGCAGTAACTGCGATCGGGATAGAGAAGCAGCCTGCCTGGTATAGTACTTTCTTTTTACCATATAAATGTGTGAGGAGGCTTGTGTAGCTCAAATGAATCCTGCTGCCATTAAAGGACTTTTGCCTTTTGCAGTTTGCCATGTAAATGTGTGAGGAGTCTCGTGGAGCTCAAGAGCAGCCCTGCTGACATTGAAGGACCCTATCTTGTTTGGAGGTCGTGAGTACTAATTCAGGGTCGCTCCCTGTTGAATTGCCACATTGAATCCAAATGAAATTACTGTACTGCTGACTGTTTAACTAATTTTTCTTTTCTCTGTGTGAAAGGGCCCCTACCAGCTGCCACGGTTTGGACTAGCCACTAGGGCTTGGGTACCCAGGGACAGTAACTGGTAAGGAATAGGCCTGTGCACAGAGCCATAAATAGATGAGTAAAGTGATAAGCTAATTAACCTGATTCCCCCTGTCCTTGTTATATCCCTAAATAAATCAGAGCTGCTTGTTTCAGCAAAGTTATACTGCCTGAGTATTTGTCTATGTTAAAGTATTGTACTGTGATTGTTGCACTGTATCTTATTTTACAGGAGGTCCCAGTGCCTGAACCAGTCCTGGGGGTAAGTGTATACTGTGAAGGTAATTCTGATATATTGTGTGGGCCACTAGTGGGAAGAAAGAGGGGTTGCAGTGTCCCAGAGGGCTGTGACCAAGTTAGTTTAACTATTGCAAACCCTGACCTCTGGGTGGAGGCATCCGCCATCGGATCCAGGCCCCTCAACCTGTTAGTGGCAAATCAGGCAGGGGTAGTAGCCCCTGGGATAGTGCCATCTAGGGGTTACATCTTGGAGGCTCACCGCTGGGATTGTGTGTCCTCTAGTGGCCATATTTACAAACCACTGTTGAAAAAAAAAAAAATCGGTACCCGACAGAAGTGGCTGTGCACCGGCTGGTGAGTGGTGTACTGGAGGAGATCGACCCCAAAATGCTATGCTTGTCCTGGACATCCCTGGGTATCAATACGGACACTGTACAGGAGTACTTTCCAAGGTGGAAGGTTTACAAAACCCTGTGGTGGTGGGTCGGCATGCTAATCTGCTCACCCACACTTTCCTGGCCCTAGTAGAGTTTAAGGATCCCATAGATAGCTCCAAAGTGCCACAGACCATTACCCCAGAGGAGCCATCACTGCTTGGAGTGATAACTAAGGACAGTAAAGACCGGGGAATGAGCCCCACCACTATCTGAAACCTTTGAGGAGAAATTTGCTAAATGGTTGCTGGGGAAGGAAAACTGTGGAGGACTTGAAGAAACTATTCTTGCCACCTGGGGTGTTCCTCCCCACACCTCTCCCGCTCCAGTACCCGTAATGGTGGCTGAACCAATGCAGACTCCTATTTCTGCACCTGCCATTAGTCACGACTCTCTACGAAGGTTGAGGTCTTCTCTGGCAGCCTCCCACCCCCAAGGGAGGATGACTGGGAGACCTGGATAGACTATGTTGCCCCAAGTGCTAGAATGGCAATGCTCGGAAGCCGAAAAGTGAAAGAGGGTTAGTGAGAGCCTCCGAGGTCCTGCCCTGGCTACCATCCATGCTAAGCAGGCCAGTAACCCTGAGTGACTGCACAGGCCTATCTTGAGGCCTTGGAGAATGTGTATGGAGCCCAGATTCTGATCAGGATCTATGGTGGAGAGTAAGAAATGCACAACAGTACCAAGGGAGTTGTTGTCTGTGTATGTATCTCGGCTGGAAAAATTGTTGCAAGAATGCCTCAGAAAGGGTAGTTTGCCAGCGATTGAACTGGACCGAACCAGGCTGGACAGGATCCTTAAGTCTGCCCCCTTCTCAGAACTGCTGTTGCTTCAGTTACGCCTTGCAAATCGACTGGAATCCCCACCCTCCTATGATGAGTTAATGAGAGAAATTCGAGGAGTTGAGAAAAGGTGACCTCGGGAGGGACCTGCACCAATAGCTGCGGCTACGACCCGAGTGACTGAGGGTGGCCCATCAAGTGAAGTTCAGGGCAGAGGTTGGCAGTCAATGAGTGCTCTGACAAGGAAAAGATATGCCACAATGGGGCGAACTGTTGAGAGAGATCGAGAATTCAAAACAGTCCCTTTATGAAGGCCACGCCTGCAAATCTGAGGCCCGACCTATATCTGACTGCATCTGCTATGGGGTGGGGTACCTACCCATGTATCTCTTGCTGATAACAGCTCCAAACTCAATTCCTTGACCATGGAAGTGGAGAAACTGACGAGATGTCTCCAAATGCTTATCACGCCGCAGACAGAGATGGTACCAAAGTTTCCAGTTAGTAGTACCCCCGCCCTGGCTCCCAGTGTGGCACCTCAACCAGTTCAAACTCCAGAAAGTATGTTTTGCTATAATTGTGGGAAGGATGGGCACATGAAGAGCGAATGCCGGTCCCCAAAAGACACTGACAAAGTTGCATATAGGCTACAAGGAGAACAAATCAGTGGTTAAGAGGTGCACAAAATCATCCCAGTGAGGGCACCAAAAATGCTAACTCATGTCTTTTTGTGGCAAGGTCAGTTGCCCAGGCCCCCGCTACCGCCTCTCCAGACTGGTCCAGAATAGTGGGTCCCTCCATGGAGACCACTGTAAAGGTGAATGGAGTGTCTACAAGAGCTGTATAGACAGTGGCTCCCAAGTGACAGTTATGTTCCAGGATTGGTATCAGAAGCATTTGTCAGATGTACCCTTACAACCATTAGAAGGACTGCATGTATGGGGTTAAGTGAAGGCCTACCCTATTCGAGTATATCCAATTTGGCTGTCTTTCCCCACCTCCGTGGCTGGAGTGGCCGAACAAGTAGAGACCCTAGCCTTAGTGTGTCCCCACTGGACTGTATGATGGTGTCCTTGTTGATTGGAACAAATGCTCATATGTTCGGAAGGCTGGCACAAGTTGTTATGAAAACAGGGTCAAAGACTAGTAGAGCTTTAAGAGTTCTGGCTTTAATTAAGAAGGCCTATGAGGCACAGAGAGATGCTGAAAAATAGAACCAGAGGAACCGATCGGAATTGTATGGAAGAAGGATCCTGAGACTCTGATCCAGGCGCTAAATGACCAGTGTACCTTACAGGGGAGAGGTCCAGTATCAGAAAGGATGTTAAGAATAAAATATTAATGTTTGATGCACCAGGCGATGGAAAATTGCCAGAGGGACTGCTAGTCAAGCCTAGTATTTTGCCCGCTAGAGCCCATGCTTATGCCAGAAGGTAATGGTCCAAGTTCATAATGTGTCTGAAAGAGACATTCGAGTAAATAGAGGTTGCATCCTGGCTAGTATGCTTGTGCAGACACTGCAGTGCTACCCAGCAGCAAAATTCGAGGAAGAATGACAGAGTAATGCCTGACTTGTTTGATTTGCGACTCCCGTTGCCAGCTGAATGGAAAGTGAGGATCAGTGAGAAGCTTGCCCAGAGAGACCAGGTGTTTTCTTTAAAGGAATGGGATGAGGATGCGTGCAAGGAGCTGAGCACAATATCCGCTGCATGACGAAAGACCATTTCGTGAGAGGTCTCGGCCTGGCACCTGCTGATATAGATGATGTGAGACGGCATCTGCAGAAGATGTTAGCTGCTGGTGTAATACAAAAGTCCAGAAGCCCTTATGCTTCCCCATTGTGGTAGTGAGGAAAAAGAATGGGACAGTAAGGATGTCGTGGATTATCGCATCTTAAACCGCGGACTATCCTGATCAGTACACAATGCCCGCATTCAGGATGCTTTGGACTGCCTAAGCGGGAGCAAGTGGTTCTCTGTACTGGATCTCCGCAGTGGTTACTACCAGATCCGATGGCCCCAGAGGACCGTGAGAAGACAGCCCCTCTCTCCGCTTGGCTTCTAAGAATTCATGAGGATGCCTCAAGGATTTCAGGTGCCCCAGCCACTTTTCAACGATTGATGGAGCGTGCAGTGGGGACATGAGCGTACTAGAGTGCCTGGTATACCTAGATGATGTTATTGTGTTTGGCAGCTCACTGGAGGAACATGAGAGCAGATTATTTAAGGTATTGGACCGACTGGAGGACTTTGGCCTTAAATTGTCCATTGATAAGTGTCAATTCTTTCAAACATCAGTAAAGTATGTGGGGCACATAGTATCCACCGAGGGAATAGAGACCGACCCAAGTAAAGTTGAGGCCTTGACCACCTGGCCACAGCCCAAAAATCTAAAAGAACTGCAAAGATTTGTGGGATTCTGTGGTTATTATCGGCGTTTCATCAAGGACTATTCAAGAGTGATCCGCCCTTTACTTAATCTTACTCAAGGGTATCCCCCAACCCACAAAAAATACCAAAAGTCAGCGTCCCTCAAGACTGAAAGAGTGTATTTTCGTCCGAGTGAAGTATTTGGGGCCCACTGGACTCCTGATTGTGAGACTGATTTTCATGAGATCATATATCAACTTACCCATGCTCCAGTGCTGGCCTATGCCGATCCAAGAAAACCTTATGTCCTGCACACTGATGCTAGCTTGCAAGGGTTGGGGGCTGTGTTGTACCAAGAGCATGAGAATGGCCTGAGACCAGTGGCCTTTGCCAGTAGATGCCTGACCCCATCCGAAAAGAACTATCCTGTACATAAGTTAGAGTTCCTAGCTTTGAAGTGGGCTATTGTTGACCAATTCCATGAGTACTTGTATGGGGCTAAAATACTAGTAAAAACTGACAATAATCCTTTGTCATATGTGCAGACCTCAGCTAAGTTGGATGCCACTGGCCATAGGTGGCTTTCTGCATTATCTACATATGACTATGCTCTCGAATACCGAGCAGGTCTGAACCACATAGATGCTGATGCTCTCTCCCAGAGGCCTGTTCCCCAGAATGATTGGGTCAGATTGGCAGAACCTGACATTCAGGCACTCTGCCAGAAGTTTGACAGGGAGGAACAAATGTCCACGGACGCAGTGGACTGCATGGTGGATTGCTTGGGATCCTCTGAGAATTGCATACCTGCTGCTTATTGCCACTTTTCTGCAATAGACATTGGTGCACTGCCTCAGCTGGACAATGACAGTATTCGGCGGGCTCAATCCCGCGATCCCATGATCAAAGCAGCTTTAGAAGCCCTCTATGCAGGAAAAGATGTGTCCAAATTACGCTCCACTGATTTGAGAACTGCACTGTTATACAAAGAAGGTCCTAAGTTGAAACTGATCAATAAACTGTTATACAGAGAAACAGTAGACAGAGGGGACAAATAGACAAACAACAACTAGTGCTGCCCACTGCCTTTCGAGACTCAGTACTGATGTCCTTGCACAACACATGGGACACCTTGGTATAGACAGAACACTTGACTTGGTGAGATCCAGATTCTATTGGCCTAAGATGGGGGCTGATGTGGAGCAACACATTCGAACTTGTAGTCGCTGCTTACAGAGGAAAGCTTTGCCCCAGAGGGCTGCCCCCCTTGTTAACATCACCACCAGTGCACCCATGGAGCTGGTCTGTATTGATTTTCTGAGTTTGGAGTCAGATCAAAGAAATATCAGTAATGTGCTGGTGGTCACTGACCATTTCACGAGATATGCCCAAGCTTTCCCACCAAAGACCAGAAAGCATCCACTGTGGCCAAAGTACTTGTAGAAAACTTTTTGTTCACTATGGGGCTCCACAAAGAATCCATTCTGATCAAGGGAGAGACTTTGAGAGTCATCTGATCAAAGAGATGCTTTCTCTGTGGGGAGTGGAAGTCCAGAACCACTCCTTACCACCCCAGGGGACCCACAGCCTGAACGTTTCAACCACACTTTGCTAGATATGCTAGGCACCCTGCACCCAAAGGACAAGCCTAGATGGAGCCAACAAATTAGCACCCTGGTACATGCTTATAACTGCACCAAAGTGATGCCACTGGGTTCTCCCCTACCGCCTGATGTTTGGAAGAAGCTCGACTACCGGTAGATGTGTGTTTTGGGGTCTCTCTGATGGGGTTCAAGCTGACAACTATTTACAGTATGTGCAAAGTTAAAGGCCCAGCTAACTCATGCGTACCAACTGGCTCAAACCATGGCTGCCAAAAGAAATCTGGCCAACAAAGAAAGGTATGCTAAAAGGTGAAAGCACAGGAACTCCAGGAGGGAGATCGGATGTGCTAAGAAATCTGGGACTGCATGGCAAACACAAGATTGCTGACAGATGGCACCATCTCCCTCACATTGTAGTGGGCAAACTAGATGATCTGCCAGTGTACAAAGTAAGGCCTGAGAATAATTCAAAAGATGTAAAACAATGCATAGAAATCATTTACTGCCCATTGGACAAATCTTGATTGAGTCTGAGCCCCAGAAGATGCCCCTCTGGACCAGTGACTAGAGCTGCTGCTACGAAAAGTTCAAGAAAGTCTGCACCTACAGAAGCAGAGTTAAAGTGTTCCCCTCCACAAGTCCCAGTTGAGCATGACTGTCAGTCCATATCAGAAGAAAGTGAGAGTGACTTTGAATACTATCCTTCTTATGAACTGAGTCAATTGTTTCGGGGCAATCCCCTAGTCAATACTGTAGACGAAGCTGGGCCTTCTGGACTGTCTAAGCCCCCAACTTCGTCCCTGGAGCCAATGCTCCCAGAAAGTGAAGTGCAAAGCATCAGATCAGATTAAATGGAATCATTGTGCATGGTTGAACTGTTTGAGTTTTCAGGGAAGGAAAATGATGGATTGGGGCAGACTGGTGATACACCAGAACAAGAAGAGTATTTTGAGTGCCCTGACAGTCCACTGCCAGTGTCCGAAAGCTCTCCATGCGAGCCAAATGTTGTGGACTCAGAAACTGTAACTCCTGGAGCTGAAAGTGCCCCAAGTTCTAGCCTCTCTACCCCATGGAGACTCCCCTGACAAGTGAGGACAATGCTGAAAATGAGGCTCAGAGTGCAGAGACTGTAACAGTTCCCCTAGAAAGACTGGTTGAGCTGTAAAGCCTGTGGTGCACCTCAGTTATGATTCCCTTGGGAGGCCTGTGGACTTGCCTCTCAATGTTGTCCATAAAGGAGTGTATGTGTCCCCGAGCTCATTGCCCAAACTAAGCGTCAGTGCTAACTCCAAGATACTTGTGTTGCCCTCTAAGTATGGTGCCCTTGCCCCGTCCAGCCCCAAGGTAACTGATAGGGAAGGGCCCCCTCTCTTCAGGTTTCATGTACAAGAGGTAATAACTTGAGTTATGGTACAATGTGTGTGTAATACTGTGTAAAGAGTGACGTACTGCAATGTTTCAGAAATGTGTTCTTGGTAAAATGATATATTGACTGATGATTACATGTGTGAGCCTAATGCAAATGTATATGGTTGCAGCTGAAACTTATGGGGGTACTTGCTTGATGCAGACGTCAAGCTTTCCCAGGCCAGGAAGGGTGTAACCCCCCTGCAAATGGGGTTTCCCAAAAGACTTCCAGGAGCTTGCTTGAATGCTCCAAGCCTGAATGGTGTTTGGTGTTTAAGCCATTTATCTGTGAGTGTTTTTAGAGCCTCTGGTACTGTCTCTTTAAGAGCTGTCTGCTTGCAGACATAATTAGTTTGTATGGGGGGACTGTGTGTTTCTTTGCTTGAGTACCACTCGAGCTGTTGCCAATTCACTCCATTTTGCAGTCACTAGAGTGCAAAGGGAACCTATCTGAAAGATGTAACTGTTTGCCAGAAATCATTTAGAGTAATAATGAAAATGCAGTTTGTCTAACCTGCTTTCTTTGCAGTCAGAACTGTGTTTGCCTAGTTCCCATTCTAGTTTTGAACTGCTGAACTGGACCAATCAGTGTGGGTTAAGGTAGCTCTAAAATGGTGCCTTGGACGAATCAGAACTTGGACTCGTAATCTGAGCCAGCCACAAGAGGATTGTATGGGCAGTGACTCTGGGAGATGTAGTTTGGACTTCGGCGCCTTTTTTGGACCAACGGGGCAGTCTATTGTGAGTGACAGCCAATCCAGCCAAGAACTGGGAGAAACTCAAAGGAAGTGCCCGGTTTTGTCCGCTGGAGTTTCAGTTGAGCTCTGGCAGTGAAGAGGGAAGGAGCCCTGTGTTTTTCGGTGTGCAGTTTTAGTTGGGAAACACGTGTAAGGCCCCGAGTTCTGGTCTGCAGCTTGTGTAACTGCTTGTTAGGACTGAATCCGTCCTGTGAAGAGAATCAAAGGATATCTGAAGAGTAGAAACCAGGCTCACCCTGTAGAAGACTGGAGAAATTGCTGAATTGCACTCGGTCTGTCAGGAACTGAATCTGCTGTGTGTTCTCCTGGGTATTGTGCAGTAATTGCGATCGGGATAGAGAAGCAGCCTGCCTGGTATAGTACTTTCTTTTTGCCATATAAATGTGTGAGGAGGCTTGTGCAGCTCAAGTGAATCCTACTGCCATTAAAGGACTTTTGCCTTTTGCAGTTTGCCATATAAGTGTGTGAGGAGTCGTGGAGCTCAAGAGTAGCCCTACTGACATTGAAGGACCCTATCTTGTTTGGAGGTCGTGAGTACTAATTCAGGTCGCTCCTGTTGAATTGCCACATTGAATCCAAATGGAATTACTGTACTGCTGACTGTTTAACTAATTTTCTTTTCTCTGTGTGAAAGGGCCCCTACCAGCTGCCACCGGTTTGGACTAGCCACTAGGGCTTGGGTACCCAGGGACAGTAACTGGTAGGGATAGGCCTATGCACAGAGCCATAGGTAGATGAGTAAAGTGATAAGCTAATTAACCTGATTCCCCTGTCCTTGTTATCCCTAAATAAATCAGAGCTGCTTGTTTCAGCAGAGTTATACTGCCTTAGGTATTTGTCTATGTTAAAGTATTGTACTGTGATTGTTGCACTGTATCTTATTTTACAGGAGGTCCCAGTGCCTGAACCAGTCCTGGGGGTAAGTGTATACTGTGAAGGTAATTCTGATATATTATGTGGGCCACTAGTGGGAAGAAAGGGGGGTTGCAGTGTCCCAGAGGGCTGTGACCAAGTTAGTTTAACTATTGCAAACCCTGACCTCTGGGTGGAGGCACCCGCCATCGGATCCAGGCCCCTCAACCTGTTAGTGGCAAATCAGGCAGGGATAGTAGCCCCTGGGATAGCACCATCTAGGGGTTACAGTAGCCTTTGCTCAGTGGTCCTTGGGTCACCCAGTCACCAGACACTTTTGTGCTGGTTGGTTCATTACATTACCTTTTGCTATGAGGAGCACAACAGGTCTGCCCCGGGGCTGGGTAGAGCTCACTCTACCAGAGCTGTCGCTGCTTCATTCGTGCCTCTGAAGCGGGTACCAGCAGCCGATATTTGTGCTGCCGCTACCTGGAGTTCTGTTTATACCTTTGTCAGGCATTACAGCCTTGACATAATTTCCAGATGCAGAGCAGGGTTTGGCCTCGCAGTTCTGCAAGGCCTGGTTTCCTGAGGGACCTTTCCTCTGTCTGTTATCAGGAGTTTTTCCTTTCCTGCTGTTCCTTTCCTTACTGTTCCCCCTACCAGGGGTTGTTATATGTTTATACTGCTTGAGAATCAGTCCTAATTGTGGTACCTGCTGCAAGAGCTTCCTCTCGAAGTAAGATAATACAGTTACGTAAGAACTTACCGTAACAGTAGATCTTTGAGAGAGGCTCTTGCAGCAGGTGTATTTCCTGCCCTCCTTCCTCGAGGGAACAGGTCCTTTTCAGGCTGGTCTTCCCGCCTTGTGAGGGAATCATCTCAGTTCATACTTCTGACTATTGCCTGTTACCTTCTCTCTGCCTGACCTCCCCCCATCAGGGCGTGCAAGAACTGGAGCACGTGAGGAACTCCTCCCTTATACAGGGTGACGCCGGGAGTGGAGCCAATGTCAGCGGGGGGCATTCCCACTTCGGTATTGCTGGATGGAAAAGAATGCAGAGAACCGCCGCTAGGTGGCGTCAGTCCTAATTGTGGTACCTGCTGCAAGAGCTTCTCTCGCAGATCTACTGTTACGGTAAGTTTTTATGTAACTGTACTTTTTTACGTAACTGTACTTTTCTGTCATATCCCCCTTTCCCTCCTTTCTTCCAGAGAGTACATATTTAATTCCTTAAGCCTTTCACCGTAAGGCTTCTGATGCAGCCCTTGCACCATTTTGGTTGCCCTCCTTTGTACTTTCTCCACCCTATCTATGTCCTTGCAGAACAACTTTGCTGCTGGGTGTTTTTGTGTAGCTTTTAAAGTTTTCAAGATAGTTAGATTTGTTTGGCATGTGTGCAGATGCGCTTACCTACAGCAGATGTTTTTTTTCTCTCCCCAAGTGAACACTCAAGTAGACATGTCAAACTAACGTAAATATCTTGAAAACCATACATGTTACAATACACAACCAGTGTCAAAAATTGTTCACAATAAAACAACCTTTACAATGAGGGTAGTCACCAAGCTGAACTCTGTATAGTTTTTAAAGTATAGCCATCTCTGCTGCTGTATTGTAAAGCAGTGCTCAGCTACATCAATGTCACATGAGACAGGATGCATTGTAGGTGCAAGAAAAGCAATAAACTTAATTAAGATGGAGATTCCATAAAGCTAGTAGGTAATTTACGAAAAACTCCTGATAACAGACAGAGGAAAGGACACACTAGGACTTCATAGACAAATCAAAACACTCTGCACAACATATGTTTTTACAAATTCTGAGTGTACTACTCCTTTAAGTCTTTTTTGGCCCAGGCCATCCTGAGGATTTTGTCCTTGGTTGGATATCTCAGGAATTTAATGATTATAGATCTGGGGGTGCGCCTTTTTGGATTTTGATGCCACTGCTCTATGCACCCACTCAATCTCCAAATCAAAATCCTTCTTCGGTGCGAGGTCTTTACCCTACTGGGTCAAAATGTCATATGCTATTAAGCGTACAACAAAATCCTGAAACTACAACATTGCAGTATAGAACAGTGAGAGGGTGCAATACTGTGAATGGTTCTGTGCACTGTGCTGCACCCTCTCACTGTCTGAGGCAGAGGATATTACCTTTGTTGGGACGGGCTTCCACTGAGCAGCTGCCATAGCTCAAAGGGAAGAGTTACTGGCAGAGACAGAAGCAGGCAGAGCATTTGGGACTGGGTTTCATTCCTGGTCCCAGATGCATGAAACATTTTCTTTTTTTCATACTTTGCACAATATTTACTGAAACGCCCCTGGAGTTAAGTATTTTAGTTGGGGGGTTCGGGGGCAGAGCCCCCCGCATGAATAAATAAAGGCTTATGCTGCATTCATTATATCACGCCGTTCTGGCAACACAATATATGCACGCAGCATGATGTCTTCTGACATTATGACCCTGTGCCGTTCTTTACGGAGCTAGCATGTTAAAATAAAAACTCCATGTCATCCTGCTCGGCTCCCTCTGGAAAACCAAATAACCGAATGTTGTTTTGGTGAGAATGGGCCTTAGCATCCCCAGCCCAAAAGGTCATTTCTCTCTCGTCGGTACAAGTAGGCTAGTGATCTTCCATAGGCCATGTGTTCGTCCTGTATAGTACTGACATGGGTCTCAGTGTCCGTAGTGTGCTGTTCGATCTTTCTTAAATCATTTCTGATGCCCATCACTATATTATCTATTTTGTGCAGCAAGCAAAGAATGGTTTGGTTATTGGCTCAGCTCTGGAGGGATCCTGCTGTAATCTCCTTATTTACTGACCGAGCTGGAAGCACATAGGGAAGCATGAGATGGCGCTGGGCTAGGGCTTCTAGGCCTCTCAGCCAGCAACTTGTTTTTCTGCTGGTAATTATATTTGTTCGCTGTTTTTTTCGGACCTCCCATATTCCTGAAACTGCGGGATGTTCTGCCGATGAAGGTTTGACTCGGAAACTGCTGTTTAGGTAGTCGATGGCGGATCTACTATAAAATCTAGACAGTCAGTCTCCTGAACACCATAAGCCCGAGTTTAGGAGACTGACTGTCAGAAGACCGACATGGTCTTAGTGCAATGCAGGAGACAAGCCCCCCGCACTCCCCATGTGAGGGGCTCTGCCCCCTGCACTTCCCATAACTAAAATAACCAACTCCGAGGAGAAGCGGACCTCGGAGTAGGTGAAACAAATTACGGGGTGGCAAAAGAGTGCTGCACCAACATTCTCATCCCAGAACAGAACCCAGGTCTGATGCACCATGCTGGCCAAGCAGATAGTGGCTTAGCCCTCCATGCCATGGGAGCAGCTTGGCCAACCTCAGAATTTTCCCCTCCCTTGTGGTGCCCGACTATGGGTAGGGTAGCAGTTTATCACATCCGCTACCTTACCCCTGTCAGCACCAGCTTCTGTCTGTCGGGCAGGTGTGTGTCAGGCAGCCGAACTCAGGATCCTGAATGTCGGGGATTCCGAGTGTCATCAATTAATAGTGATACCGTTCATGGCTGTTGATTTAACCGCTGGGTATTAGGAGCTCTGATCTAAGCTGCCATTCAGGATGCTGACGTCACCGGAAGTCAGTGGTCAATGTATTGCAATGTGATTTGAACTTGTACTCTTAACTTGGTCATTTTTTAATGTCAGCATGGCCTTTTTGGGACCTCACCTCATGAGCAAGGCAGGTGAATTTTTTCAAATCCGTCCTGAGAGGTGATTTAGCGTCACTCCTTGAAATTACCTTTCAGGTGAAATTTTGAACATTTTCACCTACCAAGCTCATGAGGTGGGGTCATAAGAAGACTATGTTGAAAATGTGGGGTCAGAAGATTTAAAAAACAACAAAATTATGGAGGTACATTGAAATTTTTCAATGCTTACTTATAACTTTGGTAATTTTCAATATTGTCATCTCAAAATTTCAACATAGCCATTTTTAGGTTGCTTGCACGCATGTGCAAGAAACATAGTGCCATCGTCGGAGATTTCGGTGTGTCACCTCTACTCAATTCAGTCAGTGTGCTGGCAAGTGGCGACCCCTGTAAGCCAATGCATTTTGGAGCTGTCTATGACACGCTCCAAAATGCAGTGGCATACAGTTGAAAGGGGGAGCTACGCTTCAGTGAGCACCGATAAGAGGCTGCTCACGCCAGCTCCCCCCCCTGCAGGCGTCACGTGCCCCTGCGCACTGTATAGCCGACGGGTGCCCAATCCCATCGGCTGAGCTGCGCCCCCCAGTAGTAGGTGCCACGCTGAGCCCACCCCAGCATGGCAAGCAGTCCTATGGCCGACGGGGTGCCCAATCCCTGTCGGCTGAATGCCCCAGTGTCTCTTGTGCCACGCTGATCCCACCCCAGCATGGCAAACGCCCCACGACGTTTTTTTTTTTGAAACCTGTAAACGAAAGCGGTCCAGCGGCGCGTCTCCAACCCCCCTTCCCACAACCCGCACCCACCACTGCGCACCCAGCCTCCCCACCCCCTCACCCCATACTTACCTCCGGACTCCAGTGCGGCAGTCTTGGTGGACGGGAACCGTCTGCACTCTTCAAAGCCGACCGCGAACTGAGAAATGCCGGTAAGCTGTATAATGGGCTAGATAGGGGTTTCAACTTGTTGCATCTCTCAGGCATTTTGGGAATTTTTACCAAATTTTCAACATGGGGTTTTGGGACCCTTCTCATGAATGATGTCACTGTCATGGCGTTATTCGGGCCCGAAGGGTGATTTCACGATAGCGACTGTGCGAGTGACTGCGAAATCACCCTTCAGGCCTGAATACTGCCATGACAGTGACATCATTCATGAGAAGGGGTCCCAAACCCCATGTTGAAATTTGTGCCAAAATTCCAAAATGACTGTTTACGAGCATGGTGCGCAGTTCCTCATGAGCTCGTAAGTTCATGAAATTTCAATATTTTCACTCCAGATTTTCAACATTGCCATTTTACCACACCTTCTTATGAGTAGTACAGCTGTCATTTCTCACATCTCACCCAAAATGTGTTTCCGCCCATATAGCGCCAGAATGGCGCGTCGTACTGCGAAATCAATGTACAAGGACAAATTAATAAAATCACAGTGACACTGTTCATGAGCAGAGGTCTTAAAATGGCTATGTTGAAAAATTCAATGAAAAAATTCCTAAAAATGACTGTTTCTGGCGTCGTTGCACAGTTCCTACACACGCTCGTAAGTTTGAATTTCAATATTTTCACTCCAGATTTTCAACATTGGCATTTTTACACCTCCTCATGAGCAGTACAGCTGTCATTTTCACATCCTGCCCAAAACATGTTTCCGCATGTAACGACAATGGCGCCGGTCGGTATCTTGAACTCAATGTATGGGACACATTAAGAAAATCACAGTGACACTGATCATGAGCAGAGGTCTTAAAATGCCTGTGTTGAAAATTTGGTGAAAATTCCTAAAAATGACTGTTTCACGAGTGTCGTTGCACAGTTCCCCATGCCTTCGTGGGTTTGCAATTTTCAATATTTCCACTCCAGATTTTCAACATTGCCATTTACCACACCTCCTTATGAGCAGTACAGCTGTCATTTTTCACATCCTGCCCAAAACGTGTTTCCGCCCATGTAGCGCACAATGGCGCAGTCGGTGTGCAAAACTCAATGTATGGGACACATTAACAAAATCACAGTGACACTGTTCATGAGCAGAGGTCTTAAAATAGCTATGTTGAAAATTTGGTGAAAAAATTCCTAAAAATGACTGTTTTACGAGCGTGCATTGCGCAGTTCGTACGCACGCTCATAAGTTCGCAAATTTTCAATATTTGCACTCCAATGACTTCCAAATACCTAAACAGCACATAGAAGCAAGCAACATTCGGCATTGACAAATGCTTGTTTAATACCACCACATGAAAGTGACACCTGTCATGATCGTAACATCAAGCATAAGCAGGACCCAGTACAACAGCAAAGCAAGCAGCGAACATTCGGCATTGACAAATGCTCATTAAAAATTACACGAGGCTCACAAGATGAATCCAAAAATGGCACCTGGAATTTCCTCGATGCTGATATCACCATTTTATTTTTGAGTTTTGAATATTTAAATAAGAAATAACTAAAAACAAAGTTTCTGGAGACACAGTCTCCTGCCTCCAAACATTTTACAGGGATTGCCATCCTCCAGTTGAAACTACAGTGCGATAAGCAGTGGTGTCATAATAACTGTGTTGGAGTAACTTCACATTCTCATCTGCCATGTTTTGTCTCGGCAAATGTCTGTTTAACTCCACCAAATACTTTACTTTCATTGCCATGGACTCTTGAAGCCCAGCCCCCAATGTATCATGTAAGTCCTGTTTTGTACTGGATATGTAAAGCAATTTGTGAATGAAAGACATCATACAAAATATGGATTGTGTTGTACTGTCTCTTATGACTCCTATCCCCCCCCCACACACACACACCATGGAGATGTGCGACCTCGGCTCCTGACAAAACATTAAATGGCTTACCCAACAGTAAAAGAAGAGAAAAGGATGGTCTCATGCCCATTTGCAGCCAGCTGAGATGCGAGGAAGATGCAGATGAGAATCATTTAGGGTTTGCCTCTTGTGTTTTTCTTAAAATAAATCTTCTCTCCCTGAAAAGTTAAAAAAAAAAAAAAAAGAAATAAAAAAAAGCCCAGCTCCCATGAGTGAAGGCCCTGGTGCAAGGTCTGGTCTCTCTTTCTCATTCTATGGATGGTGGCAGAGCACTGGTTGCCGTGGAGACGCCACTCATAACATATCCATTATCAATGACATGCCAGTGATCTCAAAAGAAGTTCCTGGCATGCAGTGTTCCAAGCTCTCAGGAATAGAATCTTCCATGACTTCTTAGCCTTTTTCCTAGCCAGCTTCCCAGGTCTAGGGCAGCTGTGTGTAAGATACTCTACAAAATTTATTGATTTGAAAATTGGTGACCGGGACCAAGGCTCATTTCCAGGTGTGACCTGGGGGAAGGAAACAGGGGATGCAGAATACATAACACTGATAAAGTTCAGTTACAATAAAATGCAATCAGAGAACAGGAGTCAATTACATGAGTAAGTACAACAATAAACTAGCAACAAAATCAGGTGTTTCAACTATACCTACACTGAGGTAAAAGACAAATGCAATGGAAGCAGTTAGGTAGGGGGGAAAACAAGAGTGGGGGGTAGGGAAGGAGTTTCAGCTGGTACCTGAGGGAGGCAGGGGACTCGGGGAGGCAGTGAAGCGGAGGCAGGACGTGGGTTGCTTTCAGAGTGAAGGAAGATGACAGGAAAAGGCTGATTGCCCAGCAAAGGAGCAGGGATGAGTAATGGTGAAGGTGCAATCATCCCTAAAGTCAAGGGAGCAGGAGACAGAGGAGATGGGGGAGAGGAGTGAGGAGAGGTAAGAGGGGATGGACCCAAAGCAGTGCACATGAATGAGGCACAGGGATTCCAATGACATGAGGGTAGGGGAAGAATGGATAAGGAGGAGTAAAGTGAGCAATGATAAGTACGAGAGGGGAAGTGGGTAGCAGTGCGGTAGAAGGAGTTTCAAAGGGTGTCCAGTCTGGCCAGGGAAGTGGAGAGAGAGAGAGAGGTAACATAGACCATGTCCGCATAGTCAAAGACCAGGAGCTCCATTTTGGTGACAAGTTCATGGTGTGCCTGTGGAGACAGACGGTATGGTACAAGGCACCGAGTTTAGGGCAGAGCTCAGCTTGGATGGCACCAACATGGGCAGGGAAGTCAAGTCTGCTGTCCATCCACACACTGAGGTATTTGAAGGACTGAACCATTTCTAGAGGGGTGCTATTCAAGGTGGAGAGGATAGGCAGAGTTGGGATTCTAACCAATTGTAAGCCCCTTACAAATGGGGGTTCCCGAAAAGTCTTCCTTGAGCTTGCCTAAATGCTCACTGCCAGGCTGGTGTCCCGCGTTTTAGCAGTTTAAATGTGATTGCCAGAGAGTGCCTGTATTGCCTCTGTGCGCTGTCTCTTTAAGAGCTGCCTGGATTGCAGTCATAAGTAATCTGAGAGGGACCTCTGTTGAAAGATGTAACTATTTGCTGAAAATCATTTAGAGTGATAATGATAATGCAGTTTGTCTAACCTGCCTTCTTTGCAGCAAGGACTATTTTGTTTATCTCCACTATCTTGGTCCTGGACTGTGAATTGGACCAATCAGATCTGGTGGGACCAAAGAAACCTCGAGGTATAGGGAACGCTTAGCATTGGCTCCCAGTTCGTATTGATAAAAACTGCTTAGGGCAACTGTTATTTATCCTTTGTGGTAGTAATAAACAAGTTTATTACTCTTATGCAACGTGTCTGTGATTCCTTGCATTCCCATTATTGCCCAGAACCTGAGAGTGAGGTTTAGACCTCCTGACAGCTGTGTATTGAAAGTTGGTCGTGATTTGGTTCCCCACTGTGTGAACTGTGTTCTGCTTGCTGGTACCGTAGAATCCTTCACATGTAAATGTGCTGTGTATTGAAAGTGGGTCGTGATTTGGTTCCCCACTGTGTGAACTGTGTTCTGCTTGCTGGAAGCTTTATCCAGCCTAATCGGACTGAATCTGCGTTCATTTCCATTCGGCCTGGGCCATGCCATGCTGGCCCTGCCAGACTACCCCACTGCACAGAGAAAGCCACCAACGAGAGACCTGCCTGGGGATCAGCCCACTGCTCCACACTTGAACAGGAATGACGCCTCAGCGAATCGTGTGGGCCCTGCTTCTCCTGGCACTCCGGATTAACCACCTGCTGTCTCGATTTTCATCCAGCCTGTGTCCAGTCTTGGGTATTGTGAGTAATCATCAGGGTAGCTCCCTGCAACAACAGCCTAATCTAAAAGTGTGTCATCTGATTGTCTTGTTTTCTTTTCACAAACTGAGCCCTCCGGCTCCGGATTATAAATAGTGCGTGTTGTGCATGTTGTTTTTCTTCCATCACAGGGCCCCAACCAGCTACAAGGTTCCTGGCTAGCCCACCATTTTCCATCTGGGTACCCAGAGTGTGTGACTGTTTATGGACCCTGAAGTGCATGCATAACTGTTTGATTGATACAGCCTTTAAGCAAATTAACCTGATTATGCCCCTCCCTTGTTCAAGTCCCTTAAATAAATTAGATCTAACTCTTCTTTGCATTTACCCTGACTGTGGTTCCAGTTTATGCAAGAGTACTGTTGTTATTTGCTGTGTATAACCTTGTTTTAAAGGGGGTCCCCAGGGCTGGACCAGAGGAAAGCCCTGGTGGTAAGTGCAAACAGTGTGGGTACTTGTGTGGTGTATCAGGCGTATTGTGAAACTGATTATTGTGTATTGTTCCGGCCACTAGTAAGGAAAGAGGGGGGTTACAGTGTCCCAGAGGGTTGTGCCCAGGTTAGCTTGACCACTACCAACCCTGACCTCCGGGTGGAGGCACTTGTTTCAGAACTCAGGCCCCTTAACCTGCCACCAGCCAAGCAGGCAGGGGTAGTAGCCCTTGGGATCGCGCCACCTAGGGGTTACATTTTGGGGGCTCACCGCTGGGATTTTGTGCCTTCTAGTGGCCAAAAATTACGAATTATTGTTACAGATTAATGGCTACCCCAGTATAAATGCCTGTACACCACTTGGTGGGGTGGTGTAGTGGGCAGGAGATCGACCCCTCAAAATGCTCTGCTTATACTGGATATTCCCCTGGGTACCAGTAAGGACACTGTAGAGGGAGCACTCTCCAAAGTTGAATGTTTAAAAAACCCTGTGGAGGTGGGTCGACAGGATGATTTGATCGCCCAAACTTTCATAGCCTTTGTAGAGTATAGTGACCTCATGGACAGCTTTAAAGTGCCACAGACTATTGCCCCAGAATGGGCTCTAGCTGCCTGGAGAGTGATAACAAAAGACAGTAAAGACCCCTGGGAGGATGAGCTCCCACCATTATCTGAGACTTTTAAGGAGAAATTTGCTAAGTTGTTGCTGGAGGAAGGGAAAACCGTAGAGAACTTTAAGAAACTATTCCTGCCACCTGTGGGTGTTCCTTCCCCAACACCCCCTCCCACTCCAGCACCTGTTACTGCCCCACCTTCTGTGCCTGTACCAATGCTGGCCCTTATATCTGTGCCTGCCACTAGTCACGACTCCTACTGAAGGCTGAGAATCTTCTCGGGCACCTTCCCCCCTCCCAGGGGGAGGATGACTGGGAGACCTGGATAGACTATGTTGCCCCCTTGGTACCCGAGTGGCAGTGTGCAGAGGCTGAGAAGCGGAACAGAGTCATAGAAAGTTTGAGGGGTCCCACCCTCGAAGCCATTACATTTTTGAGGTCCACAAACCCTGATGCAACTGCTCAGAAGTACCTGTCTGCACTCGAAGGCAATTTTGGGAGCATTGAGTCAGGGGAGACTTTGATGTGGAAATTCCGAGGTACCAAACAATGGAAGGAGAAAGTTTGTCTGCGTACGTAACTCGTCTAGAAAGAGCTTTGCAGAAAGCTTACCGGAAAGGTGGGGTAGCCACCAGTGACTTGAACCACATGAGATTGGGGCACATACTGCAACATACAAAGCATTTTAAACTGCAGATCATCCAGTTAAGGCTCCAGAATAGGAGAGGTAACCCACCTGACTACTGTGACTTGATAAAAGAACTCTGGGAGGTTGAAGAGAGAGATTGTAATTATGGGGTGAGTGCAGCTCAAGTGATCATGGCACCAGAAGGCAAATGGAGACCACTAAGGGTGTCCCGCTGTGGGCTAAACGGTGAGGAGAGGAGTTGCTGAAGGAAGTCAGAAAGGTACAACCGGATGTTCTCACTGAGGTATCCCCTGTTGACAAAGACCCTGGCCCCTGTCAGGACATGACTGCCATGGAGGTGGGGGTGCATCCTCAGGCATCCGCTACTGAGGGTGGCTTTTCGGCTGAGCTCAAGGAATTGACTACCACCCTAAAGGAACTTTTGAGACATGGCACACTATCAGCAGGAACCAGATCACAATCTCCCATTGGTGCTCCAGCGTTCCCTGTAATGCTGTCTCCAAGGATGCCCTGAGAGCCTGTCATTTGTCACATTTGCGGCAAGGATGGTCACATGAAGAGGGAATGCCGTTCTCAGAGGGACTTAGAGAGAGAGTGGTGAACCGGCTTCAAGGGGAGTTTCAGAAACTGAATCAGTGGTCAAGGGGTGCATGAAATGATCACAGTGAAGGCTTCAGAAACCCTAACTCAAATTTCTTTGTGGCTAAATCGTCTGTCCAGGCCTCTGCTGCTGTTCCTCCCGACTGGTCCAAAATAGTGAGCCCTTCAATGGAGACTACTGTGGTTGTGAATGGTATTCCTACTTGGGCTGTGCTTGACAGTGGGTTGCAAGTGACCACTGTATTTCAGGACTGGTATGACACATACTTATCTGATATGCCATTACAATCCCTGGAAGGCCTACATGTGTGGGGGCTGAGCGACAAGTCTTATCCCTACGTAGGATATGTCCGCCTTTGGTTGTCTTTTCCTGCAACTGTAACTGGTGTGGAGGAGCAAGTAGTGATATTGAGCCTAGTGTGTCCCCCCACCAGACTGTAATTGGAACAAACGCCCACATGTTTGGGAGGCAAGCACAACTCTGTCACAAGAAACAAGGCTGATGGACTGGAAGGACTCTAAGAATTCCGGCTCTAATCAAGAGGGCCTATGACTTGCAACAAAAACCCGAGGAAGTAGACCAGGATGAACTGGTGGGGATCGTGTGGAAGAAGGATCCCGATTCAATGGTACTGGCCCCTAACATCCAGTGTACCATTCAAGGGGAGGTCCGTCTCCGGAAAGATGTCAAGAACAAAATACTGACGTTGGATGCACCAGGCAATGGAAAATTGCCAGAAGGATTATTGGTCAAGCCCAGCATCTTGTCTGCTCATGCCCATGACTACGCATGATGAGTGATGGTTCAGATTCACAGTGTGTCAGATCGGGAGATCCGGGTGAATAGAGGGTGCACCCTAGCTACAGTACACTGCGTCGACGCTGCAGTGTTGCCCAGCAACAAGCACCTTGGCAAGAAGGAGAGAGTGACCCCAGACCTGTTTGGCTTTGGTGACTCCCCATTGCCAGCTGAATGGAAGACTAGAATTAGCAAGGAACTTGCCCAGAGAGACCAAGTGTTTTTGTTGAAGGAATAGGATGTGTCCAGGGTGCGGAGCATCACATATGCCTACATGATGAACGGTCATTTTGAGAGAGATCCTGATGCCTAGCCCCAGCAGACATAGATGATGTGAGAAGACACCTGCAGGAAATGCTCACTGCTGGTGTGATATAAGAATCCAGGAGCCCATACGCCTCGCCCATTGTGGTTGTGTGTAAGAAGAATGGATCTGTGAGGATGTGTGTTGATTATTGAACCCTGAACTGGCGGACCATTCCAGACCAATACACTATGCCTCGTAAACAAGATGCCCTGGACTGCTTGAATGGGAGCAAATGGTTCTCAGTGTTGGATCTTTGCAGTGGATACCACCAGATCCCAATGGCCCCGGAAGACCGTGAGAAAACAGGCTTCATCTGTCCATTGGGGTTCTACGAATTCCTGAGAATGCCACAGTGGATATTGGGCTCCCCAACCACCTTTCAGCGACTGATGAAACGTGTGGTGGGAGATATGAATTTGCTGGAATGCCTGGTGTACTTGGACGATGTCATTGTGTTTGGGAGTACCTTACAGGAGCATGAGAACCGACTGTTTAAAGTCCTAGACCGACTGGAAGACTTCGGCCTGAAGCTGTCCATTGACAAGTGCCAGTTTTTCCAAACCTCCGTGAAGTATGTGGGGCACATAGTATCTACAAAAGGGATAGAGACTGATCCTAGTAAGGTTGAAGCACTGACTACTTGGCCCTAGCCCCATAATCTGAAAGAACTACGTTTCCTGGGGTTCTGTGGCTACTACCGCAGGTTCATAAAAGACTATTCCAAGGTGATTCGCCCACTCTTGAACCTTACCCAGGGTTACCCTCCTACCACTCGTAAATACAAAAAAGGGTCCGTTAAAGAACCAGAAAAAGTATACTTCCGCCCAGGTGAACTCTTTGGGCCCCGCTGGACGCCCGACTGTGAAGCAACCTTCCATGAGATCATATACCAGCTCACCCACTCCCCCATTCTCACCTGTGCTGACCCCACCAAGCCCTATGTGCTGCATACGGACGCTAGTCTGCAGGGTCTAGGAGTGGTGCTGTATCAAGACCATGAGGGTGGCCTGAGACCAGCAGCTTTCACCAGTAGGAGCTTGACCCAGTCCGAACGAAACTGCCCTGTGCATAAGTTGGAGTTCCTTGCGCTACAATGGGCCATCATTGACCAGTTTCATGAATACCTCTATGGGGCAAAGATATTGGTGAAGACTGAAAATAACCCGTTGACCTATGTACGGACTTCAGCTAAGTTAGATGCCACTGGGCACCGGTGGCTTTCTGCATTATCAACCTATGATTATGCTGTCAAATACAGACCTGGCCTGAATCATATTGATGCTGATGCCCTATCACGAAGGCCCACTTCCAAGAGTGATTGGGTCAGGCTGTCTGAACTTGACATTCGAGCATTGTGCCAAAAGTTTGATAGAGGTGAACCGATGTCTGCGGACACAGTGGACTGTTTAGTAGATTGCTTGGGCCCTTCTGACACCTGCATACCAGCTGCTTATTGCCACTTCTCTGCTCTAGATATTAGTGCACTACCTCAATTTGACAATGACAGCATTCAGTGGGCTCAATCCCAAGATCCTGTGATTCAGCCAGCACTTGGTGCCCTTCGTGTGGGGAAAGATGTGTCTAAGTTACGTTCCACTGACTTGCGAACTGCTTTATTGTTTAAAGAAGGCCCCAGATTGAAGTTGCTCGATCAGTTATTGTATAGAGAGACAGTAGATCATAGTGACAAAGTAGACAAGCAACAATTGGTCCTGGCCACAGCCTTTAAAGATTTGGTACTGAGGTTCCTCCACAATCACATGGGGCACCTTGGTATTGACAGAACCCTTGACCTGGTACGATCTCACTTCTACTGGCCCAAAATGGGGGCCGATGTTGAGCACCATGTAAAGACTTGTAGTCACTGCCTGCAAAGAAAAGTCCTGCCTCAGAGGACTGCCCCCCTTGTTAATACAGTATTACTACCAGCACCCCCATGGAACTAGTCTGCATAGACTTCTTGTGTTTAGAACCTGATCAGTGGAACATTGGCAATGTGTTAGTGGTTACGGATCATTTCACACGGTATGCACAAGCTTTTCCCACCAAAGATCAAAAGGCATCTACCGTGGCCAAGGTGCTAGTGGAAAATTTCTTCGTCCACTATGGTGCCCCCCCAGTGGATCCACTCTGACCAGGGCAGAGACTTTGAGAATCAACTAATCAAAGAAATGCTCTCTCTATGGGGGTTGCGAAAGTCAAGAACCACCCCCTATCACCCGCAGGGAGACCCTCAACCAGAACATTTTAACCACACCCTTCTAGACATGCTGAGCACCCTCCACCCAAAAGACAAGCTTAAATATAGCCAGCAGATTAGCACCTTGGTACACGCATACAATTCAAGGTTTTATTTAACTTAAAAAATTGATTAGCGTTTTGCTCATAAAAGTGCTAAAACATTGTGAAAATGCATAGCACTTGCCTCACTGTGTTTAACAAACATAACACTTGTAGAAAACCTATATAAATACTTTCTGTACAGTTAGCATTGTCCCAAGAAAAAAACTGCTAATCAGTTATTTAAAACCCTGCAATTGCACGAAAAATGATGCTACTGGGTTCTCCCCCTACTGCCACATATTTGGGAGAGAGGCCCGGCTGCCAGTTGATGTCTGTTTTGGGGTCTCTCCAGATGGGGTCTGAGCTGAAAACTACTTGCAATATGTACAAAAACTGAAAGCTCAATTGAACCATGCCTATCAACTGGCCCAGACAATGGCTGCCAAGAGAAATCTAGCCAACAAAGAGAGGCTGATAAAAAAGTAAAGGCTCAAGAGCTTCGACCTGGAGACCATGTGTTGTTAAGCAATTTGGGACTGCATGGTAAACACAAAATTGCTGATCAGTGACACCATCTTCCTCATGTAGTAGTTGGAAAGTTGGATGATTTACCTGTGTACAAGGTGTGCCCAGAGAACAACTCCAAAGCTGTCAAGACCATGCACCGTAACCACCTGCTACCTATCGGCCAAGTCATGATTGAGGCTGAACCCCCAGAAATTGAGCCCCCTGGGCTGGTGACTCGTGCTACTGCAAGAAAGAGACAGAGTCACCCTTCCCCAGTGGTCACAGATTTAAGGTTTCCTCCGCAGCAGGCCCAGAATGATAGTGACTGTCAGTCCACTTCTGACGAAAATGAATATGACCATGCCTATTACCCCTCTTATGAACTGAGTCAGCTGTTTCGAGGTAACCCTCTGATAAATTGTGGGGATGAAGCTGGGCCTTCTGGACTGCCTTACCCCCCAGCTTCGTCCTTGGAGCCAAAGCTCCCAGAAAGTGAAGTGCAAAGTATCACGTCTGAAGATGTTGAGTCTCTGTGTATTGTGGAACTGTATGATTTGCCTGAAGAAGGGGCTGAAGGTTTGAGTCTTTCTGGTGACATACCAGAACTTGAGGAACACTGTGAGAGTGCTGGCCACACCCATTCAGTGCCTCAAGCTTGATTGTGCCTGAGCCTTCACAAAATGAGTCAAGTGTTGTAGAAACAGAGCCTGCAGGGCAAGGAACCGGTAGTGCCCCAAGTTTGGATGCTCCCACCCAGGCAGAGGCACCCCTCATAAGTGACAAGAGTCCCCAGACCAGTGCTGAGAGTACAGAGACTGTAGTTGTCCCCCTCAGAAAGACTGGCCGAGCTGTCAAGCCAGTATTGTGTTTCAGCTATGATTCTCAGGGGAGGCCTGTGGACTTGCCTCTCCATGTGGTGCAGAAAGGTGTTTATGTCTCACCAAGCTCAATGACCAGATTGAGCTTGACAGCCAACTCCAGGTTACTTGTCTTTCCCTCTCTCCATGGTGCCCCTGCCCCCTCTAGCCCCAAGTTAGCTGATAGGGAAGGGCCCCCTCTTGCATTGTTTAAGATACAAGAAGTTATTACCTGATTCAGTATAGTAATGTTCAACTGACTTGTGTGAAATATGCCTAATGTATTGTCAGAATGGACAAAGTATTGGGAAATGTAGTGAATACGTATAGTAAAGTAATAAGTTTATATTAACTGATGCATGATGGTACAGACCTGACGCGACTGCGGATTGGACCAATCAATTCTGGTGGGACCTAATATGGAGCCGGACTACAGGAGCTGTCTGGAGTCAAAATCTGTAGGAATTGTAGTTTTGGGCTTTTGGTGCCTTTTTGCACCTGAAAGGGGAGCCTTCGTTGTGACTGACAGACAGATCAGCCAACCAAACCTTTTGGATTCTGGGGAAAATCCCATGCTTTCTGTCAGTTGAGTCAGATCTAAGCTGGGAGCTGAAGAAGCAACATGCTTGAGACAGTCAAGCAGCTGTCTGAGTAGTTTCACGCGGGAGAACTGTGGAAAGGCCTGAGTTGTGGCCTGCATGTCTGCCTGCTGCCCCTGAGAGGGAGAGAAGATAAATATTTTGGACTAAATCCAAGTTTGTGAGAATGAAGTAAGCCACTGATTTTTTTACCAGGTTCATACCTGAAGAAGACCGAAGATTTTGCTGAATGCGATCGGCCTGTCAGGATTTCCAGCTGCTTTTTTTATATATTTATTTATTTAAAATTTTGGTGACCGGGTAGGCCCACTGAGCACCGAAGGTCCCTTTTTCAGGGGCAACCCGGGATAACAATACATATTTTCATACAGAGAAAGACTTGGGTTACAGAGTAGTTTCAGGTGCGTGAGCAGGTTACAGCCATGGTTATCATCATGCATCAGTCCTTACAAATATGTTGACAGTAGAATTAATAAAAGGTGCAGAAGAAATGTAATTTTACATGGTAAGCTCATTGTTTCTACTGGCATGGTTCAGTGGAAGGTTAGCTGTGGTACTATGTCTAGAGGGAAGCACCGTGGAACCTGATGAGGTGCTTGGAGGATCTGGATATTAGGAGGATAGAAGCAAGTGGGGGGGGGTCATGAGCCGTGGCAATGACAAGTGCTAGTATCAGATATATAGGCTTTGAGTCTGGTGCGGAAGTTCATCAGTGAGGAAGCTTCCTGCACTAGGGGTGGGAGTTTGTTCCACAGGTAGGGGGCTGAGTAGGAAAACGACCTGCCGCCAGCGTTAGTCCTGACTCTGGGAACTTCAAGCAGTGTACATCCAGATGTCCGTAGGCTCCTGGGGTTATGTTTGAGTGTGATAGTTCCAGCGATGCTGGGTGGAGCTGAAGGGCTGAGTAGCTTGAAGGTCAAGTAGAGCAGGGGGTAGTGGAGATGAGAGGTCAGCGAGGGCCAGCATAGCTGGGCAAGTGTGTCACAATGGTGCCTTCCTGAGTGATTCTGGATAGCAAACCGGGCTACCTTGTTATACAGGATTTGCATCTTGGTGACCTCCTGCTTGGCCATGCCCAGTAAGATCGGGGCAGCGTAAGTCAGGGTGGGGAGGAGGACACTTGTGGCGATTGAGGTCCTGGCCTCAGGGATGAGCAGATCTTTTAGCCGGTACAGAGTACCAAGTTTGCGGTGTATGGTCTTGGTGACCTGATCCATGTGGTTCCTGAAGATAAGGCAATGGTCCAATGTTAGACCTAAGTATTTTAAGGAGAGCACAACCTCAATGTCGTTTCCTGAGACAGCAGTGAGCTGCAGAGATTTAGACCTGTCATGTCCAGGGGCGTTGTGTCCGAATAGCATCGCCTTAGTTTTGCCTGCATTTAGGACCATTCTATTTGCTCTCAGCCAGGCCTCGAGAGATGCTAGGTAGGCTTGGAGAAGGGGACCTAGAGCTGCAATGTTATCTAGGGATCGGTTGATGCGTTTGAATCCCCAGTTTGTGCAGAGACTTTGCGATCATGACCAGAGAGAGGTTTGTCTGGTACAGTAGAATTTCCTTACATGTAAATGTGCTGTGTATTGAAAGTGGGTCATGATTTGGTTCCCCACTGTGTGAACTGTGTTCTGCTTGCTGGTACCATAGAATTCTTTACATGTAAATGTGTTGTGTATTGAAAGTGGGTCGTGATTTGATTCCCCACTGTGTGAACTGTGTTCTACTTGCTGGAAGCTTTATCCAGCCTAATCGGACTGAATCCGCGTTCATCTCCATTTGGCCTGGGCCATGCCACGCTGGCCCTGCCAGACTACCCCACTGAACAGAGAAAGCCACCGACGAGAGACCTGCCTGGGGATCAGCCCCCTGCTCCACACTTGAACAGGAACGATACCTCGGCGAATCGTGTGGGCCCTGCTTCTTCTGGCACTCCAGATTAACCACCTGCTGTCTCGATTTTTGTCCAGCCTGTGTCCAGTCTTGGGTATCGTGAGCAATCATCAGGGTAGCTCCCTGCAACAACAGCCTACTCTAAAAGTGTGTGATCTGATTGTCTTGTTTTCTTTTCACGAACTGAGCCCTCAGGCTCTGGATTACAAATAGTGTGTGTGGTGCATGTTGTTTTTTTCTATCACAGGTCCCCAAATAGCTGTAACGTTCCTGGCTAGCCCACCATTCTCCATCTGGGTACCAAGAGTGTGTGACTGTTTATAGACCCTGAAGTGCATGCATAACTGTTTGATTGATACAGCCTTTAAGCAAATTAACCTGATTACACCCCTCCCTTGTTCAAGCCCCTTAAATAAATCAGATCTAACTCTTTTTGCCTTTTCCCTGACTGTAGTTCCAGTTTGTGCAAGCGTACTGTACTGCTGTTATTTGCTGTGTATAACCTTGTTTTACAGGCGATCCCCAGGGCTGGGCCAGAGGAATGCCCTGGTGGTAAGTGCAAACAGTGTGGGTACTTGTGTGGTGTATCAGGGGTATTGTGAAAGTGATCATTGTACAGTGTTCCGGCCACTAGTCAGGAAAGAGGGGGGTTACAGTGTCCCAGAGGGCTGTGCCCGGGTTAGCTTGACCACTACCAACCCTGACCTCCGGGTGGAGGCACCTGTTTCAGAACTCAGGCCCCTTACCCTGCTACTAGCCAGACAGGCAGCGGTAGTAGCCCTTGGGATAGCACCACCTAGGGGTTATACAATTTTTGGGCTGGTACAAAAGGTCATGGGCACAGGTTTTTTTGTGTTGACCCAGAGCTAGTCTGATTGGAAGCGGTGCAGGACATTGTGGAAGTCTTGCTGGAGCAGACCTTCTATGGCAGTAGGAGAGGAACCAGAGGAATAGATCACTGCATCATCTGTACACATGTGAATATGTGAGTTGGTACAAGCTGCAGGGAGGTCATTAAGGAAGATAGAGAACAAGATAGGTCCCAGGATGGAGCCCTGTGGGATCCCTGCCTGGATGAGAAGTGGAAGTGACAGGGCGCTACCAAGCTGTACAGACTGCAGATGGCCCAGTAAGAAGGGAGGCAGTATAGCACAGTGGTTTAAGGCTCTGAGGTGCAAACCTGGAAACCTGGGTTTGAGTTTCACAGCCCCCACTTGCATACTGTGTGATCCTGAGCAAGTCACTTAACTTCTCTGTGCTCCCAGGTCGCACCTCTAAACAAGTTTTCATCTTAGTGAGCTTATTGTGCCACTCCTGGTTAAACAATTGGAGAAAAAAAAAAGGAAACCAGTTGACTGCAGGGCCAGAGAAGCCAACAGAACTTAGCTTATCCAGGAGGAGTGGGTGGGACACCAGCTCAAAAGCCTTGGTGAGATTTATGAAAATGGCAGCTGTGATGTGCCCCGATCCACCCCTGAGAAGATAGTCAGTTACATGCAGCAGGGAGGAGACAGTGGAGTGATGCTTCTGGAAGCTGGACTGGAACGGGGAGAGGAACTTGGCGGAGGATAGGAAATCAGAGTCTAGTGTGGACAAGCTTCTCTTGCAGCTTAGCAAGGGAAGGGAGGAGGAAGATTGGCTGGAAGTTACCTGGGGAGGAATGGTTCCCCCTTTGTTGAGTGGAAGAACTCTGACCAACATCCAGGACTGGTGGACAGCACTGAGAGAGAAGGAGAGTCTGAGTAGCTGAGTCAGAGGACATGCAGGGGCAGAAGTGAGGCTATGGAGTAGCTTAGGATCCAGTCTGTCAGGGCTGGATTTGCGCAGGTTGAGGGAGTAGAGGGCAATCAGGGTTTCCAGAGTAGTGAAAGGCGGAAAGAGCAAACCAGTGGAAGGGAGATGAGTGAGAATATGAGGAGGCATGGAGGAGGCTGGAGCATGAGTGGAAGGGAGGGAGGGAGAGCACAAGTAGTGAAGAGCTCATTGAAGTGAACAGCAACAGAGGAGGGGCTGGACACTAATGAACCATTTACCAGAATAACTGGGGGAGGCAGACTATGTGGGAAGGTCAAAGAAGGAGGGAGTTACCTTCCTGAACTCTGAGGGGGCAGTATGGTTGTTCTGAAGATTGGCCTTAAAATAATGCGATTGTTGCAACCCGAACAGCCTTTGTACAGACGTTCCTAATGGTCCTATAGGAGAGGCGGTCAGGAAAAGAGTGAGATTAGACAAAATCATGGGGATTGCACTGATCAATGATTTAGGGGGGCAATCCAAGGGCAAGGGTGATGGTGAGTTTTGACCCCGGATTTTCTAAACGGGGTGTGCTTGTCCCAGACAGAGGAAAATTTGGAGTGAAAGATGAAGAGAGCAATGTCAGTGTCAGTGGCGCTGAGTATGGCTGTCCAATCCACAGCAGCAAGATCACTCAAGCGAACAGAGGTGTTGAGTGATTGGAGATACCTGGTCCAGGTGTATTTAGGGGAGGAGGGTGGACGTTGGACCTTCCTGATGCAGAACATCTTGCAGTGGTTGCTGACAGCATGCGACAGGATTCCTACTGCAATAATACAGTGGAGGTGGGAGGAGAGAACCCACTCCAGGAGAGAGTTATTCTGAGAGTGGGGTTGAGTCAAGTGGGTTCAGTAATAAATTGTGTGAGATTTAGGGATTGAACCTTGTGGGCGGTCAGCCTCAAGGTCAAGGAGAGCCAAACAGCAGTGAAATATCCTAGCAAGATGAGTTCACCAGCAGAGGAATGGGAAGCGATGGTAAAGAGAGACTCAGCTAACGAGGAAGAGGACATTTTTGGTGAGGAATAGAAAACGGTAAATGTAGATGGGCACAGAAGAGGGGAATGATAGCCTGACCAGGAGGAATTTGTGGGAGGAAGATGTGACCTCTCTGGAATCCATGCTGCAAGACAGGTTCTGACATGCATAGATGGCAACACTGCCCCCACGTTTTCCCCTGTCCTGCCTGACAGATATAGATGGCAACACCGCCCCCTCGTTTCTCCTGTCCGCCTGACAGGTATAGATGGCAACACTGCCCCCTCGTTTCTCCTGTCCGCCTGACAGGTATAGATGGCAACACCACCCCCATGTTTTCCCCTGTCCTGCCTGACATGTATAGATGGTAACATCACCCCCACGTTTTCTCCTGCCCTGTCTGACAGGTATAGATGGCAACACCATCCTCGTGTTTTCCCCTGACCTGCCTGACAGGTATCGATGGCAATACCACCCCCACATTTTTCCCTGTCCTGCCTGACAGGTATCGATGGCAACACCACCCCATTTTCCTCTGTCCTACCTGACAGGTATCGATGGCAACACTGCCCCCACATTTTCCCCTGTCCTGCCTGACAGGTATAGATGGCAACACCTCCCCCACATTTTCCCAACCTGCCTGACAGATATAAACGGCAACACCATTTCCACATTTTTCCCTGTCCTGCCTGACAGGTATAGATGGCAACCCCCCCCCACACACATTTTCCCATGTCCTACCTGAAAAGATAAGAAGGGACAGGCTATAGTCTGGGATCCTGAAGGGGAGTGAGGACTCAGAGATGTAGAGGATGTCAGGGGAATGCTGTGAAATTCAAACTGACAGGAGGTTGAGTTTTGGAACAAGGGTCCGAACATTAAGGTAAAATCTGATCAGGCCTTTAGTAGCTGGGGAGGCGGAGAAGGAAGGAGGAAGTGGGTCCAGGGTTAGACTCCACATCACCAGACAGGAGAAGGAGTAGGAACAGGAACTGTATAATATATAATATATCATATATAATACATAATAAATAGGAGGCAGTATAGCGCAGTGGGTTAAGGCTCTGAGCTGCAGATCTGGAGACCTGGGTTTGAATCTCACAGCCGCCTAGGTGCATACTGTGTGATCCTGAGCAAGTCACTTAACTTCCTTGTGCTCCCAGGTCACATCAGGAACAAGCTTCGGCTTAGTGTGCTATTCCCGATTAAACAATGTGCCCTTCCCTTCCCTAATAAGAGTACCACATGTATAGAGAGGGAAAAGGAATGATCCGACCGGACAGAAGCACTCCCCAGCTTATAGTATTATTGTTTTATTTAATTATTTATTCCAAACGTTTTACCAGAAAAGACTACTGAGCTGATTGCAGCTTGTTTCCAGATGCATCCTGGGGGGAGGGGTATGGAAGATAGTACAAGAGGGAAAAAAAATAAACCGTAATTAACAGCGTTACAGAAATAATAGTCATATACATGCAATACATTACATCAAAAGGAACATAATCATAAACATTGCAATGCATAACAGTACAACGAGATACAGGCAGTAAATAATTACATCAGCATACATATGAATGGATGCAGAGAAACAGAGGGGAGGTTGTTCAGAAATATACGTTTTTTAAGGATAGTCTCTTATATAGCTATTAGAGGTTCTATATATATATATATTTAGTCTTTGGTAACCGGGTAAGGCTCATTAGGCACAGGTGCCTGTTTTCAGGGGCAACCCAGGAGCACTGGGATGGTTAAGTGACTTGGTCGGAGTCGCACAGTATGCAAGTGGAGGTTGTGGGAATCAAACCCAGGTCTGTCTACTCATTCACAGCCCATTACGATGTACCACAGTACGACGTGGAACCTTTGTAAAAGAGCGGTCTCCCGCTCAAAGGTATCGTAATCCAAGATTGAATAAATAAATAAAATAAAATTACTTTAAACTTTAGGCTATACTGCCAGCCCCATGAGGTTCTATATGTACATTCTTTGGGCACAAAAACTGGAAGCTGTAGGTGAGTGACTCTCACACTGTTGTATTTATTTTATTTATTGGAAAAGTTTCATCAGGAAGGCACACTAAGCGATCGTGATTACTCATCTCCCGGTGCATCCTGGGTGGGGGGGGGGACAGAGGGAAGTACAAGCACAAGGCCAATGCTGGCTACATAATTACAAATATGATTCAAAAAGTACAAACTATACAGAAATGAGTAGATTAATACACAAGAGCAAAGTCAGTGCTGGCATTGTGGTTACACGTGATGTATTCTGTACAACATTATTCAAAAATAGGTAGATTAATACACAGTTGAGCTTGAAGCGGGCAATAATACAAGTTTCACAAATGAGCAATACTTAAGTGCAATTTAAGTGCTTATGGTAGGGCAGAGTGGAAAGGGAGGGTTAAGAGAGGCATTGGGGTGTGGAGAGAATGTGAGGAAGATAACTAGGGGCAGTTGCAGGTAGGAGAGAAGAAATTCAGTAGGGCAGAAGATAAGGATGAAGGGGACGAGGAGTGATAAATTTGAGGAGGTAGTGAATTCCAGAGTTTAGGGACCTAGTATGAGAACACAGATTGGCCTATTGTTGTAGTGCGGCGAGGGACAGACAAAGTGCGGGAATCAATTGATCTGAGGGAGTGAAGTGGGGGCGGGGGGAGAGGGAAGGGTAGAGGAGATGTAGGAGGGTAATATGCCAAAGTAGAATTTAGCCATAAATTTAGTGCAGTGGAAGAGCCATCTATTGTCCAGTGATTGGAAGGTCAGAGAGCGGTAGGGGTCACAGTGGTGAATGAGGGGAGTAGATTCCGGAAGCGACACCAGGAGTTGAAAAGAGTGTCAAATTTCACTAGGGAGAACATGGGAGCAGCACTGTAGACCATGTCACAGTAGTCAAAGATAGGTAAAATCATTTTTTGGACAAGTTTGCGCCTGGCCATAAGAGGCAGATTGTTATGGTTCCTGTACGGGGCACCAAGTTTGGGACGTAGATTTTTCAGGATGGCATCTACGTGTCCAGAGAAGTTGAGGTGTTGGCCGAGTCAAACCTCAAGGTACCTGAATGAGTATGTGTCCTCGATGATAGTCCCATCTAGGGTGTGGAAGGAGGACAGGGTGCTTAGCCTGGAGAGTCTCTGCTTAGTGCCAAGGGTCATGGAGACTGTCTTTTTGGCATTTAGGAAAAGTTGATGGGAGCGAAGGCAGTGTTGAACCTTGTTGAAGCCAAGTTTGTAGTCTGGTTGCTACATTGGAGGAGGAATGGCCGGAAGTGAAGAGGACAGTGTCATCAGTGTACATCTGTGTGGAGGAAGATGAACAGACTTTTGGGAAGTCATTTAAGGAGACGGAGAACAGTAGTGGGCCTAGGACTGAACCATGGGGCACAACGGTGTGAATTTGGAGTGGGAGGATATTGCATCAGCTATCCTGACAGATTGTGTCCTACCTAACAGGTAGGCTCTAAACCACAGGTGGCAGAGTCAGACAGGCCAGCTGAAGTGAGGGTATGTAGGAGGTGGGAGTGGGAGAACATGTTGAAAGCCTTGGCAAGGTCGACAAAAATGGCAGAAGTAATTAGACCACCGTCTATCCCTGTGAGGATAGAGTCAGTGAGTCTAAGGAGGGAGGCAGTGGTAGAATGAGTTTTCCTGAAGTCAGATTGGAAGGAAGAGAAGAAGAAAGAGTCCGCAAGATAGGAGAAAAGTTTAGAGAGGACCAGATGCTTCTGGAGCTTAGCTAGTCCTGGAAGATCCAGTTAGAAGGGACAGCAGCTAGGGAGAAGCAGAGGTTTAGGTCAGATAGGCGAGGAGAGAGCAGCCGCAGAGAGGTATAGCAGCTTAGGGTCAGGACCATCCAGGGACCCGCCTTTGGACGGATTGAGGGCGAGCAGAGCATTATAAACATTACTTGGCGAGATAGGGGAGAAGGAGAAACTACCAGTTGGGGGGGGCGGGTCAACTGGGAGGAGGATATAGGGGTAGGGCAAAATGGGAGAGGGAGAGAGAGAGAGATGATAGGAGGGTTGAAGCACAAAAGGTAAAGTGGATGTTGAATTCAGAAGTGATGGCATGGTGGTCGGAGATGAGGGAATTATTTATCTTTACGAGCGGCACTGGTGGTTTATAACCAAGAGGTAATACTCTTACAGGAACAGGTAAATGTTTTACAAATGATGAAATGGGTACCAAAAATACAAAAACCTGATTGGCCAAGGACATCAGAACCCTGTGCTGATATCCCAGCATAACAGCACGGGAAGGAGATCCAAGACTTCTTTACCCCATCCAGCCTGTCCCCTGCTCACTGCCACTGAATGCCCACCCACTGAAACACTGCACCCATCCAGCCTCTTCCCTGCTCACTGCCACTGATTGCCCACCCACTCAGACACTGCACCCATCCAGCCTCTCCCCTGCTCACTGCCACTGACTGCCCACCCACTCAAACACTGCACCCATCCAGCCTTTCCCCTGTTCACTGCTGCTGATTGCCCACCCACTCAAACACTGCACCCATCCAGAATCTCCCCTGCTCACTGCCGCTGACTGCACACCCACTCAAACACTGCACCCATCCAGCCTCTCCCCTGCTCACTGCTGCTGACTGCCCACCCACTCAAACACTGCACCCAGCCAGCCTCTCCCCTGCTCACTGCCACTAATTGCCCACCCACTCCAACACTGCACCCATCCAGCCTCCCCTCCTGCTCACTGCCACTGACTGCCCACCCACTCAAACACTGCACCCATCCAGCCTCTCCCCTGCTCACTGCCACTGACTGCCCACTCATTCAAACACTGCACCCATCCAGCCTCTCCCCTGCTCACTGCCACTGACTGCCCATCCACTCAAACACTGCACCCATCCAGCCTCTCCCCTGCTCACTGCCACTGACTGCCCACCCACTGAAACACTGCCCCATCCAGCCTCCCCATGCTCACTACCACTGACTGCCCACCCACTCAAACACTGCCCCATCCAGCCTCCTCACTGCCGCTGACTGCCCACCCACTCAAACACTGCACCCATCCAGCCTCTCCCCTGCTCACTGCCACGACTGCCCACCAACTCAAACACTGCACCCATCCAGCCTCTCCCCTGCTCACTGCCACTGACTGCCCACCCACTCAAACACTGCCCCATCCAGCCTCTCCCCTGCTCACTCTCACTGACTGCCCACCCACTTAAACACTGCACCCATTCAGCCTCTCCCCTGCTCACTACCAATGACTGCCCACCTACTCAAACACTGCACCCATCCAGCCTCTTCCCTGCTCACTGCCGCTGATTGCCCACCCACTAAAACACTGCACCCATTCAGCCTCTCCCCTGCTCACTGCCGCTGACTGCCCACCCACTCAAACACTGCACCCACCCAGCCTCTCCCCTGCTCACTGCCACTGACTGCCCACCCACTCAAACACTGCCCCATCCAGCCTCCCCCTGCTCACTGCCTGCCCACCCACTCAAACACTGCCCCATCCAGCCTCTCCCCTGCTCACTGCCACTGACTGCCCACCCACTCAAACACTGCACCCATTCAACCTCTCCCCTGCTTACTGCCGCTGATTGCCCACCCACTCAGACACTGCACTCATCCAGTCTCTCCCCTGCTCACTGCCACTGACTGCCCACAAACTCAAGCACGGCCCCCATCCAGCCTCCCCTGCTCACTGCCACCGACTGCCCACCCACTCAAACACTGCCCCATCCAGCCTCCTCACTGCCGCTGACTGCCCACCCACTCAAACACTGCCCCATCCAGCCTCTCCCCTGCTCACTGCCACTGACTGCCCACCCACTCAAACACTGCACCCACCCAGCCTCTCCCCTGCTCACTACCGCTGACTGCCCACCCACTCAAACACTGCACCCATCCAGCCTCTCCCATGCTCACAGCCACTGACTGCCCACTCAAACATTGCACCCATCTAGACTCTCCCCTGCTCACTGCCGTTGACTGCCCACCCACACAAACACTGCACCCATCCAGCCTCTCTCCTGCTCATTGCAGCTGATTGCCCACCCACTAAAACACTGCTCCATCCAACCTCTCCCCTGCTCACTCTCACTGACTGCCCACACACTCAAACACTGCCCCATCCTGCCCCCCGCTCACTCACGCTGACTGCCCACCCACTCAAACACTGCCCCATCCAGCCTCTCCCCTGTTCACTGCCACTGACTGCCCACCCACTCAAACACTGCACCCATCCAGCCTCTCCACTGCTTACTGCCGCTGACTGCCCACCCACTCAAACACTGCACCCATCCAGCCTCTCCCCTGCCCACTGCCACGACTGCCCACCCACTCAAACACTGCTCCATCCAGCCTCTCCCCTGCTCACTCTCATTGACTGCCCACCCACTCAAACACTGCCCCATCCTGCCCCCTGCTCACTGACGCTGACTGCCCACCCACTAAAACACTTCACCCATCCAGCCTCTTCCCTGTTCACTGCCACTGATTGCCCACCCACTCAGACACTGCACCCATCTAGCCTCTCCGCTGCTCACTGCCACTGACTTCCCACCCACTCAAACACTGCACCCATCCAGCCTCTCCCCTGCTCACTGCCATGACTGCCCACCCCCTCAAACACTGCACCCATCCAGCTTCTCCCCTTCTCACTGCTGCTGACTGCCCACCCACTCAAACACTGCCCCATCCAGCCTCTCCCCTGCTCACTCTCACTGACTACCCACCCACTCAAACACTGCCCCATCCAGCCTCTCCCCTGCTCACTGATGCTGACTGCCCACCCACTCAAACACTGCACCCATCCAGCCTCTTCCCTGCTCACTGCCACTGATTGCCCACCCACTCAGACACTGCACCCAGCCGGCCTCTCTCCTGCTCACTGACGCTGACTGCCCACCCATTCAAACACTGCACCCACCCATCCATCCTCTCCCCTGCCGCTGACTGAACATCCACTCAAACACTGCACCCAGCCGGCCTCTCTCCTGCTCACTGATGCTGACTGCCCACCCATTCAGACACTGCACCCACCCATCCATCCTCTCCCCTGCCGCTGACTGAACATCCACTCAAACACTGCACCAATCCAGCCTTTCCCTTGCTCACTGCCGCTGACTGCCCACCCACTCAAACACTGCACCCATCCAGCCTCTCCTCTGCTCACTGCCGCTGACTGCCCACCCACTCAAACAGTGCACCATCCAGCCTCTCCCCTGTTCACTGCCACTGACTGCCCACCCACCCAAACACGGCCCCCATCCAGCCTCCCCCCTGCTCACTGCCACTGACTGCCCACCCACTCAAACACTGCCCCATTCAGCCTCCTCACTGCCGCTGACTGCCCACCCACTCAAACACTGCACCCATCCAGCCTCTCCCCTGCTCACTGCCACGACTGCCCACCCACTCAAACACTGCACCCATCCAGCCTCTCTTCTGCTCACTGCCGCTGACTGCCCACCCACTCAAACTTTGCCCCATCCAGCCTCTACCCTGCTCACTCTCACTGACTGCCCACCCACTCAAACACTGCCCCATCCAGCCTCCCCCTGCTCACTGCCACTGACTGCCCACCCACTCAAACACTGCCCCATCCAGCCTCTCCCCTGCTCACTGATGCTGACTGCCCACCCACTCAAACACTGCACCCATCCAGCCTCTTCCCTGCTCACTGCCGCTGATTGCCCACCCACTCAGACACTGCACCCATCTAGCCTCTCCCCTGCTCACTGCCACTGACTGCCCGCCCACTCAAACACTGCACCCATCCAGCCTCTCCCCTGATCACTGCCGCTGACTGCCCAGCCACTCAAACACTACAACAACCAATGAGGGCTTTGGGAGTTAAAATAATTTTTTTTTTATTCTGTTTATTGGGTGGCATCAACCAAGCTTACATGCATATACATTATTTTCCATATTCATTGCAATTACATATGTTCCACTATGTTTCTTACCCTCAGTCTTGTATTTACTCTGATTTACATGCACGTTCCCTATTTATATTCCATGTTGTCTCTTTTGACTGTTTTTCCCCTAAATATCCAACATAGTAATTACTTCTTGCCTTCCCTTTCACCAGTTTTGTAACAACATACAACAGAAAAGAAAAAAAAACAGACAGAAACTTGTTTCAGACTTAGTTAACATACTAATAACTAATAACTGGTGTAAGCTACTGCATCTGTGGCTTCCGTACTTAAGTTCCTTTGTATCGATTCATCCTACTCCCTGGATGTTTAATCCCACGTTCCCCTAGGTACTCAAAGATAGACTTATTTGTTCAGTGGACTCCCAGTGTGTCACCTGTGTTTTGTGGGCCGGGGGACCAAAGCAGATGGGGATTGGGCCCCCCGTTGGCACAGAAAATGTGTCTGTGTTTGGGGGGGTGCATGACACTGAGGGAGATTGGGCACCCCTCTTGGCATACAAACTGTAATATGGGGGACATTATGCTGACGGGGATTGGGCTCCCCCATCAGCAAATGAACTGGGGAGGGGGCATGCCAACAGGGGGATTGGGCACCCCTGACGTCGGCTTGTTGGGGACTGAGAGGCGGATGGCAACAGCCGCCGTCATGTTTATTGAAATGTTACATGAGGCAAGGCACAACCTGCAATGAGGGGTAGCTTCCTCATTGCAGTGGTGAAATCGTTTCAAGTTGGTGGCACACTTTTGCACTGCTGTCGTAGACAGCATGCTATTTCATTCATGCCACAGAGCCCAGACCGAAATTGCGGTGGTGCCAATGGTCACAACATGACCGCACCTCCAAAACCTGCTATTCCATGCTACCACAATATGTTGCTTGCATGTGCGTGCAAGACAACATAAAAAGGGGACAAGAAAGATGTCTCTAACTATTGGCCTATTGCGATACGCTCTGTCCTAGGTAAAATCCTAGAAAAACTGGTTAGCTCCCAAACTACTGAATACCTATCCAAATATAAGCTGCTCTCATCAAACCAGCACAGTTTCCGCAAAGGGCATAGTACCACCACTGCCCTGCTCAAGTTTACAAACGATGCCCTTGTTGCAGTGGATACTGATCTTCTAACAGGGGCTGTGTTCACAGACCTCACAAAGGCCTTTGATCTGGTGGATCACCCTCTTCTACTCTCTAATCTCTCATCCCAGGGTTTCTCATCACAATTTGTGACCTGGTTCAGTAGCTACCTCACAGACAGGTTGTAAGTTGTGAATTTCAACTTGGCCTTATCGGGTCCAGTGTCCCTACATGTTGGCGTTCCCCAGGGCTCCATCCTAGGTCCCCTTCTTTTCTCTACCTTCAAAAACCACATTACTCAGGATACCCCTCACTGCTCATCTCTCCTCTGTGCAGATGACCTTGTTCTATATAAAGTCCAGAACCAGAGGCTGCACCAGGGTGGGGTGCACCATGTTAAACAATTATAGCAACAACAAAGTCCTGCACTCGCCACTCTCAAACAGAAGATAGGCTGCAAGTAGAATTTCAAAGGTACTTCATTTTAATATAAAGTGCAATGTGCAGTACAAACACTACTCCAGACGCATTTCTGAATCTTCATGATTCCATTGAGGAAGGAATCGTGAAGATCCAGAAACGCGTCTGGGGCTAGTGTTTATTCTGCGCGTTGCACTTTATATGAAAATGAAGCACCTTTGAAGTTCTATTTGGAGCCTATCTTCTGTTTAAGAGTGGTGAGTGCAGAACTTTGTTATTGTTACTGATCTTGTTCTGTATTACAGCTCAAGGAGCATGTCGGAGATAAATCTTAACCTTTCCTCTGCCTTTCATGATGTTCAGGCCTGGCTCTCCAGGCACAAACTATTGCTTAATGTGGAAAAAACTCAGGCAATGGTCTTTGGCACAGCAGCAGAACTTAGGTCGGCTCAAAGTCAACTCAGTGTCTCCTGCCTTGATGGTTCTCTACTAAAGATGGTCAGCTCCTTTAAATACCTTGGCGTCCTGCTCGATGGTTCCCTCGACCTAGATCAACATATCATGGCCACCTGTAAGGCTGTAAACTCCAAAACTGGGCTTGTAAGACTAGCCACATCCTCACGCCCTGTGCCAGACTGGCTACTGCTAGAGGAATTCTACTCTCCTCTCTGATCTATGGAACGGCAACTTAGGCACTGTAGCGCAGTGGTCTAAGGCTCTTAGCTGCAAATCTGGTGACATCCAGCAGACCAGACCTGGGTTTGAATCCCACAGCTTCCACTTGCATACTGTGTGACCCTGAGCAAGTCACTTAACCTCCTTGTGCTCCCAGGTCGCTCCTGTAAAAAAGCTTTCAGCTTAGTGTGCTATACCTGGTTAAGCAACTAAATAAATAAAATATAAATTAAAAAAAATGTATATTAATGCTTCGAATACATCCTTACTCAGGTGGGACACAACGTATAACGCCTTCTGTCGCTATGCTTCTGCATCCCCGCGACTAAAACATCAATGTCAGCTCTATGCCGACTTTAAACTGGCCTTCCCGCCCAAACTGTCGACAGCTCTCCTTTGGCACACTGGTGGATAGCATTATCAGAACTAATGTCCCGGCATCTCTTGCCTCCCTTCTTCTTCCTTCGGCCTCCTCCTACGGCCTCAGTTCCTCCAATAAATCCCTACTCCAAGTGCCGAGATGCAAAACCTCAAAGGGAACCTGTGCTTTGTTTATGCTGGTCCCAAACTCTGGAACTCTCTTCCCCTAGGTGTCCGGGCTACACCCAAGCATCCCTGTTTTAGGAAAGCCTATCGAGCCCTCCTATGTAAACCTATGCCTTGCATGTGCTTCAATCCCCTCTAACTTTTCTGCTACTATCACTTACTCCCCCTACCCATTGGCCCCTTATCTCTCTACTCCCACTTTCATTGGCCACTTCCTGGTGTTGCTAAAGAGTTTATAGTGGTTTACTAGCTTAAGCATTTATGCAAACTATGTGTTTGACAGGCCTAATGGCACATACCCTGGGCCTGTACTAGTCTCTTGTCAACAAGGTTATTACTGTTATTTGCTACTTGTATGATGTTACTGTATCTGTAATCCTACTGCTGTAATCTGACTGCTGATTGTATTATGTTTACATAGAAACATAGACTTTGGCAGCAGATAAGGTCCGCTTGGTCCACCCAGTCTGCCTGTTTCCCCTATCTACAGGATAAGCTGCAGATCCTATTTAACCAACAGCCTATTTCTTCTACCCCCCCCAACAAGAATTGCCTTATGTCTGTCCCATGCATTCTTGAATGCTTCCACTGTTTTAGACCCAATAACGTCCTCAGAAAGGTGGGTCCATGCACCCACCACCCTCTGTGTGAAAAAATACTTCCTCACATTGCCCCTGAGCCGTCCCCCTCTATCTTCAAATTGTGTTTAAACAGTACCATGCCAGTTACTGTCTAAAGTCACATCCTACCACTGCTTGTACTGTACTATTTATGTTTGTAACCTTCCGGGTCGTGTCTGAAAATCGTCATCTTTATGGCTAGCACACCTACCCAGTAATCAAAAACGAAGTAAATAAAATAAATCTAGGACCTCTAAAAACTCTTCTAAGCGAACATGTTGGGTCACCAATTGACTCAGCCACGGTTGTGGACACAGCACTAGAATATTTTATTAACAGCTTCAACTCTGGCCATGGTGTCCATGCTCCTTTCAAGAAGTCTAAGACCAAGGGTGTCAATAACCCATGGTTTACTATAGACCTCCTTGAACAAATGAAATCCCGTGACCATCTCTGGTACTGTGCTAAGGCGATGGGCACTCCTGCCAATTTACAGGCATACAAAACAGCAAGGAACACCTACACTTGAGCAACTCACCTCCAGAAAGCCAACTACCACAGGAGTGCACCTGGAAAGATGGGAGTACGTCTTGGAGCAACCTTACCGAAATAACAGGGAAAGACCCCAGAGTAACACCCTCAGTGCTGAACATATATAGTGTCATCACCCTGGACCAGGAAACCTCAGCTAACACTTTCAACACTACATTCATGGACCTTCGTCACGTGCAACCCTCTAACTTCTTCGACTCTACCTCTGGTGCCTTACCCTCTGATAAATCAGAAATGTTAAGGGGGCACCCACCATTCTATTTCAAAGTAGTTTCAGAAACCCTAGCTAAAAAGCACCTACTTAAAGTGCTCAGAAGGTCCAGATACAGTGGAGACTCTCTTGACCTGAAACTCCACGCCCTCACCATTGATGAAGTTCTATCCCTTACCAAAATCCTCAACCTTTCCCTCATGCTTTCCCAGTTCCCCCTAAAATGGAAATTGGCAATAGTAACTCCATTTCACAAAAGTGGGGACAAAACTCTTCCTAACAACTACAGGCCTAGCTCCATCCTCTCCCCCCCTCCCCAAAGCCTTGGAACGGACAGCTGCTGATTAGCTTAGTGAGTATCTTGAAAAATACAGCCTGCAATGTACCCAGCAGCATGGATTTTGAAAAGGGCAATGCACCACCACTGCGCTCCTCAAATTCACTACCTACATCCATCATGCCCTGGATTGTGGCCAACTGGTCTGCGCCACTTTCATTGACTTGACAAAGGCGTTCAACATCGTCAATCACTCCCTGTTGATCAAACAATTATCCCTACTAGGTCTGTCAACTGACACTACCCACTGGTTTCAAAGCTACCTCAATGCCCGTACCCAACAGGTTAGGATTGGTGAATTCCTATCAACCTCTCTTCCGGTCCACTCTGGAGTTCCCCAAGGATCTGACTGCTTCACATAACCTGTTCCTGGTGAAGCCTCCCCTCTCGCTTCCCCTCCCACCCTAACTCACCACCCTATCAACTCCTCTTCCCTCCCCCGCTGACCTTCACCCCTCCCTGTCTCTTGCTCCTTGTTAATCTCAGCTCCCTCATCTCTCCTTCTCCCACATGTAGCCCCTCACCTTTGCCCTCACCTCGTCCTCTATCCCCCAGCACTCCTTTCCATGCTCACCCGCTTGCCACCTTCCCCTCTTAACTTGCCACCATTTCCTGTCCGTTCCTTCCCACCTTCCCCCCAACCCACTCCCTCTCATTATGTCTCAATCTACCACATATCCTACACCCAGCTCTCCCCTGCTCCTTTCTCCCCTCTCATCCTCCCCCACCCTACTCTCTCTCACTATCCCTCAATCTACCACACATCCCACATCCTACATCCAGCTACCCCTACCCTTTCCCCATCACTGTCTCACCATCTACCACCCATCCCACACCCAATCCCTCCCGCTTTCCCTCTTACCTTTACTCTTACCTTTCCCGTCCCGACAACACTCTTTCAGCTGCTTTCCTCTATCCTCCCCTATCAATGTAACTAATTAACTTTCGTTGCTTTCTGCTCCAGTTATCGACTGTCTCTACTCAAAATCCTCATGTCAGTTCCCTGGGCATACATTGTACAATGCCTAGTGCACTGTCCTGTAGTATAATTACTCGCTCTAAAATCCTAGACAACGCCATTGGGCTGCTCCCATTTGCTTCTCTTTACCGTTTGTTTTGTAACACATTTGTTTAAACGGTTTGTCTGCTATGTCCTTGTTCTATGACGTGGAACCTTTGTAAAAGAGCATTTGGGTCAAAGGTGTAATCCGAAATCTTAATAACATAAAAAATAAAAATAAAATAAATCCCTAAAGGTACCAAGCAAAAAACAAAACTAAAAAAAACAAACAAATGAAGAAAGACAGGAAGGAGAGCAGAGAGCGAGTAAGGAGACAGGACAAAAGGGAAACTGGGGGATTGACAAGCAGGGAGGGGTTTTAGGTTACAACACCACCCCCTTGCAAATATTCAGCTAGGTACTTTGTGACTGTACCTGCAACGACATACGCTTTATTTTTGTTCACATGTATTTATTTATTTTATGACTTTGGTTACTGGGTAGGTACATTGATCCAAAGGACCATCTCAGGCACAACCTGGGCCACAGGAGTGGCACAGCAATGACAAGGAATACATACATACATAGATAACGATACATATATATTTACAAAGAATACAGTAGGTACAGTACATCAAATACTGGTTGAGAACGAGAAATAAGCAACTTGACAAATACAAACCTAATATGAGTTACCTACACAGCAATGAACAAGGATTTAAACAGTACAATACATACAGTCATGGTACTTAACTATACATGCATGGTATATAATTAGCAAGGAGTACAGTTGGTTCAGTATGTCACAGCCCCACTCAGCAGGTCAGGCCCTCTGCTCCCACAGTGCCAACCTCCGAGCGTAGTACTGTGAACTGTTAACAGAACAGGGTAACCCTCCTGTCTGTTTTGTGGGTGCAAATCAACCTTTGGTCTCAAGTTCTGGAGGGATTCAAACTGTGAACCTCTTGCTAGCATACCCAACGTACAGGCTCAGATAATTCTGCTCTTCAGGGGATGCCAGCTATCTCTTGCCTACGGGCACCTAACCAGGTGTACAAAATGAACTCTTAAAAACTCTATGAAAACCGTACGAAAAATTCTTACCTTTTCCCAGTTTGGTATTACCATTAAGCTATGCACAGTGTCACTGTAACCATACTGTGTGAGAGGCCTTTCGGCACCATACATTTCTGCTTAAAGTTGAACCAGCATAATATTCTGTGGTGATTTGCATATGCAGTCCATGATGCTTTGCATTGTTGGGGCATGTGTGATTTTGTATTTCTTTGTAACCATATATGCTTCACTTGTCAAAAAAAAGAATTTCAAAGGCACACCAAGTAGTTTCTAAAATGAGATGTTTACTAAAAAAATAGATAAAACTGTAAAATGTAAATACAGAACCATATATCACAAAAACATACAATCATTTAAAAGAATAAGGTTAAAAAAAAAGTACAAATTCCTACCAATCATCCACTTAGCCTTGCCTAGCTAATGTATTCTTATATTCTTAAAGTGCTGAAAGATGTTGCTTTTTCAGAGTTCAAACATGTGTGTCTAAAGGGGAATATAGACTGCAGTTTTAAAACTGGCTTTGCCAACCTCTTTGCATGAGGTCACTTAGCTCCTCCCTGTCAGAATATAAAAATTATACAACCAAGATGTCATCACTCAGAAGGTAAATTAAATAGGGTTAATTTCTAAGTCCTTCTTTCATCCTTGAGCAACATCCTGCTTTTACAGATCTCAGAGGAACATTTATGACTTCGCACCAGTGTGACATAACCTGGTTTTCCTCCTCTAAACATCATAAAATGGATATTTTCTGTCCTGTCAGCTGCCAAGCTACAACCAAGCTAGATAAACAGGAGATCTCCAATTTAAGTTTCTTCTAGCCTGTAATTATCTCTTGGCCTTCCAGGTAACACCTTTAAGCTAAAACCTGGGGGGAGGGGCATTCCACAGGCTGTTTCAGCATGTCTCATGAGAGACACTCAATAACATATTTTTATATTACACAAATCATACAGTGATCAGAACCAGCTGTCCAAGTGTCACAATCCTCCCTACCCAGACTGAATTTGGGGGCTCTATCCCCTGCATGGGATAAGCTTCCCAAATCAGTTCACTCCTCATACACGTGAGACAACCCATCTGAGTTCTGATTTTTCACTCCAGCCCTATGTAGAATTGTCATGTCATACCCTTGCAAAGCAAGATTCCATTTTAGCAATCTACCATAGTTCTTTCCCATCTGCGTCAGCCAAACCAGGGGGTTGTGGTCAGTCTGTACTGCAAAAGGCTGCCCATATAAGTATGGCTCTAACTTCTTTAGGGCCAACACTATGGCAAGACACTCCTTTTCCATTGTGGAGTATGCCTGCTCCAAGGGGAAGTAACTTTTTACTCAGATATGCTACAGGGTGATCTTTCCCTTGGCTAGATGTCTGACTTAGTACTGCCCCAATACCCACGTCTGAGGTGTCAGTCTGAACTATAAAGGGTCTGCTATAGTCAGGACTTGTCAAAACAGGAGCACTGCACAGTGCCTCCTTCAATCTGGTAAAGGCTTTCTCACAGGCTGGGCCCCAGGTAATTTTCTTTGGCATTCTTTTCTTTACCAGGTCAGATAGGAGAGACGCCAGGGCACTGTAATTGGGTACAAATTTCCTTTAGTACCTTGCTGCCCCTAGAAAACTCCTGACCTGCTTCTGCATTTCTGGTCTGGGCCACGCCTGGATTACCTCTATTTTTATTTGATTAGGATGGAGCTGTCCTCGGCCTACCACATGCCCGAAGTATGCCACTTCTCCCATGGCCACCTGGCACTTCCCGGCTTTGACAGTGAGCCTGGCCCTCTTTATCCTGCCCAGCACATCCCTAAGGTGGGACAGGTGTTCCTCCCAGCTGTCACTAAAGATGGCAATATCATCCAGGTATGCCACAGTGTACTTCTCAGCACCATTTAACACCTGGTTCACCAACCTTTGGAAATTGGCCAGGGCATTCTTCATTCGGAAAGGCAGTACTTTAAATTCAAATAAGCCTATTGGAGTGATGAAGGCCGACCTTTCCCTAGCTCTGTCCATCAACTCTACATGCCAATACCCCTTGGTCAGGTCAGTCATCGTACAGTAGGTCACCCCTCCCAACTTGCCCAGGAGTTCTTCTGTCCGGGGCATCAGGTGAGCATCTGACTTCGTGACTGCATTCAGTCCACGATAGTTCACACAGAAACAAATAGAGCCATCTGGCTTGGGCACAAAGAATACAGGTGAGGCTCAGGGGCTGTGGGATCTCTGGATTACCCCTAAATCCACTTCCCTCCTAATGTCCTTTTGGACAGCCTCTGACACCCGATATGCTGTCCGTAGTATGGGCATCTGTGTCCCTGTCTCCACATCGTGATTCACTAAGGGGCTTAGTGCTAAACAATGGGACAAAGTCTGCTAAAACCTCCTTTACTTCCTGGATCTTGTCTTCAGCTGGGTAGACAATTTAACTGCCTCCACAGAGGACTCCCACTTACTTTCTTCCAGCAATTCAGAAGGGGGTCTCCTTCGTCCATCCCTTCCCCATGACTACACACTGCAAACACCATGTCAGCCCTATTTGCATATGACTTCATCATGTTGACATGGTACATCCTTTCTGTCTGTCTTTGGTCAGGTAACTCTACAGTATAGTTCATGTCATTTACCTTCCTAACCACTTTGTACAGTTCTGCCCACTCAGCTTGCAGCTTGTCTTTCCAGACTGGAATAAGGACCATGACTTCCTGGCCCACCATGTACAAGCAAGCTCTGGCTCTGCGGTCGTACCACACTTTTTGTTTCTGTTGTGCAGCTACCAGGTTGCTCTGGGCTGTATAATAAGCTCCTTCAGCATTTCCCCTAAACCTAAGGACGTAATCCACAATGGGAGTTCCTTGGGTGGCTTGCTTGCCTTCAAAGTCCTCCCGGATCAAGTCTAGGGGCTCACATACCTGGCGTCCATATAAGAGTTTGAAGGGGGAAAATCCTGTTGACTCTTGGGGCACTTCCCTGTATGCAAACAACAGGTGGGGAAGGTATTTCTCCCAGTCCCTCCCATGCTGTTCAGCAAATGCCTGGAGCATTGACTTCAGGGTACCATTGAATCTTTTCACAAGCCCATTGGCTTGTGGGTGATACAGTGTTGTGCATCTCTGCACCACACCACACTTCTCCCATAAACATTTCATCAGGTCCGACATGAAGGAACCCCCTCGATCGGTGATTACCTCCTGCGGAAACCCAACATGGTAGAAAATCCCAAGTAAGGCATCTGTCACTTTGCTGTCCTCAGTGAGAATAGGGCAACTGCCTCCAGGTACTGGGTGGCATAATCCACCACAATCAGGATGAATCTCTTCCCCTGAGGAGCTGGGAGTATTTAAAGGCCCCACAATATCCATTCCCACCCTCTGGAATGGCTCCTACACTATGGGCAATAGAATCAGGACGGCTTGGGTTTTCTTGACCGCCTTCCCTATTTCTTGGCACCAGTGACAAGACCTGCAATACTCCTTCACCTGCTGGGTGAAGTGTGGCCAATAGAAATTTTGGGCCAGCCGCTGCATAGTGCACGCGATTCCCAGATGACCAGACAAAGGAATATCATGTGCAATCTTGAGCAACTGCTCACGATACCCCTGGGGAATGACAAGCTGCCTGCCTAGCACCCCTCCCTCTGTCTGCACAGCCTAAGTATACATAAGTCCATTTTCACGATAAAACCTTATGTCTACCGTCACCTCCCTGTGCTCCATCAGGTCTGCCCAAGCCCTCAGCTTCTCTAGACTAGGGTCACTTCTCTGAACACCTGCAAACCCCTCACACATTCCCAAGGCATGGGACAGGTCCACTTCAGTTGCTAAACTAGGGTCCCTAGCACTAGGGTCAGGGCACTCAGGATCACTGTCAATCCCAGCCCTCTGACAAGGGGTCACCCCTCCCTCTTCCGAGTAACCCTCCGTAGCTGTGTGGCTAACTGCTACTGGGGAAATTTCTACCCCCTTTTCGTTAGTCTCCATATCAGGAGACACAGACTGGGGAACCAGCCTCTCAGTGGTTTCCACAATGGCTTCTGTTCATGGAACTACAATTTTCCCTTGCTGCTTGGCTACAGGTAACTGCACACACCATCTCCTGTTTGAGATTGTTGCCCAGGATCACATCCACTGCTAAGGTTTTGGCTACAGCCACCTGTTGCACAGTTCCCCCTGTTTCACCTCAGTCTAGGAGAACACTAGCAAGGGGCAATGTTTTCTCTTCACCAGTAAAGTCCTGTACAGTGACGTATTTATTGGGTATCAACTGATGCAGCTCTACTAGATACCCTTTTACCAATGTCAGGGATGCCCCTGTGTCCCTTAACCCTTACGTCTGTACACCATTCACCATGACTGGGTGCATGTGTTCCCTCATGTTCACTAGCATGCTCCCAGGGACACACAGACAACCCACTTCCTTCCAAGCACCACCTTGCATTTTGCTTGCCTTTGTGGGGCACTGTCTGGCAATATGCCCAGTTTCTTTACACAGCCAACATTCATTTCTTTTCTCAGAGAAATCTTTTCTCTGAAACCTGGGGCTAACTGGTTTCAGTGGAGGCAGTGAGGGTTTCAGCTGCTCTGAAGGTGCACTTTTCCCTTTCTGCATTACCACGCCCGCCCCATTTGCTCTCAGAGCAGGTCTGCTCTTGGCACAGCGGTCTGAGAGTTCAGCAGCCTCTTGCACTGTTTTGGGATCTTGGTCCTCCAGCCAGGTTTTCAGCTTTGCTGGGCATGCCCAGAAAAAATGTTCTAACAAAATCACATTTTCAGTTTTATCAACAGAGTTTGCTTCAATTCCTTCCCACCAACATTTTAAAAACTGATGTTGTTTCATGGCTAGCTCCTTGTAGCTCATGTCAGGGCTTCTCCTGAGCTTACAGATTTTAGCTCTCTATGATTCAGCAGTTAATTCAAATTTTTTTTAACAGTGCAGTTTTGCGTTTGCTGTAATCATCACTGTCCTCATTGTCCATTTGACCCAATGCATCCCGAGCTTTCCCGGTAACTAGCAGGGATAGCTGGAAGCTCCAGGACTCCCTAGGAATTTTAGCTTGAATACAAACTTTTTCAAAACAATTAAAAAAGGCATCCATATCCTCCCCCTCTTTAAATTCAGCTATCAATTTGGAATTCAGTTTGTAACCCAGTCCTGTAGTCCCAGTTAAACCCAAGACACTTACCTGCTCTGGTGCTGCTGGTTGGAGTCGTAGCTTCTCCAGTTCATGATGCCTCTGGCGCTCATGCTCCTCATGGTCAGCATCTCTCTGTTCTCGCTCTGCCTCCCTCTGTTCTTGCTCTGCCTCACGGTCCACCTCCCGCTGTTCACGGTCCCTCTCCCTCTGGAACTCCAGCTCCATTCTGCGCAACTCAGTTTGCAACCTAAGTACTTCTGGATCCAGGATACTGGTGACCTTCCCCTGCTGCTGTGGCCCTTCACTGACAGTGACCCTGTTGCCCTTCTCATTGGATCTGGACACTGCACTGGCCACTAGCCCTGCCACACTCAAGGGTCTGTCCTTTTCAGTCACTGTCTGTGACTCGATGCTCTGGGTATCTGCTACCATCAGGGCATCCACGAGGTTCTGTTTTCTGACTTTCATCTCAAACGGGACTCCTCTGTACCTGCACAACTGCTTTAAGTAGTCTACAGTGAGCCTGCTGTAGTTGGAAGCCATCTTCTTCCCTAACTACAGCTACTCTGACCTGCACTTTAGAAAAAAAAATAAAACGGATAGGAACTTGACTGTAAGCCAAGTGATATAGTTCTGTCTCCTTTTTAAAAATAAATCACTGCCTTTTTCTTTCTTTGCAAGTGAGCTGGCAGTCTCAGGCTAACACACTGAACAACAAAAGCTTGTAAGACCAAACTTATGCACACTGCTGCCAACCAATCTGTCGCAGTCCCACCCAGCAGGTCAGGCCCTCTGCTCCCACAGTGCCAACCTCCAAGCATAGTATTGTGAACAGTTAACAGAACAGGGTAACCCTCCTGTCTGTTTTGTGGGTTTGAATCAAACTTTGGTCTCAAGTTCTGGAGGGAGTCAAACTGTGAACCTCTTGCTAGCCTACCCAACGTACAGGCTCCGATAATTCTGCTCTTTGGGGGATGCCAGATATCTCTTGCCTATGGGCACCTACCCAGGTGTACAAAATGAACCCTTAAAAACTCTATATAAGACCGTAGGAAAAATTCTTAGCTTTTCCCAGTTTGTTATTACCATTAAGCTATGCTCAGTGCCATTGTAACCATATGTGCTTCACTTGTCAAGAAAAAGAATTTCAAAGGCACACCAAGTAGTTTCTAAAATGAGATGTTTACTAAAAAATAGATAAAACTGTAAAATGTAAATACAGAACCATATATCACAAAAACATACAATCATTTAAAAGAATAAGGTTAAAAAAAGTGCAAATTCCTGCCAATCATACACTTAGCCTTGCCTAGCTAGTGTATTCTCATATTCTTACAGTGCTGAAAGATGTTGCTTTTTCAGGGTCCCAACATGTGTGTCTAAAGGGGAATACAGACTACAGTTTTAAAACTGGCTTTGCCAACCTCTTTGCATGAGGTCACCTAGCTCCTCCCCGTCAGAATATAAAAATTATACAACCAGGATGTCATCACTCAGAAGGTAAATTAAATAAGGTTAATTTCTAAGTCCTTCTTTCATCCTTGAGCAACATCCTGCTTTTACAGATCTCAGAGGAACATTTATGACTTCGCAACAGTGTGACATAACCTGGTTTTCCTCCTCTAAACGTCATAAAATTTATATTTTCTATCCTGTCAGCTGCCAAGCTACAACAAAGCTAGATAAACAGGAAATCTCCAATTTAAGTCTCTTCTAGCCTGTAATTATCTCTTGGCATTCCAGGTAACACCTTGAAGCTAAAACCTGGGGGAGGGGGTCATTCCACAGGCTGTTTCAGCATGTCTCATGAGAGACACTCAATAACACACTTTTATATTGCAAAAATCATACAGTGATCAGAACCTGCTGTTCAAGCGTCACAATGTACAGTGACAATTTTGGATGAACATCAGCTTAACAAATGCATCTTAAATAGAGTTGACAGGTTCATAGAAACAGAGAACCAACTAGACAATGCTTGAAAGGCATAGGTGGAAAGAAATAAGGTGGCAGTAAGCAGTTTCCCACAATTACTGCAGCTTGACTGCCCTCCTGGCCTGGCAACCACTGAAGCACAGACGCAGGGGAGGGGCAACCACTGAAGCATAGATGCAGGGAAGGGGCAACCACTGAAGCATAGATGCAGGGGAGGGGCAACCACTGAAGTATAGACGCAGGGTAGGGGCAACCACTGAAGCACAGATGCGGGGAGGGGCAACCACTGAAGTATGGGCATGGGGAGGGCAACCACTGAAGCACAGGCGCAGGGGAGGGGCAACCACTGAAGCACAGATGCAGGGGAGGGGCAACCACTGAAGCATAGATGCAGGGGAGGGGCAACCACTAAAGCATAGACGCAGGGGAGGGGCAACCACTGAAACATAGATGCCGGGGAGGGGCAACCACTGAGACACAGACGCAGGGGAGGGGCAACCACTAAAGCATAGATGCAGAGGAGGGGCAACCACTGAGACATAGAAGCAGGGAAGGGACAACCACTGAAGGATAGATGCAGGGAAGGGGCTAGACATGGAGGAGTGGCAACCACTGAAGCATAGATGCAGGTGAGGGTAAAAGCACAAGTGCAGCAGAAATAATGAGAAAAAGGAGCGGTACCACTGATGGGAAGGGGGAGGCTACCTTGGCACACAGTTACAGCAAAACTCCCCAAGGAGCCAGGTTTTGAAACTAGATTTGAAGGTGAAGTGAGAGGAGGCTGATCTAAGAGATGAGGGTTGATTGTTCCACAGGGTGGGAGCTGCAACTGATAAAGCTTTACTACCCAAACTAGTAGCAGCCCTAGGGACTTTGGTGGGGGGGGGACAGCCGAGGAATGAAGAGTCCTGGTAGAATGTCTAATCTTTAGGAGGGAGGAGAGAGGGGACACTTCCCCAGTCTTGAGGGTGCTGTCAATGATGCAGCCAAGGGAAAAGTCAAAGCAAGCTTTGAACGATAGCCAGCCGAGGGACTGTTAGAGGTCACAGTGGTGGATAGCGAATGGGGCAAGTAGGGCAAATCAGCAGGCGCTGTGATAGACAGATGTGAGTCGGGCTTGGAGGGCAGTGGATACACGAGTATATGGGAGCGCAGCAATCAAGGATGGGAGGGACATTTCCAACAACGATAGCCAGGCGGGCCTCCTTCGATAAGTAGTGTTTGATACGATAGGCCACCCCAACTTGCAGATTCACTCTGAGAACAGCAAGGTTAATGTGTTCAACAAAGGAGAGGGAAGGGTCCAGCATTACACCCAAGTATTTAAAGTAGGGGACATTGTCGAGGGCAGGGCCATCCGGAGAGTAAACATGGAGGGAGGAATTTGCCTTTTGTGCCTTGGCAAGGTAGGGTTTGGACCCAAACAGCATAACGTTTTTTTTGGTTTCATTTACCAACAGCAGACTGGACATGAACCACCTGTTGGCAGAGCAGCAGTTATGTGTGAGGACGGTGGACATATTAGGGAGGGATTTTTCACTATGAAACAGGACAAGATCGTCTGCATAGAGGAGGGAGTTGCAGGTATGGCTGTCAGCGGGGAGGATATTTATAAAGATAGAAAAGAGAAGGGGTCCTAGAATGAAGCCCTGGGGGACACCTGTAGTGACAGATTGGGCAGGGGATATGACGGACCCAATGCGCAGTTTGTGAGTGGTCCAAGAGGTAGCTCTGAAATCAGTTTGTGGTCTCGGGGAGCAGCCAAGCAGGGGTAATTTGGGCAGGAGAAAGGCATGGTTTATCATATCAAACACCTTGGACAGGTTGATGAAAATGGCACTAGTAACGTTATCGTGGTCCATCTTTGAGAGGACATGGTCAGTGAACAGAGCAAGGGCTGTTGTGGTGCTGTGGTTTTTGCAAAAACAGTGCTGCTGGTTACACAGCAGGTAGTATTTCCCGAGATGTTCAGACAATTGATGATGGACGACCTTCTCGAGAAGCTTATCAAGGTGAGGGAGTATTGATATGAGTTGATAATTGTCAGAGGAGAGAGGGTTTCCAGCTTTAAAAATGGGTACCATGTTAGCTGATTTCAAGGGGTCCGGTATGGAGGAGGTGGAAAGGGCCAGGTTGAAGATTAAAAAGTGAGTGGTTTAGGGATCGCAGGGAAGACTAGCTTTAGCATGACAGGGGACAGGCCGTCCAAGATGGGGCTGCCATGGTTAGGGAGAGTCTGTAGGAGCTTATAGGTTTCCTTTTGGGAAACAGCCTTAAAGTAGAAAGGGGGGAGGGGCGGTCCTAGGAGTGCAGGGCAGGGATGGGGTTGTGATGAATGCCCCTGAGCTGGTTGCTACATTTGCTGGAAGTTTATTAAAGAGGGCAGTGAAATCAATAAATTTCATTTGTTCAACGCTAGGGTACCCTCAGCCGGCTCGGTTAGCTGCCCAGAAGGTGAGTCCAGTAGAACGGTGTAACTGTGTGGGCGAGGGTTGAGAAGGAAGCTAATGGAGTCCCAGAATTTTCTAGGGTTTTCGAGACTCTCCTTGTGAAGGCTGAGATAGTAGTTTCGTTTTAAGAACCTAGTCCTATGTTTACATTGATTGCGCAGTTGCCGATATTCATTCCACAAGCTGATGGAGGGAGACAATTTGTGTGCAATCCACTTACGGTTTCTGGCTTTCATGGGGGCTAGTAATTCTTTGGTTCAATCTCAGATTACAAGTACATCTGAGCGCCAAGCAGCTCATTTACAAAGGTTCCACGTCAGTGGGGTGGGGTGGGTTACAAACAGACACAGAAGAACTAACAAATTGAGTTACTAAATAAACAGTGCATTTAATGATACATCATAACTAGACATAAGTATTAAAGGAGAGCATGAGCATAGAATTATCATGAAGGGGGGAGAGTAGAAGAGCTTAAGATCAGGAGAAACTGGTAGCAGCCAGAGGCTTTGTCATAGTAACAATTGGGGAGGGAAGTAGGGAGGAAAAGGTGAGCAGAGGGAGGGCGGGGGGAGAGAAAAAGGGGTGGTGGTGGTGGGGGTTATCCATCGGGAGCTCCCACCTCTAATTCTCCATGTTGTAATTGGGAAATGACGATCCTGGATTGTAAGGAGGGCATTGGTGAAGAAAGCAATGGCTGAAGATACATCGGTTATGGTGTAGCGGTCCTGCCAATTTATGGCCTTAACATCATCTTGGAGGAGGTTGGTGTCAGTGCAGTTGAAATTGCATAAAGAGAGGTACTTTGGGAGAGGGTGAGATGTCTTGGAGGACCATATGGCATAGGTAAGGGAGTGGTCGTTAATGGAGTCGGCAAAGGTTCCTGCCTGAAGTAACCTGTCATCCCAGTTTGTTATCACCCAGTTGAGTAGAGTTTTGGTAGAGGTGCAAGGGTTTAGGTGAGTGGGGAGGGTGATGGCTTGCACCTAGTTTTGTGTTTCAGTAGGTTGGCATGATCAGGTTCTTGGGCACTTAGCCAATTGAGATTGTAGTCACTAAAGAGAATGGTGTCCCGGAGGGGAGTGACCCATAGTTAGTCAAGAGATTCTGAAGACCCTCTGTGCTCCCCATGGAGGGGCTTATAACAGCACCCCAAATATAGTTTCTTAGCCAAACCCAGGGTAATCTCTAGGATTAACCAGTCACAAGGGGAAGCGGGCTCAGAGCAGAGTATGGTAGTAGCAGATAGGGGTTCCCTAATGTATATGGCAACACCACCACCCTTCTTTTAACCGGGCCTGCCCCAACATAGCAGGATGTAGCCAGCCAGGTGATGCATGGTGTCGATGTGGTGTGACTTCAGCCACGTCTCAGAGAGACAGAGAGCATGGGCTTTATGGAGGGATACCCATGCTTCGAGGTTGGGGTATTTGGCAGGGAGGCTGCAGATGATCATATGAATACGTTTTAAGCTAAGGGGCCTGTTTCAGCTACTGTCTGTGGAGGTGATATGGGTGTTAACAGGGCCGGGGTTGCTCTCAATATCCCACGCTAGAAGTAGCAGTGATAAAAGTAGGTGATGGGGCAAGGCAGCCAGGCAGGGGAGAGAGTGAGAGAGAGAGAGAGACAGAGAAAGAGAGAGGGAGTGTAAGAAATAACCTAACAGTCTTCGATCAGGTTGGAGAGAAAAAGATAAGTGAGACCAAATGGTGTTAGCTCCCACCTTTCTTGCACAAGTGTTGGTTTAGATAGATGTAAGGCCGTAGGGAGATGGTTGGGTTCAACCTGGTCGTGGGCTGGAATCAGGTCACATATATTGGCTATTAATAATGTACCTATAAGGGATACAGCCAATGGGGGAGGAGTAAGGGATTCATTGTGCCTGTGAGGTAGTTGCCTAGAGGAGCCAGGCTACAGACCATCCGAGTTTGGAAAAACCTTGGGGTGGCAAGTGAGGGGTGGTCGATGGACAGGTGTGTACTAGCCACACTAGATTACAGTGTTATGGGATGAGGAGGGGGAGACAGAAAGAGTGTAATGGCATAAACAGTGAGAAATTAGTATGGAAAGAGATGATTTATGTTGTTTCCTATTTTATGTTGGCTGCATCGGAAAAGAAAATTAAACAGGGGGAAGGGGCATAAGTGAGAACTGGGGGAAAGAGAAAAAAAGTAAATTGGCACTCAGTAGACACTGAAACCTGCAATAGGCTGGTTGTGCAGCAAAACGAGGAAACAGATCACTCAACTCCCTCTACTGGCAGCTTAGTATAAGCTGCAAATGGGAAAGTGGGGAGTTAGTCATGTGACTCTCAGGGGCTATAAACGTACAGGTGGCCAAGGGTGGGAGTGCTGGGGGCTGGTGGAGAGCTGCACACCGGCTGCGGGAAGACCAAGTAAAAAGAAAAAAATATCAAAAGCTGTTCCTTCTCAGCATCTCGGCAGAAATTAAAGCGCTCTGCTTGAAATAGTCAAAAATGAGCAAACTCTCCCCGCTTAAAGCAAGAGTTTCGGTAAGTTAAATAATTTCTGCACTGCGACTCGCGTTCTAAACACACTCTGCCAGCCAATTAACTTAAGGCAAAGCGGTGCCTTCCAGGTGCTCCATGTGAAGTAGGTCTGGGGGAAAAAAAATTATAACGGATCTTGTTTCGTTAAAAAAATAGGAATTTTAAAGAAAACAGTCTGACTGCAGTGCCTAGCTAGATAAAATACAGCTAGTCAGAGCCACATCAGAGTACAGTCCCTGAACATGCCATACTGCAAGAGATTTACAAGTACTGTAAGCACAGCGGGCACAAAAAGGCACCAAAATTCAAAACCAGCACAAAGGAATGTAATGGCTGGTCCTCAGGAGGTCCAAGTAGAGCATACCTTTAGGCTTCAGGCAATGTGTGGGGGGAGCAGCTCCTTGGCCTAATAAATAGCCCTGCTCAAAGCCGAGGGGGAGGGCTAATTAGAAAGAACAGTGAGAGCGCACAGGTTAAGTAGGGGCTGGAGGGGGTGTGTACAGCAATTCAGAATAACAGCAGGGGTGGTCTAGAGGAGGGGATAGAAATGGGGTGGAAACGGAGGGTCAGACAGAGAGAAGCAGTAGGAGAATGCAGAGCAGGCAAACAGGAGAAGATATCAGCACAGTATTTAAAAAAAAGGAAAAAGTATAGGGACAGAAAGAGAAGTTCTAGCAGATAAAGCGTATTTACTTGGCACCAATCCAATCGAAGTAAACAAATTCAACCTTTCAACATTTCAGCATTCAAGCAAATAATTCATAATTACAGTAACAGAAATAAATGTAGAGCAAGTAGTAAGAAAAAAAATATCAAAGGCTGTTCCTTCTCTGCATCACAGCAGAAATTGAAGCACTGCTTGAAATGGTCAAACATGAGCAAGCTCGGCAAGCTTAAAGAAAGAGTTTCAGTAAAGGGGACAAACCTGCCAGCATTTAAGTGAAGTAATTTCTGCACTGCAGCTCGCGTTCTAAGCACACTCTGCCAGCCAATTAACTAAAGGCAGGGTGGTGCCTTCCAGGCGTTCTGTGTGAAGCAGGTCCAGAAAAACAATTATTAGAATGGAGCTTGTTTGGTTAAAAAAAAAAATTATTTTAAAGAAAACAGTGAAAGTGCCAAAATTCAAAACCAGCGCAAAGGAATGTAATGGCTGGTCCCCGGGAGGTCCAAGTAGAGGGTGTCACAAACCCACTCAGCAGGTCAGGCCTTCTGCTCCCACAGTGCCAACCTCCGAGCGCAGTATTATGAACAGGTGACAGAACAGGGTAACCCTCCTGTCTGCTTGTGGGTCCGAATCACCTTTGGTCTCAAGTTCTGGGGGATTCAAACTATAACCCTTATGCTAGTGTACCCAAATGTACAAGCTCAGATAATCTGCTCTTCGGGGAATGCCAGATATCTTTCGCCTATGGGCACCTAACCAGGTATCCAAAATGAATCCTTAAAACTCTATAAAAGACCTTAGGTATATTCTTTTCCTTTTCCCAGTTTGGTATACCATTAAGCTTATGAACAGCTGTCAGTCTTAACTCTCCATACATCACATGCAAAAGAAATAACTTGGAAGGCACAACAGGCAGTCTCTTTAAATATAGATTTACTTAAAAATGGATAAAAATATGTAAAATGTAAACCCAGAACCATATATCACAAAGCATACGATCACTTAAAAGAACAAGGTTAAAGTACAAACATAAACTCCTGCCACAATACAATTAGACTTTCCTATCTAATGTATATCATTCTTACAGTGCTGATAATTAGTTCTTGTTTCTAAGTGGCCACAAAGAAATGTGTCACTAAAGACCAGACGCAGAATAGTTTAAACAGGCTCTATATCCGAGATGGCAGTCAATTGGTTTAGAAATTATTTGAATTCGAGACAACAACAGGTAGCCATAAAGGACTGGACCTCAGAATTGAGGGAAACCGTCTCGGGTGTACCACAGGGATCTATACTTGGACCTATTTTGTATAATCTCTTTATGAATGATTTACATCTTTCACAACAAGGGATACAGTATCATTTATATGCTGATGATATAATTATTTATGTGGCTGGATTATCACTGGGTCCAATTCAGTTAGCACTGCAAAAAGCATTTGATCATGTACAGGACTTTCTGTTGAGCTCCAAATTAGTTTTAAATGAAAAAAAGTCACAGGTTATGTTATTTTGTAAGGGTAATGGGGTTATACCTGAACAGAGACAACTTCGTATTGTGACTGTCACAGGGACCACCCTAGAGCAAGTAGATAGTTATAAATATCTGGGGCTTTATTTAGATAGTCATCTTAAATGGGATATTCATATTGAGAGTATATTAAAAAAAGTAGGGAAATGTTTAGGATCCTTATAGAATTGAAAGTTATATGTCCCGTGAAGTTAGACAACTTGTTGTAACTGTAATGGTATTACCCATATTGGAAAATGGAAATATTGCCTATATGGGTGCCACAAAAAAGCAGTTATCCAAATTGGACATTATGTACAATAAACTGGCTAGATTTATATTAGGAGTCCCGAAAATGACACATAGATTAGAAATGTACAAAAAGTTAAATTGGGTTTCCCTGCCTGAAAAAAAAAATTTAAATACAATCACACTTCTGATAAAATGTTTATTGGGGAAGGTCCCTGATTATATTGCTGAGGGTATTAGAGTAAAAATCCCAATTAGGGAATTGTGTTCTATACACAGTCTGGCATGTGAGATACCAAAATGAAATACTGTTCTGGGAAAAAATCATTTTGTATGCCTTGGTTCTGAATTATGGAACAAGTTACCTGGTAATCTGAGACCAGTAAATAGAAAATTCCAGATAAATTTGATTAAAGAATGGTGTGTGATCCATACAAATATAGAAGGGGAATTAATTCTGTAGTGCAAGGGAAATGAGAATTAATCCTGTACCTGTATATGTACTGTATGTGTTGTTTTGTTGATTGTTATGATTGAATGATATATGATAGTGGAATTTGTTGTTGTTATTTGTTTAATGTTTATTTATAATGTATGTGATAGTCTGTATTTTAATTATTTAATACAAGAGTAACTGGTATTGCACCTATGGACCCCACTGTAAATGAGCCTCGGCTCAGTGATGTTATCCATATTCATTTTAATGTGAATAAAAATGTTACCTACCTACCTACTTACCTCTTCCATGATGTCACCTAGCTCCTCCTTGTTAAATATAAAAAAAGAATACACACAAGGGCCCAGATATTCAAAAGGGTTGTGCATGGCGCAACAGTGTTGCACCATGCACAACCCACTGATGCGCTCCAGCGTGATATTCAAGCAGGGATTGTGCCTGGCACAAATCCCAATGTGTAAGCGCATCAGTATGTATTGCGGGCCAGGTAGAGCGTGCCCATGCATACTCTGCACATCCTGATATTCAGCCCAGGATGTGCTGAGCCATCATGCATAGCCTACTTGCGCCACACACAGGTGAGTCGTGGAGGAACAATGGTTGGCCACTCACAGGTGAGCTGCCATATTGCAGAGCGCAACATGGCAGCTGCCACCTGTGGGTGGCCACCCGAGCTCCAGCTGCACCTCCGTGGTTGCACCCCCCATGCCCAATCGCGAGCATCTGTTAAAAGTGATAATGTCCTGTCTCCCTGGTGGTCCAGTGGACTGCTGTCAGCCCAATCACGGGCTTCAGTAAACATAAATCATGTCCTATATTCCTGGTGGTCCAGTGGACCGCTGTCAGCCCGATCGTGGGCATTTGTAATAACAATATGAAGTCCAATATCCCTGGTGGTCCAGCGGACCGCTCACAGCCTGATCACGGGCATTTGTAATCATAGAATAATGTCCAATATCTCTGGTGGTCCAGTGGACTGCTCGCAGCCCGATCGCAGGCATTTGCAATCATAAAATAATGTACAATATCCCTGGTGGTCCAGTGGACCGCTCGCAGCCTGATCACGGGCATTTGTATTAAAAAAATGAAGTCCAATATCCCTGGTGGTCCAGTGGTACCCCCCTCCCCATCTGCCCACTGAGCCCCACCTCCCTGCTTCCCCCCACCGGTCAGCGGTGGGCAGCAGCACCCCACCCGTCTGCCGCCCCGCCACCCACCATCTGACACCGTAGGTAGGGCTGTATGCCCATTGGTCCACAGTGTGAGCCAATGGGTGTGCAGCCTGCTACTACACAGTCCAGATATGTGAATGGATCCATTCACATATCTGGACTAATATAATATTTACAAACTGCATGCCCATTGACTCATGCTGTGGACCAATGGGCGTACAGCCTCGTATGGAGTCAGACGGTGGGCGGCGAGGGAGCACTAACAGGTGAAAGCTACCTGCCACTGACCGGGGGAGCGGGTCGGTGGGGCTCAGTGGGTGGTTGGGGAGGGGGGGTACTGCTGGACCACCACCGTTGGATTGGTGTGTCAATATTTATTACTGACACCCACGATCAGGCTGCAAGTGGTCCACTTGACCACCAGGGATATAGGACTATTAATTTTTCTACATATGCCTACGATCGGGCTGCGAGCAGTCCACTGGACCACCAGGGCCATGGGACTATTTATTTTTCTACATATGCCCGCGATCGGGCTGCAAGCGGTCCACTTGACCACCAGGGATATAGGACTATTAAATTTTCTACATATGCCTGTGATCGGGCTGCGAGCAATCCACTGGACCACCAGGGATATAGGACTATTAAATTTTCTACATATGCCTGCGGTCGGGCTGCGAGCGGTCCACTGGACCACAAGGGATATAGGACTATTAATTTTTCTACATATGCCCGCGATTGGGCGTCAGAGCGTGTTGCCGCTTGTACAGGGGGCGTCAGTCCCTGATGGCTGCAGCCTAGCAGGGTGCCAGGTGCAAGTCGCTGGGGATTGGCGCACCTGCATGCAAATGGGGCCATAATGACAAGCAAATGGCCACATTTGCACCTTGCATACATTATGGCTTCATTTGCATGTGTACTTTTGAATAGCGCAGTGGTTGCGCCTATCACAACGGCACTTGCGCTATCACATCCCCCTGCTCCACTCTGGTCACTTGCGCTGGTGTAGTGTCACTGCGCCATGCGCACTGCAGGTGGTCAAGGTGCAATATTCAATGATGCTGTGCCATGGCACAGCTCCATTGAATATCACCCTGGCCACACCCCTGCGCATCCAAGTTTCACTGTGCCCAGGCTTGCACCACAGCCTGGCGCAGTCTGAATAGCCCACCCAAGGTAAATAAGTACATACAGGTAAATAAGTAAATACAAGGCAAATAAGTACATATGGTAAATAAATAAATACAGGTAAATAAGTACATACAGGTTAATTAGTAAATACAGGTAAATACGTACATACAAGATAAATAAGTATATACAGGTTAATAAGTAAATACAAGTTAAATAAGTACATACAGGTAAATAAGTACATGCAAGGTACTGTAGCAGCCTATACAGGGAAAGAGTAGCACAAATACCAATAGATACAATACAATAAGCAGGCAGAACAAAATAAATCCTAGATTAGGATAACTCAATCCTAGTCACCCACTAGAGTAGTAGCCCCGGTGAGTCTTCCAACAAAGAGACTTGGGAGGGAAAGGAAGTGGAGAAGAGGGAGGCAGAGGGGAGTGGGGTGGGGGTAGGGGAGAGGAAGGTGGGGGGGCATGTGGAATAGAGCAAGCAGTAAAATGAATGGGCCCACAGGTAGTAGAATGTGGAGGACCTGAGAGTCTTCAGGTCAGCAGTGCAACAAAGTCGATCAGGTCACCTGTAACAATTGCAGGATTCCTTTAGCTAGCCCGTTATCAAGGATTTGAATGTGAGTGGTCCATGTGACAGAAATGGGAAGGAAAGAGTTAATGGTTTGGATTCTATAGGTGCCTTCATTTTTTAGCAGTCTGAAAAAAAAACACACTCATGCAAGCTGAGAATTCCAGCTTCTGGAATTCTCAGTCCTCCTTTGCTGCTAGATAACAGATGGGTCATAAATCTCGAGTGGACATCTCCACACACACACACAGACCTGTCCACACACATGGGCCAGTTTGAATGGATTGGTTCATTCAAATATAAACTTAAGATTAAAAGGGAATATAATTGGTTACTGATAGGTGTTCAGTCTGATTGGGACAATTAAATACATACATGTTAGTGCATTCAAAGGGGGAGTAGTCATTACCTGTTCCCAGGAGAATAAATAAGAGGCTGAAAGACAATGAAGAGTGTTCTTCTTACTTTGAAGCTGGAGCAAGAATCTAAGATTAGAGCCTACCCTTCTAGCTATGTCCGTGGGAGCTGGTAGTTAGCATAGGGCTCAGTGGTCACTTGAAAGGACAGAGAAGGGTAAGTTTAGTACTAGCATATTTCAGTAATAGCCTTCTTGATTTCTTTGACTGGGTGACCAAAGTAATAGACCAGAGAGGGGCTGTGGATATGGCCTACCTAGACTTTAGCAAGGCATTTGACACAGTCCCACAAAAAAGATTAATAATCAAGTTAGCCAGCCTGGGAATGGGTCCCAGGGTGGTGCCTGGGTAGCAAACTGGCTACTCAACAGGACACAGAAGGTAATAGTGAATGGAACACATTCCGAAGAAAGGGGGTTTACTAGTGGAGTACCTCAGGGCTCAGTACTGGGTCTAGTCCTCTTTAACATCTTTATAGGTGACATTGCAGAGGGTCTGGAGGGAAAGGTATGCCTCTTTGCAGATGACACAAAGATCTGTAACAGAGATGGTACACAAGGAGGGGTAGAAAAGATGAGAAGGGACTTGACAAGGTTGGCGGAATGGTCAGACATATTGCAACTTAGATTCAACGCAAAGAAGTGCAAAGTAATGCACCTGGGAAACAAAAACCCAGAAGAAGAGTACACAATCGCAGAGGAGGTACTAACAACAATAAAAATGGAAAGGGACCTGGGTGTAGTCATATCAGATGACGTAAAGGTGGGTAAGCAATGTGAAAAGTAGGTAAGGAGAGCCAGGGGGATACTGGGATGCATAGGAAGGGGCATCACAAATAGAAAAAGGGAAGAGGTTATCCCTCTTTACAGACAGTTGGTGAGACCCCATCTGGAGTACTGTGTGCAGTTTGGAGACCCGTCATAAGGACATAGACAGGATGAAAGCAGTCAGAGGAGGGCAACTAAAATGGTGCAGGGTCTGCAGCAGAAACCATATGAAGAGACTGAGAGAGCTTAATATGTATACTCTTGATGAAAAGAGGGACGGGGACATGATAGAAACGTTCAAGTACCTCAAGGGAATCAACAAAGTCCAGGAGGGTAGCATCTTTCAGAAAAAGAGATGTGTAAGAATAAGGGGGCACAATTTAAAGATAGAGGGGGGACGGCTCAGGGGTAATGTGAGGACATTTTTTTTCATGGAGAGAGTGGTGGATACATGGAATAGCCTTCCTGAGGAGGTCGTTGGGTCTAAAACAGTGGGGGAATTCAAACATGCATGGGACAGACACAAGGCAATTATAGTGGGGGTTGCAGGAAGTAGGCTGTTGGTTAACTAGAATCTGCAGCTTATCCAGTAGGTAGGGAAATGGGCAGACTGGGTGGGCCAAGTGGTCCTTATCTGCCATCAAAGTCTCTGTTTCTATGTTTCTTTTTTGCCATCTGTTATTTAAAACATTTGTTTACTTTTCCTGTGTGAGTGTTATTCTCTTGTGTTGTAAATATATATCCTGTAAATGCTCAGTGCACTTTCTGTTAAGTAAAAGCTATTTATTTGCTCAACAGTTGTGACTATGATGTCATTTTTCTAAGGTAATATTTGGTTTTCACTGGCTGAGGTAAACTCTGTGTAGCATCCGTCACCTGAGAGAGACACACCACCAGACTTTAACTTGCGCAATTGCATGTTTAATTATTCAAGTTTGTAGACTTGAAGGTGGTGCTGGAGACAGTCCAGCTTGTGGCATCAAATACCCGAGGACAGACACCTCTCTAAAAGCTGTTTCAGCCCAGAGGGAGAGGTGGGTTGTCAAAATTGGTGGCAGTGGTGGGATGATGATAGCGAACTGCGTAGCACACTGAGCTACAGAGTTTGCCAGTGAAACAGTTACCTTAGCATTGCAAAACAGGCTATATAATTGAATACATTTGTACAACAGTTTTATTTTGTTTCTAGATAGCACAATAAAGTGTAGCAGTAGAGAATAAGCTTCATGGAGTATGACTCACTTACTGTGCCACAGCTTTGTGAAAGGTGCCAGGAAAAGGGGACTCAGCCTGAAAGTCTAAAGCAGAAGAAAAAGGCAGACCTCATAGCTGCCCTCTTGGCACATGATCAGAAGCAGACAGTCGCTGGGGGTGAGTCAGGAACTGAGGCAGCAGACCCCCAAACCAGCTTGAGGCACTGCGACTGCAGTTGTTGCTGCAAGAATGGGCACTGGAGGCAAACGACTGGATGCTGAAGCAGAAGGAAGAAGGTTGGATGCAGAAACAAAAAGATAGGAAGCAGTGACAAAAAGACTGGAAGCAGAGAAAGAACGTGAAGAAAGAGAACGCCAAGACAGAGAGAAGGAACATGAAGAAAGAGAAAGAGAATGACAACATGAACTCCAGAGACAACAGCATAAACTCCAGAGACAACAGCACGAAAAGGAGTGATGACCCTGTGCAGCCAGCAAACCGTGAGTAATGGTGGTGTGAGTTTGCCTCATGAAGCCAAAATTAATTCTAAATTGTTCCCTCAGGTTAAAGAGGGAGATGACCTTGATTTGTTTTTAAGGTCATTTGAGAGAGTATGTGACCAATTCCAACTGACTAAGGATTCCTGGTCAACTTATCTCACACCCTTACTTACGGGGAGGGCTTTGCATGCATTCTCTAAAATGAGTAATGAAGAATATGCTGATTATGATAAAGTTAAACCAGTGTTGTTGAAACATTTTAAATTAACTCCTGAGGCTTACAGAAGGAAATTTAGGGAGTTAAAAAAAGCCCAAAAGACAGTTATGCAGAACTGCAGGTTCAGCTGCGTACTTACCTTGATAAGTGGGTGGAGGGGGCTAAAGCAACCACTGTAGAACTAATCAAAGATGTATTGGTGAGAGAACAATTCCTTAAAATTGTACCTGAGGATATGCGCGTATGGCTTCTAGACTGGGCATGCGCCTCCTCAACAGAAGTGGCAGCAAGCGCTGACTTTATTTATTTTTTTTTATTTTATTTAGTTTTTGTTGACCGGGTAAGTGCACTAGTCAAATCCTGCCTATTTTCAGGCATGACCTGGGGGAGGGGGGATACAGATGAATGCCAACTGACCTTGAACCAGATTAAGCTGTTGGTGGTATTTTTAGTGAATGAGGGAAATTTGGCCAGGACACTGGGGAAATTCCCCTACTCTTTTCGATAAGTGCCATGGGATATTTAACATCGACCTGAGCTACCACCAATCCAGACAGATGGGACCTCGGTTTAACATCTTATCTGAAAGATGGCACCTCAGAAGTGCAGCACCCCTCTCATGCTGCACTACAGTGTCAGTACTGGGATATTAACCCAAGTGCCAGATGTGGGAACTGAACCCACAGCCCTCTGATCTCCCGGCCTCAGAGGCGAGTGTGCTACCTACTGAGCCATTGACACTATCAACATGTATTTGTCTAGCTGGCCATACACACAGCGTAAGTCTTATGGTGGGGGGGGGGCAGCACATGGTTATAAGGGATCCCATGGGGGGCAGCCCAAAGGAAACCAGCCTGCACCTTAGCCCCCCAAAAAACCCTCTGGTTTTAAGGGGACTCAAGAGACAGGACCCAAGAAATGTCATATTTGCAATCAAGTGGGACACTTGAGATATAACTGCCCTCAGAAACTGGATAAGGGGCAGAGGTATGGGGAAGGGGGTGATCAAAAGGGCACTGGTGTGTCCAGTCTGAAGAACCACTCTCCTCTGATGAGAATCTGTGTCCCATTACAGTTAATGGAATAGTAACACAGGGACTGTGGGACACAGGCGCTGACATCTCCTTGGTAAGGCAGGATCTCATTCAGGCAGAGCAGATGGTGCCTGGGAAATACTCCAGGGTCCGGGCATTCACAGGGCCACCAGTCCAATTACCAATGGCTAGAGTCTTCCTGATCTGGGAAGGGGGCCGTGGAGAAAAGGAGGTGGGAGTTGTAGAGGACCTACCTGTAAATATAATTGTGGGGAAGGATTTGGACCCCAGGAAAAAACTGGTGTGTGTTGTAACTCATAATCAGGCACAAGGACAAGCTTCTGAAGGAGAAGGGGGGGTGACTCTGGCTGGTCCAGACACACCCTCAGCAGCTGAGAAAGTGTCTAGCACAGGGAAGGGGCTGGCTAGAAGCAGCAGTCCAGAACCCCAGTCACAAATAGAGGAAGCCACAGGACTTCCTTCTGAAGGGGCACTGGGAAGGGTCAGACGAGGGCAGCTGAGTGCTGCACAGCGAACTGACCCTACCTTGCAAAAACTGAGGGAAATAGCTCATAGGGCTGAGTGTCCTCAGGGGGGTAAAGAGTCCATTTACTGGGACAATGGACTGTTGTACCGAGAATGTACAACAGAGGAAGGGCTAGACGGAGAGGTACTCCAGCAGCTTGTAGTCCCTAAGGTTTACCATCAGCAGTTTTTGGCCCTTCTCCATGATATCCCTTTTTCAGGGTACCTGGGGGTGAGGGCACAAAAACGTGGCTGACCAACAATTTCTTCTGGCCTGGTATTGGCAAGAATGTGGCAGATTATTGCAGGACTTGTCCACAGTGCCAGCGGGTGGGGAAAATGTGGGACAAGGCCAAGGCAGCTTTGGTGCCCCTGCCCATTATTGATGAGCCCTTCAAGAGGGTAGCTGTGGACATAGTGGGGTCGCTAAGCACCCCAAGTCACACTGGCAAGCGGTATATCCTGGTAGTTGTCGACTATGCCACAAGATACCCAGAGGCAGTGGCCCTAACATCCTCTGAGGCAAAACCAGTGGCAGATGCACTGTTGGGAATATTTAGCCGGGTGTGCTTTCCCCAGGAGATCCTGTCAGATTGGGGTGCCAATTTCATGTCAGGGTTTATGAGTATTTTGTGGGAAAAGTGTGGGGTAAGGCAGCTCAAAACCTCCCCATACCATCCCCACGCTAATGGTCTGGTGGAGCGATTTAATTCAACCCTTCAGATCATGCTAAGGACTTTTGCTGACCAGCATAAGAGGGACTGGGACAAATATTTGCCTCATCTCCTATTTGCATACAGGGAAGTCCCACAGGAGTCCACAGGGTTCTCACCTTTCGAGCTCCTATTTGGTCATAGGGTGCGGGGGCCCCTAGATTTGATAGATTTGATTTGGGATGTATGGGAGAGGGACTGTGCCTCCCAAAGGGAGTCTGTTGTGGAGTATGTCCTGAACTTCAGGACCTGCCTTAGGGAGCTCATGGGGTTTGCTTAGGAGCACCTGGCCACTGCACAACAGCGGCAGAAAGTCTGTTATGGCCATGGGGCCCAAGCCAAAGAATATGAGGTGGGACAGCGAGTGATGGCACTCATTCCTGTCTGACAGAATAAATTACAGGCAGCATGGGAGGGGCCATTCTCCATTGTCCAAAAGGTTAGTGATGTCAGTTACATGGTAGAGCTACTGGACAGGAGATGCAAACAAAAGGTGTATCATGTTAACATGCTGAAGCCCTACCATGACAGGGAGGAAATGGTCCTCGCTGTATGCAGTGCCCCAGAGAAGGAAACTGAGATGGATCTACTGGTGGACCTACTTGGGGAGGCCAGGGTTGCATCCTCTATGGACAACCTTACCCTCTCGGAACAGCTGACACCAGCCCAGGTGCAAGAAATTAGGGGTGTGCTGAGAGAATTTGAGGACATGTTCACAGGGAAACTGGGGTACACCACGATGGCAGAGCACCATGTGGATACAGGAACCCAGGTTCCCCTGAAACAGTCCCCCTACAGGGTACCTGAGCACATTAAGCAGATTGTGAAAGAGGAGCTCAAGGAGATGCTGAAACTTGGAGTAATTCAGGAATCTAGTAGCCCCTGGGCATCTCCCATGGTACTGATCCCCAAAAGGGATGGCACCACACAATTCTACGTTGATTACTGGAGACTTAACAGCTGCATGGAGTCTGACACCTCTCCTATGCCCAGAACAGATGAGACCCTGGAGCGACTGGGGGGAGCCAAGTATTTGACCACAATAGACCTAACAAAGGGCTATTGGCAGGTACCTCTGACCCCTGCAGCCAGGGGGAGATCAGCTTTTGTTACTCCATTTGGTTTATACAAATTCAAGGTAATGCCATTTGGAATGAAGAATGCACCTGCAACCTTTCAACAGCTTGCGGAGCGCATTCTGTCTGGGGTAGGTGAGTTTGCATTGGCTTATATGGATGATATAGCCATATACAGCCAGACCTGGAATGAGCACATCAAGAATGTACAGGATGTGTTCCACAGGTTAAAGAATGCAGGTCTGACAGTCAAGGCGGAAAAGTGCCAGATAGGTATGGCAGAAGTGTCGTATCTTGGGCACCGGGTGGGTAGTGGACACATCTGCCCAGAGCCTGCCAAGGTTGATGCCATCCTGGCCTGGCCTACTCCTACCACCAAGAAACAGGTCAGAGCATTTCTAGGAACAGCAGGTTACTACCGGAGGTTTATTCCTCTCTATAGCGATCTGGCTAAGCCCCTGACTGACCTAACCAAAAAGGGAAAGCCAGATACTGTGAAGTGGTCAGAAGACTGTGAGGTCACTTTCCAGGAGCTAAAGAAGGCCTTAAGTGGCCCAGCTGTATTGGCCAGCCCCAATTATAGTTTAAAGTTTATGGTCCATGTGGATGCCTCAGACCATGGGCTGGGGACCGTGCTGAGCCAAGTTACCCAGCAAGGGGAGGAGCACCCAGTTGTGTACCTCAGTCAGAGGCTTTTCTCAGAGAGGAGGCCTACACCACAATCGAGAAGAAATGTTTGGGAATGGTGTGGGTCCTTCAGAAGCTACAGCCTTACCTATATGGGAGAGAATTTACTGTGGTCACAAATCATAATCCCCTGATGTGGCTCCATAAGTCAAGTGGGCAAAATGGAAAACTGCTGCGTTGGAGTTTGGCACAGCAGGCATACAACATGACCATCCAGCATCGCAGTGGCAAACAAAATGCAAATGCGGATGGGCTATCTAGACAGCGCTAATGGCATGGCTGGATACTTTGGGCACTTCCCGGTAGTTGCATGAACGGCTGTGTCACTTGGAGTGGCCCAAGGGACACGCCTTCATCATCTGGGGGGATGTGACAGAAATGGGAAGGAAGGAGTTAATGGTTTGGATTCTGTGCTTGGTGTTTGGATTCTCTAGCTGGTGTTTTTTTAGCAGTTTGAAAAAAAAAACACACACAGGCTAAAATCCACTGTCCAGCAGCATCCGCAGCATCTGTCTAGATAAGACATGTCATAAATCTTGAGTGGACATCTCCACACACACAGGCCAGTTTGATGGGATTGGTTCACTCAAATATAAACTTAAGGGTAAAAGGGAATATAATTGGTCACTGATAGGTGTTCAGTCTGATTGGGACAGTTAAATACATACATGTTAGATGGTTGGTGCATTCAAAGGGGGAATCGGCATTACCTATTCCCAGGAGAATATATAAGAGGCTGAAAGACAATGAAGAGTGTTCTTCTTACTTTGAAGCTGGAGGGAGTAACTAAGATTAGAGCCTACCCTTCTAGCTATGTCCGTGGGAGCTGGCAGTTAGCATAGGGCACAGTGGTCTCTTGAAAGGACAGGGAAGGGTAAGTTTAGTACTAGCATATTGCAGTAATAACCTTTTTCTTTTGCCATCTGTTGTTTAAAAACATTTGTTTACTTTTCCTGTATGAGTGTTATTCTCTTGTGTTGTAAATATATATCTTGTAAATGCTCAGTGCACTTTCTGTTAAGTAAAAAGCTATTTATTTGCTCAACAGCTGTGACTGTGATGTCATTTTTCTAAGGTAATATTTGGTTTCCACTGGCTGAGGTAAACTCTGTGTAGCATTCGCCACCCGAGAGAGACACACTACCAGACTTTAACTTGTGCAATTGCACATTTAATTATTCAAGTTTGTAAACTTGAAGGAGGTGCTGGAAGGAAAGTCTCTCTGGTGGCAGCGAATACCCAAGGACAGACACCTCTCTAAAAGCTGTTCCAGCCCAAAGGGAGAGGTGGGTTGTCACAGTCCAGGTAAAGTTGAGAGCTTTAAAGTTATTTGCATGGTATTCCATAAGGCAGGAAGGGTGGAATTAATCGCAGCCAGCCGGCCCGTCGGCGCAGCGGTTGGATTTCCGCTTACGACGCCGGGCGCACTCGGACCGGGAACAGACCCGAGCCGCCGGAGGGTTGGCTGGGAAGGATTGAGCATCCGCTGACTGCTCTCCTTCTCTGGGGAGGGTGGGGTAGCATCCGGGCGATGGGGACTCCCTAGCGGAGGCCAGGAGTACCACGCTGCCGCTCAAGAATATAGAAGGCGGGGCGGGCGCTGGCGTCATTGCGACCCCACCTTCCCTGGAAAAAGGAAAAATGGACGGCTGCCGGCTGGCCCTCCATGAAGCCCGCCGCGCTTTGATTAGCCCCCAGGCCGTGTCCTCCCGACCGATTACGGTCTCTGCGGATGTCTCGCCTTCATCCCGCAGCCCCCGCCGTGGGGGTAAGCCGGGTATCGGAGGACCCGAGGCCGATGTGGGGGTGGAAGCCGGGCCGCCCGTGGGCCAGGCTGGAACATCGGGTGGCCGCAGCTAGGGGTAAATGCAAATTTAAAAAAAAAAAATTAATCGCAGCTAAGCCATAATGTGTCCTTACTCTAGGTATGTGGAAGCAGAGTAATGAGAAGCATCTTAGGCCGTAAGATCCTTTAGCATGCTCGAAAAAGCTTGAGATGTAAGTTGGCAATGTATCAGACAGTGCCCTATAAAACCAGAGGAAGGCATTTCTTTTCCTCCTCATGCTAAGTGAAGACCATCCCAACTCTTGGTACAGTGTGCAATGGTGGGTGCGAAACGGTAAGTTAAGGATGAACCTCAAGGCCCGGTGGTAGAGGGTGGCCCCTTAGCGATTCCTAGGTTGAGGCTAAAATCAGCTGTTGACAGGGCTTTTAGTGTTGCCGCCCCGGGCTTGTGGAATTTGCTCCCATCTGGGGTTAAGGGGGCCCCCTTTTTAGGTTTTCAAGACCCGCCTTAAGGCCCTCCTATTTGCCCAGGCTTTTTCAGATTAATATTAATCTACAAGTACTGATTTGAGTATAGATGCTGAGAATTTGCTATTTGTTTAATGTTTATATGGATTACTTTATTTTAACAATTTCTGTGTTTTATCGATATGTTTTTGAAATATGTGTTTATATATTTGTGCGGTGCTCAGAGTATCCGGGATCGGGCGCCTTTTAAATAAATGTTGCCTTGCCTTGCCTCAAGTCTTGCGTGTGCTTGCAGGGCATTCTTACTGGATCCCTTTTGCTCTGTGTACATCCATATCATCTCGACGCTTTGCAGCTGTTTTATTAATTTGAGCATGTGCTGGTAAACAGCTCAGCAACAACACCTCACAGTGCTCCTAGGTCATTGGTGCTTGCACGTGTACACATTTATAGTAGGTGGGTCCACAGAGGCAGGTCCTTCTTTGTGTAACACGAGGGAAAACAGAAGACGGAGGCCCGATTTTAAAAATGAAAAGTTATAAAATAAAGGGAGGAAAACATTACTCACTGTAGTAATCTTCTTTCTTTCAAAGGGTCCTTTAGCATCAGTAACTATAGCAGTTAGCTGGCTAGGTGCAACTGCCCCAGAGGTATGCCTTTAAGAGAATTATAATGAGCTATTGCATCAGCCAATTAAACACAGGAGGGGAGTTTGCTGAGTGAGAGTAGCCTGAAGGGCTTCAGAATTTTTTCGGAAAAACTGGGCATATGCCCTGAAAAGTGAACCAACAGGATTCAAAAAACATGCAAATGTCCAAAACCTGAAGATAGATAACAACCTGAGCATGAAAACTCAAAACCCAAATTTGGTAAGAAAACTGAGAACAGAGCCCTTCTCCTGACAGGTGAGCCGGGGAGGAAGGGTGGGAGCTTACTGATGCTAAAGGACCCCTTGGAAGAAAGAAGATTACTATGGTAAGTATTTTTTTCTTCTTACCCCAGGAGTCCTTTAGCATCCGTAGCTATAGCAGACTACTGAGCAGTACCAAGTGGGAGGTGAGCAGAAAACCTACTCAGGAAAGAGGCTCTGTAGAACCGCCCTGCCAAATCTGGCGTCAGATCTGGACTGCACATCTAAACTGTAGTGCTTCACGAAGGTGTGCACAGATTTCCAGGTAGCTGCTTTGCAGACATCCAGAAGGGGTATGTCCCTTGCTGCTGCCACAGAGGCTGCAGTGCCCCTGGTGGAGTAGGCTCTGAGCCCCACGGGAGATTGATCGCCAGACTTTTCGTAGCATAATCTAATACAAGAGACCAACCAGCAGGAAATAGTTCTCTTGGTAGCTGGTCTTCCTCTGCCTACATTCCCGTAGGTGAGGAACAACTGAGTGGAAGAGACTCTGGACTGCCTAGTATGCTCTAGGTAGTGAAAGGTGGCTCTTTTGACATCCAAGCTGTGGAGCTTTTGCTCACGAGAAGTGGATTTCTCAGTAAAGAAGACAGGTAGAGTAATGGATTGGTTTAGATGGAACTCTGAAACCACCTTAGTCAGAAAATTCCTATTTGTCCTGAGCTCAATTTTATCTTTATGAGGAATGATGTAATTAGGCTCAGTGCACGGGGCTTGGAACTCTGAAATCCTCTTGGCAGAGGAAATGGCCACCAGGAAAACTGACCTCCATATCACAAACTTGATATGTGCGGTGGCCATAGGCTCAAAGGGTGGTCGCATGAGTCTGGCTATGCAGAGGTTCAGACTCCAAGGAGGAACTGGCTCCCTGACTGGAGGCTAGAGGAGCAAGAGGTCTTTGAAAAACTGTTTGAGCATTCATGGGCTTTTTGTGGAGGGGGAAAAGACCTAGGGTGTGCCTGAGATGCCTCCAAGCAGATAAGACGAAGGGAGGGTTGAATTTCCCCAACCTCAGGAATTATTATTTGGTGATGCAATATTGCTACTTAAGTGAGTGGGTACATAGGCCACCCGCAGCAGGCTGGATAGATCTGGAGGAGATGACATGCCCGGAGAAACTCTCAACATATTTGTGTGTGGGGGGGATAGAAGCTATAATCGGTTGTCTGGTAAAAATCCTCTAGCTGAGATTGTTATCCAGGGATGGGAAAAGATCTGGAAATTAATGGGGGCGAGGCAGGATGAAACCCTGCTCCTACCAATAGTTGGGAATCCAGCTTTTATAGCAGGTATGGAAGATGGAGGGTTTGGTGGAAAGGGGAGGAGTTAGATGTATACGGGATCAGTATGTAAGGGAAGCACCAAGGGAGGTCAAGCTGAGTGAAAATGCAGGGCCTCACGTGGCTGTGACCGGCTCGGGTATTGTGCCATCCGTCTCATAAGTGTTTCTGTGTGCCCCCCGCACCCCCGGACTTTAGGATTATCAACTCTAGGTCGGAATTGGTCCTGGGAGGCGGCAGAACACTGAGGGGAAAGTGAAACACGGAAAAAGGACCATTACAGCGATTGTCGCTGTAAAGGTCTTTTTTCGTGTTTCACCGTCGGGGTGTCGACCTGAAAGGGTGCACCGCTATGTAAAGGATCAACTGGCCTCTCTAAAGGAGATAAGTAAGGGTCTTGACCTCCCACCTGGACATTACTATCGCCTCTTGCAAGCGAGAGATTATATCAATAAGCTAGGAAGAAGAAGAATGGCATTGGACTCTCCTTTGTCACAGGTGGAACACATGATTCTCACCTCGAACAAGGAGGCAAAAGAACTGATAGGTCGAGCTGCACAGCTGGGTAGGAAAACCCTGCCAAACTATACTCAGAAAGTTACGTTGCAGTGGGAACAAAACCTGGGGTGGGGGATCCAAGAGGAGAATGGGCAGATGATGCTCCAGTTACATTGGGGAATATTAATGTAACCCCCCTGCAAATGGGGGTTCCCAAAAGACTTCCAGGAGCTTGCTTGAATGCTCCAAGCCTGAATGGTGTTTGGCATTTAAGCCATTTATCAGTGAGTGTTTTTAGAACCTCTGGTACTGTCTCTTTAAGAGCTGTCTGCTTGCAGACATAATTAGTTTGTATGGGGGACTGTGTGTTTCTTTGATTGAGTACCACTCAAGCTGCTGTTAATTCACTTCATTTTGCAGTCACTAGGAGTGCAAAGGAACCTATCTGAAAGATGTAACTGTTTGCCAGAAATTATTTAGAGTAATAATGAAATTACAGTTTGTCTAACCTGCTTTCTTTGCAATCAGAACTGTGTCTGCTAGTTCCCCATTCTAGTTTTGAACTGCTGAACTGGACCAATCAGTGTGGGGTAAGCTAGCTCTAAAATGGTGCCTTGGGCCATCAGAACTTGGACTCATAGTCTGAGCCAGCCACAAGAGATTGTATGGGCAGTGACTCTGGGAGATGTAGTTTGAACTTCAGTGCCTTTTGGACCAACAGCAGCAGTCTGTTGTGGTGACAGCCAATCCAGTCAAGAACTGGGAGGAACTCAAAGGAAGTGCCGGTTTTGTGGTTGGAGTTCAGTTGAGCTTTGGCAGTGAAGAAGGAAGGAGCCCTGTGCTTTTCAGTGTGCAGTTTTAGTCAAAAACGTGTGTAAGGCCCAGAGTTCCGGTCTGCAGCTTGTGTAACAGCTTGTTAGGACTGAATCCGTCCTGTGAAAAGAATCAAAGGATCTCTGAAGAGTAGAAACCAGGCTCACCCTGTAGAAGACTGGAGGAATTGCTGAAATGCACTCTGTCTGTCAGGAACTGAATCTGCTGTGTGTTCTCCCGGGTATTGTGCAGTAATTCGATCGGGATACAGATGCAGCCTGCCTGGTATAGTGCTTTCTTTATATGGATGTGTGAAGAGGTTTGTGTACCTCAAGTGAGCCCTGCTGACATTGAAGGACCCTATCTTATTTGGATGTCGTGAGTACTAATTCAGGGTTGCTCCCTGTTGAATTGCACATTAAATCAAATGGAATTCTGTACTGCTGACTGTTTAATTCTCCTTTTCTCTGTGTGAAAGGGCCCTACCAGCTGCCACGGTTTGGACTAGCCACTAGGGCTTGGGTACCCAGGACAGTAACTGATAGGGATAGGCCTGTGCACAGAGCCATAGGTAGATTATTAGAGTGATAAGCTAATTAACCTGATTTCCCTGTCCTTGTTATATCCCCTAAATAAATCAGAGCTGCTTGTTTCAGCAAAGTTATACTGCCTGAGGTATTTGTCTATGTTAAAGTACTGTACTGTGATTGTTGCACTGTATCTCATTTCACAGGAGGTCCCAGTGCACGAACCAGACCTGGGGGTAAGTGTATACTGTGAAGGTAATTCTGATATATTGTGTGGGCCACTAGTGGGAAGAAAGGGTTGCAGTGTCCCAGAGGGCTGTGACCAAGTTAGTTTAACTATTGCAAACCCTGACCTCTGGGTGGAGGCACCGATTGGATCCAGGCCCTCAACCTGTTGGTGGCAAATCAGGCAGGGGTAGTAGCCCCTGGGATAGCGCCATCTAGGGGTTACATCTTGGAGGCTCACCGCTGGGATTGTGTGTCCCTCTAGTGGCCATATTCACGAACCACTGTTAAGAAAAAATGGGTACCCGACAGAAGTGGCTGTGCTACGGCTGGTGGAGTGGTGTACTGGGAGGAGATCGACCTCCAAATGCTATGCTTATCCTGGACATCCCCTGGTATCAATACTGACACTGTGCAGGAGTACTTTCCAAGGTGGAAGGTTTACAAAACCCTGTGGTGGTGGGTCGGCATGCTAATCTGCTCACCCACACTTTCCTGGCCCTAGTAGAGTTTAAGGATCCCATAGATAGCTCCAAAGTGCCACAGACCATTACCCCAGAGGGAGCCCTCACTCACTACTTGGAGAGTGATAACTAAGGACAGTAAAGACCCGGGGGGGAATCAGCCCCCACCACTATCTGAAACTTTTGAGGAGAAATTTGCTGAATGGTTGCTGGGAGAGGGGAAAACTGTGGAGGACTTGAAGAAACTATTCTTGCCACCTGGGTGTTCTCCCAACACCCTCTCCTGCTCCAGTGCCCGTAATGGTGGCTGAACCAATGCAGACTCCTATTTCTGCACCTGCCATTAGTCACGACTCTACCAAGGTTGAGGATCTTCTGGCACCTCCCACCCCCAAGGGGAGGATGACTGGGAGACCTGGATAGACTATGTTGCCCCCCAAGTGCTAGAATGGCAATGCTTGGAAGGTGAAAAGCGAAAGAGGGTTAGTGAGAGCCTCCGAGGTCCTGCCCTGGCTACCATCCGTGCTAAACGGGCCAGTAACCCTGAAGCGACTGCACAGGCCTATCTTGAGGCCTTGTATGTATGTGTATGGGAGCCCAGATTCTGATGAGGACCTATGGTGGAGAGTAAGAGATGCACAACAGTACCAAGGGGAGTTGTTGTCTGTGTATGTATCTCGGCTGGAAAAATTGTTGCAAGAATGCCTCAGAAAAGGTAGTTTGCCAGCGATTGAACTGGACCGAACCAGGCTGGACAGGATCATTAAGTCTGCCTTCTCAGAACTGCTGTTGCTTCAGTTACGCCTGGCAGATCGACTGGAATCCCACCCCCTCCTATGATGAGTTAATGAGAGAAATTCGAGGAGTTGAGAAAGACGACCTCGGGAGGGACCTGCACCAATAGCTGCATCAGACCGAGTGACTGAGGGTGACCCATCAAGTGAAGTTCAGGGGCAGAGGTTGGCAGTCAATGAGTGCTCTGACAAGGAAAAGATATGTCACAATGGGGCGAACTGTTGAGAGAGATCCGGGAATTCAAAAACAGTCCCTTTATGAAGGCCACGCCTGCAAGTACGGGCCCTGACCTATATCCGACTGCATCTGCTATGGGGGTGGGGGTACCCACCATGTATCTCCTGCTGATAACAGCTTCAAACTCGATTCCTTGACCATGGAAGTGGAGAGAACTGACGAGATGTCTCCAAATGCTTATCACGCCGCAGACAGAGATGGCACCAAGGTTTCCAGTTAGTAATACCCCCGCCCTGGCTCTCAGTGTGGCGCCTCGGCCAGCTCAAACTCCAGAAAGTATGTTTTGCTATAATTGTGGGAAAGATGGGCACATGAAAAGGGAATGCCAGTCCCCAAAAGACACTGACAAAGTTGCATATAGGCTACAAGGAGAGCTTGAGAAGAAATCAGTGGTTAAGAGGTGCACGACATGATCCCAGTGAGGGCACCAAAATGCTAATTCACGTCCTTTTGTGGCAAGGTCAGTTGCCCAGGCCCCCACTACCGCCTCCCAGACTGGTCCAGAATGTGGGTCCCTCCATGGAGACCACTGTAAAGGTGAACGGAGTGTCTACAAGAGCTATATTAGACAGTGGCTCCCAAGTGACAATTATGTTCCAAGATTGGTATCAGAAGCATTTGTCAGACGTGCCTTACAACCATTAGAAGGACTGCATGTATGGGGGTTAAGTGAGAAGGCCTACCCTATTCCGGGTATATCCGAATTTGGCTGTCTTTTCCCACCTCCGTGGCTGGAGTGGCCGAACAAGTAGAGACCCTAGCCTTAGTGTGTCCCCCACTGGACTGTATGATGGTGTCCCTTTGTTGATTGGAACAAATGCTCATATGTTCGGAAGGCTGGCACAGTTGTGTTATGAAAACAGGGTCAAAGACTAGTAGAGCTTTAAGAGTTCCGGCTTTAATTAAGAAGGCCTATGAGGCACAGAGAGATGCTGAAAAACAGAACCAGAGGAACCGTCGAATTGTATGGAAGAAGGATCCTGAGTCTCTGATCCTGGCGCCAAATGCCCAGTGTACCTTACAGGAGAGGTCCGTATCAGAAGGATGTTAAGAATAAAATATTAATGTTGGATGCACCAGGCGATGGAAAATTGCCAGAGGACTGCTGGTCAGAAACTAGTATTTTGCCTGCTAGAGCCCATGCTTATGCCAGAAGGGTAATGGTCCAAGTTCATAATGTGTCTGAAAGAGACATTCGAGTAAACAGAGGTTGCATCCTGGCTAATGTGCATTGTGCAGACACTGCAGTGCTACCCAGCAGCAAGAGTTCAAGGAAGAATGACAGAGTAACGCCTGACTTGTTTGATTTCGCAGACTCCCGCTGCCAGCTGAATGGAAAGTGAAGATCAGTGAGAAGCTTGCCCAGAGAGACCAGGTGTTTTCTTTAAAGGAATGGGATGTAGGATGCGTGCAAGGAGCTGAGCACAATATCCGGCTGCATGACGAAAGACCATTTCGTGAGAGGTCTCGACGCCTGGCACCTGCTGACATAGATGATGTGAGACGGCATCTGCAAGAGATGTTAGCTGCTGGTGTAATACAAGAATCCAGAAGCCCTTATGCTTCCCCCATTGTGGTAGTGAGGAAAAAGAATGGAACAGTAAGGATGTGTGTGGATTATCGCACCTTAAACCGGGCGGACTATCCCTGATCAGTACACAATGCCCGCATTCAGGATGCTTTGGACTGCCTAAACGGGAAGAGTGGTTCTCTGTGCTGGATCTCCGCAGTGGGTACTATCAGATCCCGATGGCCCCAGAGGACCGTGAAAAGACAGCCTTTATCTGTCCGCTGGCTTCTATGAATTCATGAGGATGCCTCAAGGGATTTCAGGTGCCCCAGCCACTTTTCAACGATTGATGGGCGTGCAGTGGGGACATGAACTACTAGAGTGCCTGGTATACCTAGATGATGTTATTGTGTTTGGCAGCTCACTGGAGGAACATGAGAGCAGATTATTTAAGGTATTGGACCGACTGGAGGACTTTGGCCTTAAACTGTCCATTGATAAGTGTCAATTTTTTCAAACATCAGTAAAGTATGTGGGACACATAGTATCCACCGAGGGAATAGAGACCGACCCAAGTAAAGTTGAGGCCTTGACCACCTGGCCACAGCCCAAAAATCTAAAAGAACTGCAAAGATTCCTGGGATTCTGTGGTTATTATCGGCGCTCATCAAGGACTATTCAAGAGTGATCCGCCTTTACTTAACCTTACTCAAGGGTATCCCCAACCCACAAAAATACCAAAAGTCAGCGTCCTCAAGACTGAAAGAGTGTATTTTCATCCGAGTGAAGTATTTGGGGCCGCTGGACTCTGATTGTGAGACTGCTTTTCATGAGATCATATATCAACTTACCCATGCTCCAGTGCTGGCCTATGCCGATCCAAGAAAACCTTCGTCCTGCACACTGATGCTAGCTTGCAAGGGTTGGGGCTGTGTTGTACCAAGAGCACGAGAATGGCCTGAGACCAGTGGCCTTTGCCAGTAGAAGCCTGACCCCATCCGAAAAGAACTATCCTGTACATAAGTTAGAGTTCCTAGCTTTGAAGTGGGCTATTGTTGACCAATTCCATGAGTACTTGTATGGGGCTAAAATACTAGTAAAACTGACAATAATCCTTTGACCTATGTGCAGACCTCAGCTAAGTTGGATGCCACTGGCCATAGGTGGCTTTCTGCATTATCTACATATGACTATGCTCTCAATACCGAGCAGGTCTGAACCACATAGATGCTGATGCTCTCTCCGGAGGCCTGTTCCCCAGAATGATTGGGTCCGATTGGCAGAACCTGACATTCGGGCACTCTGCCGGAAGTTTGACAGGGAGGAACAATGTCCACGGACGCAGTGGACTGCATGGTGGATTGCTTGGGAGCCTCTGAATTGCATACCTGCTGCTTATTGCCACTTTTCTGCAATAGACATTGGTGCACTGCCTCAGCTGGACAATGACAGTATTGGCGGGCTCAATCCGCGATCCCATGATCAAAGCAGCTTTAGAAGCCCTCTATGCAGGAAAAGATGTGTCCAAATTACGCTCCACTGATTTGAGAACTGCACTGTTATACAAAGAAGGTCCTAAGTTGAAACTGATCAATAAACTGTTATACAGAGAAACAGTAGACAGAGGGGACAAGTAGACAAACAACAACTAGTGCTGCCCACTGCCTTCGAGACTCAGTACTAAGGTCCTTGCACAACCACATGGGGCACCTTGGTATAGACAGAACACTTGACTTGGTGAGATCCAGATTCTATTGGCCTAAGATGGGGGCTGATGTGGAGCAACACATTCGAACTTGTAGTCGCTGCTTACAGAGGAAAGCTTTGCCCCAGAGGGCTGCCCCCCTTGTTAACATCACCACCAGTGCACCCATGGAGCTGGTCTGTATTGATTTTCTAAGTTTGGAGTCAGATCAAAGAAATATCAGTAATGTGCTGGTGGTCACTGACCATTTCACGAGATATGCCCAAGCTTTCCCACCAAAGACCAGAAAGCATCCACTGTGGCCAAAGTACTTGTAGAAAACTTTTTGTTCACTATGGGGCTCACAAAGAATCCATTCTGATCAAGGGAGAGACTTTGAGAGTCGTCTGATCAAAGAGATGCTTTCTCTGTGGGGAGTGGAAAGTCCAGAACCACTCCTTACCACCCCAGGGGACCCACAGCCTGAACGTTTCAACCGCACTTTGCTAGATATGCTAGGGCACCCTGCACCCAAAGGACAAGCCTAGATGGAGCCAACAAATTAGCACCCTGGTACATGCTTATAACTGCACCAAAAGTGATGCCACTGGATTCTCCCCCTACCGCCTGATGTTTGGAAGAGAAGCTCGACTACCAGTAGATGTGTGTTTTGGGGTCTCTCCTGATGGGGTTCAAGCTGACAACTATTTACAGTATGTGCAAAAGTTAAAGGCCCAGCTAACTCATGCGTACCAACTGGCTCAAACCATGGCTGCCAAAAGAAATCTGGCCAACAAAGAAAGGTATGATAAAAAGGTGAAAGCACAGGAACTCCAGGAGGGAGATCGGGTATTGCTAAGAAATCTGGGATTGCATGGCAAGCACAAGATTGCTGACAGATGGCACCATCTCCCTCACATTGTAGTGGGCAAACTAGATGATCTGCCAGTGTACAAAGTAAGGCCTGAGAATAATTCAAAGATGTAAAACAATGCATAGAAATCATTTACGCCCATTGGACAAATCTTAATTGAGTCTGAGCCCTAGAAGATGCCCCTCTGGACCAGTGACTAGAGCTGCTGCTAAGAAAAGATCAAGAAAGTCTGCACCTACAGAAGCAAAGTTAAAGTGTTCCCTCCACAAGTCCCAGTTGAGCATGACTGTCAGTCCATATCGGAAGAAAGTGAGAGTGACTTTGAATACTATCCTTCTTACGAACTGAGTCAATTGTTTCGGGCAATCCCTAGTCAATACTGGAGACAAAGCTGGGCCTTCTGGACTGTCTAAGCCCCAGCTTCATCCCTGGAGCCAATGCTCCCAGAAAGTGAAGTGCAAAGCATCAGATCAGATGAAATGGAATCATTGTGCATGGTTGAACTGTTTGAGCTTTCAGGGGAGGAAAATGATAGATTGGGGCAGACTGGTGATACACCCGAACAAAAAGAGTATTTTGAGTGCCCTGACAGTCCACTGCCAGTGTCCGAAAGCTCTCCATGCGAGCCAAATGTTGTGGACTCAGAAACTGTAACTCCTGGAGCTGAAAGTGCCCCAAGTTCTAGCCTCTCTACCCCCATGGAGACTCCCCTGACAAGTGTGGACAATGCTGAAAATGAGGCTCAGAGTGCAGAGACTGTAACAGTTCCCCTAGAAAGACTGGTCGAGCTGTAAAGCCTGTGGTGCACCTCAGTTATGATTCCCTTGGAGGCCTGTGGTTGCTCTCAATGTTGTCCATAAAGGGTGTATGTGTCCCGAGCTCATTGCCCAAACTGAGCGTCAGTGCTAACTCAAGTTACTTGTGTTGCCCTCTCAGTGTGGTGCCTTGCCCCGTCCAGCCCCAAGGTAACTGATAGGAAGGCCCCCTCTTCAGGTTTCATGTACAAGAGGTAATAACTTGAGTTATGGTACAATGTATGTAATACTGTGTAAAGAGTGACGTCTGCAATGTTTCAGAAATGTGTTCTTGGTAAAATGATATATTGACTGATGATTACATGTGCGAGCCTAATGCAAATGTATGTGGTTGCAGTTGAAACTTATGGTACTTGCTTGACGCGACGTCAAGCTTTCCCAGGCCAGGAAGGGTGTAACCCCCTGCAAATGGGGTTCCCAAAAGACTTCAGGAGCTTGCTTGAATGCTCCAAGCCTGAATGGTGTTTGGCATTTAAGCCATTTATCAGTGAGTGTTTTTAGAACCTCTGGTACTGTCTCTTTAAGAGCTGTCTGCTTGCAGACATAATTAGTTTGTATGGGGACGTGTGTTCTTTGTTGTAGTACCACTCAAGCTGCTGCCAATTCACTTCATTTTGCAGTCAGTAGGAGTGTCCAGGAACCTAGCACTCTGATTGGAGATGTAGTTTGACTTCAGTGCCTTTTTGGACCAACAGCAGCAGTCTATTGTGAGTGACAGCCAATCCAGTCAAGAACTGGGAGGAACTCAAAGGAAGTGCCCGTTTTGTCGGTTGGAGTTCAGTTGAGCTTTGGCAGTGAAGAAGGAAGGAGCCCTGTGCTTTTCAGTGTGCAGTTTTAGTCAAAAACGTGTGTAAGGCCCAGAGTTCCGGTCTGCAGCTTGTGTAACAGCTTGTTAGACTGAACTGTCCCTGTGAAAAGAATCAAAGGATCTCTGAAGAGTAGAAACCAGGCTCACCCTGTAGAAGACTGGAGGAATTGCTGAAAATTGCACTCTGTCTGTCAGGAACTGAATCTGCTGTGTGTTCTCCCGGCAGTAATTGCGATCGGGATACAGATGCAGCCTGCCTGGTATAGTGCTTTTTTATATGGATGTGTGAAGAGGTTTGTGTACCTCAAGTGAGCCCTGCTGACATTGAAGGACCCTATCTTATTTGGAGGTCGTGAGTACTAATTCAGGGTTGCTCCTGTTGAATTGCCACATTAAATCCAAATGGAATTACTGTACTGTGACTGTTTAATTCTCCTTTTCTCTGTGTGAAAGGGCCCCTACCAGCTGCCACGGTTTGGACTAGCCACTAGGGCTTGGGTACCCAGGGACAGTAACTGATAGGGATAGGCCTGTGCACAGAGCCATAGGTAGATGAGTAAAGTGATGGGTTAATTAACCTGATTTCCCTGTCCTTGTTATATCCCCCTAAATAAATCAGAGCTGCTTGTTTCAGCAAAGTTATACTGCCTGAGGTATTTGTCTATGTTAAAGTACTGTACTGTGATTGTTGCACTGTATCTCATTTCACAGGAGGTCCCAGTGCCGGAACCAGACCTGGGGTAAGTATATACTGTGAAGGTAATTCTGATATATTGTGTGGGCCACTAGTGGGAAGAAAGGGGGGTTGCAGTGTCCCAGAGGGCTGTGACCAAGTTAGTTTAACTATTGCAAACCCTGACCTCTGGGTGGAGGCACCCGCCATTGGATCCAGGCCCCTCAACCTGTTAGTGGCAAATCAGGCAGGGGTAGTAGCCCCTGGGATAGCGCCATCTAGGGGTTACATTAATATGTAACTGGTACCAAGAACCTTTCTACAAGTTCCTGCACAGACTATATTGCCCACCAGTAATGGAACACAAATTTAACCCTGGAATCTCCCCCATCTGTGGGAGATGTTCAGATGAAATGGGCACATATATGCATTATTTTTTGTCTTGCCCAGTGTTATAGAAGTTTTGGGGAGAAGTGGCAAGGGAATTAGGAACTCCACTAGGGAGGGGAATAGTGTTAGAACCCCTTACCATGCTGTTTGGGATAGAGGTAGGAGTAGAAGGAAGCTGAGGCCTCTTGCCAGGATGACTGCAGGTGTTGCTAGCTTTAACTAACTTGGAGGCAGTATAGCGCAGTGGTTTAAGGCTCTGAGCTGCAAATCTGGTGACATCCAGCAGACCAGACCTGGGTTTGAATACCACAGCTTCCACCTTCATACTGTGTGACCCTGAGCAAGTCACTTAACTTCCTTGTGCTCCCAGGTCGCTCCTGTAAAAAAGCTGTCAGCTTAGTGTGCTACACCTGGTTAAATAACTAAATAAAAAAAAAAAAACTAGACACTGTATATTAAATACTTGAGTCTCGACAGTGACCCCAACAATGAAGCAGTGGAAAACACTGACCACCTAGACTCTAGCACTAGAACGCCTCTCCTTATATGATTAAAAACAAAGAGAAGAGGTTCCTCAAGGACTGGGGACCCTTCGTAGCCTCACTTACGCAGGAAGAGGCACATGCCCATAAGGAGGGGCTGTGACAGCAGTTGGGAGGGCAAAGGGTGTGTCCCTTAAAGAAAAGCTCTCATACTAACGAATGAAAAAGTACTACCGAAGCCACATATATTAGTTATTTTTTTTTCTGTTTTGTTAGAAATAAAATATAATTGTGAAAGTTAGGATTGCAACAGATATGAATTCAGACCCAATTAGTTAGGATGTATGATTGACTGTTTGTCTAGTCTATATTATGTAGTATAATGATGTACTGTATAACAGTGTCATGTAGAAAATGAAATCTGTTTTTGTTTGTTGATATAAAACTTTTAATAAAAACTTGTTGAAAAAAAAAGAAAAACTGTGTGAATATGGTGTGGGAAAAAATTGGCTAGTTCTTTCCCACTGAAAGACAGGATGAAACTGCAGCCAGGTGTAGCTTGAGGGAAGAGGGTTTCAAGCCTGACACCTGCAGATGTACCAGGTAATCCAGCAGCTGATGGTCTGAAGCTGTAAGAGGACTGACCTTTTGGTCTTGCACCAGATGGAGAACCTTTTCCATTGGGCTGCATAAGTCTTTTTTGTGTTCGGTTGTTTAGCCATTCTCAGGATCTTAAGGACCTGTTCTGAGCACTGAGAGGATGGAAACTCTAAGCAATGCCCTGAGTATCAGGGGAAAAGGAGGGAACGCATATAAGAACATCCTTGACCAGTCTAGGATCAAGGCAACCAGGGAAAGTGTTCCTGGGACTGGGGGCCTGCAACAGTACTGAAGAACCTGGAAGTTGAGGGGAGAGGCAAACAGATACACTTCTGGTGTGCCCCACCGCCTGAACACTGTGGCTAGTACTTGCTTGTTCAGAGTCCATGTGCTCTGGCCTTGACTGATGCGACTTAGACCATCCACCAGGGTATTGTGCTTTCCTGGGAGGTGAATAGCTGAAAGGCTGACTCCCAGGGAGAAGGCGAGAGGCCAGATTTTCAGAGCCTCCAAACAGAATAATCCTGTTCTGGTACCACCCTGCTTGTTTGTGTAAAACATTGCAGTGGTGTTGTGTTCGAATTTGTACAGTCTGTCCTTTTGTGACAGGAACAAATGCTCTGAGAGCTAGAAAGATTTCTCTGAGTTCCAACAGGTTTAAGTGTAACTGTGACTCTTTGAGAGTCCAGGTGCCACTTACTGAGGCACTGTCCAGATGTGCTCCCCACCTGAGGAGAGAGATGTCTGTGGTGATCACATTTGTGGGAAGCAGAGCTTGGAAAAGAATCCCTGCTGCCAAATTTACAGGGCTCTTCCACCAAAGCAGAGTCTGAAGGAACTGTTCCGCCCCAGGTATCAGCTCTGAAAAATTGTTGCTTCTGTGAGACCAGTGAGCTCTGAGGTAGGCTTGCAGGTGTCACATCCTGTACCTGAATCCTGGGACCACTGCAGGCACTGATGCCATGTGTCCCAATGGCTTGAGGGAATGACGGGCTGGTGTTGGTGTCCCTGGACGAGAGAATCTGCCCTAGGGAAAGTTTGAATTCTCACCTGTGGAAGGAAGGCATATCCTTTCTGGGTGTCCAGTTGAGCTCATATTAAGGTGAGTAGGTGGGAGGGTTCCAGGTGAGACTTTATTTAGATTTACCAGGGAACCCAGAGACTCCAGAGTGAGCCCTGTAAGGGAAAGGACTCTGACCTGGCAAGGAGACTTTGGCATTATGAGCCGATCGGCAAAATAGGGATAGATAGAGATGCCCAGCTTGCTGAGATGTGCTGCTACCACTACCAGGCACTTTGTAAAGACTCTTGGGGCCGAAGATAGGCTGAAAGGCCGCAGTGAACCTGCAGGAATTTTAAACCTGAGAAAACTGCCTGTGAGACCTCCTTATGGGTATATGGAAACAAGCATTTGTCAATGCCGAATGTTGTCTCGCTGGCATTGGCATTGGTAGTGCAGGAGTTAGAGATGCATAATAGGAATGGCAGTGAAGTATTGAACTGACGTCAACCCCACCCCCACCCTGCAGAGACTGACAGGCATTGGGGTGTGCCTTTGGGTCGTCAGCTATAACGCTCATGCCATTTTACCTCACCCTACCCTGTAGACACTGACAAGTGTCATGGTGTGCTTTGGGGTCTTTGGGCCTTATACTTACACCATTCCATAAGGAAATACGCTGAGATGGGTGCAGTATAGGAGAATGGGGTGAACTTTAGGGCCGAACACTCCAAGGCACACCTCGATGCCTGTCACTGGCTGCAGGGTGGGGGTGGAATGGCATGAGCATTACAGCCAGTGATCCCAAGTCACACCCTTGACGCCTGGCAGTCTCTACAGGGTGGGGAGTTACAGTTGGAAACTCTAATATCGTAGGCGTTTCTTGGTATTTTCACTCCAAATTTTCAACATAGCCTTTTTGTGACCCCGCCCCATGAAGAGCGGCACAATCAGTTTGATAGCTGAAAGGTGGTTTTGCACAGCGGCTATGCCATTTAGTGACACAGGGACAAAAACACATTTTGGGCAGGATGTGAAAAATAACAATTGTATTATTCAAGAGGAGGTGTGAAAAAATGGCAACGTTGAAAATCTGGAATGAACATATGAAAATTTGAATTCATGAGCATGATAGAAACTGCGTAACACACGTCCATAACCCAATTATTTTTGTGGTTTTTTAGCCACATTTTCAACATAGGCATTTTGGGACCTCCCCTCATGAAAAGTGGTGCTGTGATTTTGTTAATCTGTCCCAAAAGGTGATTTCCCACAGTGACCACGCCATTGTGCGCCACAGGTGTGGAAATACATTTTGGGTGGGCTGTAAAAAAATGACAGCTGTACTGTTCATAAGGAGGTGTGAAAAAATGCCAGTGTTGAAAATCTGGCATGAAAATATTGCAAATTTGCGAAGTTACAAGGGTGCGTGGAAACTGCGCAACGCACGCTTGTAACACAGTAATTTTATGGACTTTCATCACCAAATTTTCAACATAGGCAGTTTAGGTCCTCTGCTCATGAACAGTGCCACCATCATTTTCTCAAACTGTCCCGAAAACTGATTTTGCACAGTGACCGCGCTATTCTGCGCTGGATTGTGCAAAAACCCATTTCGGCCAGGATATGTAAAATGACAGCTGTACTCTTCATAAGGAGGTGTGGAAAAATGCCAATTTTGAAAATCTGTAGTGAAAATATTACAAATTCACGAAGTTACGAGTGTGCATGGAAACTGCGCAATGCACGATCGTAAAACAGCCATTGTTTGAATTTTTTTCACCAAATTTGCAACATAAGCTTTTTGAGAGCCCCCTCATGAACAGTGGCACTGTCGTTTCATTAATCGGTCCCGAAAGGTGATTCCGTGCAGTGACCACGAATCACCTTTTGGGACTGGATAATGCCATTACAGTGACTGAATTCATGAGGAGGGGTCCCAATAACCCCATGCTGAAAATTTGGTGCCAAAATTCCCCAAAATGCCCGAGATATGCACCAAAGTTGAAAAAACCCTATTTATGCCATTATACAGCTTACCATCATTTCTTCAGTTCATGATCGGCTTTGAAGAGTGCTGGCGTGTTCAGTCCACTAAGATGACTCTGCCGTGCTAGCGTCGGAGGTAAGTATGGGGTGAGGGGGGTGGTAGGCAGGTGCGCAGAGGGCGCTGGTTGGGGAGGGCCACCGGACTCGACGAGGGACCGCTTTTCTGGTTTGTAGGTTGTAAAAACCAAAAACATTGCGGGACCATTTTCGCTTTTACAGGGATTGGCACGCTATGGGCTCGCGCACCGGAGTGGTTTTTTTGAGGGTTTACAGCCGATGGGGATCAGGCACCCCATCGGCCACAACAAATGGTGGGGGACATTATGCAGACGGGAGTGGCTCCCATCAGCAAATTAAACTGGGAAGGGAACATGATGCGAGGGGACTGGACACCCCTCGGTACCTAATTTAAATGGGGGTGCATTATGCCGACGGAAGTGGGCTCCCCCATCAGCAAATGAAGTGGGTGCATGCCAACGGGGGTATTGGGCACCCCTGAAGTCGGCTCTCCGTGCAGCGGCAGTCAGCGCTGCCATGTTAATTGAAGGGCTTCAACAGGAAAGGCACATAGGGAGGGCATGTTTTGGTGCCGCTGCATGAAGAGCTTGGCTGTCATTGCAGCGGACCTTTCCTTAGATGTGCTCACCACATTATGTATTCCTGGTATGGCGCCTGCATGCTGGCATATTGGGGAATGAGGAACGAACTGACTGATGCGTGCCCTGCATTCCCCCAACAGTGACCACGAATCCAAATCTGCTACTAATGCAATATGTTGGCTGGCGTGCAAGCGTGAGCCAACATAAAAAGAGTCCTATATGTAACCCCCCTGCAAATGGGGGTTCCCAAAAAGACTTCCAGGAGCTTGCTTGAATGCTCCAAGCCTGAATGGTGTTTGGCGTTTAAGCCATTTATCAGTGAGTGTTTTTAGAGCCTCTGGTACTGTCTCTTTAAGAGCTGTCTGCTTGCAGACATAATTAGTTTGTATGGGAGGACTGTGTGCTTCTCTGTTTGAGTACCACTCGAGCTGCTGCCAATTCACTCCATTTTTGCAGTCACTAGGAGTGCAAAGGAACCTATCTGAAAGATGTAACTGTTTGCCAGAAATCATTTACAGTAATAATGAAATTACAGTTTGTCTAACCTGCTTTCTTTGCAGTCAGAACTGTGTCTGCCTAGTTCCCCATTCTGGTTTTGAACTGCTGAACTGGACCAATCAGTGTGGGGTAAGCTAGCTCTAAAATGGTGCCTTGGACGAATCAGAACTTGGACTCATAATCTGAGCCAGCCACAAGAGGATTGTATGGGCAGTGACTCTGGGAGATGTAGTTTAGACTTCGGCGCCTTTTTGGACCAACAGCAGCAGTCTATTGTGAGTGACAGCCAATCCAGTCAAGAACTGGGAGGAACTCAAAGGAAGTGCCCGGTTTTGTCTGTTGGAGTTTCAGTTTAGATCTGGCAGTGAAGGGGAAAGAAACCCTGTGCTCCTTCAGTGCACAGTTTTAGTCAAAAAGCGTGTAAGGCCCGAGTTTCGGTCTGCAGCTTGTGTAACTGCTTGTTAGGACTGAATCCGTCCTTGAAAAGAATCAAAGGATCTCTGAAGAGTAGAAACCAGGCTCACCCTGTAGAAGACTGGAGAAATTGTTGAATTGCACTCGGTCTGTCAGGAACTGAATCTGCTGTGTGTTCTCCCGGGTATTGTGCAGTAATTGCGATCGGGATAGAGAAGCAGCCTGCCTGGTATAGTACTTTCTTTTTACCATATAAATGTGTGAAGAGTCTCGTGGAGCTCAAGAGCAGCCCTGCTGACGTTGAAGGACCCTATCTTGTTTGGAGGTCGTGAGTACTAATTCAGGGTCGCTCCTGTTGAATTGCCACATTAAATCCAAATGGAATCACTGTACTGCTGACTGTTTAAACTAATTTTTCTTTTCACTGTGTGAAAGGGCCCCACCAGCTGCCACGGTTTGGACTAGCCACTAGGGCTTGGGTACCCAGGACAGTAACTGGTAGGGATAGGCCTGTGCACAGAGCCATAGGTAGATAGTAAAGTGATAAGCTAATTAACCTGATTTCCCCTGTCCTTGTTATATCCCCTAAATAAATCAGAGCTGCTTGTTTCAGCAAAGTTATACTTCTGAGGTATTTGTCTATGTTAAAGTACTGTACTGTGATTGTTGCACTGTATCTTATTTCACAGGAGGTCCCAGTGCCGGAACTAGTCCTGGGGGTAAGTGTATACTGTGAAGGTAATTCTGATATATTGTGTGGGCCACTAGTGGGAAGAAAGGGGGGTTGCAGTGTTCCAGAGGGCTGTGACCAAGTAAGTTTAACTATTGCAAACCCTGACCTCTGGGTGGAGGCACCCGCCATTGGATCCAGGCCCCTCAACCTGTTAGTGGCAAATCAGGCAGGGGTAGTAGCCCCTGGGATAGCGCCATCTAGGGGTTACATATAGGTCCAGGGAGGCTAACCAGTCTCCCTGCTGTAAGGACTGTATGATTAGTAACAGAGTGACCTTCTTGAAATTAGGTTTTAACAGTAAGGTAGGTCGCCCTTCCCAGTTTTCTTTTGTGCCAGAAAGTACCTGGAGTAGAGGCCCTTGCCCCTTTTTGTGGGCCGGGACCCTCTCCACCACTCACAGAGCTAGAAGGTTTTTTACCTCCAACTTCAACAGTAACACCTGTGTTGGGGGTAGAGGCTTAGACACCTGGGTACACTTGAGATCTGCCTATCCTCACGTCAGGGCGTAGACTGCGAAGCTGCTGGCCAGTAGAGGTGGGCCTCTTTGGCCCCTTCTGCCCCTCCTTCTGAAAGCACCCCTGTACTGTCAGCTAGGGGTAGGGAATGTAAAGCCTAGGAAAGAAACCTCTGTCCCTGCTGCCATCGGGTGGAATTTCTGTGTGGCAGGAGCTTAGATTTAGCCTAGAGGCCCTGTTGCAGTCAGTTGTTCTGGAATCGAACAATATGATTTGATCACAGGGAAAGTCCATGGCCTTAGACTAGGTGTCTGGGGTTAGACTGGTAGTTCTAAGCCAGGCAAAGCACCTCAGAGAGATGGCATGGGCCATGGCTCTATAGGCGGCATCCTTGTTGTCATCTGCCATGTGAAATAGGTACTACATAGCTTCCAGGGCAGGTTTTTGCTGTATCCACCAGCTCCCATCCCATTCCTGTAGGTAATGCCAGGACAGAATTCCACAATGCTTCCTGATATTTGGCCGTGAAAGCCAAGTAGAAAAAAAGTTTGACAAGCAGCTGTGGTTTGCTATGAAATCGATTTTTCTGGCATCCTTGTCCGGCGGTAAGGAGGACAAGGAGACATCAGCTTTCTTGCATGCTGCCTGCTGCGCTAGCCTCTCATGGCTGAGATATACAGTGAGGCACTTGCCATTGTCTGTAGATAATTGTTATATTTATTTATTTATGTATTATTTCTTTCAGCCCGCTTGTCAACCTCTGCCACAGAAGTGGGGGGTTTAAAGCAGTTTCATGGTATTTTTCCTGAAAACATTATAGATAGGCACGACCAGTCTTTTAGGAGGTGGGAGACCTTTCATCTCCCTATAATCTTTATCCTCGTCCTCATCCTGGATGGACTCCTGAGCAGGGAGGTCCAGGGTGTCTAGCCTGTTTTGGATAAATGTAAGCATAGAGGGAGGATTCTCCTGGTTAGCAGAGGAAGCGCCAAAGAAAGTCAGTGGTCAAATCAGGGTCTAGGCCCTCCAAATTCATGTCAGGGGCATCATAAAAATACTCATCATCTGCATCACCCTCACAGTCTCTGGAGCAAGAGCTGTGGAACAGTGCTTAGCAACCCCTGTAAACATAGACCCCATTTTACGTAGGGTCTGAAGGACATGCCATGCGTCTGCCATATCCTGCACAGAGGAGAGACCCTATGCGGACTGTGCTGCATGTGTTTTTTTTTTCCTTCTTCTGTATGTTTTATGCCGCCTGTTGTCTCACTAATAGGTTTCCCACGAGCAACGGTAGCGTTTTTGTCTGTACAGACTATCTTTTTAACCACTTCATCAGCAGCTTGATAATGCTTCCTCTCTGGACACTTCATCAGTGCCCTTATTACTTTTTTTTTTTTACATTTGAGAGGAACTTCATCAGCTCCTCTGGAAGCTTTCTTTATTTGGCTGGGACCCGGAGGCTTAATCAGCACCCCTGCCTGAAATTTTATTTTTATTAACTTTGATCCTTTTCCTCGGCTATATATATATATACTGTATTCTTTAGGTCTGTCTGTTTCTGACCAAATTTATGCAAAGAGACCATTGGATCTGGACCAAAAAAACAACTGAGGCACAGGTTGCTGAAAACGCTGTTAAGCCAGTCCTGTGACAACTGACACACTCTCCAGATTTCTGTTTAATTCTGGGACTCCCTGACAAGCCAGTCCACAGAGAACCCAGCCATACCTGTCAAAGCTTGAAAATCAAACAGTTACTACACAGTAGGGACCCATGAGGTCTGAGGAAAACATTAAGGCAAAACGCAGAAATTTGACGGTTCCTTCACGGATTGCATTAAAAAGGTGAAGAACCATCAAAAATAACTCGTGGTAAAAAAATGAGTATAAATTAAGCAGATGCGTTAAAAATATCGTATAAATAACGCAGTTGCAATAAAAAATAATGCAGTTGCGCGAAAAGAACAACCGCTAAAAAAATAGTAAAATTATACTCAGCAGACTAAAAATCTAAGTTTGTGAGGAAAACCTTACCAAGATAAACGAATAGGAGGTTGTCAATAAGGAAAGTTGAGAGGCACCTCTGGGGCACTGTTGCTCGGTCAGCGGAGAAAAAATTCTGTAGCCCTTCAGGATGCCCTCACTCAGCACACTCCCCTCCTGTGTTTTGATTGGCTGATGCCCTAGCTCATTATAATTCTCTTAAAGGCATACCTCCAGGGCAGTTGCACCTAGCCAGCTAACTGCTATGGTTACTGATGCTAAAGGATTCCTGGGGTAAGAACATATGTTTTCTGTGAGGCTAGGCCATTTGTAGGGATGAGAGGGACAAGCAATGCAGAGGGGGCTACAGGATGCCTCAAGAGCCTGCTGTCAGGGCTAGGGTGGGGAAAGGGAGCACGCTTCTAGGGTAGTGGGCTTCAGGTGCTATCACCAGTGCTTGGGAAGGGTCTCAGGAGCCTGATGACATAGTAATTGGAGCGTAGGAGCCAGAGACGCCTACATGCAGGGCTGTGGGTCTGTTGAGCCTGTTGTGAGGGCTGGAGCAGTAGGGGGTTGTAGTACCCCCAGAAGCTTGAGGCCAGCAGCAGTGTGTAGGCTTGGGAGTATGCTGACATGGCTGAGGAAGGGTGCTGTAGGAGCCCTGAGGCTAGTGATGCAGTTGCATGGGTGCATGGGGTTGGGGGGGTTGGAAACCAGACCCCAGGGTTGGGAGTGGGGCCATGAGTATGAACACAGGGATACTGGTGATCGGGAGGCAGCAACATGCCACCAGGGATGGAGGGGTTAGGAAGCCTCCTGTCAGTGCTTGTGCGTGTGTTTGTGGTGGGGGAGTCGGGATCCTGCTGCCAGCGCTGGTAAGTGGGTTGGCTAGGTTGCATGCCTCCATAGATTTAGGTGGACTCATGAGCTCCAGTACATGTGTAAGGAAATACCTACGTCCTGATTGGCTGAGATGTGACTATAGCCATGGCCTTAAGAGGGCACAACCAATGGCTAAAAAGTCATTGTCAGTCTGGACACAGCACATTCCATATCCATGTATCTGTAGTATGGAATTTAAATTTTTTCAGACAGCAGTAATTGTTTTCTGTTCGTAGTGTATGGTGGAACATTGTTCCTACCTAATTTTCATCTCAGCTGAAATGCTGTTCTACCACAGTGCAAAGGTCATGGAATGTTGTTCACCCCTTCTGAGGTAAAACAGCGTTCCAGCTAATTTGAAAAGCGCATAAGCAACATAGAGAAATGACAGGATCAAACAGAAAAAACAAGGTTATGGCGGCACAACGAGGCACTCGTAAAAATACCAGACATGGAGGCTCAACCAGATACAGTGAAAAAGGGCAGGTTCAACCAGATATGTTCACTTTCATAAAAAGACAATGCAGGATCAACCTGCTAATAAGCATTACTCATGAATTAAAGTTGTTTCTTCACACAGGCTTCTTGCTAAGTAAGAAATATACCGCTGTTGTTTTTTTCTTTTAAACCTGGTGACCCTGCCTTCTTCCAAGTGAACCCCATTTGCCACCACCCTCTGACTCCTGTTACTCAGCATACTTTGCACCCAATTATACTAGGTGCAGCGCCTTCAGCCCGGGCACTCCCAGCCCCATGTGTCTCTGCCCACCTGGCGGCACCTCTGTTAGCCACCACCCAGCTCTCGCCCTCCCGCTACATGAAACAGGTATGGACCACTGAGCTCCACGGCTACCTGCTCGCCTTTCATTGGCTGCCAGCTTTCTCTGCTGATTCCCACCCAGTTGGCTGTTCCCTCGTCTCCTGTACTGCGATTGGTGAGACTTGAAATCTGACTGCAGCCTTGAAGCCAGGGCTGCCATGGCTTTCTCTGGCTAAGTGCTGGTGGACTTTCTTAGAGAAGGGGAAGTTTTTCGCACCACTCCCACACTCTTTAAATACACATATGATCTGCCTACTTAACCCCTGTCCTCTTCCGATTGGCCACTCCTCTCCTTACCCATCCTCCTACTTTCTAAACTGCCTGTCCCTTAAAGGGCCCGCTGTCTCCCCGTCTGGTACCTCTTCTCTCTAAGGACTTCCAGCTGCAACATCTCCTTTGTCCTGTTCAATTAGCCCCAAAATGAAACTTCTACTCCTCTCCCTGCTTATGGCCTCTCTGACAGGTATGCTGCTTCTCGATAAGCTCACTGCCACTGTATTAGCCCATGACCAAGTAGACCTATTGCATTTCACAGAGGACTGCTCCCCCTCCCGATCCCCCACCAGCTCCATCTGGATGGGAATTCACCCCCATCGGTGCCCTCACTCATGCCATCCTCTCTAACCTCCAACATTGCCAGCTAGCCTCCTTATTTCTATCTCTCCCTTCTCCCCTCCTCTGCCCTTGGCCCCTATGCACCTACCTACTCCTACTCTCCTTGCTCTAACTGCCAGGAGACATTGAGACTAACCCTGGCCCCATGCAAGCTGCAGTCACATCTACCGACCTCACTTGGGTAGCCATCCTGGGTTAAAACTCACCCACGTGAATATCTGCAGTCTCCCAGCCAAATTTCCCGAAGTCGAAGCCTGGATCTCCCTTTACATGTCCCAAGTACTATGCCTCACAGAGACCTGGATGAAGCCACAACACCCTGATACTATGGTCCAGCTAGCTGGCTACTCCCTATTACACTAAGACCGTCCTAGCAAAAGAAAGAGCGGTGGCACTGCCATTTTTATACACTAATTGGTCACCACCACGCTCATCCTAAACTCTGACAACAACTCCCCTAGTGACTGGCTTATCATTGAAATTACACTTGAAGCTACAAAACAATTATTCTAGGGACATGGATATGTTGTTCATCCACACTTATTGGCAGGTTCCTTGCCGCTTTAAATCTTGCCGGAAGGTCTTCAAGCTGGCTCCTCCCACCAACCCGGGTGGTAAAACTCTCGGCTCCGCCCCATGACGCCAGATCTTCCTTACCGCTTGGAAGCTCAGGTTCCCTCCTTAACGCTCTGCGTATAAGACTGGTTCCTAATTCTTCGAATTTTCGAAAATTAAAAAAAAAAAAAGTTTTTGCTAAAAAGACTTCGGTCTTCTCTCCCTCGCGGCTGCGATGGACAAATCAACTCCTGGTTTCTGGAGATGCCCGTGCGGGCAGAAGATGTCTTGGACGGATCCGCACTCCGCGTGCGTTTACTGGTTGGGCCTTGAGGACGACCTGCAGCCCTGCGACCTGTGCTCTTCACCGGCTCACGTCGCCCGAGAACCCGTGCTGCCCGTTTACAACTGGGGCGTCGAGAAAGATTTCCTCCGTTAAATCAAAAGAGGCCGGTCGGCGGTGTCATAGCCGGCGGGCTCAGCGGATCAACTCGAGCAAATGATAAGCCCTCGAAGAGGAGGCATGAGGGCTGCTTCTACCTCGGCTGCGTCATTTGTCCCGCTATCTCTCGGTGCCTCTTATTCGGCTTCTTTTAAGGAGCTTTGTCTGACCCTCTCGACAAAAGGTGAGGGTCCAACTTCTTCTGGACCGTTTTCTCGGTCCAAAAAGAGAGACAAGAGTAAGTCTCACCATCGACGCTCTTGGGAGCGGGAAAGATCCCTCTCCCCTAGTTGTCGGCCGTCGACTTCGGTCGACCCCTCGGCTTCGGCCACTGGTTTCACAGTGTCCCCGTCAGGCCAGTTGACCGAGACTCCCGTCGACGCGGTCGAGATTTTTCTCGACCCGTTGGACGGGTTGTCGGCTGGAGAAGCTGAGATTCCCCTCTCCCCGGTTCCCCAGTGGGAGTTGAGGATCCCGTCAGCTCGTTTGTGCCTCCGGTTCCGGAGCCTTCGGTGGAATCGTCCGAACCGAGGGGAGTGCCGATTTCCCGCGACACCTCCCTGCACCATCCTCGGCCTAGCCAAGGGTCTCGGTCTCGGACGTCTTTGTGGTCCAGCCGATCCCGCCATCATGAGTGGTCTCGGTCTCGGCACGCGGCTTGGCTGGCGCCGCTCATCCTCTTCCTCCTCCTTGGGCGAGGAGGCTTGGCGCAGGTGTGTCGGAGATATGAGGAACTCATGTGGCAACAGCTCCTTCTGACCGGGAATAAGCTGACGCCGCTGTCTTCTCGCCATTAAGTGGCTGTCACCGAGCGGCCGAAACAACCCCTCATTTTAGCCAAGGAGCCTGTTCCCAGGCCAGTTGTTTGGCCAATTCCAGCTGCCCCACCGATTCCGGTGGAACCTCCGCCTCCACAGCCGTTAGTTGGGGCTCCGACCAAAAATTCTCGGTCGGCTCAGGGACTGCCCCATAGGCTGTCTGTCACCCTCACTCCCGATAGACCTCGGCAGGTGGAGGGTGGCTCAGGCCTGAGGCAGCTCTTTGAGGACTCTTCCGAGTCCGAGGATGATTTCTCCCTTTTCTCCAAGCGAATGGACTTGGAGTCCTCAGGAGGACAGTCGGTGGATGATAGCCCTTCGTCCTTCCTAGGATTGCTTCGGCTCATCTCGGAGTCCACCGGGATGAAGCTCGAACCCATTTCTAAGCGGGCCAGGTATCCCCTCACGGAGATTCTGGACCGAGGGGATTCTCCTACGGAGGCCTTTCCGGTGGCCAAGGCCATAGTGGGTCCGGCCTTGGAGCTTTGGCAGCGCCCTGCTTCCTGCCCTGCGCCTTCGGCCAGAATGGCCAGGAAGTATGCGGTCCCTACCGGTTCCCTGTCCGGTTTTTCGGAACACCCCTCTGCTGAGGGGTTGGTTACCGACAGCGTTTTCCGGCGTGCCGGGAACGCCAGGGATGTGGACAAACCTCCCGACAAGGAATCCAAGAAATTGGATTATGCCGGGCGAAAAGTCTGTGCTGCGTCCTCTCTCGGCCTTCGTCAGGCCAGTTCGGCCGTCCTCATGGCACATTTTTCTCATGCCCTGTTGGGCTCCCTGGATGAGGTCGTCCCTCATCTTCTCGCGGATCTGCAGACTATGGTCAGGCAGGTGCGGGACCAGGGCAGGGTAGTGGCCAAACAGCAGCTCCAGACTGCTTTAGACATCGGGGACTCATGTGCCAGGTCGGTGGCGGCCGCAGTGGCCATGCGTCGTCGGGCTTGGCTGAGGATACCCACCTTTACCTCGGATACCCAGCACAAGTTGGCGGATGTTCCCTTTTTTTTGGGGACTGACCTCTTCGGCCCTGGGGTGGAAGGTCACCTGCAGAGGATCGAGAAGTCCAATGCTACCTTGGACTCAGTCTCTTCCGCTCAGAAGGACAAAGGCCACAAGCCACAGCCTAAGCCCTTTTGTCCTTCTGCGCCCGCAGCGCACCCGGCCCAGCAATGTCAGGGCCAGCAGGCTCGGGCTTGGCATCCCAAACCCAAGCCGTCGGCTTCCTCCAACAGGAAGCAGGGAGGAAAAGGCCCAGGAGGTCCCTCGGCCGGTCCCTCCTCCAAGCCTGCCCAGTGACGGGCTGAGGGTGTGCCCATCCCCGCACCTTACCCCTGGTTCCCCTGGGTGGGACGGCCCGACACTTCCTTTCCACCTGGTCCGCTGTTACCACGGACAGGTGGGTACTGAGGTGGTGGAAAAGGCCTGCCTCTAGAATTCGAGCAGGCCCGCCCTTCAGGCGTCCACTCTGGGGGCCTCGGGGTCCACAGCTCACTGGGCGGCTCAAGGCCGAGCTGATATCGCTCTCCTCCTCCAAAGGAGGTGATCAGGAGGTAGAGGACCCCTCAGACCTGGGGTTCGTGTCCAGGTATTTCCTGGTTCCGAACGGACGAGGGCTGGCGCCCATTCTCCCTCTACACTACCTGAACAAGTTCCTAAGGTCTCGAACCTTCAGATGGTCACTCTGGCGCAGATAATACCATCTCTGGAACACGGCGGTGGTTCTGCTCTCTGGACCTCACAGGACGTTCTTTCACATCCCTATCCGTCCATCACATCGAGATTCCTTCGCTGAGTGGAGGGATCCCTCTTCGAGTTCCAAGCCATGCCCTTCGGCTTATCTCCAGCTCCCAGGGTCTTCACCAAATGCATGGCAGTGGTGACAGCATTCCTGCGGTGCCGAGGGGTCCGGGTGTACCCTTACCTGGACGATTGGCTGATAGCAGCCCCCTCCAGACAGGAGGTGGAGCGGTCCAGAGATCTGGCCCTCCAGGTTTGCTCTCAAGTCGCCTTCTCATCAACGAGGCCAAGTCGGAACTCGAGCCGAAGCAGGTGATCCTGTTCATCGGGGCAGAGCTCGACTCTCTTTGAGCCAGAGCACGGCTCCCGGCGGACAGGGCTGAGGTTCTTACCTCCTTTTCCCAATCATTTCTGGTTGGGCATTCGCGCCCTGCCCGGGACTTCCTGCGCCTCCTGGGTCTCATGGTGGCCTGTACCAGCGTAGTCCGTTGGGCACGCTGGCACATGCGCCTCCTTCAGTGGGGACTGGCCAGCCAGTGGTCACAACGCTGCAATCCATTGGACCAGCTAGTGATAGTGACCCAGGAGATGTGGAACGCTCTCCAGTGGTGGATCATTCCATCTCATCTGCAGGAGGGCATCCCGTTTGTCTGCCCCGAGCCAACGGTCTCTCTATCAACCGATGCCTCTCTGATGGGTTGGGGTGCCCATCTGGGGGAACACCGAGTGCACGGCCTCTGGTCCCCGTGGGAGTCCCAATGCCACATCAACCTGCTGGAGCTCTGAGCGGTCCGCCTAGCTCTCACCGCCTTTGCTCCGTTTCTCCGGGGTCAAGTGGTCCGAGTCCAGACAGACAATGCCACGACCATGTACTACCTGAACCGCCAGGGCGGGACGCGCTCCATGCTTCTATGCAAGGAAGCTCTCCGCATTTGGTCACTCGTGCACAGCCTGGAGGCAGATCTCCTAGCCATTCATGTGGCAGGAGCCTCCAACACCCTGGCCAATGCCCTGAGCCGGATAGGGGCTGCATCTCACGAGTGGTCTCTCCTGCCGGAGGTAGTACAAGATCTGTTCTCCCACTGGGGCACACCTCAGGTGGACCTGTTTGCCTCAAGGGAGAACGCGAAGCTGAGGCTGTTTCATGCCTGCCCCCCTCAGCAGGGCTTGCTGCAGGGGGATGCCTTCTCGAGGCTCTGGACCCCGGGCCTCTTTTACGCCTTTCCATTTCCCTTGATCCACAAGGTGCTTCTCAAGGCAAGGAGGGACAAGGCGCAGGTGATTCTGATAGCCCCAGACTGGCCCCGCCAGTTCTGGTACCCAGATCTCCTCAGCCTCTGCTCCAGGCTCCCGAGGCAGCTTCCAGCTCGCCCGGACCTGCTCTCAGTCAATCAGGGGAGGTATTCCATCCGGACCTTCAATCCCTGCACCTGACGGCCTGGTTCCTGAGTGGCTAGAGTTCCAGGCCTTGGGTCTTTCCGACGAGGTCCTCAATGTTGTTGAGGTGTCCCATAAGGAGTCGACCAGAAAATGCTACGCCTTCAAATGGAAGAGATTCTCCATTTGGTGTCAGGGCAAGGGCTTGGACCCTTCCTCCTGTTCTGTGGCAAGCATTTTGGACTATTTATGGTCCCTTTCTAGTCAAGGGCTTAGGTCGATGACCCAAAGGTGCACCTGGCAGCCATCTCTGCTTACCGGGCGCGGGCCGGGGAGCAGTCGGTGGCACAGGAAAAGGTGGTTGGGTGCTTTTTCAAAGGCCTTGATCACATTTCCCCTCCGGTGCGAGAACCTCCACCTCCATGGGATTTACTGCTGGTACTGGCAAAGCTCATGGGCAAGCCATTCGAACCAATGCACAGGTGTGATCTCTCTCACCTGTCATGGAAGACCGCCTTCTTGGTGGCTATCACGTCAGCCAGAAGGATGGGAGAGCTCCAGGTGCTTTGCATCGAGTCTCCTTATCTGGTCTTCCACAGGGACAAGGTTGTCCTGCGCCCCCACCCGAAATTCCTTCTGAAGGTGGTGTCGGAGTTTCACCTTAACCAGGTGCTGACTCTGCTGGTGTTCTACCCCAATCACACCTCGGAGGCCGAATATAGGCTCCATACTCTGGACCCTAGAAGGGCGCTCGCTTATTATAAGGAGCGCACGGCTGAAATTCGGGGAGAGGTTCGCCAGCTGTTTGTCACCTACGCTGAAGCCGCACCTGGCAGACCTGCAGCCAAGCGGATGATAAGCAGGTGGGTCACCTCCTGCATAGATCTCTACAAGTTGGCGGGCATGGAGCTCCCAGAGGGATAAGAGCTCATTCTACCGTCATACTGCTGCATCGGTGGCTGCTTCCAGGGACGTCCTATCCAGGAAATCTGCAGAGCTGCTACCTGGAAGTCAGCACACACCTTTATTACCCATTACCACATCGACCTTGAGTTACGCCGATGCTGGTTTTGGGGCCTCGGTCTCCAGTCCTCTGTTTCCAAGTAAGTATTGGGGTGGCGCTTGCCTCCTCCCTCCGGAGAACTGCTAGGAGTCTGCCAATAAGTGTGGATGAACATATCCATGTCCCTAGAAATACAGGTTGCTCACCTGTAACAGGGAGTTCTAGGAATGGTATATGTTGTTCATCCACCGATTACCCGACCTCTCTGACCCGGAGCACAACCTGAGCTTCAGCGGGCCAGATCTGGCATCATGGGATGGAGCCGAGTTTTACCACCCGGATGGGTGGGAGGAGCCAGCTTGAAGACCTTCCGGCAAGATTTAAAGCGGCAAGGAACCTGCCAATAAGTGTGGATGAACAACATATACCATTCCTAGAACTCCTGTTACAGGTGAGTAACCTGTATTTCCTGGGATGCTGCTATAACCCCCCCTGATAGTGGGGTAGAAGGCCTTCAGAACCTCCTCACTGGCTACGGGTCACTCTCCCCTCTCAGAGATTCCATCCTTTTTGGCAACTATAACCGTAACTGGCTTAGCTCACATGAACCTGACTATGCCAACCTCCTAAAGCAACAAAATCTGGTACAAATCATCAATATCCACACACGTGCCAACAATGTTACGCCAACCACACTCTCCTGGATTGGGTGATTACCAATTGTGATGACAAGATCACCCATGTCGGCACACTGTCCGACTCCTTGAGTGACCACTCCCCTACATTCACCATATGGTCCACAAAGGCCCCCCGCCCTCCCCCAAAGTACATATCTGTCCATAATTTCAATCACCCAAATTTGCCTCCACTCACCGAGGACTTTGACTCCATAAACTGGCAAGACCTCTATGCCATCTCTGATGTATCTCTAGCCACCTTCCACTTCACCAGTGCTCTACTGGCCATCCAAGACCGCCATTTTCCCATCACCACCCGGTGCATCAAAGGTGGATACAAACGCTGAATAACCAAAGAGCTCCTGACCTTCATGAAGTCATGAGATAGCAAGTGGGCTGCATATAAACTGGCCCCCTCCTCTGCCCTTTGGAACGAGTACCGCCACCTGTGAAATAAATGTAAACACACCACCAAGTCTTTAAAATGTGAATACTTTGTTAGGCTGTAAAGAGAAAGCCTAGGCAATCCCATAAAATTCTGGCAGTCCATAGGCTCCCTCTTGAATCCCCACACCCATAGTCCCAACATACACCTGCACTCCCTTCTGGCTTGCTAACTGACCCCCGTGAAGTCACCAAAGCGTTAAACACCACATTTTCAGACCTCTCAGCCCTCCTCAGCAAGCTACCCCCAGCCTCCCTAACCCTCAGGCTACCCCCACCACTTTTCTGCCCCACTCCCACCATCACAGCTTCCTTGACCAGTATACGCTCTACCCCCTCTGCCACACCATCTCATAGTACCCTCAAATGCTTCCCCCACCCCCTTTTTATTTCTTGTCTATAACCTCTAAAGAGACCTACAAAATGCTGAAGAGACTACCTAATTGGGGTAGCCCTGCCTCAGATGGCCTCTCCCCGGTCTTTTTAAAACTTGTTGCCCCACTAATCTCCAAACCACTCACCTTCATCTTCAACTTTGCCCTAGCTACCTCCACCATGCTGGCCTCCTGGAAATCTGCCAGAGTAGTCCCCATTTTTAAAACTGGGGACCCCTACTCCACTGACAACTACTGGCTCATATCTATCCTTCCCCACCTAAGCAGACTCCTAGAAAGGATCATACACAGCCAATTAACAGACTACCTCTCCAAACACAATCTCTTATGCAGCCAACAGAATGGCTTCCACAAGCATCACAGCACTGCAACTGCCCTTTTTACAGACCACATCCTCTCTAATATGGACCAAGGGCACACTACTTGGACAGTCTTTGTAGACTTATTGAAAGCTTTTGACATGGTCAATCACTCCCTCCTCATCTTTAAACTATCAGCCCCTGGCTTCTCTGCTGGAACCACTAACTGGTTCCGGAGCTACCTCTTGGAACGCTCCCAATCTGTGTGTATTGGTACCAGCACTTCCCCTCCTCTGTCTGTCTCCTTGGGTGTCCCCCAAGGATCCATCCTTGGCCCCTTACTGTTCTCTATAGTTGTTAACTCCCTCCCTGCCGACAGCCTCACCTGTAGCGTTCTGCTCTACGCCGATGATCTTGCCAACTTCCACAGTGACCAATCCCTCTCCCGTATATCCTCCATCCTATCCGAGAACTACTGCACAGCCTCACGCTGGTTCTCATTCATCCTCTTGCTAGTCAATGTGAAAAAAACAAAGGCCATGTTGTTTGGTTCAAAACCATATCTGGACAAGACCATATATGCAAACGGCGACCTTCTCATTTAACCCCCTGACAGCCCTGCCCTCGAGAATGTCCCTACCTTCAAGTACCTATGTGTGTTGCTTGACGCCTCTCTCACATACAATGACCACATAAACAACATAGTTGGGAGAGTTAGCCAGAAACTGCTTACCGCCTAAAGCCTTATCTGACCAATGAGGCCCGCCTTGCCATAGTCACTGGTAACCTACTCCCACTCTTTGACTATTGTTCTCCCATATACTCTAGAACCTCGACCACACTTCAGGCTAGGCTCACAGTAGCCTACAACAATGCTTGTCAATTTGCCTTGTCCGCTCCTTACACTGCTCACCACTGTGATCTCTACCGCTCCCTTGGATGGCTCCCCCTGCAGGGGTGTTTTGACTATACACTTGGTTGCCTTGTGGATACTGCCACCAGAACTGGTGCTGTCTCTCCCCTCACCACCCTCTTCAACTTCAGAACCCCCACCAGGAACCTATGCTCCTCTACAGTGTCCACCCTCCATGTACCCAAAACCCTCACCAGTATCAGCAACCCCTTCAGCTTAGCCCCCTCCCCCTGCACAATTCAGGGGAGGAGTGGCAGATAATATGCACATATGCACTAACAGTGCTTAATGATGGCGCCTTGTTTGTTCCTATGACATTAAAAGGAGAGGAAAACTTTGACACCCTCCCGATGTCAGCATTGTGACATCACAACTAACACTGAAACCCTGGAACTGCCAGTCACAGGTATACTGTACATGGCTGGAGTTACCCAATATCCTTAACGTTATCCAGGCATATTTAGCGGGTAAGTAGGTGCCCGGACACTTCCTGATGTCTTGTTTACATGCAGTTAGTGTTACCAAGTTACGTGTGGAGAGCTCTGCTCCGAGCGCAGTTACCCGGTAATGTAGCTGCATGTAAACGTAGTGATATAGCTATTGTTATGATATATGCAATATGCACTCATTTTTTTCGGCCTGGCTGCCGCATCGAGGAGTTGATGGGAGATGGAAAATAGCAGTGGCATCCTGAGCACTGGTCCTCAGACTATATATTGTAATAATGCCCGTCACTGTGAGTCTCACTCATGTGCTGTCCGTGCCCAGTGGGGTTGTGAATGAAGGTCACGCATGGGATAATATTGTCTATTATGTGAGGGGGGTGTGCAGTCCTTGAAAGTTTGCTGTTACACGCAAATACTGCATGCTGAGGAGGGGGTTCAAGACAGGGTACTTGCAGGTGCTGTCCCAATGTCAAACTGCTTTTTATGAAACCTCCTGCAGAGAGCTGACTGATGGAATGGTGGTGCGGTGAGGGGGAAGGGCGGGGGATGTTTTTCACTTTTAGGTCTTTGCTTACAGATTGGGTGGACACCGCTGGGTCAGGGGCTGCCAGCAGAAAGGGCATAACTGGCCACGTTGCACCCCATCTGGGAGTTGTGCTGGCTGTTCCACTTATTGGCCCAGGGGTTGAGCCATCACGTCAGGACAACAGCCTTAGATTTGTACCCCCATAGAGACATACCTTCCTGGGTTGGGGGAACAGTGGGTGAGGAAATGGGGACTCACCCTCTTACAGCATGTTCAACCTCACCTCCTACACAACTGGGAATGTTGGGACAGTTTGTAATGTTGATACCCCTTCTACTTCTACTCTCTTGGTGGAACTGTGCCCCAACCTTGGTGCCCTGTTCAGGAACCATAGTTGCATCCCTCCTATGGCTAGACGTGAACTTGTTCAGAAGATGATACTGCCCATTTTCAGCTACTGTGACGTAGTCTATGGTGCTGCCCCAAATCCTCCCTGGCCAGACTGGACACCCTCTTCAATTCCTTCTGCCGCTTTGCCCTGGATGCCCCCCTTGCACCCACCACTGCAATCTTTATCATACCCTATCCTTCCCCTCTCTTACAAATAGGCGACTCTCCCACTGTGCTAAATTCACCTCCAAGCACTGGTTGGGTGAGCTCCCTTCCTACCTCACCACCTTCCTTATAACAGCCCCCATCTTCCCATTCCCTTAGATCAACCAACTCCTGCACCCTGATATTCCCCTGCAGATACATCCAAATTGGCCAGTCCGGCTACTCTTACTGTCACAAATGCACTCGGCAGGTCAGGCCCTCTGCTCCCACAGTGCCAACCTCAGAGTGCAATAGTGTGAGCAGGTAACAGACAGGGTAGGCCTCCTGTCTGCTTTGGGTCTGAATCACCTGTAGTCTCAAGTTCTGGGGGGATTCAAACTGTGAACCTTATGCTAGCATATCCAGTCTACAGGCTCAGATACGTGTGTGACCCTTGGACAGCTGGTTCTGATCACTGTATCATTTTTTGTAATATAAAAATGGGTTATGGACTGTCTCTCTTGAGAAATGCTGAAACAGCATGTGAGATAACACATACACACACACACACACACACACACACACACACACACGCGTTTAGATACAAGGTGTTACATGGAAGGCAAGATGCTAATTACAGGCTTGAGTTGAGGATATCCTGTTTAGGTAGTTAATTGTAGCTTGCCAGATGCCAAGATTGATCATATCCATTATATGACATTTGGAGGGAACCCCAGGTTATTACACACGGGTGCGAAGTTGTAAATGCTCCTTTGAAGCCTGTGTGAGACAGGATGCAGCATAAGATCAAAGAGAGTCATTTGAAGAACATGAGTTATGCTGAGGTTGCAGAATTTAATACTTGGAAAAGACATCCTGTTTTTATATAGATATATTTTTTTATATATTCTGACAGGGAGGAGCTAGGTGACCTCATACAAAAAGGTGGGGAAAAAACAGCTTTTAAACATTATTCTGTTTTCCATCAGAGACACTTCTATCTAGACTCTGACAAAGAAACATCTGTGAGCACTTTAAGCAGGTATTTAGAGAGAGAGAGAGAGACAAATCTAAGTACTGTAGGTAGGAATTGTACTGTTAAAACCTGTTTTGTTTAAGTGATTTGAATGTCTTGGGATATAAATGTTCTGTATTTTATGTGTTACATACTTTTTATCTATTTTAGTAAAACTCCATTTTTAGAGCTTACTTGGTCTGTCTTTGATTTCTTTCCTTTATAAGTAGAGTATTTATGGTTAAAGCAGACACCATACATAAGCTTGAATGGTGATACCAAACTGGGAAACAGGTAAATGTTTTAAATCTGAGGTCTTTTATTACAGTTTTTAAGGGTTCATTTCTGTATACCTGGTTAGGTGCCCATAGGCAAAGATATCTGCCCCCCTGAAGACAGAATTATCTCAGCCTATACATTGGGTGTGCTAACAAGAGGTTCACAGTTTGAATCCCTCCAGAACTTGAGACCAAAGGTTGATGTGAACCCACAAAACAGACAAGAGAGTTACCTTGTTCTGTTAACTGTTCACAAGACTGCGCTCAGAGGTTGGCACTTTGGGGAGTAGAGGGCTGACCTGCTGAGTGGGTTTGTGGCAACATGTACCCTCTTCTGGGATGATGGTACATTGCTTCGCCAGGGGCACCTAGCCAGGTCTCCAAAATGAACCCTTAAAACTCTATAAGAGGCCTTAGGTATATTCTTACTTTTTCCAAGCTCAGTAACACCATCAAGGCTTTTAAACCGTTATCAGACTTAAAAATACAGGCACTCTACATGCAAAATCAAAACTGGGAAGACACAGGCAGTATCTTAAAGAAAATATAATTTACTAGAAATTGTAAAATAAGTACAATAAAATACAGAACAAATAGCAAGAGCTCACAGTCACAAAAGAAAATGGGAAAGTTACAGAACAAACCTCCTACAATACTCTTAGATCTTTGCTATCTAATTACAGTATTACCTTTTGTAAGTACAGATTTTAGTTAGAGAGAACTTAGTTTCTTCAGAGCCCAAGATGATATCACTTCATGTACAATGTTACATGTCTTTTCTCTGTCTCCCCCCCCCCCCCCCTTTTGGATGAGATCAGCTAGAACCTCCCTCAGAATTAGTTCTAACATACTGTCTAATTAATGGAACATCAGAAAAAAAAAAAACATTTCCTAAATATGACATCCTTTAATTAAATATTTCCCTTTGATCTTAGCAATCCCAGCATTTGTAATTTAGGTGTTAAACTTGATAGGAACAGCCAAATTACCTTTTCTTTCCTGACGTCATAAACTTTAGATTTTGTTTCAACTTCAAAAGCCTGAGCAGGTCATGAAAAGGTAATAAAATGCCATTTCTTTAAGGAAGTCTTAATTAAAGGAATCTCCTGGTCAGTGTAATACACCCTGTGATTTTCAGCTTCTGACACTTTAATGTTACAGGCCAAAATTCCTCACACACTGAAAAATGTCATACACAGACATGTATTTATATTACAGATATCATACAATAATAACATCAGAGTGTTTTTCCCATGACCCTCACCACCTCCCAAAAAATTGGAATTCCTTCCCCCCTCAAATCTGGCACTCATCCTCCGTCTACTCCATTAGCTCTGTCCTCAATAATTACCTTGCACCTAGCTGCTCCTGCCATGTTCCTCCCTAATTTGCTCCTCTAAGCCCTGAACAAACCCTACATCTCTACCGTCACCTTCATTTTACCCTGTGAACCCCCCCCCATATTTCTAACTCTTCTCCCCTTCGCCCAAACTGCTCCCCCTTACTGGCCTCCCTTGATCTCTCACAGAATGTAAGGGACCCCGAATGCTCTCCATGGGTCCCTGTCCTTCCCCCTAAGGGGCTTGTATCTCTCATCTACTCCCTTTTCCATCATCCCTCCTATCTCCCTAAACTTGCAGTCTTCTTGCAGGGTTCTTAGCATCCTGGAGGGGTCCTACTGCGTCTAGACTTGTCTCCTCTCCTTTCCCTCCCCCATCTACCTGTACCCCTAGCCTTTGCAGTCCCCTTGCAGGGTTCTCAGCATCCTGAAGGTGCCCTACTGTGCCTAAACGTGTCTCCTGTCCTTCTAATCCCCCATTCTACCTTTTCTCCATAGCCTTTGCAGTCCCCTTGCAGGGTTATCAGCATCCTGAAAGGGTCCTACTGGGCCTAGGCTTGTCTCCTCTTCTTTCCCTCCCCCATCTACCTTTCTCCCTAGTCTTTGCAATCCCCCTTGCAAGATTCTCAGAATCCTGAGGAGATTAGACTATGCCTAGTCTTGTCTCCTCTCCTCTCCTTCCCTTCCCCATCTACCTTTCTCCCTTTACCATCATAGTCCCCTTGCAGGGTTCTCAGCATCCTGAAGGTGTCTAACTGAGCCTTAGCATATCTCCCCTATTCTATCTGGCCACTCTCTTGGCTTTCCATGACTACTAGCAGGGTCCAATGCATCTTGATGGACTATTGATTAGGCCCCATCCCCTCCAAAAGTGCAAATTCTCTTCCCCTCAAGGGTTCAGTTCTCACTCTCTCTCTCTCCTATCACTTTCTTAATCCCTATCTACTAACCTTCCCCAATCCCTTGGCAGGGTACCTCACATCCTGAAGAGACCTCGCTTGGGTTAGGTCCTATTCCCCCTCCTAGCATTTAAGCCATGCCTCCTCCTTCTCTCTCCTTCCTCTTTAAATCCCTATAGCATTATTCCTCTTTCTATCTAGCTCCACAGCACCCTTGCAGGGTTCTTCACATCCTGAAAGGGGTCTCTCTGGAACACTGCCTTATCCCCTTCTCTCTGGTCCCCCCAGTCCCCTTGTAGAGTTCCTCACATCCTGAAGGGGGCTTCCAGGGACACAACTTTTCCCCCTCCCCCACCTCACCCCTCCCTCTCCTTTCCCCCTTTTCTTTCACGTAAGCACTTGTTTATTTATTAACCCGGCACTTATTATTGTCCACTCTTCTACCTATTATGCGTAACACTGTTGTAACACTGTTTGTAACACCTGCCTTACAACTGTATGTTAATGTTTATCTTGTAACTTAAATGTTCATGTCTCATTCCTATTGTATCTCTCCCCACCCCCCAAGTCCCACCGGGTAATGAGCGACTTGTCGCTCAGTGTGCCTTCCTGGTGAAACATTTCAATAAATAAATAAAAAACTGGTTGCAGGGGAGGGAATCTATTCTGCATGGCATTTGCTGGTGGGGCTACGTGCCGGAGGTATGCTAAATGGAGCAACTGGCTGTACTGAGGGGTTCTGTGCTGCATGCAGGGGTATTTACAGGGCACAGAGGCTGCTGGAGGGGACTGCTGAGGCTGAAGCGTACTGACATAGTGCTCCTAGATTGATTGGCATTTGAGTTTCCCTGCAACTCCGTGGCTATATGTTTTCCCTAATTACAGGTCTCACTGCAATGTGTGGCTCCTACATACATTCCGCTCCCACGGGCTAACTAAATGGGCCCCAAGGGGGTCCCCAAGCACCCTATCATGCCCTGCCTGGAGTCTTACGCAAGCCTTTTTTTCTGTAGGGCCCCAGACATTGCTACTTGGGGGCACTATATACTGTAACCCATCCCCACCCACATCAGAACCCCCTCCCTACATAGACAAGTCATCCCCTGCAGCTGCCACCTTGGTTGGGAGAGGGCCAAAGAGTGGAAGATCCACAGCAGAGAAGTGCTGCCCAGGGTCCCACAGTATTATTTCTGGCACAAAAGAAAAGCACACTACCCATTCCTCCCCCAGTCTGCCATGCTGAGGTTTGCCTCCTTGAACGTGGCAGTTTTATTAATAATTTGAAATGCCACAGAGACTAAGTGCACCGTATAAAATCTGGGTGACAGTGGGCCACTTCTGGGTCTTTACATTCGTCAGCTTCTGGGGCTGTTGTTAAATTCAGTAAGAAGGCCAGCATGCTAGTGCAATGATAGAGCTATCGTTTGCGGCGCCAGTAACCTGGGGTCAGGAGCGATCTCTGCAGCTGGAGAGTCAGCCATGGAGAGGAGGACTAAGTGTCCCAAGGACTGCCCTCCTCCTCTGAGGAGGGTGGGGGAAATGACCACCGCGTATGGGCTCCTGGTGATGGCTGGGTGCTGGTACACACAAGCAGCCTAATGTGGGGACTGACAACGCACAGAAGCCCACGCGGCAACATCCTTGGCGTCATTGCACGTCACGCCGTAAGTGATTCATTACAAAAGGGAAATGCAATCATCTGACATGTGCATGAAGGTCCTGCCCAGCCGGTGCCACACTGGGCACACCAAGATGCTCCTCCAAGTCCAGCTCACCAGGCACTCCCTAGTGTGTGTGGTAGGCACCATGGTAAAGACCTGGGTTGTGTGTAGGAGGAGGGGGTCGAGCTTGGGTCCTGCATCCAGTGGGTCACCGCTGGGTAGGGGCCAGAGCTGGGGGAACCACAGGACCACCCCCCACTGAGGAGATGGAAGGAAAAAGAATACATTCAATAAGAAAAACTGCCATGCCTGTGGCTGTCAAGGGAGCACATGAGTCTTTGAGTTGTGGAGAAAGGGAGAGTGTGGGAGGAGGTGCACTTTTTGTTTTGTCTGCCAGATGTTATACTGCATGACCCTGGACAGCACCATAACAGCAATTCTCTGTAGTGACTCTTCTGCTCTAGAGCCCTCTCCTGAAGGGGTGCTGGTGGAGGTAACTGCAGGGGGTGGTTTGTCTATAGGGAGGGTTCCTGCTGCGGGATGGGGACGGGATACAGCCAGACTATTCTTTTGGGGGATCCAGCTACAGAGAAAGTAGTTGTCTAGGGTAACACTGGAGTTTGAGCTGGTCCCGTGCAGGGATTGTTTGGAGGGGGTGGAGGCTGGTCTAGGTGTAGAGTGGTGGCTGAGCTACAAGGAGGGTGGTAAGGAGGTTGGTCCAGCTGCAGGGATGGTAGACAGCTAAGGTGGGAGTATAGTGCTGTAGGGTAGCCACATGTAGGGTGGGCGAGGGATGGCAGAGGCTGGTCATGGCTTTGAAGTATAGTCAAGTGGTGTGGAGTGTTGGGACTAGTCTAGCTGAAGGGAGGGTGGTTGGGTGGGTTGCTCTGTTTGGACAGCTCCCTCCCCAGCCCCCTGGATGCCCCTCCCTCCCTGGCCCACAGACATCTCACTCCCTGGCCCCTGGACACTCCTTTCCCTCCTGAGCCACACCCACATGCACCACACTCCTTGGACCCCCTGGACACCTCCTCCCTCCTGGTCCCCTGGATACCCACCATACAACACTCTACATCTCCACTCAGGGAGCTTCTGCAGCTTCACATCCTGAGTCCACCACCTCTCTCGGGGTCCCCCAATGCACCGTACAGGTTGCGCCGCCAGGACCAGAGGTGCTCGCTCCAATTAGTGCCCCACTCTAGTAGTTCCAGGTATCCCCAGATGACCCCTTGGGTGGGGCGGAGGAGTCTCCACTCTCCTCCGAATCCTTCAGGGGAACGTGCACCTGGAGCTGCACCCCCAGATCCTATGGTTGCCGGTGCAGGGGCCCATTGCCTGGCCAGGACGTGGTTTTTTTTTGTGGTTTTCATTCCCTGCCCCCTGCGGACATCAGCACTTGGGGAGGGCCAATGAGATGGAGGCACGGAGAGACATGCCTTTGCTCAGGTCCTCGGCCAATGCTTGTCCCTCCCTACTCCAGGGAGTACATACTCAAGTCCTTCAGCCTGTCCTTGCAGGACTTGAGATGCAAACCCTGTACCATCTTGGTTGCCCTTCTCTGAAATGTCTCCACCCTGTCTATATCCTTACGTAGGTAAAACCACCAGAACTGGACACTGTACTCCAGTTGTAGCCTCACTAATGTCTTGTACAGTGGAATTATAACCTCCCTTTTCCTGCTGGTGATGCCCCTGCCTATGCATCCCAGCATCCTATTTGCTTTACCCGCCTCCTTGTTGCACTGACTCTCGAACTTTAGGTCATCAGAAACGATAACCCCTAGGTCCCTTTCCTGCTTAGAGCATGCTTTATTCCCCCCCCATTTGATATATTGTTCCAGGGTATTTGTTCCCCATGTGTATTATTCTGCACTTGTTTGCATTAAATCTCAACTGCCACACCCTTGACCATTCCTCAAGCTTCTGCAGGTCTCTCTGCATTTATCCACTCCCTCCGGCATGTCCACTCTGTTACAGAGCTTTGTGTCATCAGCAAACAGGGAAATTCTCCCTTCTATGTAATCCGTAATGTCATTGATAAAGATGTTGAAGAGGACCAAACCCAGTACTGATCCCTGTGGCACGCCACTGGTCACTCTTCCCTCTGTGGAGTGACAGCCATTTACCACCACCCTCTGTGTCCTGCCATCCAGCCAATTCCCCACCCACCACACTACTGTCCTACCCACACCCATACTGCCCAACTTTTTTAACAGCCTGCTATGGGGCACAGTGTCAAAGGCCTTACTGAAGTCCAGATAGGCCACATCCACTGCCCCCCCATCCACCTCCCTTGTCACCCAGTCCAAAAATTCAATGCGATTAGTCTGGCACGACCTCCCCCCAGTAAAACCATGCTGGCTTGGGTCCTGTAGACTGTTGGCCAAAGGGTGTTCCACTATTCTATTCTTCAGTAGTGTTTCCATAACCTCCCCCACTACTGAGGTAAGGCTGACTGGTCTGTAGTTTCCCACTTCCTCTCTGTCCTCACACTTGTATAAGGGGACTACATCTGTTCAATCTCTGCCACTGATTATGTTTTGACTCAGTAGGTTCCTTTTTAGATCCACATTTTTTACACCAGTGGGTCCAATTCAACTCATGTTTTAAATCTCCCAGCACCGTCGCTGGACACCACGCTGGGCCACATTCACTGCTGACACCATGCCATGCCAAGAGCGAAGTTGACACCACCCTGTGTCACGTGCACAGGGCACAGTTCAGTGCCAGCAATGCATGTGGCACAGTGCAGTATCAGCACTGCACATGGCATAGTGCAGTGTCATCAGTACGCATGACTTATTGCAGTGTTGGCACTGCACGTGGCACAGTGCAGTGTCACCAGTACACATGACTTACTGCAGTGTTGGTACTGCACGTGGCACAGTGCAGCGTCACCAGTACACAGGACTTGTCGCAGTGTTGGTACTGCACAGGGTACAGTGCAGCGCCACCAGTACACAGGACTTGTCGCAGTGTTGGTACTGCACAGGGCATGGTGCAGTGCCACCAGTACACAGGACTTGTCGCAGTGTTGGTACTGCACAGGGCACGGTGCAGCGCCACCAGTACACAGGACTTGTCGCAGTGTTGGTACAGCACAGGGCACGGTGCAGCGCCACCAGTACACAGGACTTGTCGCAGTGTTGGTACTGCACAGGGCACGGTGCAGCGCCACCAGTACACGGGACTTGTCGCAGTGTTGGTACAGCACAGGGCACAGTGCAGCGCCACCAGTACACGGGACTTGTCGCAGTGTTGGTACTGCACAGGGCACAGTGCAGCGCCACCAGTACACGGGACTTGTCGCAGTGTTGGTACTGCACAGGGCACAGTGCAGCGCCACCAGTACACGGGACTTGTCGCAGTGTTGGTACTGCACAGGGCACAGTGCAGCGCACCAGTACACAGGACTTGTCGCAGTGTTGGTACTGCACAGGGCACAGTGCAGCGTCACCAGTACACAGGACTTGTCGCAGTGTTGGTACTGCACAGGGCACAGTGCAGCGTCACCAGTACACAGGACTTGTCGCAGTGTTGGTACTGCAAAGGGCACAGTGCAGCGCCACCAGTACACATGACTTATTGCAGTGTCGGTACTGCACATGGCACAGTGCAGTGTCAGCAGTGTATGTGGCACAGCAGAGTGGTGCATTTTATGTGGAGCAGTGTTTGTGTGTCACTGCGCACTGCTGACATTGCACATGGCAGAGTGCAGTGTCGACATTCCATGTGGCTCTTGACAAAGAGGTCTGCAGCCTCCTAATCCTCCCCACTCATTGGACTGCACCTCACTTCCTAAGCTCGAGCCTGCAATCCCACTCCCTTTGCAGGGGCCTGCACCCCCCTACCTGATTCAGGGCCTGCAACTCCCAATGCGGGGCTTGCACCAAGCTTCTGCGCACCAACATTTTTATGCTAAATTTTCAACATAGCCCTCCTGTGACCCCACCTTACGAACAAGGGCAGAGGAAATCTTCAACTCCTGCATGAAAGGTGATTTCACGCAGCAATTGCAAAATCACCTTTCTGGATAGATTTGCCTAATTTTACTGTAACTGTTAATGTGGTGGGGTCCCAAAAGGGCATGTTAAAAATTTGGGGTAAAAATATTAAAAAATGGCCAAGTTATGTCACTAAGCTCAAGCCCCACACTAAAATACATTGAACCACATACCTATTTCCTATGCATTATATTGAATTGTTATGTAATAACTGGGGGCTGTTTTTCCCCCTATGCCACATGCACTGCCGAAGACTAACTCAGCAATATGCAATGCAGACACTGTGCTGGGTCTCGTGCAATGCCAACATCGTACTAGGCCATGTGCAGTGCTGATACCGTACTGTGCCATATGTAATGCTGGTGCTGCACTGCATGGTGTGCATATACAACTGGGGGCTGTTTTTCCCCCTATGCCACATGCACTGCCGAAGACTGACTGTGCAATATGCAATGCAGACACTGTGCTGGGTCTCGTGCAATGCCAACATCGTACTAGGCCATGTGCAGTGCTGATACCGTACTGTGCCATGTGTAATGCTGGTGCTGCACTGCATGGTGTACATATACAATAACTGGGGGCTGTTTTTCCCCCTATGCCACATGCACTGCCGAAGACTGACTGTGCAATATGCAATGCAGGCACTGTGCTGGGTCTCATGCAATGAAAACATCGTACTAGGCCATGTGCAGTGCTGATACCGTACTGTGCCATGTGTAATGCTGGCGCTGCACTGCATGGTGTACATATACAATAACTGGGGGCTGTTTTTCCCCCTATGCCACATGCACTGCCAAAGACTGACTGTGCAATATGCAATGCAGGCACTGTGCTGGGTCTCATGCAATGAAAACATCGTACTAGGCCATGTGCAGTGCTGATACCGTACTGTGCCATGTGTAATGCTGGCGCTGCACTGCATGGTGCACATATATAATAACTCGGGGCTGTTTTTCCCCCATGCCGCATGCACTGCCAAAGACTGACTGTGCAATATGCAATGCAGGCACTGTGATGGGTCTCATGCAATGAAAACATCGTACTAGGCCACGTGCAGTGCTGATACTGTATTGTGCCATGTGTAATGCTGGCGCTGCACTGCATGGTGTACATATATAATAACCGGGGGCTGTTTTTCCCCCATGCCACATACACAGCTGAAGACCCACTGTGCAATATGCAATGCAGGCACTGTGCTGGGTCTCGTGCAATGCCAACATCGTACTAGGCCACATGCAGTGCTGATACCGTACTGTGCCATGTGTAATGCTGGCGCTGCACTGCATGGTGTACATATATAATAACTGGGGGCTGTTTTTTCCCCTATGCCACATGCACTGCCGAAGACTGACTGTGCAATATGCAATGCAGACACTGTGCTGGGTCCGCAATGCCAACATCGTACTAGGCCATGTGCAGTGCTGATACCATACTGTGCCATGTGTAATGCTGGCGCTGCACTGCATGGTGTACATATATAATAACTGGGGGCTGTTTTTTCCCCATGCCACATGCACTGCCAAAGACTGACTCTGCAATATGCAATGCAGACACTGTGCTGGGTCTCGCGCAGTGCCAACATCATACTAGGCCACGTGCAGTGCTGATACCGTACTGTGCCATGTGTAATGCTGGTGCTGCACTGCATGGTGTGCATATACAATAACTGGGGGCTGTTTTTCCCCTATGCCACATGCACTGCTGAAGACCCACTGTGCAATATGCAATGCAGGCACTGTGCTGGGTCTCGTGCAATGCCAACATCGTACTAGACCACATGCAGTGCTGATACCGTACTGTGCCATGTGTAATGCTGGCGCTGCACTGCATGGTGTACATATATAATAACTGGGGTCTGTTTTTTCGCATAGGGAAACCCGGTTATAATTTGCTGTTATAACAAGCAGGTGATAATGGGAATCACACACCAGGGTTCCCCTGTAAACAGACTGTACGTTCACTGCAACTTGTGTTCCTGCTTTAAAAAAATGTAAATATTCTCATTTTCCCCTAAACAACACTGCTGTGGTGTCTGCAGTGCATGTGGCACACTGCTTTCATTGCACATTGCCACGGGGATGCCACTGGGCAGTAGTGATAGCGGTGCACGTGGCACAATGCAATGGTGGTAGAGCATGTGGCACAGCACAGTGAAGTTGGTGCACATGGTCACCCCACCTACAATGGCTCACTGTCTCCACGTACAAATACCCCCCCCAACACCAGCACAGTGTCTCCACATTCCCGGGACCACCCACGCCACTACTCACTGTCCCCATCTATCCTGGCACAGTAGGGTCAGGTTACTGGCCTACAAAGCCCTACATGAACAGGGACCGCAGTACCTACAAGATCTCCTTACTCCCTACCGTCCCTCTCGTTCACTCCGATCCGCCAGACCGACACCCCCTGCAGCCCGATCATGGGCAGTTGTAAATAAAAATAACATGTCCTATATCCCTGGTGGTCTGGGGTACCCCCTCCCACCCGCCCACTAAGCCCCACCGCCAATCCCCTCGGTCAGTCGGCAGCACCCCCACCCGCCCGCCGACTGACATCAGCCGGGTAGGGCTGCATGCCCATTGGTTCACAGCGTGAGCCAATGGCGTGCAGTCGATACTGTACTACATTCCACATATGTTCACATATCTGAATGTGTAGTATGTTACAAACGCCCATTGGCTCACACTGTGAACCAATGGGCGGCAGCCCTACCAATGGTGCGTCAGTTGGCGGGCGGCAGGTGGGTGGGGCGCCGTCACTGTGACCGGGGAGCGGGGCGGTGGGGCTCAGTGGGCAGGTGGGGAGGGGGGTACCCCTAGACCACCAGGGATATTGGAACGATTTATTTTTTTACACAGATGCCCGTAATTGGGCAGATAGAGGTCCACTGGACCACCAGGGATATTGGAACGTTTAATTTTATACATATGCCTGCGATCGGGTAGATAGCGGTCCACTGGACCACCAGGGATATTGGAACGATTTATTTTTTGACACAGATGCCCGCGAACGGGCAGATAGAGGTCCACTGGACCACCAGGGATATTGGAATGTTTAATTTTATACATATGCCCGCGATCGGGCAGATAGCGGTCCACTGGACCACCAGGGATACTGGAATGTTTAATTTTATACATATGCCTGCGATTGGGCAGATAACGGTCCACTGGACCACCAGGGATATAGGATGAATTATTTTTTTTTACACAGATGCCCGCGATCGGGCAGGCAGCGGTCCACTGGACCACCAAGGATATTGGAATGTTTAATTTTATACATATGCCTGCGATCGGGCAGATAGCGGTCCACTGGACCACCAGGGATACTGGAATGTTTAATTTTATACAGATGCCCGCGATCGGGCAGATAGCGGTCCACTGGACCACCAGGGATATAGGATGAATTATTTTTTTTTACACAGATGCCCGCGATCGGGCAGGCAGCGGTCCACTGGACCACCAGGGATATAGGATGGACTTCTTATTTTCTTTTACAAATGCCCGCGATCGGGCATGGGAGGTGCCACCAGGTGTAGCCGGAACTCGGGTGGCCACCCACAGGTGGCAGCTGTCATGTTGTGCCCTGCAATGCAGCAGCTCACCTGTGGGTGGCCATCAGTTGTTCCTTTTTGGCGTAACTTTGTACTGGCGCGGAGTGGGGGTTAGCATACATGGCTCTGCACATCCCAGGCTGAATATCGGGCTGTGCAGGTATGCATGGGCACACACCCCCACCTGTGCCTGCATCATACCATTGTTGCGCTTCCAGCGGACGGGATTTGTGTCATGACTTTTCCCTTTGAATATCGCTACTGGCGAAACCCTTTTGAATATCCGGGCCCCAATGTATTACCTCTGTAAGTGCCTTTAAAGTTAAATCAGAGAGCTGTGTCTCTCTTTCTCAGAGTCCCAAAATAATATGACAGTCCAGACACAAGTATCAGTTTAAACTATGTGTCTCCACACCCCTTCTATGAGTTATCTAGCTCCTTCTTTTAGAATATAAAATTACAAAAAAAATTATTTCCTGTCAGGAGATATTTTAAATAATGTGACTTCAGAAGGAAAAATACATTTCCTAAATTATGACAGTCTTTAATCAAGCCTTTCCTTTGAACTGGTGGCTGATTCCTGTTTTCCCAAGGAAGACCAAAGGGTTTACAACTTTTAACACCATGTTGGTATAAAATGTTCTTCCTCTTAAGACGTCATAAAAGTTTATTAGACTCATCCTCTGGCAGACTCATAAAGTCACATTTCGTTTCCTCTTTAAAGAGCCTGGGCATGTCATAAAAAGGTAATAAAATGCCATGCTGAAGTAAGTCAGTTAATTAAATGGTTCCTGGTCAGTTTATATATCCTGTAGCTTCACTGTAATCTGTGTGTTGGGGGGGGCACCATTGGAAGCCCAGGCTGTCTTATGTGAGACAATCGCATACCATATTTTTATATTACAAATATCATAAAACAATCATAACCAATTGGCAAAGCGTCACACTGATCATTTTCAAAAATAATCTTTTTTGATATTTCGTAATGCTCAAAATTATATATCGAATGCCGTAACATTGTAACTATTTTTTTATTTTTTTTTTATTCTTTGGTAACTAGGTAAGGGGATATATCACAAAATACTGAAACTCGGTTCCCTGAGTTTCAGTAACCTGATGCCATCGGCCCAAAACACGGTTGCCCAACATTGAAATTTTGCCTGCAGCGGAGTTTATTTAATGTTTTGGGGGGCTTTGGCCTCTGTATCCCCCTTAATTTATATAACAAACTCTGCCACATGCAAAATTCACTCTCAGGCAACCATGTTTCGAGCTGCTGACGTCAGGTTACTGGAGCTGAGGGAACCGAGTTTCAGTATTTCATAATACTACTGGGTAAGGCCCCCTAGGCACAGGTGCCTGTTTTCAGGATTGATCCAGGAGCACTGGGAAGGTTAACTGGCTTGCTCAGAGTCACACAGTATACACGTTGAGGTTGTGGGAATCAAACCTAGGTCTGTCTGATGGATGTACCAAGCTCGTTACTCTAAACTCTAGGCTATACTGCCTGCCAGACCCACCTATTAGGTGTAAAAACCTAAGTTTGTGTTTTCTTGAGTCGGCCTGTCAGTGTAGCAGAGCCCACTTCTAAACATGGGTCACCATTGTGGAACAAGGTGTGGCGTCCAGCACCTCAAACCTCTGCACCACAGGTATAGCCTCTCTGTAGGATATATATATAAAAAAAAGTATCAGCATCTTGATGGGAATTAATTTTCATTTCCCATTTAAATGTCTTAGTATTAGGCACCAATAATAGAGGGTTTTGCATTCGCAACATCAAGGCTTGAGAAAACGCAGCATCCGCAAACTGTTGGCTGTGGGAGTGTGTGATGCTGCACATTGAATTCAATAAATGTAATTACTGTCCAGCAACACAGCAGTGGTGTCCTTTTGTGTTTGATGAACATTGATTGAGGAAGGGGGAACTACTAGCCACCAGGGATACTGTACATGATACGAGGACAGCAATCGGGGAGGGGCACTAGGCACCAGGGATACTGTACATGGCACAGGGACAGCGATTGGGGAAGGGAACCACTAGGCAATAGGGATACTGTACACGGCACAAGGACAGCAATCGGGGGGCACTAGGTACCAAGGATACTGTACATGGCACCGGGATAGTGATCGGGGGGCACTAGGCACCATGGATACTGTACACGGCACAAGGACAGCAATCGGGGGGCACTAGGTACCAAGGATACTGTACATGGCACAGGGATAGTGATCAGGGGGCACTAGGCACCATGGATACTGTACATGGCACAGGGACAGGGATCAGAGGGGGACCACTAGGCACCATGGATAATGTACATGGCACGGGGACGGCGATCAGAGGGGGGACCACTAGGCACCAGGGATACTGCACATAGTATGGGGACAGTGATCAGAGGGGGGATCACTAGGCACCATGGATACTGTACATGGCACAGGGACAGCGATCGGGGGGAACACTAGGCACCATGGATACTGTACATGGCACAGGGACAGCGATCGGGGGGGAACACTAGGCACCATGGATACTGTACATGGCACAGGGACAGCGATCAGAGGGGAACCACTAGGCATAATGGATACTGTACATGACACGGGGACAGCGGTCAGAGGGGGGACCACTAGGCACCAGGGATACTGTACATGACACGGGGACAGCGATCAGAGGGGGACCACTAGGCATCATGGATACTGTACATGGCACAGAGACAGCTATCAGAGGGGGGGAATCACTAGGCACCAGGGATACTGTACATGGCACAGGGAGAGCGATCAGAGGGGGGACCACTAGGCACCAGGGATACTGTACATGACATGGGGACAGCGATCAGAGGGGGTCCACTAGGCACCATGGATACTGTACATGGCACGGGGACAGCGGTCAGAGGGGGACCACTAGGCACCAGGGATACTGTACATGGCACAGGGACAGCGATCAGAGGGGGGGGACCACTAGGCACCAGGGATACTGTACATGGCACAGGGACAGCGATTGGGGGCAGGGAACCACTAGGCAATAGGGATACTGTATATGGCACGGGGACAGCGATTGGGGGAGGGAACCACTAGGCAATAGGGATACTGTACACGGCACAAGGACAGCGATCAGGGGGGCACTAGGTACCAAGGATACTGTACATGGCATAGGGATAGTGACCGGGGGGCACTAGGCACCATGGATACTGTACATGGCATGGGGACAGCGATCAGAGCGGGGGAACCACTAGGCACCAGGGATACTGTACATGGCTCGGGGACAGCTATCAGAGGGGTGCCACTAGGCACCCGGGATACTGTACATGGCACGGGGACAGTGATCAGAGGGGGACCACTAGGCACCAGGGATACGGTACATGGCACGGGGACAGCGATCAGAGGGGGGTCCACTAGGCACCATGGATACTGTACATGGCATGGGGGCAGGGATCAGAGTGGGGGACCCACTAGGCACCATGGATACTGTACATGGCACGGGGACAGCGATCAGAGGGGGGACCACTAGGCACCAGGGATACTGCACATGGCACAGGGACAGCGATCAGAGGGGGGCACTAGGCACTAGCAATACTGTACATGGCACAGGGACAGCGATCAGAGGGGAGGGACACTAGGCACCAGCGATAATGTACATGGCACACGGACAGCGATCAGAGAGGGGGACACTAGGCACCAGGGATACTGTACATGGCACGGGGACAGCGATCAGAGGGGAGACCACTAGGCACCAGAGATTCTGTACATGGCACAGGGACAGCGATTAGAGGGGGGTCCACTAGGCACCAGGGATACTGTACATGGCACAGGGACAGCGATCAGAGGGGGTCTCACTAGGCACTATAGATACTGTACATGGCAGGAGGACAGCGATCGGGGGGGACCCACTAGGCATCATGGATACTGTACATGGCATGGGGGCAGGGATCAGAGTGGGGGACCCACTAGGCACCATGGATACTGTACGTGTCACGGGGACAGCAATTAGAGGGGGATCACTAGGCACCAGGGATACTGTACGTGTCATGGGGACAGATATCAGAGGAGGGGATCACTAGGCACCAGGGATACTGTACATGTCACGGGGACAGCTATCGGGGGGGATCACTAGGCACCAGGGATACTGTACATGGCACAGGGACAGTGATCAGATGTGGACCACTAGGCACCAGGGATACTGTACATGGCACAGGGACAGTGATCAGAGGGGGGGCACTAGGCACCATGGATACGGTACATGGCACGGGGACAGCGATCAGAGGGGGGACCACTAGGCACCATGGATACTGTACATGACACGGGGACAGTGATCAGATGGGGACCACTAGGCACCAAGGATACTGCACATGGCACAGGGACAGCGATTGGGGGGGAACACTAGGCACCATGGATACTGTACATGACACAGGGACAGTGATCAGAGGGGGCACTAGGCATCATGGATATTGTATATGGCATGGGGACAGTGATCAGAGGGAGTGCCACTAGGCATCGTGGATACTGTACATGGCATGGGGACAGCGATCAGGGAGGAGGGAACCACTAGGCACCAGGGATACTGCATATGGCACAGGGACAGTGATCAGATGGGGACCACTAGGCATCATTGATACCGTACATGACATACGGACAGCGATCAGAGGGGGGTCCACTAGGCACCAGGGATACTGTACATGGCACGGGGACAGCGATCGGGGGTCATCCACTAGGCACCATGGATACTGTACATGGCACGGGGACAGCGATCAGGGTCATCCACTAGGCACCATGGATACTGTACATGGCACAGGGACAGTGATCAGAGGGGGACCACTAGGCACCATGGATACTGTACATGGCACAGGGACAGCGATTGGGTGAACATTAGGCACCAGGGATACTGTACATGGCATGGGGACAGCGATCGGCGGGGTCCACTAGGCACCATGGATACTGTACATGGCACGGGGACAGTGATCAGACGGGACCACTAGGCACCAGGGATACTGTACATGGCACAGGGACAGCGATCAGAGGGGGGCTCACTAGGCACCAGGGATACTGTACATAGCACGGGGACAGAGATCAGAGGGGGGGATCACTAGGCACCAGGGATACAGTACATGGCATGGGGACAGTGATCAGAGGGGGGGCACTAGGCACCAGGGATACTGTACATGGCACGGGGACAGCGATCAGGGGGGAACACTATGCACCAGGGATACTGTACATGGCATGGGGACAGGGATCAGAGGGGGACCACTAGGCACCATGGATACTGTACATGGCAAGGGGACAGCGATCAGAGGGGGGACCACTAGGCACCATGGATACTGTACATGGCACGGGGACAGCAATCAGAGGGGAGCACTAGGCACCAGGGATACTGTACATGGCACAGGGACAGGGATTAGGGGGAACCAGTAGGCACCAGGGGTACTGTACATGGCACGGGGACAGTGATCAGAGGGGGACCATTAGGCACAAGGGATATGGTACATGGCATGGGGACAGCGATCAGAGGGGGACCACTAGGCACCATGGATACTGTACATGGCACGGGGACAGCAATCAGAGGGGGGACCACTAGGCACCAGGGATACTGTAGATGGCACAGGGACAGCGATCAGATAGGGAACACTAGGCACCAGGGATACCATACATGGCACATGGACAGAGATCAGAGGGGGGTCCACTAGGCACCAGGGATACTTTACATGGCATGGGGACAGTGATCAGAGTGGGGGACCTCTAGGCACCATGGATACCCTACATAGCATGGGGACAGTGATCAGAGGGGGGTCCACTAGGCACCAGGGATACTGTACATGGCACACGGACAGTGATCAGAGGGGAATCCACTAGGCACCAGGGATACTGTACATGGCACAGGGACAGCGGTCAGAGGGGGGACCACTAGGCACCAGAGATACCATACATGGCACATGGACAGCGATCAGAGGGGGGTCCACTAGGCACCAGGGATACTGTACATGGCACGGGGACAGGGATCAGAGTGGGGAACCTCTAGGCACCATGGATACCGTGCATGGCACAGTGACAGTGATCTGAGGGGGACCACTAAGCACCATGGATACTGTACATGGCATGGGGACAGCGATCAGAGTGGGACCACTAGGCACCATGGATACTGTACGTGTCACGGGGTCAGTGATCAGAGGGGGACTACAAGGCACCATGGATACTGTACATGGCTCAGGGACAGCGATCAGAGGGGGACTATTAGGCACCATGGATACTGTACATGGCTTGGGGACAGCGATCAGAGGGGGTCCACTAGGCACCAGGGATACTGTACATGGCTCAGGGACAGCGATCAGAGGGGGAACCACTAGGCACCAGGGATACTGTACATGGCTCGGGGACAGTGTTCAGAGGGGGTCCACTAGGCACTAGGGATACTGCACATGTCATGGGGACAGCAATCAGGGGTGGGTACTAGGCACTAGGGATACTGTACATGGCATGGGGACAGTGATCAGAGGGGGACCACTAGGCACCATGGATACTGTACATGGCACAGGGACAGTGATCAGAGAGGGATCACTAGGCACTAGGGATACTGTACATGGCACGGGGACAACAATCAGAGGCTTCCAGGTGCAGTGACAGTGATTAGCTGGGGAGGTCTGGAAGCTGGAACAGCTGGATACATAGTTGTTGGCTGGGATGGGGGAGCTAATCCATGTGAAAGGACGGTGGCTGACTGGAGACTGGAGATGAGAGGCTGGTCCAGTGGCTTGAAGGGTGGTCCAGTTGCAGGGAGTATGATAGATGGGGATGGAAGGCTGATCCAGAGGATGCAAGGTTTGTCTTGCTCCAGGCAAAGAGGTTTACTAGCAATAACTGACTGAGGAGCAAAACTGATATTCTTCTGGGGAAGACAGGTTGGTCTGGGGGCTGGAAGGGTGGTCCAGGTATAGGGAGGGTGGCTGGAAGGGTGGTCCAGGTGTAGGGAAGGTGGCTGGAGGGGTGGTCCAGGTGTAAGGAGGGTTGTTGGAAGGGTGGTCCAGATGTAGGGAGGATGGTTGGAAGGGTGGTCCAGGTGTAGGGAGGGTAATTGGAAGGGTGGTCCAGGTGCAGGAAGGGTGGCTGGAAGGGTGGTCCACGTGTAGAGAGGGTGGCTGGATGGGTGGTCCAGGTGTAGGGAGGATGGTGGGAAGGGTGGTCCAGGTGTAGGAAGGTTGGTTGGAAGGGTGGTCCAGGTGTAGGGAGGGTGGTTGGAAGGGTTGTTCAGGTGTAGGGAGTGTGGCTGGAAGGGTGGTCCAGGTGTAGGGAGGGTGGCTGGAAGGGCGGTCCAGGTGTAAGGAGGATGATTGGAAGGGTGGTCCAGGTGTAGACAGGGTGGCTGGAAGGGTGGTCCAGGTGTAGGGAGGGTGGCTGGCAGGGTGGTCCAGGTGTAGGGAGGGTGGCTGGAAGGGTGGTCCAGGTGTTAGAAGGGTGGTTGGAAGGGTGGTCCAGTGTAGGGAGGGTGGTTGGAAGGGTGGTCCAGGTGTAGGGAGGATGGCTGAAAGGGTGGTCAAGGTGTAGGGAGGGTGGCTGGAAGGGTGGTCCAGGTGTAGGGAGGGTGGTCCAGGTGTAAGGAGGGTGATTAGAAGGGTGGTCCAGGTGTAGGGAGGAGGGAGGGTGGCTGGAAGGAGGTCCAGGTGTAGGGAGGGTGGTTGGAAGGGTGGTCCAGGTGTAGGGAGGGTGGCTGGCAGGGTGGTCCAGGTGTAGTAAGGGTGGCTGGAAGGGTGGTCCAGGTGTTAGGAGGGTGGTTGGAAGGGTGGTCCAGGTGTAGAGAGGGTGGCTGAAAGGGTGGTCCAGGTGTAAGGAAGGTGGCTGGAAGGGTGGTGCAGGTGTAGGGAGGGTGGCTGGAAGGGTGGTCCACGTGTAAGGAGGGTGATTGGAAGAGGTGGTCAGGTGTAGGGAGGGTGGCTGGAAGGGTGGTCCAGGTGTGGGTAGGGTGGCTGGAAGGGAGGTCCAGGTGTAGGGAGGGTATTTGGAAGGGTGGTCCAGGTGTAGGGAGGGTGGCTGGAAGGGTGGTCCAGGTGTTAGGAGGGTGGTTGGAAGGGTGGTCCAGTGTAGGGAGGGTGGTTGGAAGGGTGGTCCAGGTGTAGGGAGGGTGGCTGGAAGGGTGGTCCAGGTGTAGGGAGGGTGGCTGGAAGGGTGGTCCAGATGTAGGGAGGGTGGCTGGAAGGTTGGTCCAGGTGTTAGGAGGGTGATTGGAAGGGTGGTCCAGGTGTAGGGAGGGTGGCTGGAAGGGTGGTCCAGGTGTAGGGAGGGTGGTTGGAAGGGTGGTCCAGGTGTAGGGAGGGTAGCTGGAAGGGTGGTCCAGGTGTAGGGAGGGTGGCTGGAAGGGTGGTCCAGGTGTAGAGACGGTGGCTGGAAGGGTGGTCCAGGTGTAAGGAGGGTGATTGGAAGGGTGTTCCAGGTGTAGGGAAGGTGGTTGGAAGGGTGTTCCAGGTGTAGGGAAGGTGGTTTGAAGGGTGGTCCAGGTGTAGGGAGGGTGGTTGGAATGGTGGTCCAGGTGTAGGGAGGGTGGTTGGAAGGGTGGTCCAGGTGTAGGGAGGGTGTTTGGAAGGGTGGTCCAGGTGTAGGGAGGGTGGTTGGAAGGGTGGTCCAGGTGTAGGGAGGGTGGTTGGAAGTGTGGTCCAGGTGTAGGGAGGGTGGTTGGAAGGGTGGTCCAGGCAGAGGAACGGTGGTTGGAAGGTGGTCCAGGTGTAGGGAGGGTGGTCCAGGTGTAGGGAGGGTGGTTGGAAGGGTGGTGCAGGTGTAGGGAGGGAGGGTGGCTGGAAGGGTGGTCCAGGTGTAGGGAAGGTGGCTGGAGGGGTGGTCCAGGTGTAAGGAGGGTTGTTGGAAGGGTGGTCCAGATGTAGGGAGGATGGTTGGAAGGGTGGTCCAGGTGTAGGGAGGGTGGTTGGAAGGGTGGTCCGGGTGTAGGGAGGGTAATTGGAAGGGTGGTCCAGGTGCAGGAAGGGTGGCTGGAAGGGTGGTCACGTGTGAGGAGGTGGCTGGATGGGTGGTCCAGGTGTAGGGAGGATGGTGGGAAGGGTGGTCCAGGTGTAGGAAGGTTGGTTGGAAGGGTGGTCCAGGTGTAGGGAGGGTGGTTGGAAGGGTTGTTCAGGTGTAGAGAGTGTGGCTGGAAGGGTGGTCCAGGTGTAGGGAGGGTGGCTGGAAGGGTGGTCCAGGTGTAAGGAGGATGACTGGAAGGGTGGTCCAGGTGTAAGGAGGGTGGCTGAAAGAGTGGTCCAGGTGTAAGGAGGGTGATTGGAAGGGTGGTCCTGGTGTAGACAGGGTGGCTGGAAGGGTGGTCCAGGTGTAGGGAGGGTGACTGGAAGGGAGGTCTAGGTGTAGGGAGGGTGGTTGGAAGGGTGGTCCAGGTGTAGGGAGGGTGGCTGGCAGGGTGGTCCAGGTGTAGGGAGGGTGGCTGGAAGGGTGGTCCAGGTGTTAGAAGGGTGGTTGGAAGGGTGGTCCAGTGTAGGGAGGGTGGTTGTAAGGGTGGTCCAGGTGTAGAGAGGGTGATCGGAAGGGTGGTCCAGGTGTAGGGAGGATGGCTGAAAGGGTGGTCAAGGCGTAGGGAGGGTGGCTGGAAGGGTGGTCCAGGTGTAGGGAGGGTGGTCCAGGTGTAAGGAGGGTGATTAGAAGGGTGGTCCAGGTGTAGGGAGGGTGGCTGGAAGGGAGGTCCAGGTGTAGGGAGGGTGGTTGGAAGGGTGGTCCAGGTGTAGGGAGGGTGGCTGGCAGGGTGGTCCAGGTGTAGTAAGGGTGGCTGGAAGGGTGGTCCAGGTGTTAGGAGGGTGGTTGGAAGGGTGGTCCAGTGTAGGGAGGGTGGTTGGAAGGGTGGTCCAGGTGTAAGGAGGGTAGTTGGAAGGGTGGTCCAGGTATAGAGAGGGTGGCTGAAAGGGTGGTCCAGGTGTAAGGAGGGTGGCTGGAAGGGTGGTGCAGGTGTAGGGAGGGTGGCTGGAAGGGTGGTCCACGTGTAAGGAGGGTGATTGGAAGGGTGGTCCAGGTGTAGGGAGGGTGGCTGGAAGGGTGGTCCAGGTGTAGGGAGGGTGGTTGGAAGGGTGGTCCAGGTGTAGGTAGGGTGGCTGGAAGGGAGGTCCAGGTGTAGGGAGGGTGTTTGGAAGGGTGGTCCAGGTGTAGGGAGGGTGGCTGGAAGGGTGGTCCAGGTGTTAGGAGGGTGGTTGGAAGGGTGGTCCAGTGTAGGGAGGGTGGTTGGAAGGGTGGTCCAGGTGTAGGGAGGGTGGCTAGAAGGGTGGTCCAGATGTAGGGAGGGTGGCTGGAAGGGTGGACCAGGTGTTAGGAGGGTGATTGGAAGGGTGGTCCAGGTGTAGGGAGGGTGGCTGGAAGGGTGGTCCAGATGTAGGGAGGGTGGCTGGAAGGGTGGACCAGGTGTTAGGAGGGTGATTGGAAGGGTGGTCCAGGTTTAGGGAGGGTGGCTGGAAGGGTGGTCCAGGTGTAGGGAGGGTGGTTGGAAGGGTGGTCCAGGTGTAGGGAGGGTGGCTGGAAGGGTGGTCCAGGTGTAGGGAGGGTGGTTGGATGGGTGGTCCAGGTGTAGGGAGGGTGGCTGGAAGGGTGGTCCAGGTGTAGGGAGGGTGGCTGGAAGGGTGGTCCAGGTGTAAGGAGGGTGATTGGAAGGGTGTTCCAGGTGTAGGGAAGGTGGTTGGAAGGGTGGTCCAGGTGTAGGGAGGGTGGTTGGAATGGTGGTCCAGGTGTAGGGAGGGTGGTTGGAAGGGTGGTCCAGGTGTAGGGAGGGTGTTTGGAAGGGTGGTCCAGGTGTAGGGAGGGTGGTTGGAAGGGTGGTCCAGGTGTAGGGAGGGTGGTTGGAAGGGTGGTCCAGGCAGAGGAACGGTGGTTGGAAAAAGGTCCAGGTGTAGGGAGGGTGGTTGGAAGGGTGGTGCAGGTGTAGGGAGGGTGGCTGGAAGGGTGGTCCAGGTGTAGGGAGGGTGGCTGGGAGGGCTGTCCAGTGGCAAAGAGAGTGGTCAGTTGTGGAGATGAGGCTAGTCTGAGGGCTGGAAAGATGGTCAGGCTTCAGGGAGGGTGGTCATATGGGGGTCATAGGCTGGTCTGGGGACTGGACAGGTGGTCTAGGTGCAGGGAGAGTGGTTGACCAGTGCTGCAGGTGCCCACCCCTACCCCCTGAACCACATCCCAGTTAAACAATGAATGTCTTGGTGTCTGTTAGCACCCCCAACCCCCTGATCAGTCGTTCCACTCCCAATCACATCCTTGCTGGTGTCCAGTGGCACCCCCACATCCCTTGAACACCCGTCCCACGACATGTACGAGAAGCCCTGGTGTCCAGTTGCACCCTGCATCCCCGATCACCCAGGCTGTGAGGTGGAGTGCAGTACCTGGTTTCCAGTGGTATATCCCACCCCAAGATCACCCATCCCAGCAGTTAACACCTCTTCCCAGGTTTTGACATCCACAAAATGGTTGCATGCTTTATGTACTCATGCTTGATAGCCCTCTAATAGGCGTTGCCATTCTGGTCTTTCTTTTCTAGTTCTGTGGCCTAACTGCTCGTCACAGAAGTAAAAGAATAGAATAGCATGGCAGTGCCTGTCAGAGCTGCTGAGCACCAGTACGTGAAGCGGTCTACCATCTTGTAGATGTCAAAATATGAAAGCGCACTCATTGACATCCGCAAGATTTGCAAGGTGTGCTTTGTTTAATGCCGACCAAAAAAGTCTTGCTGTGCTGAATATCCATACCTGTTCTTAGGTGCAGGCATCAGAGACAGCAGTGTTGGTAGATGCTAAGTGTGTATGTGTGTGGGGGGGCCTCTGACTTTGACCCTCTCGACCAGCGACTGCCTGCTGTTAGGTGCAGGCATTGCAGAGAGCAGTGTTGTCCGATGCTGAGTGGAGGGCTGGGGGGTGGGGTCTCTGACTTTGTCCCTCTTGACCAGTGACTGATCTTAGGTGCAGGCATTGTAGAGAGCAGTGTAGTCCAATGTTGAGTGAGTGTGTGTGTGGAGGGGGGGCCTCTGACTTTGGACCTCTCGACCAGCAACTGCCTGCTCTTAGGTGCAGATGTTGCAGACAGCAGTGTTGTCCGATGCTGATTGGGGGGGGCTCTAACTTTGGCCCTCTCGACCAGCGACTACCTACTCTTAGGTGCAGGCATTGCAGAAAGCAGTGTTATCCTATGCTAACTGCAAGGTTGGGGGAGGGGTCTCTGACTTTGTCCCTCTTGGCCAGCGTATTTGATCTTAGATGCAGCCATTGCAGAGAGCAGTGCTGTCCAATGCTGGGGGCTTGTGACTTTGGCCCTCTCGACCAGCAACTGCCTGTTCTTAGGTGCAGGTGTTGCAGACAGCAGTGTTGTCCGATGCTGACTGGGGGGGGCCTCTAACTTCGGCCCTCTCAACCAGCGACTACCTGCTCTTAGGTGCAGGCATGTCTTGCTGTACTGAATATCTGTACCTGCTATTATGTGCAGGTGTTGCAGACAGAAGTGTTGTCCGATACTGGGGGTCTGGGGAGTCTCTGACTTCATCCCTCTCGACAAGCGACTGCCCAGTGGAACAAAAAAGATGTATATCAATTAAAATCATATATATATATATATATATATACACACACACATATATATGTAACAGATAAATCACTCTGAGGTGTGTGGTCGCTCTCTGATATACGCACGCCTGAGTGCGTCAACCACACAAGGCGTGCATATATCAGAGCACGACTGCACACCTCAGAGTGGTTTATGTATCTTATAAAATGTCAGAATTGTTTTGGAAGGGGGTAAAAGTGCAGGTGTGCGGTCACGCTCTGATATATACACGGTCATGTGATGTATTCCAACAAATCAGCAGACATAATTTTTCCTACCCATTTTATAAATATATATATATACACATAGATACATAGATACATAGACAGTGTCGGTAGATAAGGGCCTATGGCCCACCCAGTCTGCCCATTTGAGCTTGTAAGTTCAGTTTGTTTTCCTAAAAGTCTGTTGCAACTTACCCCTGACCTCCAGAATTCCTTTATGTCTATCCCATGCATTCTTAAATCCCGTGATTGTTTCAGCCCCACCACTTCCTCTGGCAGGGTGTTCCACTTGTCCACCACCCGTTCTGTGAAGAAATTCTTTCTCATGTTTCCTCTGAATCGTCCTCCCTCCAACTTCATCCCATGCCCTCTAGTCCTGGAACATCTTTTTCGCTTAAAAATAGTGTTTTCCTGCACCCTGTTCCTCTCTGTAAGATACTTGTATGTCTCTATCATATCCCCTCTCTCCCTCCTCTCCTCCAGGGAATACATGTTCAGTTCCTTCAACCTGTCTTCACAGGACTTGTGAAGCAATCCATGCACCATCTTTGTTGCCCTCCTTTGAACCTTCTCTACCCTGTCTATGTCCTTACGTAGGTATGGTCTCCAGAACTGTATGTAACCCCCCCTGCAAATGGGGGTTCCCAAAAGACTTCCAGGAGCTTGCTTGAATGCTCCAAGCCTGAATGGTGTTTGGCGTTTAAGCCATTTATCAGTGAGTGTTTTTAGAGCCTCTGGTACTGTCTCTTTAAGAGCTGTCTGCTTGCAGACATAATTAGTTTGTATGGGAGGACTGTGTGATTCTCTGTTTGAGTACCACTCGAGCTGCTGCCAATTCACTCCATTTTTGCAGTCACTAGGAGTGCAAAGGGAACCTATCTGAAAGATGTAACTGTTTGCCAGAAACCATTTAGAGTAATAATGAAATTACAGTTTGTCTAACCTGCTTTCTTTGTAGTCAGAACAGTGTCTGCCTAGTTCCCCATTCTGGTTTTGAACTGCTGAACTGGACCAATCAGTGTGGGGTAAGCTAGCTCTAAAATGGTGCCTTGGACGAATGAGCACTTGGACTCATAATCTGAGCCAGCCACAAGAGGATTGTATGGGCAGTGACTCTGGGAGATGTAGTTTAGACTTTGGCGCCTTTTTGGACCAACAGCAGCAGTCTATTGTGAGTGACAGCCAATCCAGTCAAGGACTGGGAGGAACTCAAAGGAAGTGCCCGGTTTTGTCTGTTGGGAGTTTCAGTTTTAGATCTGGTAGTGAAGGAGAAAGAAACCCTGTGCTCCTTCAGTGCACAGTTTCAGTCAAAAAACGTGTGTAAGGCCCAGAGTTCCGGTCTGCAGCTTGTGTAACTGCTTGTTAGGACTGACTCCGTCCTGTGAAAAGAATCAAAGGATCTCTGAAGAGTAGAAACCAGGCTCACCCTGTAGAAGACTGGAGAAATTGTTGAATTGAACTCGGTCTGTCAGGAACTGAATCTGCTGTGTGTTCTCCCGGGTATTGTGCAATAATTGCGATCGGGATAGAGAAGCAGCCTGCCTGGTACAGTACTTTCTTTTTTTACCATATAAATGTGTGAAGAGTCTCGTGGAGCTTAAGAGCAGCCCTGCTGATATTGAAGGACCCTATCTTGTTTGGAGGTCGTGAGTACTAATTCAGGGTCGCTCCCTGTTGAATTGCCACATTAAATCCAAATGGAATTACTGTACTGCTGACTGTTTAAACTAATTTTTCTTTTCACTGTGTGAAAGGGCCCCTACCAGCTGCCACGGTTTGGACTAGCCACTAGGGCTTGGGTACCCAGGACAGTAACTGGTAGGGATAGGCTCGTGCACAGAGCCATAGGTAGATAGTAAAGTGATAAGCTAATTAACCTGATTTCCCCTGTCCTTGTTATATCCCCTAAATAAATCAGAGCTGCTTGTTTCAGCAAAGTTATACTTCCTAAAGTGTTTGTCTATGTTAAAGTACTGTACTGTGATTGTTGCACTGTATTTTATTTCACAGGAGGTCCCAGTGCCGGAACTAGTCCTGGGGTAAGTGTATACTGTGAAGGTAATTCTGATATATTGTGTGGGCCACTAGTGGGAAGAAAGGGGTTGCAGTGTCCCAGAGGGCTGTGACCAAGTAAGTTTAACTATTGCAAACCCTGACCTCTGGGTGGAGGCACCCGCCATTGGATCCAGGCCCTCAACCTGTTAGTGGCAAATCAGGCAGGGGTAGTAGCCCTGGGATAGTGCCATCTAGGGTTACATCTTGAGGCTCACCGCTGGGACATGTCCTCTAGTGGCCATATTCACGAACCACTGTTAAGAAAAAAATGGGTACCCGACAAGTGGCTGTGCACCGCTGGTGGAGTGGTGTACTGGGGAGGAGATTGACCCCAAAATGTTATGCTGGTGTAACCCCTGCAAATGGGGTTCCCAAAAGACTTCAGGAGCTTGCTTGAATGCTCCAAGCCTGAATGGTGTTTGGCGTTTAAGCCACTTATCAGTGAGTGTTTTAGAGCCTCTGGTACTGTCTTTAAGAGCTGTCTGCTTGCAGACATAATTAGTTATATGGGGGACTGTGTGCTTCTCTGTTTGAGTACCACTCAGACTGCCGCCAATTCACTCCATTTTTGCAGTCACTAGAGAGCAAAGGAACCTATCTGAAAGATGTAACTGTTTGCCAGAAATCATTTACAGTAATAATGAAATTACAGTTTGTCTAACCTGCTTTCTTTGCAGTCAGAACTGTGTCTGCCTAGTTCCCCATTCTGGTTTTGAACTGCTGAACTGGACCAATCAATGTGGGGTAAGCTAGCTCTAAAATGGTGCCTTGGACGAATCAGAACTTGGACTCATAATCTGAGCCAGCCACAAGAGGATTGTATTAGACAGTGACTCTGGGAGATGTAGTTTAGACTTCAGCGCCTTTTTGGACCAACAGCAGCAGTCTATTGTGAATGACAGTCAATCCAGTCAAGAACTGGGAGGAACTCAAAGGAAGTGCCGGTTTTTGTCGGTTGGAGTTTCAGTTTAGCTCTGGAGTGAAGAAGGAAAACCCTGTGCTCCTTCAGTGCACAGTTTCAGTCAAAAAAACGTGTAAGGCCCGAGGTTCCGGTCTCCAGCTTGTGTAAACTGCTTGTTAGGACTGAGATCCATCCTGTGAAAAGAATCAAAGGATCTCTGAAGAGTAGAAACCAGGCTCACCCTGTAGAAGACTGGAGAAATTGTTGAATTGCACTCGGTCTGTCAGGAACTGAATCTGCTGTGTGTTCTCCAGGTTTGTGCAGTAATTGCGATCGGGATAGAGAAGCAGCCTGCCTGGTATAGTACTTTCCTTTTTACCATATAAATGTGTGAAGAGTCTCTTGGAGCTCAAGAGTTGCCCTGCTGATATTGAAGGACCTATCTTATTTGGAGGTCGTGAGTACTAATTCAGGGTCGCTCCTGTTGAATTGCACATTAAATCCAAATGGAATTACTGTACTGCTGACTGTTTAATTTTCCTTTTCTCTGTGTGAAAGGGCCCCTACCAGCTGCCACGGTTTGGACTAGCCACTAGGGCTTGGGTACCCAGGGACAGTAACTGATAGGGATAGGCCTGTGCACAGAGCCATAGGTAGATGATTAGAGTTATAAGCTAATTAACCTGATTTCCCCCTGTCCTTGTTATATCCCCCTAAATAAATCAGAGCTGCTTGTTTCAGCAAAGTTATACTGCCTGAGGTATTTGTCTATGTTAAAGTACTGTACTGTGATTGTTGCACTGTATCTTATTTCACAGGAGGTCCCGGTGCCGGAACCAGTCCTGGGGGTAAGTGTATACTGTGAAGGTAACTCTGATATATTGTGTGGGCCACTAGTGGGAAGAAAGGGGTTGCAGTGTCCCAGAGGCTGTGACCAAGTTAGTTTAACTATTGCAAACCCTGACCTCTGGGTGGAGGCACCCGCCATTGGATCAGGCCCCTCAACCTGTTAGTGGAAAATCAGGCAGGGGTAGTAGCCCCTGGGATAGCGCCATCTAGGGTTACATCTTGGAGGCTCACCGCTGGGATTGTGTGTCCTCTAGTGGCCATATTTACAAACCACTGTTAAGAAAAAAAAATAATAATAAATGGGTACCCGACAGAAGTGGCTGTGCACGGCTGGTGGAGTGGTGTACTGGGAGAGATCGACCCCAAAATGCTATGCTTATCCTGGACATCCCCTGGGTATCAATCACGGACACTGTGCAGGAGTGCTTTCCAAGGTGGAAGGTTTACAAAACCCTGTGGTGGTGGTCGGCATGCTAATCTGCTCACCCACACTTTCCTGGCCTAGTAGAGTTTAAGGATCCCATAGATAGCTCCAAAGTGCCACAGACCATTACCCCAGAGGGAGCCCTCACTGCTTGGAGAGTAACTAAGGACAGTAAAGACCGGGGAGATAGAGCCCCCACCACTATCTGAAACTTTTGAGGAGAAATTTGCTAAATGGTTTGCTGGGGAAGAGAAACTGTGGAGGACTTGAAGAAACTATTCTTGCCACCTGGAGTGTTCCTCCCCCAACACCCTCCGGCTCCAGTACCCGTAATGGTGGCTGAATCAATGCAGACTCTATTTGCACCACCACCGTGAGTCGACTCTTACCGAAGGTTGAGGATCTTCTCTGGCACCTCCCACCCCAAAGGGAGGATGACTGGGAGACCTGGATAGACTATGTTGCCCCCAAGTGCTAGAATGGCCATGCTCAGAAGCCGAAAAGCGAAAGAGGGTTAGTGAGAGCCTCCGAGGTCCTGCCCTGGCTACCATTACGTGCTAAAGCAGGCCAGTAACCTGAAGTGACTGCACAGGCTATCTTGAGGCCCTGGAGAATGTGTATGGGAGCCCAGATTCTGATGAGGACCTATGGTGGCGAGTAAGAGATGCACAACAGTACCAAGAGTTGTTGTCTGTGTATGTATCTCGGCTGGAAAAATTGTTGCAAGAATGCCTCAGAAAAGGTAGTTTGCCAGCAATTGAACTGGACCGAACCAGGCTGGACAGGATCCTAAGTCTGCCCCTTCTCAGAACTGTTGTTGCTTCAGTTACACCTGGCAGATCGACTGGAATCCCCACCCTCTATGATGAGTTAATGAGAGAAATCGAGGAGTTGAGAAAAAGAGCGACCTCGGGAGGGACCTGCACCAACAGCTGCGGCTATGACCTGAGTGACTGAGGGTGACCCATCAAGTGAAGTTCAGGGGCAGAGGTTGGCAGTCAATGAGTGCTCTGACAAGGAAAAGATATGCCACAATGGGGTGAACTGTTGAGAGAGATCCGAGATTCAAAAACAGTCCTTTTATGAGGCACGCCTGCAAGTACGGGCCCTGACCTATATCCGACTGCATCTGCTAGGGTGGGGGTACCCACCTGGCGCATCTCCTGCTGATAACAGCTCCAAACTCAATTCTTGACCATGGAAGTGGAGAAACTGACGAGATGTTCCAAATGCTTATCACGCCGCAGAGATGGCACCAAGGTTTCCAGTTAGTAATACCCCGCCATAGCTCCCAGTGTGCGCCTCGGCCAGCTCAAACTCCAGAAAGTATGTTTTGCTATAATTGTGGGAAGGATGGGCACATGAAAAGGGAATGCGGTCCCAAAAGACACTGACAAAGTTGCATATAGGCTACAAGGAGAGCTTGGAGAACAAATCAGTGGTTAAGAGGTGAACGAAATGATCCCAGTGAGGGCACCAAATGCTAACTCACGTCCTTTTGTGGCAAGGTCAGTTGCCCAGGCCCCACTATCGCCTCCAGACTGGTCCAGAATAGTGGGTCCCTCCATGGAGACCACTGTAAAGGTGAATGGAGTGTCTACAAGAGCTGTATTAGACAGTGGCTCCCAAGTGACAATTATGTTCCAGGATTGGTATCAGAAGCATTTGTCAGGCGTACCCTTACAACTTAGATTAGAAGGACTGCATGTATGGGGTTAAGTGAGAGGCCTACCCTATTCCGGGTATATCCGAATTTGGCTGTCTTTCCCCACCCCTGTGGCTGGAGTGGCTGAACAAGTGAGACTCTAGCCTTAGTGTGTCCCCCACTGGACTGTATGATGGTGTCCTTTGTTGATTGGAACAAATGCTCATATGTTGGAAGGCTGGCACAGTTGTGTTATGAAAACAGGGGTCAAAAACTAGTAGAGCTTTAAGAGTTCCAGCTTTAATTAAGAAGGTCTATGAGGCACAAGAGATGCTGAAAAAATAGAACCAGAGGAACCGGTCAGAATTGTATGGAAGAAGGATCCTGAGTCTCTGATCCTGGCGCAAAATGCCCAGTGTACCTTACAGGGGAGGTCCGTATCAGAAAGGATGTTAAGAATAAAATATTAATGTTGGATGCACCAGGCGATGGAAAATTGCCAGAGGGATTGCTGGTCAAGCCTAGTATTTTTGCCCGCTAGAGCCCATGCTTATGCCAGAAGGGTAATGGTCCAAGTTCATAATGTGTCTGAAAGAGACATTCGATAAATAGAGGTTGCATCCTGGCTAATGTGCATTGTGCAGACACTGCAGTGCTACCCAGCAGCAAGAGTTACGAGAAGAATGACAGAGTAACGCCTAACTTGTTTGTTCTGGCGACTCCCGTTGCCAGCTGAATGGAAAGTGAGGATCAGTGAGAAGCTTGCCCAGAGAGACCAGGTGTTTTCTTTAAAGGAATGGGACGTAGGATGCGTGCAGGAGCTGAGCACAATATCCGCTGCATGACGAAAGACCATTTCGTGAGAGGTCTCGGCGCCTGGCACCTGCTGACATAGATGATGTGAGACGGCATCTGCAAGAGATGTTAGCTGCTGGTGTAATACAAGATCCAGAAGCCCTTATGCTTCCCCATTGTGGTAGTGAGGAAAAGAATGGGACAGTAAGGATGTGTGTGGATTATCGCACCTAAACTGGTGGACTATCCCTGATCAGTACACAATGCCCCGCATTCAGGATGCTTTGACTGCCTAAGCGGGAGCAAGTGGTTCTCTGTGTTGGATCTCCAGATGGGTACTACCAGATCCCGATGGCCCCAGAGGACCGTGAAAGACAGCCTTTATCGTCCGCTTGGCTATGAATTCATGAGGGATGCCTCAAGGGATTTCAGGTGCCCCAGCCACTTTTTCAACGATTGATGGAGCGTGCAGTGGGGACATGAACTTACTAGAGTGCCTGGTATACCTAGATGATGTTATTGTGTTTGGCAGCTCACTGGAGGAACATGAGCAGATTATTTAAGGTATTGGACCGACTGGAGGACTTTGGCCTTAAACTGTCCATTGATAAGTGTCAATTCTTTCAAACATCAGTAAAGTATGTGGGACACATAGTATCCACCGAGGAATAGAGACCGACCCAAGTAAAGTTGAGGCCTTGACCACCTGGCCACAGCCCAAAAATCTAAAGAACTGCAAAGATTCCTGGGATTCTGTGGTTATTATCGGTAGCTTCATCAAGGACTATTCAAGAGTGATCCGCCCTTTACTTAACCTTACTCAAGGGTATCCCCAACCCACAAAAATACCAAAGTCAGCGTCCCTCAAGACTGAAAGAGTGTATTTTCATCCGGTGAAGTATTTGGGCCCGCTGGACTCCTGATTGTGAGACTGCTTTTCATGAGATCATATATCAACACCCATGCTCCAGTGCTGGCCTATGCCGATCCAAGAAAACCCTACATCCTGCACACTGATGCTAGCTTGCAAGGGTTGGGGGCTGTGTTGTACCAAGAGCACGAGAAATGGCCTGAGACCAGTGGCCTTTGCCAGTAAAGCCTGACCCCATCCGAAAAGAACTATCCTGTACATAAGTTAGAGTTCCTAGCTTTGAAGTGGGCTGTTGTTGACCAATTCCATGAGTACTTGTATGGGGCTAAAATACTAGTAAAAACTGACAATAATCCTTTGACCTATGTGCAGACCTCAGCTAAGTTGGATGCCACTGGCCATAGGTGGCTTTCTGCATTATCTACATATGACTATGCTCTTGAATACTGAGCAGGTCTGAACCACATAGATGCTGATGCTCTCTCCAGGAGGCCTGTTCCCCAGAATGATTGGGTCCGATTGGCAGCACCTGACATTCGGGCACTCTGCCGGAAGTTTGACAGGGAGGAACAAATGTCCACGGACGCAGTGGACTGCATGGTGGATTGCTTGGGACCCTCTGAGAATTGCATACCTGCTGCTTATTGCCACTTTCTGCAATAGACATTGGTGCACTGCCTCAGCTGGACAATGACAGTATTAAGGGCTCAATCCCAGCGATCCCATAGATCAAAGCAGCTTTAGAAGCCCTCTATGCAGGAAAAGATGTGTCCAAATTACGCCCACTGATTTGAGAACTGCACTGTTATACAAAGAAGGTCCTAAGTTGAAACTGATCAATAAACTGTTATACAGAGAAACAGTAGACAGAGGGGACAAGTAGACAAACAACAACTAGTGCTGCCCACTGCCTTCGAGACTCAGTACTGAGGTCCTTGCACAACCACATGGGGCACCTTGGTATAGACAGAACACTTGACTTGGTGAGATCCAGATTCTCTTGCCTAAGATGGGGGCTGATGTGGAGCAACACATTGAACTTGTAGTCGCTGCTTACAGAGGAAAGCTTTGCCCCAGAGGGCTGCCCCCTTGTTAACATCACCACCAGTGCACCCATGGAGCTGGTCTGTATTGATTTTCTGAGTTTGGAGTCAGATCAAAGAAATATCAGTAATGTGCTGGTGGTCACTGACCATTTCACGAGATATGCCCAAGCTTTCCCACCAAAGACCAGAAAGCATCCACTGTGGCCAAAGTACTTGTAGAAAACTTTTGTTCACTATGGGGCTCCACAAAGAATCCATTCTGATCAAGGGAGAGACTTTGAGAGTCATCTGATCAAAGAGATGCTTTCTCTGTGGGGAGCGCGAAGTCCAGAACCACTCCTTACCACCCCAGGGGACCCACAGCCTGAACGCTTTCAACCACACTTTGCTAGATATGCTAGGCACCCTGCACCCAAAGGACAAGCCTAGATGGAGCCAACAAATTAGCACCCTGGTACATGCTTATAACTGCACCAAAAGTGATGCCACTGGGTTCTCCCCTACCGCCTGATGTTTGGAGAGAGAAGCTCGACTACCAGTAGATGTGTGTTTTGGGGTCTCTCCTGATGGGGTTCAAGCTGACAACTATTTACAGTATGTGCAAAAGTTAAAGGCCCAGCTAACTCATGCATACCAACTGGCTCAAACCATGGCTGCCAAAAGAAATCTGGTCAACAAAGAACGGTATGATAAAAAGGTGAAAGCACAGGAACTCCAGGAGGGAGATCGGGTATTGCTAAGAAATCTGGGACTGCATGGCAAACACAAGATTGCTGACAGATGGCACCATCTCCCTCACATTGTAGTGGGCAAACTAGATGATCTGCCAGTGTACAAAGTAAGGCCTGGAATAATTCAAAAGATGTAAAAACAATGCATAGAAATCATTTACTGCCCATTGGACAAATCTTGATTGAGTCTGAGCCCCAGAAGATGCCCCTGGACCAGTGACTAGAGCTGCTGCTAAGAAAAGATCAAGAAAGCCTGCACCTACAGAAGCAAAGTTAAAGTGTTCCCTCCACAAGTCCCAGTTGAGCATGACTGTCAGTCCATATCAGAAGAAAGTGAGAGTGACTTTGAATACTATCCTTCTTACGAACTGAGTCAATTGTTTCGGGGCAATCCCCTAGTCAATACTGGAGATGAAGCTGGGCCTTCTGGACTGTCTCAGCCCCCAGTTCCGTCCCTGGAGCCAATGCTCCCAGAAAGTGAAGTGCAAAGCATCAGATCAGATGAAATGGAATCATTGTGCATGGTTGAACTGTTTGAGCTTTCAGGGGAGGAAAATGATGGATTGGGGCAGACTGGTGATACACCAGAACAAGAAGAGTATTTTGAGTGCCCTGACAGTCCACTGCCAGTGTCCGAAAGCTCTCCATGCGAGCCAAATGTTGTGGACTCAGAAACTGTAACTCCTGGAGCTGAAAGTGCCCCAAGTACTAGCCTCTCTACCCCCATGGAGACCCCCCTGACAAGTGAGGACAATGCTGAAAATGAGGCTCAGGGTGCAGAGACTGTAACAGTTCCCCCTAGAAAGACTGGTCGAGCTGTAAAGCCTGTGGTGCACCTCAGTTATGATTCCCTTGGGAGGCCTGTGGATTTGCCTCTCAATGTTGTCCATAACGGAGTGTATTTGTCCCCGAGCTCATTGCCCAAACTTAGCGTCAGTGCTAACTCCAAGTTACTTGTGTTGCCCTCTAAGTATGGTGCCCTTGCCCCATCCAGCCCCAAGGTAACTGATAGAGAAGGGCCCCCTCTCTTCAGGTTTCATGTACAAGAGTTAATAACTTGAGTTATGGTACAATGTGTGTGTAATACTGTGTAAAGAGTGATGTACTGCAATGTTTCAGAAATGTGTTCTTGGTAAAATGATATATTGACTGATGATTACATGTGTGAGCCTAATGCAAATGTATATGGTTGCAGTTAAAACTTATGGGGGTACTTGCTTGACGCGGACGTCAAGCTTTCCCAGGCCAGGAAGGGTGTAACCCCCCTGCAAATGGGGTTCCCAAAAGACTTCCAGGAGCTTGCTTGAATGCTCCAAGCCTGAATGGTGTTTGGCTGCCATGCTTCAGCCATTTATCAGTGAGTGTTTTAGAGCCTCTGGTACTGTCTCTTTAAGAGCTGTCTGCTTGCAGACATAATTAGTTTGTATGGGGGGACTGTGTGCTTCTCTGTTTGAGTACCACTCGAGCTGCTGCCAATTCACTCCATTTCTGCAGTCACTAGGAGTGCAAAGGGAACCTATCTGAAAGATGTAACTGTTTGCCAGAAACCATTTAGAGTAATAATGAAATTACAGTTTGTCTAACCTGCTTTCTTTGCAGTCAGAACAGTGTCCGCCTAGTTCCCCATTCTGGTTTTGAACTGCTGAACTGGACCAATCAGTGTGGGGTAAGCTAGCTCTAAAATGGTGCCTTGGACGAATGAGAACTTGGACTCATAATCTGAGCCAGCCACAAGAGGATTGTATGGGCAGTGACTCTGGGAGATGTAGTTTAGACTTCGGCGCCTTTTTGGACCAACAGCAGCAGTCTATTGTGAGTGACAGCCAATCCAGTCAAGGACTGGGAGGAACTCAAAGGAAGTGCCCGGTTTTGTCTGTTGGGTGTTTCAGTTCTAGATCTGGCAGTGAAGGGGAAAGAAACCCTGTGCTCCTTCAGTGCACAGTTTCAGTCAAAACACGTGTGTAAGGCCCAGAGTTCCGGTCTGCAGCTTGTGTAACTGCTTGTTAGGACTGAATCCGTCCTGTGAAAAGAATCAAGGATCTCTGAAGAGTAGAAACCAGGCTCACCCTGTAGAAGACTGGAGAAATTGTTGAATTGCACTCGGGTCTGTCAGGAACTGAATCTGCTGTGTGTTCTCCCGGTATTGTGCAGTAATTGCGATCAGGATAGAGAAGCAGCCTGCCTGGTATAGTACTTTCTTTTTTACCATATAAATGTGTGAAGAGTCCGTGGAGCTCAAGAGTAGCCCTGCTGACGTTGAAGGACCCTATCTTGTTTGGAGGTCGTGAGTACTAATTCAGGGTCGCTCCCTGTTGAATTGCCACATTAAATCCAAAATGGAATCACTGTACTGCTGACTGTTTAAACTAATTTTTCTTTTCACTGTGTGAAGGGCCCCTACCAGCTGCCACGGTTTGGACTAGCCACTAGGGCTTGGGTACCCAGGGACAGTAACTGGTAGGGATAGGCTCTGCACAGAGCCATAGGTAGATAGTAAAGTGATAAGCTAATTAACCTGATTTCCCCTGTCCTTGTTATATCCCCTAAATAAATCAGAGCTGCTTGTTTCAGCAAAGTTATACTTCCTGAGGTATTTGTCTATGTTAAAGTACTGTACTGTGATTGTTGCACTGTATTTTATTTCACAGGAGGTCCCGTGCGGAACTAGTCCTGGGGTAAGTGTATACTGTGAAGGTAATTCTGATATATTGTGTGGGCCACTAGTGGGAAGAAAGGGGGGTTGCAGTGTCCCAGAGGGCTGTGACCAAGTAAGTTTAACTATTGCAAACCCTGACCTCTGGGTGGAGGCACCAGCCATTGGATCCAGGCCCCTCAACCTGTTAGTGGCAAATCAGGCAGGGGTAGTAGCCCCTGGGATAGTGCCATCTAGGGGTTACATGTACAATGTACTCCAGGTGGGGCCTCACTAGTGTCTTGTATAGCGGAATTATGACCTCCCTTTTCCTGCTGGTAATGCCCTGCCTATACATCCCAGCATCCTATTTGCTTTACCTGCTGCCTTGTCACACTGTTTTCCTACCTTGAGGTCATCAGAGATGATAACCCGAGATCCCTTTCCTGCTTGGTGCATGCTATATCCTCACCCCCAACTGATATATTGTGCCAGGGTTTTGTGCCCCATATGCATTATCTTGCACTTCTTTGCATTGAATTTCAACTGCCAAACCCCTGACCATTCTTCAAGTTTCTGCAGGTCGCTTCTCATTCTGTCTACACCCCTGGTGTGTCTACTCTGTTACAGAGCTTTGTGTCATCAGCTAACAGTGAAATTCTGCCTTCTAGGTCCTGCGCCATGTCACTGATGAAGATGTTGAATAGGACCGGTCCCAACACTGATCCCTGTGGTACCCCACTGGTCATATATATATACATAGATATATATATATATATATATATATATATTTGAATGATATAATGTACATATATAAAAAGCTGAAATTGCCTTAGGTGAACTCCAATAATGTATATAGCCACAGTCACACTGATTTCCATAACTAGAGACAGCAATTAATCCACAGGGCTGGCAGTATAGCGTACAGGTTAGAGGAACAAGGTGAGGTGTGAATGAGCTTGGTACATCCAGCAGACCATACCTGAGTTTAGAGGAATCTCTTATTCAGAGTAAAAAGGTGAAGGGCGCTGAACACATATAATTGCAGACAGTCTTTTCCAGTTTCAAATGATGTCTTTTTATTGTTTAAAAATGGAAAACGACTCAACGTTTCACCTACTGTGTAGGCTTTTTCAAGAGATGCCTTTAAAATGTGATTCCCAAAGCTTATAACTGTTTTTCTTCAGTCTCTTAATTCTCTATTATAAATATTCAGAAAATCTGTCTTACAGTAAAATGCACCATGTCTTTAGGCCATATTGGCCTTTTCATTCTTTCACTTCCACACTTCCACCATCCTGTTAGCCCAGCAGCCTGCCCCTCCCAGCGGATACCTGAGCTGGCGCCCAAATCCACGGCGACTCGGCCTGAGCTTAATAGGCCAGGAACCTGAGGGAATGAATAAATTAATGAAGTGAAAGAATAAGAAAAAGTATCGTATAACATAATAAGACATAAGTACATTTTACTTCTTAAAAATACAGAATTCCTGAATATTTATTATAGAGAATTAAAAGACTGAAGAAAAAACAGTTATAAGTTTTGTCTGCAATTATATGTGTTTAGCGCCCCCCCCCACCTTTTCACTCTGAATAAGAGATTTCTCTACACTAACTACACATCGGGAGAGGCAGCCTGGGATTTGTTGAGAACTGTTCATTTTCTGTGGAACCTACCCTCCTCCCCTTCCACTTATGACAGACCTGAATTTGATTCTCACAACCTCCACTTGTGTAACCCCTAGGTGGTGCTATCCCTTGGGCTACTACCACTGCCTGCTTGGTTAGTCACAGGTTGAGGGGCTTAGGTTCAGTGTCGGGTGCCTCCATCCAAAGGTCAGGGTTGGTGGTGACTAATCTAACCAGGTCACAGCCCTCTGGGACACTGTGACCCCCCCCTTGTTCCTGCTAGTGGCCCACACAATACACAATGAGTACCTTCACAATTAACACTTACCACTAGGGTCGATTTCTCCAGTTCGACCCCGAGGACCCCTGTAAAACAAGGTTAGGCAGCACAAATGATAACAATACAGTACTCCCAATACAAATGGAAACTACAGTCAGTTTCAAGGCAGAAACAGTAAGATCTGATTTATTCAATGGGGTTTTAACAAGGATAGGGGCAATCAGGTTAATTAGCTTACTCTCTATAATAATCACACAGTTATGCATGCAGTACAGAATTTCCCCCCATAGTCACACACACACTGGGTACTTAGGTAACAAGTCAGAGGGGCTAGCCAGGACAGTTGCCCTGGGTAGGCCAGCGTCGCAGCTGGGTGGGGCCCTGTGATGGAACAACAACATGCACACCAATAATTTGTAATCCAGAGCTGGAGGGCTCAGTTCATGGAAGAAAAAAAAAAGCACAAGCCAATCAGATGACACACTTTGATTAAACAGAAGTTGCAAGGAGCTACCCTGATATTTACTCAAGGTACCCAGGCTACACACAGGAGGGCTGATGGCTAACTTGCTGGTTTGCCAAAGGAAGCTGGGTCACTTGACGATGGATATTTCTGTGCAGCAGGGTAGTGAGTCAAGACCCTCGTGGTAGGACCTATTTGCGTCAGGCAGCATGGATTCAGTCCTATTCTTGCTGGCAAAACAACTTCCAGTGCTAGCATACAGTTTACAGCAAATGGGGAAATCTGATCGCAATCCCTTTCCAGCACATAGCACATTCATATGTAAAGAAAGTTTACTATACCAGGTAAATGACTCCCCGGTCCTGATCGCAAAATCACTGCTATTACTCGGGAGCACTATGGTAGCTAAAGTCCTGACAGGCCGATCGCTTTCAGCAAAATCTTCGGTCTTCTACAGGGTGAGCCTGGTTATAAATCAGCAACTTGCTTCGTTCTCTGCAAAGTCGGATTCAGTCCAAAAATGTATTCTCCCTCTCAGGGCAGACAGCAGGCGAGTAGGCCAGGGATCAGGCCTTCCATGGTTCTCCTGCGCGAGCTACACCACAAGGCCCGCAATGGCTGCTTGAACACACACACAGCAGTGCTGCTCCTTCAGCGTCCAACTCAAATCTCTTCTTTCGGTCCTTCTCTGCTCGTCGTGCCCATAACTTGGGGCACAACGAAATGTTCATAGACATGGTCTAAAATAAAGCTCTCCTTTTTCTCTCCCTGCAGGAGAGCTGAATGCAGGAAGACCAGACTCGGCCTTCCCGTCAAGTCCCCACACTACCCCACGGGGCAGCAGCTCCACGAGTTGCTCACTCTTCCAGCTCCACCTCAGTTCTGACCCTGGGCTGTAGGGGAATTTCCCTCTGATCCAAAAGAACCGGTTGGCTGATTCTCTTGTCAGTCACAACAGGCTCCCTCTATAGGTGCAAAAAGGCACCAACAGTCCAAAACTACATTTCCCAGAGGCTGGCACCACAGAGATCCACTTTGGCAGGCTCCATTTCAGAGGCCTCTCAACCCAATTGGTCCAGTTCGGCAGTTCAGGACCAAAATGGTGGAGCACAACAGAAACAGTCCATGCTGCAAGAAAGGCAGGTTAGACAAACTGTATTATTACTACTACTCTGCATAATTCCCCACAAGTAGTTACATCTTTCAACTGGGCTCCTCTGCTCCTTAGCGTGACAGAAAGCAGGTGCTTAGGCAGCGTAGCTCGAGTGGGACCTGAGCAGGGAAACACACAGACCCCCCCCCCATTCAAACTAATTATACTGCACTTGGGCAGCGCTTAAATAGACAGTACATGGAGGCTTTAAAGAGGACATGAAATGATTTCTCATTGGTAGCTGTTTATTATGCTCCTATTGCCAGAAATTATATTCATACCCCTAAATGATTCATATTTAATTGTAGCTGAATAAAGAGATATGAAAAACTGTATTTTGCATTGTTTTGTTTTTTGTGGGCAGCATTTTGTTGCAGTTCTTGTCAAGGACCCAGTAATTTGTAGTTTTAACCATGTTATGGTTTGTGTATAGAGTTCTGATCATGGTTCTGATAGGACAAAGGCAAATGACCACTGTTTCACTGTTTATTGTTCTAGGAATTAATACCTTTGAGCCAAGGCTCTTTTACAAAGGTTCCACGTCATTAAGTACAAAAACATAGTAGACAGTGTTACAAACAATCAGTAAGCCGTTTAACAAGGCCACAACTTAAACAGTAACATTTATGTACAGAAAAGAAAAAGGAACTCAGAGGCAGTGTCAAGGGCAAGGAATAAGGATTGGAGAGCTTGAGAGTGAAGAAGAGAGGGAGAAATAAGAAGTTTAGGAGCAGACAGAACCAGGTTAGTGGTACTCAGGTTGTCCTTGTCAAACAGGAGACCATGGTGGTTGAATGAAACAAATGTAAGTGCACTCAGTGGGATGAGACTTTAGTCAAAGCTGTCACAGGAGCTGGAGGCTGTGAGGTGAGCCTAAAGTATGGATTTGAAAGCTCCCAACCATGACTTAAAACTCCAAATTACTGGTTCCATGAAGAGAACTGTGCAGAATGTTGCTCATAAAAAGAAAACTGTTTAAAACGGATTATTTTCACATTAGTGCTTATTCAGGTACAGTTAAATATAGAACATTTGGAGGTGTGAATTTCATTTCTGTAGGTGGGAACATTACTAACTGCTGCCAGTCAACACACATTTCCTGTCCCCTTTAAAAAAGCACTCACTGGCAGCAACAGTTAAAGGGCCTTAGGCGGGACACCAGCCTGGCAAAGGGCAATTAGGCACACCCAAGGAAGGCTTTTCGGTGACCCCCCCATTTGTAGGGGGGTTACACCTACATACTGTGTGACTCTGAGCAAGTCACTTAAGTGCCCAGCGCTCACAGGTCCCCCCTGAAAACAGGCACTTGTGCCTAGTGGCCCTTGCCCGTTTACCAAAGACTTAACAAAAACAAATAAATGGACACGGTAAACTAATGACAGGGAACACTGTCAGCTTTATTCTCTGCCGCAGAGTATGGACTACACACGAACATCCCATATAAACACGACTGTGGCTTAGGGTGTTCAAAAATCTTAAAGGAAGCACTCCCTAAAATCGTGTGGGTGTCAGTGAACGCCCGTCAAGATTTGACATCCACAAGATGGCGGCGCAAATTTCGTCCTCCTGTTCCAGCGCTGCCATTCTAGACTCGCCGTGCACAAGATGGCGCTCGCGCCGACACGGGAACCCAAGCGAGAGGAATTGTGGGATAGTAAAAGCGACCCCAGAAACTCGGACCTAAGATGGCGGCGCCCATTGTGCTGGTACTCGTCAAGGTAAGTGAGAGCCTGGGGTTACGGAGGGACAGCGGGAACCGAACCATCCCGAGGTACTGTGCTGTACGACTAAGCGCGAATCTATACAGGGAGGGGGGCAGGCAGCCCCGCCATATGAGACCCTCAGACTTCGCTTTCTGGGGTACAGGCAGCATTGAGAAGTGGGAACCCCAGGTGGGGGCGGTGTGTGGATAAGAGAGCGGGGAGGTGTGAGTCTGCAGTGAGCTACTGCTGTACATTCGGGCGGGGGTACAGACAGCACTGACGAGTTGGGGCAATGCATTCTTCCCCAGTCGGCGGCAGTGAAATCGTGTGTGTGCGATAGGTACAAACCAGTCACATAATGTGATCCGCTCACCCCCATTTTTGGTGTACAGCAGGACTGGAGACCACTATCCCCAGAGTGTGGCAGTGTGGGACTGGGAGGGGAGTGTGTGAGTGAAAGATAATCTGCACTGAGATGTAGGGCTTAGCCTGAACCCTTACCGACAGCCCACGTCACAAGGCCCTAGACTCAACTTTGTAGGGTGCAGCCTGCCCTGTGGACCTCTATCGCCCCTCAGCCAATGACAGCATGGGAGCTGTGCGTGAGAGCATCTAGCTGTACTGCTGACCTTAATCTGTGCAGAGATACAGACAGCCCATATAATGCAATCCCCAAAAACCTATTATTTTGGGGTACAGACCGCACTGAGGACTGCTCGCACCGATGACTGCGTGGGAGTTGTCAGAGAGACTGAGCCTGAACCCTTACAAGGATACAAGCAAACCCACATCTTGTGACCTTCATACTCTGTGTTGTTGGGTACAGGCATCACTAGGGACCTGTCTCCCCCGTCTGTAATAGTGTAAGAGAGAGAGTCAGCACTGATCTGTGGGGCTAAGTTGAATTATTTTGGAGGTACAGACAGCCCACATCATGTGACTCCCAGGACCCCACTGTGGGGTACAGGCAGCACTGGGAACCCCTACTCTCTTCCTTATACCAGCCGCCATGTAGAGTTGTGTGCGAGACCATCTGCAGTGACCTGGGGCTGAATGGGAACATGGAAACCTAGAGGATGATGGCAATCTGCCCACATTACCCTGTCATCCTTCAGCACTATTGTCTCTGTGGGGTCTTCGATTGCACTATTTCCTTTTTTTTTTTTTTTATCCTGCCTCCCCACCCACCCACTTCCTGCTGAGTAGTTAGTATCTCCTTGACTGTGTCCCAGATGTGTTTTAAGCCCTTTATAATTTTGGCACCCACCATCTCTGCTGGCAGATCATTCCATGGCTCAGCCACTTTCTGCGGATAATACTTTCTTACATCCTTGTTTCAAACTTTCCCCCTATTAGCCTCCACTTATGACCCCTTGTCCTGTCTTGTGTGTGAGAAAAATGAGAACCCCAATGTACTGCTCCTTCTGCGGTGCAGACTGCCAACAGCAGACATGGAGTTAGAAAAAGAGCCTGCGTTTTGGAGCTAGCAAATGAAATATTTATTTAAGCGATACATTTCAAAGTAAAAAAAAAAGTGCCAGGTGCTAAAACAGCCTTCTGTGCCAGACTACCCTATGTGCATTTGGAACTGCTCAATTCTTCTTCAGGGTGTCTTTTTTTTCTTTTCTGATTTATTGTTGAATAGCTAATTCATATGCTAGCTCCTGAGTGTAGGCTCTTTTGTGGCTCCTAGCTCTCTGTTTCTGGTAAATCGTTCCTCACAGTCCACCTTGTTAATTGCTTTCAGGAACTTAAAGGTCTCTGTCATATCGCCTCTTTCTCTTCTGCTTTTGAGTGAATACGTGGTCAGTGCATTTAGCCGATTCTCGTAGGATCTGCCCCACTGGCCATGAATCATTTTGGTCATCCTGCGTTGTACCTTCTCTAGCCCGTCCCTGTCCTTTTTTAAAGGGGGGGGACTCAGGAACTGGGCGCAGTAAACCAGGTGGGGCGTCACCAGCAGCCTATACAATGGTAACAGTACCTCCTGGATTCCACTGTCGAACCCCCTCCCGATGCACACCAGCAGTTAGTTAACCTTGCTGAAGGCTTCGTTACACTGGCTGGTTTGTTTAAAGGAGTCACTAATGATGATTCCTAGGTCCCTTTCCTCTGATGTTGGGTTCTGCAACCCCCCCCCCGGCAATGCAATACTCTGTTCTGGGGTTTCTGTTTCCTAAGTGCACAACTTTGCACTTTTTGGCACAGAATTTCAACTGCAACAGGCATGAGAAGGGATACAAACTTAGGGATGGAAGTCCGCTTTGGCTGACTTCAGAACCTTACCGAACAAGTGCCATTTTCAGTGAAGAACCTCGTTGGAACGTTTTTCAGGTTCTGATAAAGTTCTGATAATTTTTAAAACAAGTTTTCCTAGCGAGTGATCAAGGTGAGAGCGCCACGGTAATCCTGTCTGCGTTTCACACTGTTAAGTGTTGGGCAGACTGGAGGGCTAGGGTGTTTGTCAGAGGGAATGAGTGCATGAATACTGTTGAAGTTTATCTTGTACACCGGTCCCTGTCACTCGGGTTGTGTCTATTGAGGGGTGAGTAGGCGGCTGTGCCGGTTGCTGTCTCTGGCTTGCAGGTAGAGAGACGGTTGTAATTGTATGCTTTGAAAGGAATGAGTCATATGCGGGGGGGGGGTGGATGCTGAATGGGTGGTCTGGAAGAGGGGTTCTACAGTGTGTGGGGGGCTGCTAGACTACCAGTGAGTGGGAAGTAAGATTACACAGAAACATAGATAGTGATGGCAGAGAAAGACCAATGGTCCATCCAGTCTGCTCATGAGTCTCTATAGAAACCTGTGACCTGGTGTTGATTGGGGGTTGTACCCCTCTACAACGGTTATCCTACTCCATCCCTACCAGTAATAACTATCCCCTTCATTCTGTCTCATGCACACTTGAAACCAAATACAGTTTCTCCTACCACCTCCTTGGCCGGCAGGCTGTTCCACACTGCCACCACCCTTTTTGTAAAGTGACACTTTCTCACATCCCTCCTGAACATTCCCCATAGAAACACAGACTTTGATGGCAGATAAGGACCGCTTGGCCCACCTAGTCTGCCCGTTTCCCTACCCATTGAATAAGCCGCAAATCCTAGTTAACCAGCAGCCTACTTTTTCCTACCCCCTACCAGTGACAGCGCTAGGGGTTTTAAAACATGGGTCAAATTAGACCCACGGGTGTAAAAAATGTGGGTCAAAATGAGAAACAACTGGGTCCAAACTTAATCGTAAGTAGAAATTTCACTAGTACAGAAGCTTAAATTTGTTGAGTGAAAATGCTTTTCTATTGTTTAGTTTTCCATCTTTCAGCTATTGTTAGAGACAGGTGCACCACTTTGGACCCACTGTCCTGTGGAAAGTGGGTCATTTCTGGGCAAGCTGCAACTTTTTCCCTTTTTGCCCTATCTAGCGCTGTCTCTGCCCCCTACCTGAATTGCCTTATGTCTGTGCCATGCATTCTTGAATTTCCCCACTGTTTTTGACCCCACGACCTGCTCAGGAAGGCTGTTCCATACGTCCACCACACTTTCTGTGAAGAAAATACTTACTCGCATTGCCCCTGAGCTGTCCCCCCCCCCCCAATCTTCAGACTGTGCCTCACCCTTATACTTGCTCATCTCTTTTTCTGAAAGATGCTACCCTCTTGGACTTTAATTCCCTTGAGGTACTTGGAAGTTTCTATCATGTCCCCCCTCTCCATCCTTTCCTCAAGGGTATACATATTAAGCTCCTTTAGTCTCTCTTCTTATGGCGTGTGTTGCAGTCCCTGCACCATTTTAGTTGCCCCCCTGCGGACTGTCTCCATCCTGTCTGTGTCCTTGCAGAGATAGGATCTCCAGAACTGCATGCAGTACTCCAGATGGGGTCTCACCAACCGTCTGTACAGAGGGATGACAACTGCCAGTTTTCTACTGGTGATGCCTCTCCCTATACAGACCAGTATCCCCCCAGCCCTCCTTACTGCCTTCTCACATTGCTTATTTGCCTTTAGGTTATTTAATATGGACTACCCCAGGTCCCTTTCCATTTTTTTTGTTGTTAATACCCCCCCTCCCCAATTATGTACTCTTCCCCTGGGTTTTTGTTTCCCAGGTGCATTGCTTTGCACTGAATCTAAGCTGCCATACTCTCGACCATTCCTCCAACCGTGTCAAGTCCCTTCTCACCCCCCCCACCTTGTGTATCAACCGTGTTGCAGATCTTTGTGTCATTTCCAAAGAGGCATGATTTTCCTTACAGCTCCTCTGCAATTTCACTTATAAAGACATTAAAAAGGACCGGACCCAGTACTGAACCCTGTGGTACCCCCACTAGTAAACCCTGTTCTTTGGAGTGGACTCAGTTTACTATTACCCTCTGTATCCTGTTGTCCAGCCAATGTTTTACCCAGACTACCACCCTGGGACCCACTCTCGGGCTGGCTAATTTTTTTATTAACCTTTTGTGTGGGACTGTCTAATGCCTTGCTAAGGTCTAGGTAGGCCATGTCCACAGCCCCTCCCTGGTCTACTACTTTGGTCGCCCAGTCAAAGAAATCAATTAGATTTGTCTGACATGGCCTTCCCACTGTGAATCCATGCTGCCTTTGTATCCTGTGCCTCGCTAGCCTCTAGGTATTGAACATTTCTTTCTTTCTTTCAGAAGGTATTCCATCATTTTCCCTGCCACTGAAGGTCAAACTAACAGGTCTGTAGTTTCCTGCCCCATGTCAGTTTCCAGTCGTGCCCCCATGTTGTCAAGCTGGTGTTTCTGTCAAACCGTTCCCTGGAGTGCACCTTATTTGTTCCTTCCAGAAACTTGAATATGTCTGTCATTCCCCCTCTCTTCTAGCCTCCAATGAATACATACTCAGTCCCCTAAGTCGTTCCTCGTAGGACTTTCCTTGCTGGCCCTCAATCATCTTTGTTACCCTGTGCTGTACTGCCTCCAGCCTATCCTTGTGTTTTCTAAGGTGAGGGCTCCAAAACTGGATACTTTACAATACTCTAGATGTGATCTGACCAGGGATCTATAGAGGAGGAGTATTGCCTCCTTCCTTCTGTTGTCAGTACTCCTCATAGTGCATCCCAGCATTCTGTTAGCCTTACTGCAAGCCTTGTCACACTGGCTCGCTTGCTTAATGGTGTCATTAATAATGACTCCGAGGTCTCGTTCCTCTGCTGTAGTACTGACTTTTACCCCACCATCCAGTTATTCTGTTCTGGGAATCTTTTTCCCTAGGTGCATTACCTTGCACTTTTTGGTGTTGAAATTCCACTGCCAGACCCTCGACCATCTCTCTGGCCTCTGCCATTTCTCTTGTAGTTCACTAATTGCTTCAGCGCTATCCACTCTCCTGCAGAGCTTTGTGTCATCTGCGAAGAGACTTTACCTACCTCGGATCCCTTCTCCAGTGTCATTGATTGAAAAGGACCAGACCCAGGACAGACACCCTGCGGTGTCCCACTTGTGACCTCACTCGCCTTGATTTAACACCTTTTACCAGTACCCGCTGCCGTCTACCTTTTAGCCATTTTTCCACACATCTGACTATGTCTCTAGCCACCCCAAGGTCCCCCAGCTTCTTCAGCAGGCGTCTGTGGGGCACAGAGGTGAAAGCCTTGCTGGAGTCATGACACAGCAGATCCATGGTATGGCCTTTATCCAATTCCTTTGTAACCCAGTCAAAAAATACTATTATGTTTGTCTGGCATGACCTCCCTGTCACAAAAACATGCTGTTTAATATCCTGGAGACCATTACTCTCAAGATAGTCCACAAGGTCTGCTTTGATAAGAGACTCCATCTGCTTTCTGACAATAGAGGGGAGACTGACAGGCCTATAGTCGCCTGCTTGTTCCTTGTCCCCTCCTTTATGAAGGGAACCATGTCTGCCACCCTCCAGTCCCCCAGGACAATCCCCTGATTGAAGCGAAGCTATTGGAAAGGCATGTCAGAATTGCCAGTTCTTTGAGCATCCCCCAGATGTATTCCATCTGGACCTGGGGTCTTGTCTGTCTTGAGGGCTGCTAGACCCTTCGTACCCCATCCCCAGTAAATGTTGGCCTCTCCATCTCTGCAATCCCTCTCTCGTCTGCTGTAATGCCACTCTCAGGTAGGGGCCCTCTAGCTTCCCTGATTTAAAAAGGAGCAAAAGTAGTTATTTAGTTTTTTCACTTAAATAGCAGAAAAAATGCTTTTCTCCACACTTGACCCATTTGGCTAATTGCAACTTTGTGTTTGTCTTTGCCTCCCTACTCTTCTGGAGATAGTCTTCCTTTTCTGCCTCCTCCTCCTGCTTCTTTTGTACTTGTGGAAGGCCATCCTTTTGGCCCTTACTGCTTCCCTGACTCTCGCTGAAAACCAGAGGAATGGTTTCTTAATTTCTTTTGGTTACTTTTCTTTAAGCAAAGTTGTGAAGCTTCAGGAATGGCCCCTTTAATTACCCTCCATGTCTCTTCAACCCCTGCATCCTTTCTCTTCCCCTTTAATTTATTTTGAATCACCTCTCTGAGTTTATTGAAGTCTGCTCCTCTGAAATCCCAGACCACCGTACTAGAACGTGTTTTCTTAGTGCAGAGGGCTGATTACACTACGTGGATGGGGCAGTTAGGGCAGTAGACTACCAGGGAGTGGGAATATATATGACACTGCTCACACTCCAACAGGCAGTTGGGGGGGTGATTATGGAGGGGGCTGACTAGAAGTGAAGGATGGTCTCCTGCATAGGGTTTGGAATGGTGAACAGACGGGGCAACCATGGCTCCGCACAATGCTTCCTTGCATTGATGTACAGCAGCATTATGTGGCATTACTGTTGGGCAAATCATGGCATTCTTAAGGGCCCCTTACCAACAATTCATGCTGTATGTGCTCATTAGTATGCAGGATGTTAAGGGCCCCTTACAACCAAGCATGCTGTATGTTATTAGTATGCAGGGTGTTAAGGGTCCCCTTACAACCATGCATGCTGTATGTGCTCATTAGTATGCAGGATGTTAAGAGCCCCTTACAACCTTGCATATGCTGTATGTGCTCATTAGTATGCAGGATGTTAAGGGCCCCCTTACAACCATGTATGCTGTATGTGCTCATTAGTATGCAGGATGTTGAGGGCCCCTTACAACCATGTATATGCTATATGTGCTCATTAGTATGCAGGATGTTAAGGGCCCCCTTACAACCATGCATGCTGTATGTGCTCATTAGTATGCAGGATGTTGAGGGCCCCTTACAACCATGCATATGCTGTATGTGCTCATTACTATGCAGGATGTTAAGGGCCCCTTACAACCATGTATGTGCTCATTAGTATGCAGGATGTTAAGGGCCCCTTACAACCATGCATGTGCTGTATGTACTCATTAGTATGCAGGATGTTGAGGGCCCCTTACAACCATGCATATGCTGTATGTGCTCATTAGTATGCAGGATGTTAAGGGCCCCTTACAACCATGCATGTACTGTATGTGCTCATTAGTATGCAGGATGTTAAGGACCCCTTACGGCCATGTATATGCTGTATGTGCTCATTAGTATGCAGGATGTTAAGGGCCCCTTACAACCAAGCATGCTGTATTATCTCAGTATGCAGAATGTTAAAGGCCCTTTACAACCATGCAAATACTGTATGTGCTCATTAGTATGCAGGATATTAAGGGCCCCTTTCAACCATGCATATGGTGTATGTGCTCATTAGTATGCAGGATGTTAAGGGCCCCTTACAACCATGTATATGCTGTATGTGCTCATTAGTATGCAGGATGTTAAGGGCCTCTTACAACCATGTATATACTGTATGTGCTCATTAGTATGCAGGATGTTAAGGGCCCCTTACAAACATGCATGCTGTATGTGCTCATTAGTATGCAGGATGTTGAGGGCCCCTTACAACCATGCATTTGTTGTATGTGCTCATTAGTATGCAGGATGTTAAGGGCCCCTTACAACCATGTATGTGCTCATTAGTTTGCAGGATGTTAAGGGCCCCTTACAACCAAGCATGCTGTATTATCTCATTAGTATGCAGGATGTTAAAGGCCCCTTACAACCATGCATATACTGTATGTGCTCATCAGTATGCAGGATGTTAAGGGCCCCTTACAACCATGCATGTGCTGTATGTGCTCATTAGTATGCAGGATGTTATGGGCCCCTTACAGCCATGTATATGCTGTATGTGCTCCTTAGTATGCAGGATGTTAAGGGCCCCTTACAACCAAGCATGCTGTATTATCTCATTAGTATGCAGGATGTTAAAGGCCCCTTACAACCATACATATACTGTATGTGCTCATTAGTGTGCAGGATGTTAAGGTCCCCCTTACAACCATGCATACTGTATATGCTCATTAGTGTGCAGGATGTTAAGGGCCCCTTACAACCGTGCATGCTGTATGTGCTCATTAGTATGCAGGATGTTAAGGGCCCCTTACAACCATGTATTGCTCATTAGTATGCAGGATGTTAAGGGCCCCGCCCCCTTACAACCATGTATATGCTGTATGTGTTCATTAGTATGCAGCATGTTAAGGGCCCCTTACAACCATGCATGCTGTACGTGCTCATTAGTATGCAGGATGTTAAGGACCCCTTACAATCATGCATGCTGTATGTGCTCATTAGTATGCAGGATGTTAAGGGCCCCTTACAACCATGCATATGCTGTATGTGCTCATTAGTATGCAGGATGTTAAGGGCCCCTTACAACCATGCATGCTCTATGTGCTCAATAGTATACAGGATGTTAAAGGCCCCTTACAACCATGCATATGCCGTATGTGCTCATTAGTAGTATGCAGGATATTAAGGGCTCCTTAAACCATGCATGCTATATGTGCTCATTAGTATGCAGGATGTTTCCGATATGCAGTCTCCGTTTGTTCATGTGGGTCATATGCATGTGGTCATATGGATGGAGTTTTGATTGAGGATGTATCCTCTCTTAAGTATCTTGGAGTTTAGCTTGACCGTTGTCATGATTTTTTGTTTCATAGTGATGCCACTCATCAAACGCTTCACCCCAGATTTGGTGCTCTGTACAGGAACAAAGCAAGTATCCTACTTCCTGTCCATCGTGAGATTGATGGGGATTCTCCTTATATTTGATTATGGTGATATGGTCTATAGTGGTGCACCCAAATCCTCCCTTGCCAGACTGGACCCTCTCTTTCACGCTTCCTATCATTTTGCTTTATACTGTTCTTTTCGTACCCACCAATGTTCACTCTACTCTGCCCCTTATCTCTCCTCTCTTGCACCCACCATTGTTTAACTCATTGCTTTGTAAAGCACTTTGGGACACGGTGTGCATGAAACGTACTATATAAACCCAAATCCCAATTCGTCCAACAGTCGCTGCACTACCAGTATAGAAACATAGACTTTGACAGCAGACAGGGACCGCTTGGCCCACCTAGTCTGCTCATTTCCCTATCTGTTGGATGAGCTGCAGATCCTGGTCGACCAGCAGCCTACTTTCTCCTTAACCCCTCAACTATAATTGCCTTATGTCAGTCCCATGCAGTCTAGATTTCCCACACTCTTTTTGACCCCACGACCTCCACAGGAAGACTGTTCTATGCATCCACCCTCTCCATGAAAAAAGACGTCCTCAGGGGCAACGTGAGGAAGTATTTTTTTAACGGAGAGGGTGGAGGATGCATGGAACAGCCTTTTTAAGGAAATTTTGTGGTCAGAAACAGTGGGGGAAATCAAGACTGCATGGGACTGACATAAGGCAATTATAGTGGGGGGGGGTAGGAGGGGGTAAGGAGGAAGTAGGCTGTTGGTTAACTAGGATCTGCAGCTCATTCAATAGGTAAGGAAATGGGCAGACTAGGTGGTCCAAGCGGTCCTTATCTGCTGTCAAACTTTGTTTCTATACTAGTAGTGCAGGCACTGTTGGACAGAGTTTGGATTTGGGTTTATATAGTACGTTTCATGCACACAGTGTCCCAAAGTGCTGTACAAAGCAGTGAATTAGATACAAGTAGTGCAGGGGCTCTAGACTAGAATTTGGATTTATATAGTGTCTTGCATGCACACTTGTGTCCCAAAGTTTGTTTATTTTATTTTTTTGTGTTTAACCAGGAGTAGCACACTAAGCTGAAAGCTTTTCTACAGGTGTGATCTGGGAGCGCAGGGAAGTTAAGCGACTTGCTCAGGATCACACCGTATGCAAGTGGAAGCTGTGGGCTTCAAACCCAGGTCTGGTCTGCTGGATGTCACCAGATTTGCAGCTCAGAGCCTTAAACCACTGCGCTATACTGCCTCGAAAGTGCTTTACAAAGCAGTGAGTAAGATACAGGTAGTGCAGGGACTGTAGAATAGAATTTGGATTTATATAGTGCCATTCATACACACTGGATCCCAAAGTGCTTTACAAAGCAATGAGTTAGATACTGGTAGTGCAGGGACTGTTGGACAGAGTTTGGATTTGGATTTATATAGTATGTTCCACGCACACTCTATCCCAAAGTGCTTTACAAAGCAGTGAGTTAGATACTTGTAGTGCAGGGACTGTAAATTAGAACAGAATTTGGATTTATATAGTGCCTTTCATACCCACTGAATCCCAAAGTGCTTTACAATGCAATGAGTTCGATACTGGTAGTGCAGGGACTGTAGAATAGAGTTTGGATTATGTAGCGCCTTTCACACACACTGTATCCCAAAGTGCTTTAAAAAGCAATGAGTTAGATACTGGTAGTGCAGGGACTGTAGGATAGAATTAGGAAATTTTTTTTTTTTTCAAATTCTACTTTTTCACCCGTACGTCTGAACTCTCTCCAGTGACCTCCTGGAACCGCAGTCTCTACCTCACAATGTGGCTCAGCTTGCCCCACTAGCTCCTCTCTGGCACGGTTACAAATCCAAATTCTATTCTGTAGTCCCTGCATTAGCAATATTTAACTTTTTTTTTCATAAAGCACTTTGAGATATAGTGTGTATGATATGTGTTATTTAAAAACTGAATTGCAGTCTTCTGTCTGTGCACAATCAGTATCATCATCATACTTTATTTATGAGGGCAGTTCCCAACTGATCAATGTGCTGCATAATATCTATTAAATTCAGTATAAACAGTAAATAGGAAAACTAAAATTAAAACATGGTCACAGTACAATTAATGGTGGTACGCTTAGGTTTTGCTTGCATCAGGAAATGCTTGGCTGAACAAGTGTGTTTTTAGCGCAGTTTTAAAACTCTCAACTGTCAGGCACTCTCTAATCTGACAAGGTAGAGAGTTCCACAGGGTTGAAGCTGCAAAATCCAAAGTGTGGGTCCCAGAGATCTTTAATTGAACCCTGGGAACCTCTAGCAGTCCCTCGTCGACGGAACGAAGTGAGCGGAGGGGGCGGTAGGGGCAGAGAAGGTCTTGCAAATAGCCAGGTCCCTGTTCATGTAGGGCTTTATAGGTCAGTAACCCGACTTGAAGGTGATCTGCCAATGTACAGGCAGTCAGTGCAGTCTGCGGAGCACTGGATTGACATGGCAAGATCTCGATTAGCCAGTCAACATCCTGGCCACCGCATTCTGCAGTAGGTATAATTGGTGGATATCAACACCCGGTAGCCCTAGGTATAGGGCATTGCAGTAATCAAGGCATGAGGTTACAAAGGTGTGAACGAGTGTTGGTAGATTACCAGGTGGAACCAAGTGCTTAATCTGTGCGATGTTCCTCAGATGGTAAAAAGAGGTCTTAATGACTGCTGACACCTGAAATTTTAATGTCGGGCCGCAGTTGAACACAATGCCCAGATTTCACCCCTGGTTCGAGGTAAGCAGATGGTCACCTCCAAACCAAAGCCCAGACGGTTGACCTGCTTGCAACACCATGCCTTGGCTACCTGGCTCTACTACCAACACCTCAGTCTTGCCAGAGTTCAACTTCAGCCAGTTGGCAGTCATCCAACCCTGAATTTCAGAGAGGCAGCTGTTAAAAACCGAGATCGCCCCACTCTGTTGGGCACAGAGGACATGTAGAGCTGAGCATCATCAACATAGCAGTGGAAGCTCAGCCCATACCACCTTACCACCTTATAATGTCTCCCAGTGGCAGCATATGCACTACAAACATGAGGGATAGTACGGAGCCCTGCGGAACCCCATGTGACAGAGGGAGAGAAGCTGAGGAATAAATCCCAGACACTACTGAGTCCTGCCAGTGAAAAAACAATCAAAACCACCCGAGGACTGTACCGGACAGTTCACAGAGAATCCGCAGGCGTTCCATTAACACCCCATAGTCTACAGTGACAGACACTGCAAAGAGATCAAGGAGAACCAAGATGGAACAACTCCCTTGATCCCTCGCTATCAGGAGATCATTCAGTAGTGGAACGGGGCAGTCTTGACACTATGCCTTTTCCTGAAACCGGATTGGAGAGGATCGTAGACATCGTGAGTTGTCAAATGGTCATCTAGCTGTGCCGCAACCACCATCTCGGTAACCTTGCCCACAATAGGCAGGCTAGAGACAGGTATGTAGTTTGCTAGGCGGTCCGGATCTAGAGAGGATTTCTTCAGTAGAGGTACTACTGCTGCCTTCTTCAGTGGGTCTGGAAACACCCGTCTTCAATGAACACTGTACTGTCCCAGCAAGGACCGGGCCAATGACTTCAGCACACCCCACTAGGAGGCACATTGGGCCGAGATCCAAGTAGGTTGGACGCAGACCCTGGATGACCTGCACAGTGTCCACAATCGCCAACTTGCCGAAGTCGGACCAGATAGGCCCGGGTGCTTGCAGCCTCTTGCCAATCACCCCAAGTCGGTCACAAGTATCTAACTTATTGTTTTGTAAAGCACTTTAGGATACACTGTGTATGCAAGGTGATATATAAATTGAAATTCTATTCTATTCTGCAGTCCCTGCACTGCCAGTATCTTAACTTATTGCTATGTAATTTATTGATTTCAAAAGTGTTGCCAGGAAAAACATACTGAGCTGATAACCGCTCATTTCCAGATGTATCCTGGGGGATGGGAAAAGGAAGCTAATACCTTGTAACTAGCACTTTGGGATCCAGTGTGCATGAAGGGTGCTACATAAATCCAAATTCTTATCCCACAGTCCCTGCACTACCAGTATCTTAACACATTGCTTTGTAAAGCACTTTGGGATCCAGTGTGCATGAAGCGTGCTACATAAATCCAAATTCTTATCCCACAGTCCCTGCACTACCAGTATCTTAACACATTGCTTTGTAAAGCACTTTGGGAGACACTGTGTATGAAAGGTGCTACATAAATCCAAATTCTTATCCCACAGTCCCTGCACTACCAGTATCTTAACACATTGCTTTGTAAAGCACTTTGGGATCCAGTGTGCATGAAGCGTGCTACATAAATGCAAATTCTTATCCCACAGTCCCTGCACTACCAGTATCTTAACACATTGCTTTGTAAAGCACTTTGGGATCCAGTGTGCATGAAGGGTGCTACATAAATCCAAATTCTTATCCCACAGTCCCTGCACTACCAGTATCTTAACCCATTGCTTTGTAAAGCACTTTGGGATCCAGTGTGCATGAAGCGTGCTACATAAATCCAAATTCTTATCCTACAGTTCCTGCACTACCAGTATCTTAACACATTGCTTTGTAAAGCACTTTGGGAGACACTGTGTATGAAAGGTGCTACATAAATCCAAATTCTTATCCCACAGTCCCTGCACTACCAGTATCTTAACACATCGCTTTGTAAAGCACTTTGGGATCCAGTGTGCATGAAGGGTGCTACATAAATCCAAATTCTTATCCTACAGTTCCTGCACTACCAGTATCTTAACACATCGCTTTGTAAAGCACTTTGGGAGACACTGTGTATGAAAGGTGCTACATAAATCCAAATTCTTATCCCACAGTCCCTGCACTACCAGTATCTTAACACACTGCTTTGTAAAGCACTTTGGGAGACACTGTGTATGAAAGGTGCTACATAAATCCAAATTCTTATCCCACAGTCCCTGCACTACCAGTATCTTAACACACTGCTTTGTAAAGCACTTTGGGAGACACTGTGTATGAAAGGTGCTACATAAATCCAAATTCTTATCCCACAGTCCCTGCACTACCAGTATCTTAACACACTGCTTTGTAAAGCACTTTGGGATACACTGTGTATGAAAGGTGCTGTATAACTCATTTCTTTGTAAAGCACTTTAGAAGACCGTTTGTATGCAAGAAACTTTCCTCTACTGTGAGCCACCCTTCCGCTGCAGAGTAACTAAATGTTAGCCGTTGTAGTGGCTGTTTTCTGATTAAACTTTTTCTGTCTGAACCCAGCTCTGAACCTTCCTGCCCAGGACAGCACCGCCTACTGTTTAACATCATCTTACGACCAGCCATGGCCACCCTGCTACAGATGTTCTGCAGGCAAACTTCTCTCTGGGGACCACTCATCCAGACACAGCGGGACTTTACCGTGGGTGAGTGAGTTCACACATCTGGTGGTGATTCTCAGTACAGCGAAGGCACTTTTGAACACGTATCCTTACTGGTCAGCAAATGGATCACTTTAATTGGGTAATTCTAGTATCAGGCGATTGGTAAGCTGGATTATTCTACTGTCAGTTCGTTAGTAAATTCAGTTATTCTAGTATCAGGTCATTGGTACATGGGGTTATTCTGGTATCATCACATTGGTAAACGGGGTTATTCTAGTATCTGGCCATTGATAAGCGGGGTTATTCTAGGATCATCTCATTGGTATGTGGGGTTATTCTAGTATCTTCTCTTTGGCAAGTGCGGTTATTCTAGTATCGGGTCATTGTTAAGTGGGGTTATTCTAGTATCAGGTCATTGGTAGGTGGGGTTATTCTAGTATCTGGTAATTGGTACGTGGGGTTGTTCTAGTATTGGGTCATTGGTAAGCAGGGTTATTCTAGTATCGGCTCGTTGATAAGCAGGGTTATTCTAGTATCGGGTCATTGGTAAGCAAAGTTATTTTAGTATCCGGTCATGGTAAGTGGGGTTATTCTAGTATTGAGTCATTGGTAAGCGGAGTTATTCTAGTATCAAGTCATTTGTAAGCAGGGTTATTGTAGTATCGGCTCGTTGATAAGCAGGGTTATTCTAGTATCGGGTCATTGGTAAGCACAGTTATTGTAGTATCCGGTCATGATAAGTGGGGTTATTCTAGTATCAGGTCATTGGTACGTGGGTTATTCTACTATCAGGTCATTGGTAAGTGGAGTTATTCTAGTATCGGGTCATTGGTAAGTGGGGTTATTCTAGTATCGGGTTGTTGGTAAGTGGGGTTATTCTAGTATCGGGTCGTTGGTAAGTGGGGTTATTCTAGTATCGGGTCGTTTGGTAAGTGGGGTTATTCTAGTATCGGGTCGTTGGTAAGTGGGGTTATTCTAGTATCGGGTCGTTGGTAAGTGGGGTTGTTCGAGTATCGGGTCACTGGTAAGTGGGGTTGTTCTAGTATCGGGTCACTGGTAAGTGGGGTTTATTCTAGTATCTGGTCACTGGTAAGCGGGGTTATTCTAGTATCGGGTCACTGGTAAGCGGGGTTATTCTAGTATCGGGTCACTGGTAAGCGGGGTTATTCTAGTATCGGGTCACTGGTAAGCGGGGTTATTCTAGTATCAAGTCATTTGTAAGCAGGGTTATTGTAGTATCGGCTCGTTGATAAGCAGGGTTATTCTAGTATCGGGTCACTGGTAAGCGGGGTTATTCTAGTATCGGGTCACTGGTAAGCGGGGTTATTCTAGTATTGGGTCATTGGTAAGTGGGGTTATTCTAGTATTGGGTCATTGGTAAGTGGGGTTATTCTAGTATTGGGTCATTGGTAAGCGGAGTTATTCTAGTATCAAGTCATTTGTAAGCAGGGTCATTCTAGTATCGGCTCATTGATAAGCAGGGTTATTCTAGTATCGGGTCATTGGTAAGCAAAGTTATTTTAGTATCCGGTCATGATAAGGGGGTTATTCTATTTATTTTTTTATTTATTTAGTTTTTGTTAACCGGGTAAGTGCACTAGCCAGTAAGTGACTGTTTTCAGGCACGACCCGGGAGGTAAAATTACAGAACATAATGATACAGTAAGGATAACGAAAATACATGATGCACAGAAATACAGGAAGATACATGGCAGGATACAATGTATGACAAAGGAAAATACAAGGCAAAATACATTTCAAGGACATTTTCCATTGAGCATACATAAAAGTGCATTGAAGGACCTAGGAAAGGGAGAGGATAGGTGTAGGGGTAAGCCAGAAACAAGATGGAAAATGACAAAAGGGAAGGTGAGGAGGTGAGGAAGAAGGGATGGAGGGCAAGGGCCAAAAGCAGGGGGCTAAAGAAATGGCTAAGAATATAAGGACAGAGAGGCGGCAGGAATAGGGAGGTAGGAGGAGTAGAGGAGGATGGCCGGGGAGGGAGGGAGGGTGAGGGTTAAAAGAAAGCCGGCAAATACGGCAGGCGATAAGGTTCAACCTGAAACCCTGGTCATTTGGTGGAGTCAAAGACGGCAAGCGGAGAAAGGGTGACAGGGGTTACGCAAAAGACGGCAACAGCGGCAAAAGGTAGCAGAATGCGCTGGGCTGGTGGAACCGATAGACGGCAGGGCAAGGGTGATGATGCCGTAAGAGGAGGAGAGAGCTAAAGAGTTATGGCAGTAGTAGCGAAAAGGTAACAACGCCAAGCTGAGCTAGTGGAACCGAGAGACTGCAGGGCAGGGAAGAAGAGATCGGTAGGAGGAGGTAAGTTTACGGCAAGTGGAGGTAATAGGGAACAATGCTCAGCTGGGAGGGTGGGACGAGCGAACGGGCAGGGGTGACTCAGGAGGAGGTAAAGGCGAGGCAAGCAAGCAGAGAAAGGAAGGGGGAGGCAGAGGGGAGGGGAAAAGGAGAGTGCAGGAGATGTGGTCGGGGAAGAGAGGAGCAGGGGAGTTGAGTGAAGGAAGGCTGAGAGGTGAGGGAGAAGAGAACAGGATCAGTGGAAGCCAAGTGGTGGCAGGAAGTAAACAACAACTTGTAAATGGCAAAAGCTAATATTTGCATACAGTCAAACAGATTCAAGCAGCAATTATAGTAAAACACCACATAAAACAACCATTGGGAAAGGCACAAGTGCTAGCAATAAGGAAGTGGGGAAAACAGGTTAAGAGCAAGGGGATCAGGTAGGATCAAAGCAAACACATTTGTCCAAAGCAGTAAGAAAAGTCCTGAGTTTGCCCTTAAAGTTGCATGAGTAGGATATCCCTTAGTTCCTGAGGCAGCAGGTTCCACAGGTGAGGAGCAGCATAATGGAAGGAGCCCATGCCCTTTTTTGTCCGACAGAGGGGATGGATAATAAGGTCTGATCTGCAGATCTAAGGTTCCGTGTGGGAATAGCTGGTCTAAGGAGTTCTGATAGGATAGCAGGTTTGGATGTCCTTATGATGGTATCTGATAGATTGTACAGGTAGTATTGTCTGGTAGAGGAGGGAGAGTATCGGGTCATTGGTAAGTGGGGTTATTCTAGTATCGGGTTGTTGGTAAGTGGGGTTATTCTAGTATCGGGTCGTTGGTAAGTGGGGTTATTCTAGTATCTGGTCGTTGGTAAGTGGGGTTATTCTAGTATCTGGTCGTTGGTAAGTGCAGTTATTCTAGTATCGGGTCGTTGGTAAGTGGGGTTATTCTAGTATCGGGTCATTGGTAAGTGGGGTTATTCTAGTATCGGGTCGTTGGTAAGTGGGGTTATTCTAGTATCTGGTCGTTGGTAAGTGCAGTTATTCTAGTATCGGGTCGCTGTGCGGGTTATTCTAGTATCGGTCATTGGTGCGGGGTTATTCTAGTATCGGGTCATTGGTAAGTGGGGTTATTCTAGTATCTGGTCGTTGGTAAGTGGGGTTATTCTAGTATCTGGTCGTTGGTAAGTGCGGTTATTCTAGTATCGGGTCGTTGGTAAGTGGGGTTATTCTAGTATCGGGTCATTGGTAAGTGGGGTTATTCTAGTATCGGGTCATTGGTAAGTGGAGTTATTCTAGTATCGGGTCATTGGTAAGTGGGGTTATCGGGTCATTGGTAAGTGGGGTTATTCTAGTATCGGGTCATTGGTAAGTGGGGTTATTCTAGTATCGGGTCATTGGTAAGTGGGGTTATTCTAGTATCGGGTCATTGGTAAGTGGGGTTATTCTAGTATCGGGTCGTTGGTAAGTGGGGTTATTCTAGTATCGGGTCGTTGGTAAGTGGGATTATTCTAGTATCGGGTCGTTGGTAAGTTGGGTTATTCTAGTATCGGGTCGTTGGTAAGTGGGGTTATTCTAGTATCGGGTCATTGGTAAGTGGGGTTATTCTAGTATTGGGTCATTGGTAAGCAGAGTTATTCTAATATCAGGTTATTGGCAAGTTGGATAATTCTAGTATCAGCTCATTGGTACTGCGGGTATTCTAGTAGCCGGTCATTGGTAAGCAGAGTTAGTCTAGTAACAGGCCATTGTTATGTGGGGTTATTCTAGTATCTGGTCATTGGTATGTGGAGTTATTCTGGTAACAGGCCATTGGTAAGTGAGGTTATTCTAGTAACAGGCCATTGGTATGTGAGGTTATTCTAGTATCTGTTCATTGGTAAGCGGGGTTATTCTAGTATCGGGTCATTGGTAAGTTGGGTTATTTTAGTATCCGAAAAAAGAGAGCTCCATCTGGCTCAACGGCTCCACAAAACAGTTCCGGTCCACACGTTGGGGCACAATAAAAGGGCTTTATTTTTCACAATTGCCCTGAAAAGTTAACTACTAAAAGCACATAAAAACGGAGTAGCACCCCAAACAAGCAGAATAACGTTAACGTTTCATGTCACCCTGGTGCTTTTTCAAGATGGGGGTGCTACTCCATTTTTATGTGCTTTTTGTAGTGAACTTTTCAGGGCAATTGTAAAAAATAAAGCCCTTTTATTGTGTCCTAATGTGTGGACCGGAACTGTTTTGTGGAGCCGTTGAGCCAGGTGGAGCTTTCTTTTTTCTTGTAGTACTGTTGGTGGTTATGGCTCTGGCTTGCCTTCTCCTGATCCACGTTATTGTGTGCTTTTTGAATTTATTTTAGTATCAGATCATTGGTAAAGGTTTTTTTTTCTAGTATCATCAGCTCATTGGTAAGTGGGGATCTTACTTCGAGAGTGAGCTCTTGCAGCAGGTGACACCGATAGGACTGAAGCCGGCAGGCGCCAGGACCCCACAGAAAACTTCTAGCTAGCAGTATACAGCGGAGGGGCGCCCCTGACGTTGGCCCACCCCCGTCATGTACAGAATAAAGAGGGTGGTCCCCCAGTGTCACCTCAGTTCTTTTTCTGCCGTTGGCCCACGCACATCGGCTTCACGGACGCCTTCTGCTGAGATTGACCACTATTTTGACCGTGTTTTTCAACACTTCATTCTTTTATCGAAAAAGTTTGCTTTTTCTATTCTCTGTCTGTATGTCATCTTCCCTGACATCCATCGACCGGCACCAGTCGTAGTGTGCCTGCGGCAAACAGATGCCGTCTAAGGACGGACACTCGGACTGTCTTCTGTGCCTAGGCTACAACACTATGGCCTTCCAACACTGCCAGAAGTTTAACAACAGGATGAGAATTCACCACCGAAAAGCCCTCTAGGCCTTCTTGCTCCAACAACAACTTGCTGCCATACAGAAGGATTCTTCAGCTCAGGAGGGCCCCTCTCACAAAAAGTCATTGGGGAAGCACCATCACAAAGGACAAGAGACAGAGGGAAAAAGACAGAGCCTTGTAGAATTCTAGGTCCTCAGATTCCTGGTCTGCCTCCCAGGGGAGTTCGGACTCTGCATCCCAGGCAACGCGCTGTCCTACCCGGCTCATGGTAGTGAAACCACTCACCCTGGTATGGGCATCGGGAGGCAAGGATTCGGGGTCTGGGACCTCTGGCCTGGCCCTGCAGCTACTGAAAGTCCGGCCACCTTCTCACGCTATGGGCTGGCACTCAGGCAGCAATTCCAGCTCATCTCCGGGCAACAAACCCTCTGCCGCTGGACTGGCAAAAGCATAGTCCAAGTTGGTCACTCCTACTGGTGCCGACTGCCTGGACAGATGTGGGGGCTCAGATCACTCTTCTGAGAGAACTGCTTCTCAGCCCCCAAAAGGCCGTATGTCGGACAAGCCAACGCTGGAGAAGCTGACATCGGATAAGCAGTCTTTGGCTGAGAACCAATGCCAGCCCTCACAGGCTGCCTCCAAGCTGGTGTCCCCAGCCTCTGCGCCTGCCACCTCAACTCCAGCGTCACCGGCCTCGCCCCTGCCATTGGCCGAATGCACGGAGCACAGACTGCCCCCAGGTACCCCACTGTCAGCCTTAACCCACACTGTGGCTTCCGACCCCAGGCTACCGCCCAAGTCACTGATACCAACCCCCCCGCCCCGGACCAGACACCAGTCCAGTCGAACCATCCAATGCCGGACCAGGGGTCCAGCTGTTGGAGGTTTTCATCTTGGTGGAATATGATCAAGGGGGATCTAATACCACCAAAGCCCACCCACGTCGAAGAACCTATCCCTAGGGACCATTCTCCACTCCCAAGGGAACCCACCCTTCCCCCCGAGGGCAGGGGCCAAGTGGGCCATAAGAGCTGACCCCGGACCAGGAGCCAGAGCTCTTCCCGCTCTACCAAATGGCATAAACACTGGTGACCGCGTACAAGGTCTTGGTCCTCTTCCTCCGAAGAGTCAGACCATTACTCCTCATCCTCATCGGAATCCTCCTTGGTAGGGGGGCCTCCCTTCACCTGACCCAAGGGACACTCCCAGGTCCCCACCGGATGACCCCTCCTTAATGGAGGTTGTGCGGCACATACAAGCAAATATGGGCTGAGATACAGAAGACCTTGACCCAGAGAGGCATCGTCTGGTCAGATACTTGTGTCCTTCTTCATTTAGCTTGGGCAGGATTAAGGGATTCTAGCTGATAAGATTGTGACTGTGTGTTCGAAATTAAATTAGAGGTTTTTCTTAACTGCTGTTTCAGTGTGTTTTCCATTTAGTTTGGGAAGGATTGAGGGATTTTAGCTGATAAGTTTGTGACTGTGTGTTTGTAATTGGCTGTGTCTGAACTTTAAGTGCAGGCATCATATTACAGGGATTAGTGTAGTTTGAATGAGGTCTTAACTGCCATTTCAGTGTGCATCTTTATTTAGCTTGGGCAGGATTGAGGGATTCTAGCTGGTGAGTTTGTGACACTGTGTTTGAAATTGAATTTGAGGTATTTTCTTAACTACTGTTTGTGTGTTTTCCATTTACTTTGGGTAAGATTGAGGGATTCTAGCTAAATTTGTGACTGTGTGTTTGTAATTGGCTGTGTCTGGACCATGGTAAGTGGAGTGAGGAGCCACTGCCAGAGGACTCCTTGGCTGATTGTTTTTGGACACAGCCTGTGGTGTAGTCCCACCCACCCCAGGGCTCACCCTACATTTATAGGGTGGGTCCCATAGGGTCTTGCAACATCCTGCATCAATACAGGAAGTAGCGAAGAGAGAAAGCATAAGAAAAACACAAATATTTGGGAGATAGCAAATGTCCGTCTTAAGCAGGCAGTAGATTAAGGGAAACGGACATGATGGGAGTGGTGCAGTGGTTGTGAAGCAGCTGTCTTCAGGGAGACGTTCTGGTGGCTGCAGTGCTGCCCTGTCTGCAGGCACCTCTCTGGGCTGAGGGAGAAGGCTGCCTGTCTCCGAGCAGAGTTGGCCAAGCTGAAGGTGGCATCCACCCCCACCCAGAGACCAGCGGGTCCACAACTTGTACCTCAAAAGATACTGGGGAAGAGGAGTGATTGGACTGCTGTGGGCTCAGGGAGGGTGGGGGTGGGGGCGAAAGCACATCCCCCCAACCAGTCCCGCTTAGTAACTCCTACACTGTTTTGGAGGAATGGGAACGCACCACTCATGAACCTGAGGCTGGGACCAGGGAGGATGGGAGGGTCTTCCAAGACGGAGCCCCAGGGAAAGGAGGCAGGGGGACCCCAGTGGAGGGGGATGCTTCTCTTAGTGGGGGACTCTATTGTCCAGGGAGTGGAGTTAGGGACACCTAGCAGGGGAGAGAGGGAGGTCAATTGCCTCCCAGGAAGCACTGCATGGAGGGACGGGAAGCGGATCCATAGGATCGCTACGGCAACAGGTAGGAGGGAGCAGCTGGATGTCATTGTCCATCTGGGGACCAATGATCTGGCCAGGAGAAGGGTGGAGTTAGCCAGGGTCTAGGAAGATTTCAGGAAGCTGGGGGGAACCTGAAACAGATAGCACGCTCCGCCTCATTCTCGGAGGTGCTACCTGTCCAGGGCACAGGGGAAGCTAGGGCACGCCACATCCGTACCTTCAACTCCTAGTTGAAGGATTGGTGTGGAAGGGAGGGTTTTGGCTTCATAGGGGACTGGGGCCTGACCTACCTGGGCAGATGCAAGCTTATTTAAGGAGAACGGTCTGCATCTGTCGGAGAAGGGGACCTTGGTCCTTAGTGAGAAGTTTAAATGCTTCAGCTGTGAGCATTTAAACTGGCCAAGTGGGGAGAGCCAGGAGAGTCAGGAGGCTTAGGAACACCCCTCCACAGGAACATAAGTTGATTACAGGAATAGCTAAAGCAGGCAGGAAGGGGCAGGTAGGTGAAGGATGTATACCCAGTGATCACGGGGCGGGGGAGCACCGAGAAAGGAAACCGGAGTGGGGGCAAGATGCTGGTGAGGGAGAACAAGAGCAGTGGAAGGGCAGACTGTAACACATGGAAGGTCATGCTAATGAATTCTCGTAGCTTAGGAAATAAGGTTCCAGACCTGGAGGCCTTGTTGGCAGATGCAGACCTTGACATTGCAGTAATTACAGAGAAGTGGTACTTTGCTAATCCTGGCTGGGAAGTCAGTGTACCAGGCTATACACTGTTCAGGAGGGACAGGGAGGGTAAAATGGGTGGGGGAGTGGCCCTGTACATCAAAGATGGTATAAAGGCTACAGAAGTTTAGGGAAGACAGGGAGAGGCCAAGGTAATGTGGGTCACCCTGGAGCCAGGGAATGGAACAGCAGTACACACAGGGGTGATTTACAGACCTCTGGTACAGAGGGAGGAAGTAGACAGGGAACTAGTGGAGAACATATATGACATGGCAACTAAAGGCGAAATCCTGTTTCTGGGGGATTTCAATATGCTGGATATAGATTGGGCCACCCGGGTGGCTGCTTCAGCCAGAAGCACAGCCATCCTGGAATCCCTGCAAGGGGTTAGATTCAGGCAGCTGGTGCATAAGCCAAACGGGGACAAGTCAGTTCTGGACCTGGTATGGACCAATGGGAACAGAGAAATACAGGTGGAAGGGCAGCTGGGGTCCAGTGACTACCACATGATGTGGTTCAGCATGGAGACATGGACTCAATTAAGTCACACAAGGGCAAGAGTATTAGATTTCAGGAGGGTGGATTTCACTGAAATGGGTAGATGTATACAAGCAGTCCTGGGGAAGGGAGAGGTAATAGAAGGGTGGAAGAACAATGGGAGAAACTGAAAGGAGCCATAGTGGATATAACAAACCAATGCGTTAGGATAGTGGCCAAAGGGAAAAGAAGGAGGAAACCACCATGGTTCTCCAAAGAGGGTGGGGGACAATGTCAGGGCTAAAAGACTGAGCTTCAGGAAATATAAGGGGAGCCAAAGGGAGGAGGACAGGGAGGTGTACCTTGAATGTCTAAGGGAAGCAGGGAAGGCTGGTAGGGTGACGGCGCAGACAGAAGAGGATTTAGCATGATCTGTAAACAAAGGGGATAAGGCATTTTATAGGTACATCAGTGAAAGAAGAAAAACCAGGGTGGGAGAGTGGGATTGTGAGGCTCAAAGGGGAGAAGGGAGAATGTAAGGAGGGGGATCTGGACAAGGCAGAAATACTGAACAAATACTTCTGCTCAGTATTCACTAAGGAGGGGGAGGGTCAATGACCACAGTTGGGTTGCAGAGGCAGTGGGGGGGGGGAAGAAGTGGACACCAGTCCATTCACAGTGGAGCGAGTTCTGGAAGACCTCACAAAGCTGAAGGTGGATAAGGCCATGGGGCCAGACGGCATCCACCCGAGGATATTAAAGGAGCTGCGATGGGAAGTAGCAGCCTCTCTGGCAGCCCTGTTTATGGAATCACTCAACACGGGTGTTGTTCTAGAGGACTGGAGGAGGGCACATGAAGTCCCGCTGCACAAGAGCAGCAGTAGGGAGTAGGCAGGGAACTACAGACCAGTCAGCCTCACCTCAGTGGTGGGAAAGATCATGGAGACACTGCTGAAAGAAAGGATAGTGGCACATATGGAATCCAGAGGTGCTTAGGATCTGAGGCAACATGGATTCACAGCAGGAAGGTCCTGTCAAACGAATCTAATAGATGTTTTTGATTGGGTGACTAGGGAAATAAATCAAGGAGTGGTAGACGTCTCCTACCTAGATTTCAGTAAAGCCTTCTACGCCGTCCCACATAGAAGGCTGATTAACAAGATGGGTAGTCTGGGCATGGGAGACAAGGTGGTGAACTGGGTTAGGAACTGGTTAACAGACAGGAGACAGAGAGTGGTGGTAAATGGGGTACAATCTGGGGAGAGGGGGTGACCAGTGGGGTACCACAGGGATCAGTACTAGGACCAGTCCTGTTCAGTGTCTTCATTAGTGACATTGCAGAGGGGCTGGAAGTAAAGGTCTGCCTGTTTGCAGATGACATCAAGATCTGCAACAGAGTGGATATTCCAGAAGGGGTGCAGAAAATGAAGAGGGACCTGGAGAACTTGAAAGATAGTTGGAGATGTGGCAACTGAGGTTCAGTGCAGAGAAATGCAAAATAATGCATCTGGGTAGAGTGAATCATGGGGAGAGCTAGAGGTTGGGGGGAGTTGACTGTCACCAAAGAGGAAAGGGACCTGGGGGTTATCATCTCTGATGACCTTAAGGTATCAAAGCAGTGCACAAAGGCAGCAGGAAGGGCCAGTGGCATGCTGGGGTGCATAGGCAGGAGTATCACTAGCAGGAGGTGAGAGGTGGTGATGCCATTGTATAAAACATTGGTAAGGCCTCACCTCTGGAGTACTACGTGCAGCTCTGGAGGCCACACCTACGCAAGGACATAGATAAGGTGGAGACTATCCAGAGAAGTGCAACAAAAATGGTGCAGGGCTTACATCACAAAACATATGAGGAGAGACTAAGGGACCTCAATATGTACTCACTGGAGGAGAGGAGACAGCGGGGGGGTGGGGGGAGAGACATGATTGAAACTTTCAAGTACCTTAAGGGCATAAATAGGATGCAGGTGGAGGACCTTTTCCAATGTAGAAAAAGTACTAGAACAAGGGGGCACAATATGAAATTGGAAGGGGCTAAATTAAGAGGTAATGTGAGGAAGCTTTTCTAAACAGAAAGGGTAATCGCTTGGAATAGTCTGCCACAGGAGGTGTAGTGGGGGCAAGCACAGTGGAGGGGTTTAAGGATGCCTAGGACAGGAACAAGGGAAGCTTGAGAGGGAGGGAGGGAGGATGAAAAGCCATTGATCACATTGGGTCAGTGGCTACATACAAAGTATAGGGCCTACGGGCAGACTGGATGGGCCTAGCAGTCCTTATCTGCTAACAATTTCTATGTTTCTACTTAGCCAGAAGGACACCAAACCAGTTGTTGTGCCACCATTGGTGGACACTTTTCAAGATGTGACAATGGCAGCATGGAAGCACCCGTCCGCATCCTCGGCAGTTCCCAGAAAGTCAGATCGCCTCTATAGGGCACCCAGAGAGGAGCCCTTCTAGGGTGGACAACCGACAGCTGAATCAATGGTTATCCTGGCTATTCATGACAGGTCCCAGAGACCACAGCACTCGAGTACGCAGCTACCCTACAGGGAGTCCAAGCAGTTGGACAGCATGGGCAGGAAGGTATATTCCTTGGCCACCTGCACCATTAGATAGCTCAATTTCCTCACGCACATGGTACAGTTTCAGAATGCCCTGTGGGAACAAGGGATGGACGTGATTCATGACATTCCCGACTGCCCCCAGAAGGTAGAGCTGGAAAAGCTCATGAAAACCAGCTTGGACATAGGTACCCACGTTCTCCAGCCTATGACTTGGCAGCCAGGGCGGCTGCCACTGGGGTGTGTCTCAGACAACACTCCTGGCTTGGAGTCTGGCTTCGCTAGGATGTCCAGGTCGGCATCTTAGATGCCCCATTTAAGGGCTTGGTTCTCTTCGGCGAAGAGTCCAAAAAGATCATTACGAGGATACAGGACTCTGGCAAAGCTGTTCGATCGGTCCAAACCATGTACAAGCCGAAACAAAAGTCTTTTCTTTGTAAGTAGTGTTTTCGAGGCAGTTCAGGTCAACAACCCAGAAACCAACCACAACAGCAGCAAAGAGAAGGTTACAATCATAAGGGTTCCTCTCGAAACTCTGGCGGCTCCTGCTCTAGGGCTGCCAAGCCCTCCCAGGATGCCCTGCCCACCCCTGTCGATGCTTGACTTCTTGACGAACCCTCCTTGCTGCAGAACTGGCAGGAAAGGTGGTCAGGGGTCATTTTTTCCCCTCTATCTAGGGGGCTGGAGAAAGATTACCTCAGACCAGTGGGTTCTACAAATGATCCAAAGTGGGCACTCGATAGAGTTCATGGAGGTACCACCGGACTGGCCTCCACTACACTCTCACTATTCCCCATCTCACGCAGCTCTTATCCACGATGAGATCCAGCCTCTTCTGGACAAACGTGCAACAGAGCCCGTGCCGGCCTCTCAGAAAGGGAAAGAGTATTATTCCAACTTTTTCTTGAAACCCAAAAAATGGGGAGACCTATGGCCCATCCTAGACCTCAGCGACCTCAACAAGTTCGTAGAGTACAGGTGCTTCCAGATGGTTACCGTTCAAGGCCCACACCAGGCTGTGTCTAGAAACTGCCTGTCATCCCTGGACATGCAGGATACATACCTACACATCCTCGTAGCCAAGCCCCACAGAAGATTCCTGAGGTTTGAATTCCGGGGACAGCACTACCAGTTCATGGCTCTGCCCTTTGGCCTGTCATCAACACCCCAGGTCTTTACCAAATGCCTGGCAGTTGTGGCAGCAGCCCTCCGAAGGATAGGCCACGATATCTTCCCCTGTTTGGACAACTGACTTCTCACAGCCCTGTCCTGAGAAGATCTACTCCACACTGTGAAAGACACCTTTTCTCTCTTCAGAGAGTTAGGGATAACCCTTAATCTGCCAAAGTCATCCCCCTGGCCAAGCCAGAGGCTTAAGTTCATAGGAACCCTTCTGGACAACATCCAAGGAAGGGTCTTCTTCCGGAAGACGGAGCAGACCGCCTTTGGGGTCTCGCCCGACACATCTCGTCCACCAGGCAGGTCCCTGCCAGGAGGATCTTCAGACTCCTAGGCCACATGGCAGCAGCCATCGCTACTGCGCCCTTAGCCAGGCTGCATATGAGGACCATTCAGTGGACCTTGAGGGTCCAATGGGACCAGCTCTGGGACCCGTCTCAGTCTCAAACCCGGTCTGCCAGACCCTCCAGTGCCTCCAATGGTGGCTAACACCATCTCGCCTTTCGGTGGGATTGTCCTTCTAGAGGACATCTCTTGCAAAGATCCTGCAGGGCTGGGTAGCCCCTCTGGATGACCACAGGACTTGCGGGACATGGTCTACACTAAAGGAGTCTTCACACGTCAGTGTGTTGGAGATGAGGGCCACACTCTATGCTCTGCAAGCCCTGGAGACTGATCTGCTACTTGGGCACCTCCTTATCCAGACGGACAACATGATGATGGTGTTCATCAATGAGCAGTGAGGAACCCACTCATACCAACTTTGTCGCAAGGCCATGGATATCTTGGCAGTCCGTGTCCCAGGTGTGCAAAACACCTTGGCCGATGTGCTCAGCCTGTCAAGGACCAGAGCACAAGAGTGGGCCCCACAGCAGTCTGTTGTAGACAACCTGTTCGACAGGTGGGGCTGACCAGAATTGGACCTCTTTGTGTCCCCACACAACGCAAGACTACCCAGTTTTTGCTCACTAGATCCCGGGCCTGGTGTTATCTATCGAGACGCATTGTCCCTCTGCTGGACAGGGAAGTTCATGTACACCTTCCCCCCCTTTTCTATTGATCCAGAGGGTACTTCTCAAACTTCAGTCAGATGGGGCGGAGATGATCCTAGTGGCTCCCTTCTGGCCTCTGCAGATATGGTTCCCTCTGCTTCAACAGCTGGTGACAGAACTGCCTCAGCCTTTGAGCTCACACTTGCTCTTGCAGGGCAATGGGACATTAGTCCATCCAGATCAGAGATCATTGCACCTGCACGTGTGGCTCCTATGGATCTAGCCGTTTCCTGTTTTGGAGTCTCGGCTTGAGTGGCTGACGTTTTGTTGACCGCTAGGAAACCCTCTAGTAGGGCCACCTATGCCATGAAGTGGAAGCGGTTCTGCCTCTGGGCCACTGCCTGCCACTTAGACCCATTTGCCTGTCTGGTGAACTCCATCCTAGAGTACCTCCTTTCACTCTGACCCGGGCTATTTTTTCATAAAGGTGCACTTATCTGCGGTGTCAGCCTATCATGCACCTATACAGGGAAAAACCCAGGCACAACTGGACTTTTCATGCACTTTTCCTGCATGGCATATTACACCTGAAACTTCACATTAGGGACCCCATACACCCATGGGATCTTCTTTTCATTTTGGAAAAGCTTACTTTGCTTTCCTTCGGGCCAGCCGCAGATTGCAAGCTTTGCTTTCTCTCTCTTGGAAAGCGTTATTTTTTAGTTGCAGTTACCTCGGCTCTGAGCTTCAGGCTTTGATGTGTAAAGAGCCCTACTTGTTTTTCCACAAGGACCAGGTGTCTTTGCGGACCAGTCCTAAGTTCTTGCCAAAGGTGGTGTCCACATTTACCCTTTAAATCAGGACATTCACCTACCCGTTTATTAGGCAGTATAGCGCAGTGGTTTAAAGCAGCAGTACTACGGAAAAAAAAATTGCACTTTTTTTACAGTTTATTCCCTGTGCCCTGCTAATCATATACTTGGTACTCTTTCTCACCGGCTTTGTACTATCGCTGAGTAATTTGCTCAGTTATTCTCTGCTTTTGTTTACATGTCTGCCACCCAGCATGTTTCACTGGAACCCCCTCTGCTGCAAACTGCACATGTGAATGACTTGCAGGAACATCGGGAATGGTCAACAGAGGGTCCCTCTGCTGTTGTCAAAAGATGTGATGCGATCTGAAGAAAAAGCGCAGCTGAAATTAATCAGCCGCCATATTTGTTGTAACGCTACAATACTTCAAATAAATTGCAAATATCTGAAAAACTAAAGATGACTGAAAAAAAATATTTACAGGTATGGAAACTGGAACTTTGGCCGCATGCTTACAGCCAAAAAACAGAATTTTGATAAGTCACTTTCTGATTTCGTAGTACTGCTGCTTTAAGGCTCTGAGCTGCAAACCTGGAGACCTGGGCTTGAATCCAACAGCCCCCACTTTTGCATACTATGTGATCCTGTACAAGTCACTTTACTTCCTTGTGCTTCCAGGTCGCACCTGTAAACAAACTTTCAGCTTAGTGTGTCTCTCCTGGTTTTAAAAAAAAATAAATTATAATTACCCATAGCACTCAAACTGAGGGGAGGTTCTCCTTCATATTCTGAAGTCCACTGGGTTCTCTGTTATTATTTGACTAAAACCGGGCTCCAGACAATCTGACCAGTTGTTTGTTTCTTTTGCCCCGGATCTTAGGGGCACCTGTTTCTAAACAAACCCTTTCCAAATGATTGATTAATTGTATTGTTTACTGTCACAGTACCAGAAATATGATAAGCCTTTACTAGGCCCAGTAAAAGGCCACTCCACTAGGGGAGTTACGGCTTCCTTCACCTCTCTAAGGAATGCGTCTGCCGCAGATATCTGCGCAGCTGCCACCTGGAATTCAGTCCACACATTCATGAAGTATCATACAGCTTGGACATTGCTTCCAGGCACAGAACAGGCTTTGGCCTCACTGTCCTGCAGGGACTTCTCTCATGAAGGATTCAGTCTTCTCTCTGTCTGTCTGTCTCCTCCGCCTTGAGCCAAAGGGCCTCTGTACTGCTTGGTGTCACCTGCTGCAAGAGCTCACTCTTGAAGTAAGACAGTACAGTTATGTATGAACTTACTGTAACAGTAGATCTTTGAGAGGAGGTGTTGTAACAGGTGCTGCTTCCCACCCACCTTCCCCAGTGGAGATTCCTTCTGCATTCGCAGCTTGACCTTCTGACCTCCTCCTTGAGAGGAGCATCCTCTGCTCTCCATCCAACTTTTCTTGTGTGCTGGAGAACTGAGGTGACGCTGGGGGACCGCCCCCTTTATTGTGGATGTGATGTCGGGGGTGGTCCCCTGCTGTATGCTGCTAGTTAGACGTTGTCCGTTGGGTCCTGGCGCCTGACGGCTTCAGTCCTACTGGTGTCGCCTGCTGCAAGAGCTCCTCTGGAAGATCTACTGTTACGGTAAGTTGTTCCGTGACTGTACTTCATCTGGTAAATGGTACACAGGGTTATTCAAACCCCAGGTATCACTAACTTAATGTTTACAGTTTATGCAGTCATCACAGAGAGTGATGCCCCGGAGATGGAACCGATTCGAACTATAGAATTTGGAATATAGGTTCAAACTCTGCATCCGTGCTCCACACTGGCCATTTCTCAGATCTGTTTCTCCACCTGAAGAGAGAGCAGACACCCCGTAGTGAACTCTGGTAATTGCTAGTTCTCCTGTTGGGTTTTATTTTATAGTCAATATCAAAAAGTGTATTTAAGTCAATTTTCTTGATTATTCTGCATTTAGTTAGTTTTCTGTAAGTTAAGGTTTCTCCAGTTCCTGTTTAATTCCCAAGAATTAGAGAATATCCTACCTGGCTGCTGTTTTTTTTCTATTTGGTGAGTAACCCACATTAACTTTACACTATTAGTGAGTGATTCACCGTTTTTAGCTATACAATTTACAGAGAACTGAGTGTTCTCACTTCCCATTTCTGTTTTTGCCCTTTTACCTTAATTAATCTGTTTCTGTTACAGGAGCAGCAGTTTGATCTTTGGCACTGTTTTTTTCTGTACACAAGACATTTCTTGCTGATGGGCTCCTGCGCTGCATCACTTTTGGGAATTGCTTTTATTATTACAGGGTTCTCTTAAATCCGTATGTCAGAGAGACCTTGTGGGCCATCACAGAACTGTGCAATTAGTTTTAGGCTCCAGGCAAGGGCAGACTGTCACAAGCTTTGTTTCAAGTGTTTGTGTCCACAACACTGCTTAATAAATGTTAAGTCCTGTCACATTAGCTTGCCCTAAGACTTCATTTGAAAGGGTAACACTTTTAAAAAGCATGCCTTCTCAGTCTGCCTCTATGTTGCCTAAAAATAATAATAAAAGTTCTGAGGGTATTCCCAACGATGGTGGAAAGCACTCATTTGAAAGGGCCATCTTATGTATAGCTGCAAATAACGTAAAAGATGATGAGAAAAAAGAAAAAGATCAAACTGCACAGCCGTCTAAAGGCTTGGTAAAGATGGTTCAGACATCAGCATGTCTGAAAGGGTGAGCCCTGAATCCAGTGATGGCAAAAATAAGAAAGCTTTAGAGCAAAAAAGAAAGTGGAAGATCATGTGACCACCACTCTTACTGCTCTGAGAAAGGCCGATGGCACAGGAAAAATGCCCTCATTAGAGGACATGTCGAAAATGTGGCAGTTTCTCCAGGCATTCCAGGCCATGGGAAATTCCCCAGCTGAGGCTCCAACCTATCTGCCTACAGAAGAGGAAGAAGAATATTATGCGCATATGGAGGTAGAGAGCACATCTGAGCAAGATTTTGAACCTCCTGGAAGGCAAACATAGAATTTGACGGCAGATAAGGACCTCTTGGCCCACCCAGTCTGCCCATTTCCCTACCTAATGGATAAGCCGCAGATCCTAGTTAACCAGCAGCCTACTTCTTCCTACCCCCACCCCCTAGAATTGCCTTATGACTGTCCCATGCATGCTTGAATTCCACCACTGTTTTTGACTCCACAACCTCCTCCAGAAGGCTGTTCCATGCATCCACAACCCTTTCTGTGAAAAAATACTTCCTTAAATTACCTCTGAGCCGCCCCCATCTTCAAATTGTGCCCCTTGTTCTTGCACACCTCTTTTTTGAAAGATGCTACCCTCTTGGACTTTGTTGATTCCTTGAGGTACTTGAAGTTTCTATCATGTCCCCCCTCTCCCTCCTTTCCTCGAGGCTATACATATTAAGCTCCTTAAGTCTCTCTTCATATGTCTTCCGATGCAGACCCTGCACCATTTTAGTTGCCCTCCTCTGGACAGCTTCCATCCTGTCTGTCTTTGCGGAGATTGGGTCTCCAGAACTGCACGCAGTACTCCAGATGGGGTCTGACCAGCTGTCTGTACAGAGGGATAATAACTTCCTGTTTTCTACTGGTGATGCCTCTCCCTATGCATCCCAGTATCCCCCAGCCCTCCTTGCTGCCCTCTCACATTGCTTGCCCACCTTTAGGTCATCTGATATGACTACCCCTAGGTCCCTTTCCATTTTTGTTGTTAGTATCTCACCCCCCATTGTGTACTCTTCCCCTGGGTTTTTGTTTCCCAGGTGCATCACCTTGCACTTCTTGGCATTGAATCTAAGCTGCCATACATTTGACCATTCCTCTAACCTTGCCAAGTCCCTTCTCATCCTTTCCACCCCACCTTGTGCATCAACTCTGTTGCAGATCTTTGTGTCATCTGCAAAGAGACATACTTTTTCTTCCAGTCCCTCTGCAATGTCGCACAAAGACATTGAAGAGGACCAGTCTAATACTGAACCCTGCGTGTCCCCACTAGTAACCCCTTTCTTCAGAGTGGTCTCCATTTACTATTACTCTCTGTGTCCTATTCTCCAGCCAATTCTTACCCAGGCTGTCATCTTGGGACCCACTCCTAGGCTGACTAACTTGTATATTAATCTTTGTGTGGGACTGTGCTCAAATGCCTTGCTAAAATCTAGGTAGGCCATGTCCACAGCCCCTCCCTGATCTACTACTTTGGTCACCCAGTCAAAGAAATCTATCAGATTTGTCTGGCATGACCTTCCTGCTGTGAATCCATGCTGCCTTGGGTCCTGTGCCCCTCTGGCCTCTAGATACTAGACAGTTCTTTCCTTCAGAAGTGATTCCATCATTTTCTCTACCACTGAGGTTAAACTAACAGGTCTGTAGTTTCCTGCTTCTGCCTTGCTCCCACTTTTGTGAAGAGGAATCACATCTGCCCTTCTCCAGTCCTCGGGTACCACCCCATCCTCCCATGATTTGTTGAAGAGGGTAGTCAGTGGTGTCACTAGTTCTACCCTTAGTTCTTTTAGAATTCTGGGATGAATCCCATCAGGCCCCATTGCTTTGTCCACCTTAAGTTTTAAGATTTTTTTCAGAACCCTTTCTTCTGTAAATGGGCTGGTATCTACTTCTGTATCAGAGTGTTTCTACTGTTTGTTTTAGGTACCTCCTCTTCCTTTGTAAATACTGAGCAAAAATATTTGTTTAGTATCTCTGCTTTTCAGAGTCACCTCTGCCCACCCTCCTCCCCTTTATTAAGCTTCACTATCCCTCCTTGGTCTTCCTTCGCTCCCTGATGTACCTATAAAAGGTTTTATCCTCCTTCTTAACTGAGTTGGCTATCTTTTCCTCGGTTTGGGCCTTTGCTGTTCTGACTGCCTTCCCAGCTTCCTTTGCTTTAACTGATACAGTTCTCTGTCCTGCTCCTTCTGTGATTCCTGTACTTCCTGAATGCTTTCTTTCTCTTGAACCTTCACTGCCACTTCCTTTGAGAACCATAGTGGTTTTTACATCATTTCGTTTTGTTTATTTGCTTCACACAAAGGCTTGTTACCTCTGTGATGGCAGTTTTTATTATTCCCCATTGTTCTCCCCCTTCCTGCCCATTTGCTAGTGCATTCCTTAGGCACTCACCATTTTAGCAAAAGTCAGCCCTCCTAAAGTCCAATACTTTTGCCTTTGTATGGCTTGACTCTATTGCTGTGTTTATTGTGAACTATACTGTTCGATGGTCGCTAGTTCCCAGATGGCTACCCACTTCTACATCTGTGATCCTCTCTTCATCTCCATTTGAGAGAACCAGATCTAAGATTGCTCCTCCCAAGTGGGCTCCAATACTAGTTGTCTAAGGCATGCCCCTGTAGGCATCTAGAATAACCCACTCTTCAAGTGGCTGCTGCAACTGCACTCCAGTTAACACCTGGCATATTCAGATCACCCATCAGCAATATCTCCCCTTTTTCTGCCATTCTAAGTATACTTTCTATCATTTCCTTGTCCATTTCCTCCCCCGAGAAGGGGGTCTGTATACAACCCCTGTGCGGATTGTGGTGCCATTGCCGGTCTCCAAATTTACCCACAGTGCTTCTTCTCCTCCTCCCTGTTTACCCTTTTGCTTTGTTGTTTTGATTCCTTCCCTTATGTAAAGAGTTACTCCTCCTCCTACTCTCTTACCCTCCCTGTCCTTCCTGTAGATAGTGTATCCTGGTAGTTTACGTCCCAGTCATGGTTTTGTGTGTACCATGTTTCTGTGACTGCCACAATATCCAGATGTTCCTCCTCCATCAAGGCCACTAATTCAGGAAGCTTGTTACTCAGACTACGGGCATTGGTACTCATTGCTCTCCATTTTTTGATGGCTTTACCTTCTGTTGCAGCATCCCCCACTGACCTTTCTACCTCTGTCTTTTTCTCATTTAGTACCCTGTTTTGTAGGGAGAGGCTGGGATTTTCCTGCTGCTTATCAGTGCCTCCCCCCTTGACTAGTTTAAAAGCTTGCCAATGAAGCATTTAAACCGATTGCTCAAAAGACTTGTTCTCTTCCTGGACAGATGCAGACCATCCTGCCAGTATAGGCTGGTGTCCCTCCAGGTGGAACCCCAGTCCCCAGTGAAGCCAAACCCCTGTGCTCCACACCATTTTTTCAACCATTCATTAAACTGCATGGTGCAAAGTACCCTCACCTCACTCATGCCATTGACAGGCAGCACCTCTGAGAAGGATACTGTGTGTGCTACTTGTCTTAGGCCCCTCCCCAACTCTACAAAGTCCTTCTGCACTGCTCTAATCTCATGATGAGCCAAGTCATTTGTCCCTAGGTGGACAATGATGTCCAGCTCAGACTCCTGTGCAGCTGTTCTCGTGATCCTGAGGATGCGCTTCCTGTCCCTCCAAGCCATGGCACCAGGCAGGCAGGCACCTTACTTCAGTTTTCCCTGCTCCCCCCAGTTCTATCCCCCAAATTGAGTCCCCCACCAGGAGCTGCTTCCTTTCCTTGTGGTGTCCTCTGCCTCCTTCCTGTGGGCCTCCCTTGTGACAGTTGTCCTCAGCCTCCTTAGTCTCCTCTGCGGGTGCATCCATAGGGGAGCTATGCTCCCCCAGAATGGTGTATGGATTGTGGAGTGGAACAACTGACTGGGTGTGCCTCTGTTCCACCATCCTCACCCTCCTTGAGCCCACTGTGGTCCAACTGCTGTGCTTTCTTCGCAACCTCTGAGGTAGCGGTGGTGGCTCTGGTGCTCCCTGGATGGGGGAGGTTCCCTTCCTACCGTCCAGTGTGGCCTGGGGGAAGGTTCCCTTTCTACTGTCCAGTGTGGCCTGAAGACTGGCAACTTCCTCCCTCAGTGCAGAGAGTTGTCTGCAAATAGGGCAGTATCTCAGCTTCCCGGAAGACTGCTGCCCCACAGCCATTACATTGCACTACTCCCCACATGTTTATCTACTCTTTTTTTTTTTTGTGTGTGTGTGATTGGTTTGCTATATAGAAATATATATATTATACAGTGTGTATGCTTATATTGTCAGTGCAGTGTGCTAGAGAGGATATGACGGTGATATGCACCTTGCAGTCTTGAGGAAATGATGTCAGAACCCCAGGTATAAAGGAACTATTTCAGGGGTGGATGGGGTGAGGGTGGGAAGGTTGGACCTAAACTGTGCCTCATGAAACAATCAGCTAAAAGCTCTGACCCACCGCTGCGATGAGTGCCTTCCTGTCAGCAAGATGCCCTACACAACAATTTGACAGAGAAAATACCCTGCTAATTAAACAGAAAAATCCAAACACCCAAGTCAGACACAGGTCAACCTCCCCAGCCACAAAACAGCCTGGTGGTTTGTGCTCTGAAAGCAGTCAGCCCCAAAATAAGTCAGCTGTGCTTTAAACTCTTCCTGCACTGAAAATCTTAAGAATTGGAACAAAAGTAAAGCTTGATCCACCTCCCTCTGTTGCTTGAAAGACTGTCTTTTCCTGATAATTCTAAGTTCCTTATTTCACCTTTCAGTTAGAAGTAGCCTCCACCTGCAGAATATCTGCTACAAACCAAAGACAATTGTAAGGTTCACCTCCCTCTGTTGTGAGCACAACTCGCTTTCTTGCAAATCCTATGTTCAGTATTGCAGCTTCCAGCCAGAGGTAGTTTCACCTGAAAAATATTAGTTGAGAACTACTCACCTTTTTCCTCATTTGTCAGATTGATGGTTGATACCTTCAGCATCCCCCTACTAAACACAGAGGAGGCTGAAGAGGATGCTGATTTTTATGGACATGTTGAGAGTACTCCCACCACGAAGGATGTTACTTCCCATACGTAAGTCACTTAAAAAGGCCATAGCAAAAATCATGACTCTACCCACTTCAGCTGCAGCTGTCGACAAAAAAAATTGAGAGAAAATATCAGATGGACAAGCAGGGAATGGAATATCTGTATGCCCTTCCTGATCCTCATGGGGTAGTTCAGGCTGCTGCTGCTTGTGAGAGAGCAAAAAATCACTATCTGCGCAGCCCACTGAAACCTACCACAGGAATGCTCGCTTTGCCCTTGGCGCTAACGCCAGGGAGTGACACTGCTTAGTCTTTGATGCACTTGGCTGATCCTCCTTTGAAACTAGGTTGCAATATTCCACCCTTTGCCTGACCTTCAAACTAGTTCATACGTTCACTCTTCCCTGCCCCAAGCCCACTGTGCAACGAAAAACTATCTCTAGGTCCCTGAGGTCAGCCGATCTACCCCTTCTCACTATCCCTAAACCCCACCTAGCTGTGGGTTGGCACGCGTTCGCTGGGCCCTCTCTTTGGAACTCTCTACTTCTTACCCCAGGAGTCCTTTAACATTAGTAACTTGAGCAGTTAGCTGGCTAAGTGCAACTGCCCCGGAGGTGTGCATTTAAGAGAAATTTAAATGAGCTTAGGGCCATGGCTAGTCCGAAAACAGGAAGGGTAGTGAGCTGAGCGAGAGCTGCTGAAGGCTTCAGAATTTGTTCTCCGCTGGACTGAGCAACATTGCCCCTAAGATCTCTCTCAACTTTCCTTGTTGACAGCCTCCTAGTGCTTATCTGGGTAAAGTTTTCCTCATATTTCTGTTTTAATAGTGTGCTGAGTAAAAGTATTACAAATTCGTTAGAGCCACGCAAATTTTTATTTTTCGCGCAACCACACTATTTTGACTTTATTTTTACCGCGACTGTGCATTTTAAATGTTAAATTTATCGCGGGTGCTTAATTTCAACGGTTCCTCTCTTTTCTGACCAGTGTGGGAACTGTCGAATTGGGGACAGTTGCCTTGTTTTTTTACCACAGACTATGCGGGTTTTACTGCAAGGCACTCCATTGGAATTCAGATCCTAACAGTGCCTGGGGGTTTCTCTCAGGATTGGCATATTAAGAGAAACCCATAAATATGTATGTATGTATGTATGTGTGTATATATGTGTATGTGTGTGTGTGTAGATATATATGTTTATACATAAAGGAACTGGACCCAAGGTATCTTCTGTTGCAGGACTGTCTGTAAGGGTCCAGCAGCCACCTGTGACAGTTGATAAATATTGCTGGGTTTTCTGTTAAGATTGGCACTGGTATAGATCCCAGTTCTACAAGCATGAGGAAAAAAAAAGGCACTGGTGACAGACAGAGCTAATTAACTGGGGCAGGACTGGGTGGTGGCGTTTCACAGAAAACTGCACTCGTTTCGTAAGGTCCAGGACTAGTTTGCTTTGCTTAAATTGGGCAAAATGTAGCAGACAAACCTTTGATTATTGGGGCTGAGGACATAGCAAAGGCTTCCGGCTGGGGGCCATTCAAAAGTACTAAAATGTAAGGAGGTGCTGAGGAACCCTCCAGATCCCAGCCCAAAATTAAAGCTGCCAAATTACGAATTTCCTCACAATTTAAAAAATAATAGAAGTGATGAAGGAAGCAAGCAAGCTTGATCAAGCCACTGATGACGTGGCTAAAAAGAAACACTCTTCATACACAGATGTTGTTTTCCACCATTTATTTTACTGTGATATCTCAAAAGTAATTATATATTATACATTTTTTCTTTTGTCATCCTTGCGCAGTAATAATTGCTCTTTACTTGTAATAGTTGCACTTTTCTTTAATGTACAAGCAGTGCATACACCAGCTTTCATATAGGTTAACGTTTCAGGACTTTACTTTGTTCCCTTCCTCAGAACCGGAGAGCTTAAAAATAATCACTTATTTACTATTTCTCCTCTAAGACTAAAGAAACACTGACCAAAATTTATGAATAATATTTTAAGGACGACAGCTATTAAAGCACACCCAATGAGCAGTATAGGGACTTTTTTGTCTTACTTGAACATAAAAGTCCTTTCTCTAATGTTGAATTTAAACGCTGAAATAAAAAAGATTTTGCAAAGAAAGATTATCTGCAATTACTGATGCCTTCAATATGTAACTTAACTCTGTCTTCATTTTGTTACAGCAGAATCTTTTACCTGAATTATGCCAATGTAACTTGCTTTCCCCACAAGACTTTAGTTTTATAACCTATAAAGTTAAATTGAATGCTACGCTAGGAGAGCAGGCAAGGAGGACATTTAGTGAATTGTTTTACTTTGTAGGTTATAAAACTAAAGTCTTGTGGGGAAAGTAAGTTACATTGGCAAATTCAGGTTCTCCCCCATACCTTCATTTATCCAAGTCATATTGGACACCCTGGACCTGCCTTCTCTGGAGTCCTTCCAAGGTGAGGATAGGGATGAGAAAAGATTATAGGATGATAAAAGGTTCCCTCTCCTAAAAGCCCCATCTGTAATGAAAAATATAAATAACAATACCATGAAACTGCTTCAAACTCCTACTTCTGTGACAGAGGTTCACAAGTGGTCTGGAAGTGTTAAACAATTGATATATTGATGCATTTATTTATTAACAATCCTGAAGGCCTGTCTGCACATCTCAACCATGTGAGTATAGTGCATCAGGCAGCTCGCGAGAAAGCTGGAGTCTCCTTGTCCTCCTTGCCTTCCAGATAAGGACTCTAGAAAATATGTTCCTTAGTTACCTGCAGATGTTTGTCAAAATTTTTGCCTACTTGGCTTTTCGGTCAAATATAAAAAAGGAAAAAAGGAAAAAACACTGCAGAACTCTGTCCTGGTTTTTGGTGCAGGAGCCAGTGGATACGGCTAACCTGCTCCAGAAACTATGTAATACCATTTCCACAGGACGACAACAAGGATGCCGCCTCCAGAGTCACAGCCTATGCCATCTCTCTGAGGCGCTGTCTGACCTAGAACTACTGGTCTACCCTCAGACTCCCAGTTTAAAGCCATGGACTTTCCTGGTGATCAAAACATACTGTTCGATTCCTGAACATCTCAAGCAAGACCCCCTGCCCCACGGAACTTCCTCCTGAGGGCATTGGGGCAGAGGCTTTTTCCCAGTCTTCTCTCAGTACAGGGGTGTTTTCACAGTCTTAAGCCTGACATTAGTGTGGGCAGACCTCATGTGTATCCAGGTGTCTATGCCTCTATTCCCAACACAGACGTTTCTGTTGGAGTGGAAGGTAAAAAAAAATTCTAACTTTCCGAATGATGGAGAGGGTCCCTGGCCATGAAAAGAAGAAAGAGCCTCTACTCCACGTAATTCCTGACATAAGACAACTGGGGAGTGGCTTCTCATCTTGCTATCAAAACCCAAATTCAAGATGGTCACTCTGTTACTATTCATACTGCCTTTACAGTAGGGAGACAGGCTAGCCTTCCTGGCCAATAAGGGCTCTCTTTTTTTCCATATACCTTTAATGAGGTCGCACACAAGGGCGGACTCACTGCGGCCCTTTGCCTTTCCTCTGCCCCAACAGTCGTAGAAAGTCCTGGGCAGTGGTAGCAGCATGCCTCAGGAATCTGGGTGTTTCTAGCTACACCTAAGTTGCCGATTAGCCTGCCTAAGTCTGAGTGTCAGGTCAAGGAGTCCCTTTTTTCCCTTTACAGGGCTCTTTCTGTAGTTTCTGGGTTCCCAGGTAAATCTAAACAAAGTCTCGCCTGTAACCCTCCCAGCATCCAGGAAGGAGGATATGCCTTCCTCCACAGGCAAGAATTCAGAATGTCCCTCATTGGCAGTTTTCTTCATTCAGGGACAGCGAGACCAGCCAGCAGGCGCTTGACTGGGTTTGAGTCTTTAACCCTCACTGGTTCATTATATGATGCGGTCCTGAGCAAATCACGTAACTCTGACATTTCCTCAGGCTGTTGGGATGCATGGCTTCAGTGCCTGCAGTGGTCCCAAGGTTCAGATACAGGATGCGTCACCCACAAGTCTCCCTGCAGCTTGCTGGTCTCAGCAACAATTTTCAAAGCTGAAAACTCAGACGGAGCAGTTCCACAGATGCTGACGCTTTCCCCTGTGGTGGGAAGTGCATCTGGACAGTGCCTCAGTAAGTGGCACCTAGACTCTCTAGGAGTCACAGTTAATCTTATTTCTTTTTGGAACGCAGAGAAATCTTCCTAGCTCAAAGCATTTGCTTCTGCCATAAAAGGACAGACTTACAGAGTCAAACAGACAGTACTTCAGTGGCCAGATCAGGAGTACTGTGTTCGTAGGCATTATAAAATTTGGTCTCTTGCCATCTTCCTGGGAGTCAGCCTTTCAGTGATTCACCTCCCAGGCAAACACAATACTCTGGCAGAGGCTCTAGTCGCATCAATCAGGGCCGGAGTTAATGGACTCTGCACAAACAAATACTAGCCACGGTATTCAGGTTGCTGGGCACCCAGAAGTGAATCTGTTTGCCTCTCCCCTCAGCTTCCAGTTTCCTAATTTCTGTTGCAGACTCCAGTCCCGGGATTGCCTCCTCTGGATGCCTTGATCCTGGTCTGGTCAGGGAGGTTCTTGTATGCATTCCCTCCTTTCCCCTGATTCTTTGGGTATATCTGAAACTCTTACAATAGCCTGCATCTAGGATTCTGGTGGCTCCGGATTGGTCCAGGCAAGCGTGGTACCCTCTCCTTCTCTCAATGCCCTGCAGCAGTTCATTCGCCTGCCTCCAACTCACTCCCTGCTGACCCTTCCTCAGACAGGAGTGCAGTATCCAGGCATACACTCCTTCCACCTCAAGGCCTGGTTCTGGAACAGTTAGTCTGCATCCTCACAGTACTCTTAACAGGCCCTTAGGATACTGAGGGTGGTTAAAATTCAAACACTACGAAGATTTATGCAGCCAAATGTAAAGGTTTTCCCTCTGTTGCAGGAGCAAAAAGGTCAAATCCCATTCAGTTTCAGACCCTCAGCTGCTAGATTGCCTGGTACTCTTACAGGTGTCAGGCTTGAAACCATCTTCCCTCAAGCTACTCCTGGTGGCAATTTCAGCTTACCTTTCGGTGGGAAAGAAAAAAAATCAGTGTTTTCCCACGTCGCATTTAAACAGTTTTTCAAAGGCCTCTTGCACCCCCAGCCTTCAATCCGGGAGCCTGTTCCTTCTCGGAGCCCTAACCTTTGCACAGACAGGCTCATGAAGCCACCATTCGAGCCTATGTCCACGGCCCACATCAGGTTTGTAACTTGGAAGACAGGCTTCTTGGTCACCATTTCCTCTGCCAGTAGGTTTCAGAGCTACAGGCCCGGTGCACTGAGCCACTTTACATCTTCCCTTACATCAATAAAGTTGGGCTTGAGTTCCCTTGGACCAGTCCATTACTCTGCCTGTCTTCTTTACTGAGAAATCCACTTCTGGTGAGTATAAGCTCCACAGCTTGTGTCACTGTTTATATTACTGCACTGTTTGTTCTCCTTGAATGCTTTGTACTCTGATGTGGAGCCTTTGCAAAAGAGTCCCTGACTCGAAGAGTTGTAATTCCGATTGCATAAATAAATAAATAGCTTGGATGTCGAGCCATCTTCTGCTACCTAGAGCATACTAGACACTCCAGTGGCTTTTCCCCACCTGCGGCTATGTAGACAGGGGAAGACCAGCTACCAAGAGAAGTTTTCCTGTGGTAGGTCTCTTGTATTAGATTCTGCTATGAAACAGCTGGTCACCAACCTCCAGTGGGGCTCAGGGGCACGGCAGCCTCGCTTGCAGCAGCAGTGGACTTTCCTCTACTGGATGTCTGAAAAGCAGCTACCCGGAAATCTGTACACACCTTTGTGAATCACTACAGGTTGGATGTGCAGACCATATTTAATGCCAAATTTGACAGGGTGGTTCTGCAGAGCCCCTTTCCTAGTAGGTTCTCTGCCCACCTCCCACTTGGTACTGCTCGGTAGTCTGCTAAAGTTACTGATGCTAAAGGACTCTTGGGGTGAGAAGAAAAAAATACTCACCTCAGTAATCTTCTTTCTTCCAAGGGGTCCTTTAGCATCAGTAAGCTCCCACCCTTCCTTCCTGGTTCACCTGTCGGAGAAGGGCTCTTTATCACATCTCTTACCAAATTTGGAGTTTCTTACTGATGAATTTTTAACTTGTGTGGTTGTTGTTTCTGTTTCCACTTTTGTAGCCATTGGTATGTTTTTGAATCCCTTCGATTCTTTTTGAGGGCATGTGCCCTCGTTTTTCCTTTGAAAAAGTTCTGAAGCCTTCAGCAGCTGTCACTCAGCTCACTACCCTTCCTGTTTTCTGATTGACTATGGCACTAAGCTCATTTAAATTTCTCTCAAAGGCATACCTCCAGGGCAGTTGCACCTAGCCAGCTAACTGCTTCAGTTGCTGATGCTAAAGGACCCCTTGGAAGAAAGAAGATTACTGCGATGAGTAATTTTTTTCATTCTACTGTTTTGTCCTGCCCTTCTGTTTACACCTGCAGGTGCTCTCTTGAATCCCACCCTGCCTCTGCTCAGCTGTGCACCTGTTTCTGAGTCATCCCACCCATTGCCTCTAGCTCGTTCCCCTCCACACGTGTCCTCTCCCTTGTACTCTCCTTGCTGTGCTCTCAAATGCCACACTTATTTGCTGTGATTTTCAGATACTCCTGTTTCATGGAGTTTATTCTGCTCCAGTCTGCCGTAGATACTACTGCTGTACCTGTACATACTGTATTTTGTGTAACTACTGCCCTTGCACTTTGTATATATACTGTTCATTGCTGCTACCTTTTGCCGATTGCCATTTGCGTTGATTTGTAACCTAATTTGCCTGTGCTCTATTTTATTAAGTATGTACTATTGTGAAAGTATCAGCATTATCTGTTGCTGTTACTTATTCTATCTCTGTATGTCCCCATGTACCCTCCCCTGGGTCGCCCCTGAAAAAGGGGCATTCTGTCTCAGTGGGCCTACCTGATTACCAAAATTTATAGAAATAAATAAAATACTCTAAAACACTGGATACCATGGCAGAAAAGGTTTCTACAACAGCTTCCCTGGTGATCAGGCAGGCAGCTTATTCAGCACATACAGCACAGTACCAGAAAGCACTCTGGAACACAATTCTGGCTACTGGCAGAAAGAGCAGAGGATGGTTCGGCACAGGACCTGATTGTCACTGCACGATCAGTCCTGGATGCTACAAAATATCATTTCCACTCTGCGGTGGACACTAACGACACGGCTGCCAGAGTTTAGGCTCATGCAGTGTCCTTAAGAAAGTTTTCCTGGCTGAGGACTGTCATCCTTTCCCAGGATACACAAAACAAGGCCATGGATTTCTCCTTTGAGGGAGAGTCATTATTTGGTGACAAAACTGAGGCCTAAGTGAAAAAAGTGGATGAATACGAAACCAGTTTCAAAAGTAACAGGGAGAAGAAAGAGGTCTGTACCTCCCACAGGTCATACAGAAAGGGAGGCGAGGTAGAGATATTTCCCAGGAGCCTATGGAGAGGCAGAGGCAGGGGATACTTCCCAAGAGCCTATGTCTCTTACGCTCCGTATGAGTACCAATCACAAAGACATTACTATAGGGGAAGGGGAGAAAGGGCTTCCAGGCGTAATGCTGCAGCTCCGGCGCCTAAGCCCTAGCCAGAACAAAACCCCTAACAGTTTTGCCCAGGTCACCCAACCGTTGCCAGTGGGAGGAAGACTGGCACACTACTTCCAGGAAAGGGTAAACATTACCACATACAAGTGGGTACTGGAAGTAGTGGGCTGGGGGTTGTGTCTGCAGATCAAACACTTTCCAAACCAGCAGAAGTTTTCCAGCTCACTCTCCCGCAGAAAAATGTCTGCTGGAACTGGAAGTAAAAAAAACCTGTTAATATTACTGCCCTTGCTTCCACCGCAAACACACGCCTTGACGTCCTCTACCGGCACAAGGACTGCCTCCCACTTGATGCCCTCAGGCTCGCCATCACGTCCGCAGTAATGTCCCTTATTGATTACGGCCTCCCAGTATATGGTGCTGCTGACTCCACTGCCCTCAGCAAGATTAGACTCACGCTAAATAAGGCTTGCAGGCTACTGACCATGCCCCCAGACTCACCCACACCTGTCAACTCTATGACATGGCCAAACTCCTAAACCTCAACGAACGCATCCACTACCAAACCGGCCTGCTAACCAAGAAGATCCTACTTGTCTAGCCGCCCTTGCCCTCAAGCACCCAGTGAGCGCCGGGGCTACGCTCCACCAGCGGGCGGGCGGCGACCGCAAGGCCGACCAGGGAACCAGGAGGCCGGGAGAGACAGCAAGGAAGTCCAGCCGCCCTTGCCCTCAAGCACCCAGTGAGTGCCGGGGCTACGCTCCGCCAGTGGGCGGGTGGCGACCGCAAGGCCGAGCAGGGAACCAGGAGGCCGGGAGAGACAGCAAGGAGTCCACCCGCCTGCCCTCAAGACCAGTGAGCTGGCTACGCCCGCCAGCGGTGGGCGGGCGACGCAAGGCCGACCAGGAACCAGGAGGCCGGGAGAGACAGCAAGGAAGTCCAGCCGCCTTCCCCTCAAGCACCCAGTGAGCGCCGCGGCCACGCCAGCCGGGCGGTGACGCACCTGGGGTCGACCAGGGAACCAGGAGGCCGGAGAGACAGCAAGGAAGGTACGGGAAAGCTGCAACCAATCGGAGGTAGAGCGCTTTCTGAGCCTGGCACCATTGGTCCGCCTACTCCATAGACTTCTGTTTAATTTTACACTGCTGAAGCTGACCGGGACTGTCTTTTGAATGTAAATTTGCTCAAAAGAGCTGTTTTACGTTTCTTGTGTAATTCCTAAAATTCCTGTTGTATTTTATAATGTTTGGGTGATCACAGCCTTTGTTGGGATTGTAGGGCTAGACGCTTAGGCCAACCCCCAGCCTTTGTGGTGTAAATCTTTATTCACACTTACTGCAGAATCATTGATTGCTGCATTTTTAGTTAAATTGACTGTGCCTTCCTCTGTCTCCTTCCAGTCCAGCCGCCCTTGCCCTCAAGCACCCAGTGAGCGCGGGCTACGCTCCGCCAGCCGGGCGGGTGGCGACCGCAAGGCCGACACAGGAACCAGGAGGCCGGGAGAGACAGCAAGGAAGGGTCGAGTCAAGCAACCAATCGGAGGGCGAAGCGCTTTCTGAGCCTGGCACCGATTGGTCCGCCTACTCCATAGACTTCTGTTTAATTTTACACTGCTGAAGCTGACCGGGGACTGTCTTTTGAATGTAAATTTGCCTAAAAAGAGCTGTTTTACTGTTTCCTTGTGTAATTCCTAAAATTCCTGTTATATTTTATAATGTTTGAGTGATCACAGCCTTTTGTTGGGATTTGTAGTGGGCCAGACGCTAAGGCGCCGAACCCCCAGCCTTTGTGGTGTAAATCTTTATTCACACTTACTGCAGAATCATTGATTGCTGCATTTTTAAGTTAAATTGACTGTGCCTTCCTCTGTCTCCTTCCAGTCCAGCCGCCCTTGCCCTCAAGCACCCAGTGAGCGCCGGGGCTACGCTCCGCCAGCAGGCGGGCGGCGACCGCGGGGCCGACCAGGGAACCAGGAGGCCGGGAGAGACAGCAAGGAAGGTACGGGAAAGCCGCAAAATTTTGCCCACCCCTCCCCTCTTGGGCTGCTTTTACACACACCTTCCCGCCGACTCTCCTACCTCCGCCTATAGCAAAATTCCTACCCAATAGCTATCAACAGTCCTCCCCTTGTCCTCACTACTATTAACCCCTTGTTACCGTTTCATTATGGGGATGCTCCTCTTACTGATTCTCTCTCTCTCATCTATTGTATACCTTGAGGATGATGCCATACCAGTCCATACCCTATTGATCAATGCGACTTGTCAGCCTAGCCTCGCTGTCACACCTCCAGTGGATGCCTGTCGGTTCCTCAAATATGCACTACCGCTGCTTCATCATAATCCATGGGGTAACCCCCAAAAAGGGTCACAACCAGTCATGTATTTCTTACTCTCCATGCTCCACTTTTGGATCTACAGTGCCCCCTTATACCTGTCCACCAAATTAACACTCTTTGACAAGTTATTAAGCCACAATCCAGAGTGGTTCATCTCTAAGCATTGGACCCCGAGTAAGAAGAGAAGGCCCTCTGACTGTTCCTTCCTCCTATCCTTCGAAGCCCTCACAAAACTATTATTCTTTCTGCTGATCTGTGCTGGTAATGTTGAAATTAATCCAGGACCCCCAGAGGGTATCACCTCCCCAGCAGACCTAGCCTCCATTAAAGGATTAAGCTTCCTCCACATCAATGTATGCAGCCTCCTAAAAAAGCTTTCATTAATACAAGCCTGTGTTGCCCACACCATACCAGATTTTCTGTTAATATCTGAGACATGGCTCAAACCTGCAACAAATGATAGGGAGATAAATCTACCCAACTACCAGTTATTCAGATCAGACCGCCTGTCAAGGGGCGGTGGAGTAGCCATTTATGTAAAATCGAATATATCTGCATCTTGCCTTAGTGCAACATCATTGCCTAAAGAATTCGAATGCTTATCCCTTAAAATAACTCTCCCCAACATGGCAGCTTTTCAACTAGTTGGCTGCTATAGGCCTCCCTCTGCCGGTCATAAGCTCCTAACCCATCTGGGAAACCTAATCAGATTGGGCCCTGAAGATACCATTATTCTAGGTGACCTGAATTTAAACTGGCTCTCCAAAGCAGCTACACCCCTAGTATCCTTTTGTGACACGTATGGGTTTACTCAACTAATAGATGAACCGACAAGAATTAACTTAAAAAACAGAAGCAACAGCACCCTACTTGACATTATGCTGGTAAACAAACCCCATCTGTTCTCACATGCTGGAGTGCTTTTCAGTGACATAAGTGATCACTGTCTTATAGCAGGGATAAGATCATCAGGCAAACCAACTAACCCTGGAAAATTCCTCCCAAGAAGGTCTAAAAAAAACCTTAATATCGAGGGATATCTCTACGATCTATGCCATTCTGCACGCTGGCAAGAGTTCTACCTTACAGGTTCTGTGGAAACAGCACTTCAGGTGTTAAACAGCATAATCATAGGTGCCCTCAATACTCATGCACCAATCACTAGTGTTAGAACAAAAAGCAAATCTTGCCGCTGGTTTTCAGCCAACCTTAAATCTGCACTGTTTGAAAGAGATAAACTATGGAAAAGGGCAAGAAGGACCAAGGAACCAAATGACTGGCTGCTGTTCAGAAAAGCCAGAAATAGCTGCACCAAAAAAGTGAGGGATGCCAAGGCTGCCTTCTATACAGCTGAACTTGATGCCTCCTACCTCAACCCAGCTAGATTCTGGGGCACCGTCAAGGGGATCCTAGGGCAGGATTCTAGCACTTCTCTGCCATCCCAAGTGCACCTTAATAAAGTTGCTATCACTGACCAGCGAGAGGTATTAGATGCATTCAACAATCATTTCACTATGGCTGGCCTTGCTTTTGATTCCTCTCCAGCTAATCTACTGCGATCACAATTTAAATTCCAACCTATTGAGGCTCTGAAGGCTGATTCTTCATTCTCATTCAAGCCAATTTTACTGAAACAAGTAGAGGACCTATTGCTGCATTTAGACACTAATAAAAGTGCAGGTGCAGACTCTCTGGACCCCTATTTTCTAAAAATTGCAATACATGCGCTTGCAGTTCCTTTAACACATCTTTTTAATCTATCCTTATCCTCTGGTTCTATTCCTTCACTGTGGAAGACAGCACAAGTGTTTCCCCTCCTTAAATCAGGGAACCCCACGGACCTCAACAATTATAGACCCATATCCATCCTACCAGTGCTTTCCAAAATGCTAGAAAAACTAGTGAGCATCTAACTAAGAGATTACCTCGATGTTAATAATCTCCTAAACCCTGCTCAATCTGGGTTTAGGGCCAGGCATAGCACCATTTCTGCACTAGCAAAAGTTACAAACGACTGGCAAACTGAGTTAGACAAAAAAAACAGTGTCTGTGCTGTATTTCTGGATCTAAGCAAAGCCTTCGTTCGATACAGTGGATCATGAATTGCTAATCTCTTCACTGCACTCCATAGGCCTAGATCCAACCTCTCAAGTGGTTCAGATGTTACCTCACTGATGGAATGCAGCAGGTGAAAAATGAAGGCGACCTATCCTCATCAAAACCACTTCTAAGAGGAGTACCTCAAGGATCTATCCTGGGCCCTATCCTTTTTGCCATTTACATTAACAACATTGATTCTAACCTCACCAAAGCCAATGTTCACCTCTTTGCAGATGACACTGTCTTATATGTCTGTAACCCATCACCAACAATGGCCTGTGAAATACTACAGTCAGAGTTCTCCCTGTTGCAATACCAACTGCTTGAAAAAAAACTCCTATTAAATGCTAAGAAGACAAAAGCTATGCTCTTCTCCACCAATATATATGCTACCACTTTCTCACCAAGCATCCCTCCCCAACTATCCACCATCCTTGGAGAAAGCCTTGACTATGTTGACAATTTCAAATACTTAGGGGTTTGGATTGACAACAGACTTGATTATACTCAGCATATTGAAGAACTCATGAAAAAACTCCGACAGAGGCTTGGCCTTTTCTTCAGAATCAAGCATTATTTAACCAGAGAGTCAAAAAAGAGACTAATCCGGGCCTCATTTCTATCACTCATCGACTATGCAGATTTCCTATATGGCCAATGTACTATTTCCTACTTAAGTAAACTGGACACCTTGTACCACAGAGCTCTAAGATTCATCACAGATCTTCCCTTCGTCACTCATCGTTGCTCTCTCTATGCTGCAGTTGGTTGGACATCCTTACACCTCAGAAGGAACAAAACTGCTGCTTTATGGATTTACAAAGCTCGGTCTAACAATCTTCCATCCTATATCTTAGATTGCTTTACACTGGCTACAGCTAGGTCATATGCCCTAAGAAGCAACAGCCTCATCACTTTGAAGATACCAAAAGCCTGCACCCAGCATGGGAGATCTGCAATCAACTACTCTCTAGCATTTGCTTGGAATTCTCTGCAGAAGACCCTAAAGCTGACCACCTTCATACCTATAGCATCTTTTAGAAAGCTATACACAAGTCTCTTCCCTGAGATATGCAACTGCTTTCACAAGGCCTAATCCAATCGCACCACTTACCCCCCACTTCTTTTCTCTTCTTTCCGTCTAAGCAGGTTTGCTACACCATTGCCGTAACCTCTTCTGCTTCTCCTGGCACTTACCCTTTTCCCATTCACTCACAACTAGCCGATTGAGTTCCTATCCAAATACTCCCACCAGCCACCATGTCTTCTCTTTTCAGAGGTTACTTCAACAACCACAACACTTTCCCACTTTTAAGTCATAACTGTCTTATTTAGTCTATTCTGGAGCTTAAAATCTCTGGCTACCCTGCTTGTATTTATGTTTATATTACTGCATCTGCTCATTTAGAAAGTTTTTTTGTATATGTCTGTTATTGTACCTTAATGTTGTTTCCCGACCTATCAGGTCCATCTTGTAAATGAGCTTTGCTCAATGATGTCCGCCTGAATAAATAAAGATTTTGATTGATTGATTGATTGACTTGTGCTCCCCCCTCCCGGGGTGTCTGCCTCCATCCAGTTTGCACACCGCAGAGCCACCACCCGAACTTCGGACAAGGTCAGTCTACTAGTGCCCAGAACTAGGACCTCCCGGGCTCAGAGGTCATTCAGCTGCAGAGCCCCTACCTGGTTCAACTCACTCCCTGCAGCCATTTCCAACACCGCCAAAATTGCCCCCTTAAAGCTGCCTTACGAGACCTGCTGTTCAACACCCGCTGCTGCACCTGTCACTAAAAAATACTCTGCTGCTCTTCTGGCACTGTGACATGGCCCACTGGGCTGAACACCCACCCACCCCACCCCCAATCCCCCATGGCCCTCTCTCTCCTGCCAGTACCTGCTGGTACTACTTGAAATGTTTATTAATTACACACGTGTTCAAGCAATTGTATGTAATGCTATGTATCTCTGTTCATGCAACCTATGTAAAACTGTGTGATTCTGTATGTCTGTATTCTGTAAACATGTAAAAATCTGTTACTCTGTCTTGGCTGTACTCTGTAATTATGTTAACCATGTATGTCCTCTCTGTGACGAGGTACCTTTGTAAACGAGCTGCTGGCTCAAAGGTTGTAAATCCAGTTATACAATAAATAAAAAAATAAGTATGAAAAGCTATAGAAAAAGTCCCTGTCTCCCAGTGCTGCAGGGGCCTTTACTCAAGATACCTCCTGACCCACAAGAAAAATGGGAAGTGGCAACCCATTTTGTTTTTCTGACCAGTCATTTAAAAAAAGAAAAATTCAAGATGGTCACACTAAGGACAGTAATACCATCTTTGCAGAAAGGTCATTAGCTGGGATCCCTGGCTATGAAAGATGCCTAATTTCATATCTCAGTAAAACAGTCTCACAGAAATGTGTTTTATTTTATTTTTATTGAATATTAGGTTTACAAATACCTTTGAACTAGAGGTTCATTTACAAAGGTTCCACGTTAGTAAAAAAAAAAAAAAAAGATACAGGTATTGGTGAAAAAGACTAACAGTAAAATACTAGACATCATAATACGATCAGTAGATACAGTAAATACAAATTGGTTCATGTTGCACTGATCAGGAATACAGTGATACATGCATCTAGAGTTAACATAGTAAGGTATTTACATTGAATCTACTTGGTATAGGCAGTGTAACAACTTAGTACAGGGTTGCACAACACAAGGGATGTACTGTAGGGTAGGTGGAGAGGAGCAGATCACAGCAGGTTTAGATAAACACTGTGGTAGGTGTGAAGCATAGCAAGATAACAAGGAAGGAAAAAAAGCAGTCAGGATGATGACATTGTCGTAAAGTACTAAGCCACAGAAGTGCAGGGGGCTCGATGAGGGGAAAGTGAGGACGGAAAAAGGGGGGTTAGGAAGAGGATCAGTGGTAGTGTAGGGAAGGGGAAACAGGTGGTAAGTTGTTGAAGGGAAGAGGTTAGGCGGGAGAGAGATAGGGAAGAGGGGAAGGGGGAGGTAGCAAAAGAGGAGTTGTAGGAGGGAAGAGGTAATGCGAGAGGGTGAGAGGGAGGTAGGGGGAGATGGGGGGAAGAAAGTTGCGGAGGTAGAGATGGTGAGGGGTCCTGGTTGTTGGAATAAGAAAGGAGAAAATGGTGGGTAGGGGGAGTGGGGTGGGAATTTGGAGCAGCTGGGGCCTGAGGATAGGGAAGGCTATCCTCTGACATAGAAGGGGCAGCCAGGACCTAAAGATGGTGGAGGCTGCCCTCTGACCTAGAGGGTACAGTCGCACTTGCTAAGATCAGTGAGGCGATGGCGCAGTTTGTGTTTGTACGGGCCAAGCATGTTCTCGTCGGTGACTTCAGGAGGAAGACCATTCATTAGGGATGGAGCGCTGATATAGAAGGTGCACTGAGCCTGGGCGGTTCTGCAGAAAGGAACAAGACATGTGGATTTGAGGGTACTGCGTGTAACGCGTGTGTTATGGGTGGGTTGCATGAAGACATGTGTTGTAGATGGGGTGAGGCGAAGGCAAATTTTTTTTACCAAGAGGCAGGTCTGATAGGTTCATCTACCATCAAGGTTGAGCCAGTTAGAGTGCTTGTAAAGATCGCAGGTATGGGTACGCCTACCTGCACCTGTGACAAGTTTGCAACTGCCAGTACCAGTTCACAGCTCTCCCATTTGGTCTCACATTTGCTCCAGGGATTATCACAAAGAGCCTGGCTGGTGGTGGCAGCACATCTGAGAAAGCAAGGCGTGGTGGTTTTCCCCTACCTGGACGACTGGCTAGTCTCTGAGAAAACAGAACAAGAGGCAAAGTCCTCAGCTCACTGGGTGGAAAGCACCTTTAAAGAACCTGGTATTCTTGATAAGTGTGCAGAAGTCCTAGCTAGAGCTTGTTCAAGTACTGGACTTCAAAGGAAAAGAGCTAAACATCCTGCAGGGCAAAGCTTTCCTCCTGCAGGCCAGAGTTACATCTTTGATAGGAACAGCAGAGTCTTTTACAGCAAGAGATGTCCTACAGTTACTAGGGCATGACTGCATCTACAGCTGGGATTCCATGGTTCAGGTTCCAAATGAGACATACCTGGTACCACTTAAGGGACAACTGGTCCCAAAGATGGGATCCACTTTCGAAACTAGTGCCAGTGACAAAGCACTAGTGGAAACATTAAAGTGGTGGAAAGAAGAAGGCAGCCTCAGAGAGGGCATTCCCTTTCTTCAGCAATCGCCAACGGGTATTCTTGCTATGGATGCCTCACTCCTGGGGTCGGCGCCCACCTACAAGACCTCTCAGTGAGTGGCACATGGAGTTCACGGGAGTCACTAGGACATATAAAAGCTCCTGGAGCGCTGAGCACTACTGCTAGCAATGCAGTCTTTCTCCTCCCATCTACAGGGTCAGACTGTCCAAATCAGAACAGACGACACCACAACAATGTATTATGTAAACATGCAGGGAGGATGGAGACCTTGAAAACTGTGTACAGAGGCAGTGAGGATCTGGGACCTGGCATATTCCTTAGAAGCAAACATATTTGAAGTGCATCTGCCAGGCAAAGAAAATGTCCTGGCAGATTCCCTAAGCAGAATCAGCCAGAGAAATCCCGAATGTGCCTTAAACCAGCAGGTTCTGGCCACAGTGTTCAGAAGGTGGGGGCACTTCCAATATAGACCTGTTTGCATCTTGGGAGAGCTATCCACTCCCACAGTTTTGTTGCAGATTGCCAGCCAGAGGAACAGTTCCAGAGGACGCCCTGGTATTGGACCGGACAGGAAAGTTTCTACATGCCTTCCCACCGTTTCCACTCATTCAGAAGGTGCTCCTGAAACTCAGGAGGCAACCTGCAACAATGATCCTGATGGCTCCAGCCAGGCCTGGTACTCGATGTTCCTGGTCCTGTCTGACAAGAATCCAGTCAGCCTGCCACTCAGTCACAATCTCTTGACTTTGTCCCAGCCCAGAATAACATTTCCTAGCCCCAGGACCCTATGCCAGAATGCATGGTTCTTGAGGAGGTAGAATTTTCCAGATTGGATCTCCCAGAAGTCGTCCTGAAAGTGCTTAATGTTTCAAGGAAACCTGCTTCCAGGAAAGCTTGTTCCTCCAAATGGAAAAGATTTCCTTACTGGTGTGCCTGCAGAAAACTAAACCCAGTAGAAGCAGGGTTACCTATAATTCTGCATTACCTACAGTAGTACATATAACATTCATTAGGCCTCTGGCCTTCAACTATAAAGTTGCACTTAGCAGCAGTATCGGCATACATATCAGCTGGCAAGGGAAAGTCTTTGGCCTCACAACCCATTTTCAAAAGGTTTTATAAAGGCCTAAGACATTGGCGCCCACCAGTGAGGGACCCTGTCCCTCTCTGGGACCTCAGCATATGCTTTTCTCAGCTTATGGAAGCTCTCTTTGAAGCGATGGAAGTGTACAACTGAAGTATATCACATGGAAAACCGTATTCCTGGTTGCAGTGACCTCTGCTAGGAGGTAAGTGAACTGCAAGCCCTCTGCACAGAGCCAAATTACATAATCCAATACAGTACAAGGATAAAGTAGTTCTTAGAACCAACAGAAAATTCCTTCCTAAGGTACTGTCTGAATTCCACCTGAATCAGTCTCATGACTCTCTCTGTACTCTGTCCAGAGCATTCCAGTCCAGGAGAGGAAAAGTTGCATAGCCTGGACCTAAAGCGAGTCCTGACTCTCTACATGGCCCAAACAAAAGATGTCTGGTCCCACAGTACCCAGCTTTTTGTTACCTTTGGTGAGATTGACAAAGGTAAACCAGCTTCAGAGATCGGCCTCTTACTGGATAATCTCTTGCATTCAGTTCTGCTATAAAAAAGCTGGGAAAAATGCCACCAAGAGGCTTAAGGACACACTCCACAAGGGGTACCTCTGCCTCTGGGGCATCATCAACCATCCTTCCTTACCAAAGAACAAAAAAAAAAAAAAAATGAGGTAATGTCGTGGTTAAGGGTACTCGGCAGCAAACCTGGAGACCTAGGTTTGAATCCCATCCGCCCCCACTTGTATACTCTGTGACCCTAAGCAAGTCACTTAACTTCCTTATGCTCCCAGGTTGCACCTGTAAACAAGCTCCTGCTTAGTGTGCCTTTCCTGCTTAAACAATTTATTTATTTCACTTTTGTTGACCAGGTAAGTATACCAGACAAAACATATACCTATTTTCAGGTACGACCCGGGAGAGTACAGTAGTTACAATACATACAGAGTACAACATGACACAAGTAAGGCAGGTACATTGACAGCAGGAGAAGCATGACAGTCACAGTAAGATAATTTAGTATAACACGTTGGCAAAGGCAACATAGAGTAAATACAGAGACACTAAGGCAATATTTTAAGCATTATATACGAGTATCTAATCCCCTCTCAAGGGGTAGCCTATCATTAGACATATGCAAAGCAGCTACCTGGAAACAGTACACACTTTCCCAAAGCACTACTGTTTGGACATACGGTCCACAGGGGATGCCAGCTTTGGAACTGCTGTCTTCGGGAACCTTTTTCCTAATTAGGTTCTGGACCCAGCCTCCCGAGGTACTGCTACTGAGTCTGCATAAAGTGTAAACATTCAGTGAGTGATTCCTGGGTTTGGAAGAAAACATTACTCATTGTATAATGTTGTTTCTTCTTAAGGGTTCCCTCACTATGTTTTCACTCCCTAACCCTGCCTCCCCTTCCAGATCCTGAAATAGGCTCACGCAAGAATCAGTTCCTTTTACATCGAGGTTGCATGGGCATTGCTATTGCAGCTGTAAGCTTGTTGCTGTTGTTTATATAACAGTTCGCAAGTCTGCTTCAATTTGTTTGGTGTTTTTATTTATATTTTTTAATTCTTTAACATTTAAAAAAAACAACTTTGGTAGCCTTTTAGCTAGTTTCACTAGCTGCTGCTCCACTTGGGCTTGGAAACAGATCTAAACATCGGTCAGACTAGTGGAGTGTGGATGCAGAGTTTGAACCTATGTTCCAAATTCTAAAATTTGCATGGTTTCTATTTCTGAACTTCAATCTCAGCTAAGATTACTGCATATAGTCTAAATATAGTGAGTTATCCCTTAAGAAGAAACATCATTACTACAGTGAGTAATTATTTCTTCTAGTATCGAGTAATAGATTACTGGGATTATTCTAATATCAGGTGATTGCTGAGCAGGGATATTCTGGGGTTATTCTAATATTGGGTAATAGGTTAGCAGGGTTATTCTGGGGTGGTTCTAGTATTGGGTAATGGGTACTGTAACAGGTTATGGGGTTATTCTGGTGTCCCAGTATTGGGTAAGAGGTTAGCGGGGGTTATTCTAATATCAGGTTATTGGTGAGTGGAGATATTCTGGGGTTATTCTAGTACCAGACAGTAGGTTAACTGGGTTTATGCTAATACCAGATGAGTGGTTAATGGGGTTCTGAGTTTATTTTAGTATCCGGTAATAGGTTAGCGGGGATATTCTGGGGTTATTCTAGTATGGGGTAATAGGAGTGGAGTTATTCTAATATCTGGTGATTAGTAAGTGGGGTTATCCTTGTATCAGGTAATAGGTTAGTGTGGTTATTCTGGTATTGGGTAATGGGTTATCGTGATTATTCTAGTATTGAGTAATACGTTAGTGGTGATATTCTGGGGTTATTCTAGTATTAGAAAATAGGTTAGCGGTGATATGCTGGGGTTATTCTGGTATCGGGCAATAGGTTATCTGGGTATTCTGAGGTTATTCCGGTAATGGGTTATCATGGTTATTCTAGTATTGAGTAATAGGTTAGCGGTGATATTCTGGGGTTATTCTAGTATCAGGTAATAGGTTATCAGGGTATTCTGGGGTTATACTTGTATCGGATAATGGGTTATGGTTATTATAGTAGCAGGTAATAGGTTAGCGGTGATATGCTGGGGTTATTCTAGTATCAGGTAATAGGTTATCGGGGGTATTCTGGGGTTATTCTGGTATCGGGTAATGGGTTGTGGTTATTCTAGTATTGAGTAATACGTTAGTGATATTCTGGGGTTATTCTAGTATCGGGTAATAGGTTAGCGACGATATTCTGAGGTTATTTTAGTATCGGGTAATAAATTAGCGGTGATGTGCTGGGGTTATCTGGTATTAGGTAATAGGTTATCAGGGATATTCTGGGATTATTCTGGTATCAGGTAATGGGTTATCGTGGTTATTCTAGTATTGGGTAATAGGTCAGTGGCGATATACTGGGGTTATTCTAATATCAGGTAATAGGTTAGCGGTGATGTGCTGGGGTTATTCTGGTATTGGATAATAGGTTATTGGGGATATTCTGGGGTTATTCTGGGATCGGGTAATGGGCTATTGGGGATGTTTTGGGGTTATTCTGGTATCGGGTAATTGTGGTTATTCTAGTATTGGGTAATAGGTTAGCGGTGATATTCTGGGGTTATTCTAGTATCAGGTAATAGGTTAGTGGCGATATTCTGGGGTTATGCTAATATCGGGTAATAGGTTAGTGGTGATATGCTTGGGTTATTCTGGTATCGGGTAATAGGTTATTGGGGATTTTCTGGGGTTATTCTGGGATCGGGTAATGGGCTATTGGGGATGTTTTGGGGTTATTCTGGTATCGGGTAATGGGCTATTGTGGTTATTCTAGTATTGGGTAATAGGTTAGCGGTGATATTCTGGGGTTATTCTAGTATCGGGTAATAGGTTAGCAGCGATATTCTGGGGTCATTCTAGTATCAGGTAATAGGTTAGAGACGATATTCTGGGGTTATTCTAGTGTCGGGTAATAGGTTAGAGACGATATTCTGGGGTTATTCTAATATCAGGTAATAGGTTAGCGGTGCTATGCTGGGGTTATTCTGGTATTGGGTAATAGCCGGTTATTGGGGATATTCTGGGGTTATTCTGGGATTGGGTAATGGGCTATTGGGGATGTTTTGGGGTTATTCTGGTATCGGGTAATGGGTTATTGTGGTTATTCTAGTAATGGGTAATAGGTTAGCGGTGATATTCTGGGGTTATTCTAGTATCGGGTGATAGGTTAGCGGCGATATTCTGGGGTCATTCTAGTATCAGGTAATAGGTTAGAGACGATATTCTGGGGTTATTCTAGTGTCGGGTAATAGGTTAGAGACGATATTCTGGGGTTATTCTGGTATCGGGTAATAGGTTATCGGGGTTATTCTGGTATCAGGTAATGGTTTATCGTGGTTTTTCTAGTATTGGGTGCTAGGTTAGCGGTGATATTCTGGGGTTATTCTAGTATCGGGTAGTATGTTATCGGGATAATCTGGGGTTATTCTAGTATTGGGTAATAGGTTAGCAGCAATATTTTGGGTTTATTCTAGTATCGGGTAATAGGTTAGCGGCCGTATTCTGGGGTAATTCTAGTATCGGGTAATCAGTTGGTTGCGATATTCTGGGGTTATTCTAGTATTGAATAATAGGTTAGCGGTGATATTCTGGGGTTATTCTAATATCGGGTTATACAATAATAGGGTTATTGTATATCAGGTGATGGGTTAGCAGGGTTATTCTGGTGTTGGGTAATAGGTTAATGTAGTTATCGTAATATCAGATAGTTGGTGAACGGGGTTATTCTGAGATTATTCTAGCATTGGGTAATAGGTTAGCAGGGTTATTCTGAGCTTTTTTAGTATTGGGTAATAAACAAGCAATTGTCAATGCTGAATGTTTGCTTGCTGGATTTGGCATTGGTAGTGTAGAAGTTACAGAGCTGCATAATAGGAGTGGCAGTGAAGTTTTGAACTGAAGCCAACCCCATCACCACCCTGCAGATAGTGACAGGCATTGGGGTGTGCCTTTGGGTCGTCAGGCATAACGGCCATGCCATTTCACCACACCCCACCCTGCAGACACTGACAAGTGTCACGGTGTGCCTTGGAGTCTTTGGCCCTTATGTTCACCCCATTCTATCAGGAAATATGGTGAGATGGGTGCTGTATAGGAGAATGAGGTGAACTTTGGGGCCGAAGAGTCCAAGGCACACCTCGATGCCTCTTAGTGGCTGCAGGGTGTGGGTGGGGGTGGAATGGTATGAGCACTGCAAGTGACAATCCTAAGTCACAGCCCTGATGCCTGTCATTCTCTACAGGGTGGGGCATTATGGTTGGAAACCCTAACGCCTCAGGCATTCGTTGGTATTTTCACTCCAAATGTTCAACATTGTTTTTTTGTGACCCCCACCTCATGAACAGTGGCAATATCAGTTTGTTAGCCAAAAGGTGATTTTGCACAGCGACTACGGCATTTGTCACCACAGGTGCAAAAACACATTCTGAACAGGCTGTGAAAAATGACAGCTGTACTGTTCATGGGGAGGTGTAAAAAATGGCAGTGTTGAAAATCTGCAGTGAAAATATTAAAAAAACTGGTGAGGCCACGAGCGCAGCATAGAAACTGTGCAACGCTACATCTGTAATGTAATTAGTTTGGGGATTTTTTACAGCAGATTGTCAACACAGGCATTTTGGGACCTCCGATCATGAACGTGTCACTGTGTTTTTTTTTTTTTTATCTGTCCCAACAATGATTTCCCACAGCTACCACGCATTTCTGTGCTGAAAGTGTGAAAACACATTTCGGACATGTGAAAAATGACAGCTGTACTGTTCATAAGGAAGTGTGGAAAAATGCCACTGGTGAAAATCTGGAGTGAAAATATTACAAAGTCATGAACTTATGAGGTTGCGTGGAAACTGCGCAATGCTCACTCGTAACACAGTCATTTTATGGACTTTTGTCACCAAATTTTCAACATAGCCATTTTAAGACCTCTGTTCATGAACAGTGTCACTGTGATTTTCTTAATCTGTCCCAAACATTGATTGCGCACACCGACTGCGCCATTGTGAGCTACATACACGGAAACACATTTTGGGCGATGTGAAAAATGACAGCTGTACTGCTCATAAGGAGGTGTGGTAAAATGGCAATGTTGAAAATCTGGAGTACAAATATTCAAAATTTGCGAACTTACGAGCGTGCGTAGGAACCGCGCAATGCACGTTCGTAAAAGTAATTTTAAGGAATTTGTTCACCAGATTTGCAACATAGACTTTTTGAGAGCCCAACTTATGAACACTGGCGCTGTCGTTTCCTTAATCAGTCCCTCCTTCGGGCCCGATTAACGCCATGACAGTTCAAGAATTCATGAGGAGGGGTCCCAAAAACCCCATGTTGAAAATTTGGTGCTAAAATTAAAAAAAAAAAATGCCTGCGATATGCATCAAAGTTGAAAAAAACCCTATTTATTACATTATACAGCTTACCGGCATTTCCTCAGTGCGCAGTCGGCTTTGAAGAGTGCAGACGTGTTCCCGGTCCTCCGAAGATTGTCGCCCTGGACTCCAGGGAGTATGGGGTGAAGGGGGGTGTAGGGAGGCAGGTGCGCAGGGTGGGTGGGTGGGGGAGGGAGACTACGAGGGACTGATTTCTTGTTTACAGGTTTTTCCCAAGATGACGTGGATGTTTGCCACGCTGGGGTGGGCCCCAGCATGGCAGTTGAAAGGCCTGAGCCGACTGGGATTGGGCACCCCATGGTAATAATAATTTTCTTGCCACGCTAGTGGGCTCCCAGCGTGGCAGCTGGAAGGCTGTTTTTGGGGGTCTGGAGCCGACGGGATTGGGCACCCCATCGGCAAAACAGTTTTGCCATGCTGGGGTGGGCTCTCTAACGTGGCAACTGGAAAGCTTGTTTTTTGGCAGGGGCTGTGAAGCTGACGGGGATTGGACACCCCGTCGGCCACGCCCAGTGCGCGGGATGGGGAGAGCGATGAGCATGCAATATGCGCGCACGTGTGTGGAGGGGGAGCGCTGCTTACCCAAGCGGTGCTCCCTTTCAACTGTACGGCACTGCATTTTGGATCGTCACACTATGTTTCTTGCACATGCATGCAAGCAAACATAATTAGTGGCATTATTCTGGGGTTATTGTAGTATTAGATAATAGATTAGTGGGGGGTTTCTGGGGTTAGTCTAGTACCAGGGTAACACTTTAGCAGAGTTATTCTAATATTAGATGGTTAGATAGCGGGGATATTCTGGGGTTATTCTAGTATCGGGTAATAGGTTAGTGGGGTTATTCTGGGATGTATTCTGGTATCGGGTAATGGCTTAGCAGGGTTATTCTGGGGATAGTTTAATATCAGGAAATAGGTTAGCAGGGTTATTCTGGTACTGGGTAATAGGTTATCGAGGATATTCTGAGTTCTAGTATTGGGTAATGGCTTAGCAGGGTTATTCTGGGGATAGTCTAATATCAGGAAATAGGTTAGCGGGGTTATTCTGGTACTGGGTAATAGGTTATCGAGGACATTCTGAGTTCTAGTATCGGGTAATGGCTTAGGGTTATTCTGGGGATAGTCTAATATCAGGAAATAGGTTAGCGGGGTTATTCTAGTACTGGGTAATAGGTTATCGAGGACATTCTGAGTTCTAGTATCGGGTAATGGCTTAGCAGGGTTATTCTGGGGATAGTCTAATATCAGGAAATAGGTTAGCAGGGTTATTCTGGTACTGGGTAATAGGTTATCGAGGATATTCTGAGTTCTTGTATCGGGTAATGGTTTAGCAGGGTTATTCTGGGGATAGTCCAATATCAGGAAATAGGTTATCGAGGATATTCTGAGTTCTAGTATCGGGTAATGGCTTAGGGTTATTCTGGGCTTTTTTAGTATTGGTTAATAGATGAGTGGTGTTATTCTGGGATTATTGTAGTAGGTTAGTGGGGGGTTTCTGGGGTTATTCTAGTACTGGGGTAACACTTTAATGGGAGTTATTCTAATATCGGGTGATTGGTTAGCGGGGATATTCTGGGGTTATTGTCTGGGGTTTTTCTAGTATTCTAGTATCAGATAATAGTTTGCCAGGGTTTTTCTATGGTTATTCTGTTATTGGGTAATGGGTTAGTGGGTTTATTCTAATAGGGGATTGGTAAGGGGTTATTCTGGTATCTGGTAAAAGGTTATAGAGGATAGTCTGAGTTTGTTCTCGTATTGACTAATGGCTTAGCGGGGTTATTCTAGTACTGGGTAATAGGTTAGTGGAGTTATTCTAATATCAGGTGATTGGGGTATTCTGAAGTTATTCTTGTATCAGCTGATAGGTTGGCAGGGTTGTTCTAGTAGGAAGCATGACATTTCGCTCCCGACTTTTCGCTCTCGACAGTTCACTCCTGTCAGTTTTGCTCCCGGTCATCATCTCTCTCTGTCATTTCACTCCCTCATGGAAATCTCTATGTAAGATCATATAACCTTTCATATTCATTTTATTTTATTTCTGATCTTGGATTAACCGTTTGAGCTCAGAGCTCTTTACATAGGTTCCACGTTACTACATTTAGAACAAGTAGGTGATTATACAGAGGAATGAGACGAACAAGGCAATAGAATTAGAATGAGAACATTTAGGTACATTTGGTCTTTAAACAAAGGAATGCAAAAAATACAGTGAAAACTGAAACTGGAATGAGTAAACACAGTCAGATGCATACAGGAACAGACTAAATAACTGTGCCCAACAGGGTAGCCTGTTAGCTGTCAGCAACATGAGGGGGTTAGCTCATAGAAGTGCTGGTGAGGTGAGTTGGGGTGTTGAGCCCCAAGTGCAGGGTGTCCGAGAGAGAGAGAGAGGTCTGTTTGGCAGAAGGGCAGATGGTAGGAGATGCCTTTGCTAGGTGCTAGCGATGGCAGACATCTTGAGATTCCTGTATTAAATGGTTCTTCAGGTTCTTTTTGAAGGTCCACAGAGTGGGCAGGCTAATAATGTTCTCGTGGAGGGAGCTGAACCACAATGGTGCCTGATAGGCAAAGGACCTTTGTCCTTGAGATGTCCGACATTTTGGAGTCAGGAAGGACTGCAGTTCCGAATTTCGTGTGGGCCTGGGATTAGTGCTGGGAACTAGGAGTTGTTGGACCCCAGTCGGGAGCTGACCAAGGCAGATCTTTTTGGCCAGGAGGCAGGATTGATATTTTAAGCAACCAAAGAGCGTTAGCCAGTGAGCCTTTGCATAGAGATCGCAGGTGTGGGTTAGTTGGTGTGCCCCTAAGATGAGCTTGCAGGCATTGTTAAGGGCAGTTTTTATACGTAAGAGGCTAGTATCTGTGGCAGAGCCATATATCTGCAGTCCGTAGTCCGCTAGGGAACCCACTGAACTGTGGACAGCTATGCTGAGGGCTTCAGGGGTCAGGCTCTGCCTATGGCGATAAAGTAGCCCTAAGCATTTGTTGATTGCTTTAGCTGTGATGTCTATGTGGAGGGCGTAGGAGAGCGAGCTGTCGAGTGATTCTGAGATATCTTAAGTGATGAACACATTCAAGAGGAATACCACCCCCCATCGCATATTGGTAGCGGGTAGTTTTTGTGCTTGTTCTTAAGGCTGGTGAACAACATGGGTTTTTTTTTTTTTGTAGTTCATTATCAATTTATGATTTTTGAACCACAACTCAACGCTGGTGAAGTCACGTTGTAGCTGTTGCTCAAGAGAAGTGGGTTCAGAGCCATTAGAAAAGATAACTGCATCATCCGCGTAGAGGAGGATACGGCACTGACTGGCTAGGGGGAGGCAGTTCAGAAATAGGCTGAAGAGGAGGGGGCCCAGTATTGACCCCTGTGGAATGCCTGAGCACACAGGCTTGGTGTCAGAGAGAACGGTATCTAGCCTGACTTGCTGTGAACGGCAGTGTAGGTAGCTGCGGAACCATGCAGCTGCCTCAGGGGCAAGGCCTATGGCAGTGAGTTGGTCAGCTATAGAAGGGCATGGTTGACCGTGTCAAAGGCCTTTGTTAGTTCAATATAGATAGCCCCGACTAGCTGGCCAAGATCGAGGGATTTGTGGATGAAGCCTACGTATTCCAGGAGGGCTGTAGTGGTGCTATGCCCAGCCCTAAAACCATGTTGCTCTGCACATAAGAACATGTTGCTCGTCCAGATAATCGACAAGTTGGTCGGCATTCGAGAGTGGTGGTAGTATAGAGATGGGTCTATAGTTCCCAGGGAGGGCACGATCCCCACTCTTGTACACAGGGGTGACTACTGCAGCTTTCCCTTTTTGGGGGAATACTGTGAGATGGAGCGAGAGGTTAAGGATATGGGTGAGAGGGGACAGGATTTCTTCGAGTGAGAGCGAGATTAGTTTCAGGTCGAGGTTATCCCCACTGAATCTCCCCTTCCCAAGCACTTTGCACAGATAGTTCCTGGTTTCTCCGAAGGTAATAATCTTGAAGCGAAAGGGGGAATGCGATGAGGATTGCGTGGGTGCAGCAGGGGTGGTGGGGGAGAAGAAGTCGGTGGGGAGAACATGCTGCAAGTCGGTGAAGGCATTGTTTAAAGTGTTGGTGATAGATTTAGGGTCAAGGATTGGGGAGCCATCAATGCAGAGCATGGTAGGGGCTGTTTTGGGTTCTTGCCCGGTGACCTCATTTAGGTTAGCCCAGAATTTGTGCCCGTCATTCCAGTTCTTGGTTAGGGCATTTTTATAGTATACGTTTTTGGCTAATCGCATGGTCCTGGTACAGTTGTTCCTTGCATGTTTGTAGTTCAGGATATCAGACTGCTTGCCAGTGGCCCTAGCTATGTGCCAGAGGTCTCTCTTTTTTATTAGTTCAAGGGTATCCGGGCTCATCCAGGGGTTAAAGTAGCCGTTGATCTTCCACTTTTTTATGGGAGCATGGGTGTCACAGATTGTATTGAAGAGGAGGATGAAATGGTTGAGCGCATCGTCAACGTCAGAAGCCTCAAAAACCAAGGACCAGTCAGCTTTGAGGAGATCCATTTTGAAACAGTCAGCGTGACCAGGTTTGAGAACCCTGCTGGCGATTGTTCTAGGAGGCGGTTTGGAGAAATTATTAGCCCAACTGAACATGACAGGGGAGTGATCACTGTTGTCATCTGGGAGGACGGAGGCATTAGAGGCATGCTCAGGTCGGTTGGTGAGCACCCAGTCAAAGTACTAGTGCATGTCCTGTAGTTAGTCCTAGTGGGTGTTTCAATGAGTTGGGTAAAGTGGATAGTCTGAATTGCATCCTTGAATTGGTTAGCTTCAGGGCAGGCCAATTAATATTGAAATCACCTAAGAGTATAATCTCAGAGCTTAGGGTTAGGCTTCCAAGACAGTCTGTGACAGCCTGGAGACCCTGGGCAGAGTTCTTTGGGGGGATGTAGACAGATAGAATTGTGACAGTTTTGTTGTGGGCCCCAAGAAGAACCTTAATGGCAAGGGCCTGGGCGAACGACCCTAGGCTAGGTAAATTCAGAACTATTCCCTGAAGGCTGTCCTTAAGGTAGATTGCACAGCTGCCACCTCTTTTAGATTTACGATCTTGCCTAAAGATCAAATAGCCCGGTAGACTGATGGCTTTCATCACAAATTGCATCTGAAAAGTGCCATGGGGTTCGGCCTGAAGTTTCCAAATTCCAACCCACTCCATGGCCCTGAAAAATGGTCTTTGTAAAGCCCACTGCTCCAACCCCATTGACTAACAGAATAAACCTTTGCCACCATCCAGATACGATGCACTACCTGAGTAGTCATGGTGGTTTAATGAGATGGGAATGTGACCGACACACGACCAGAGTTTCGCTTCCCGGGCTACAGATTTTAAAAAGGGGCAGCTGCAGCCTTGCACCTTGAAAAATCCTTCCTACAGTTTACAAATGGACAGCCTCATGGACCACGAGGAGCCTGGGTCGTGCCAGTCTACCACAACTCACACAGTGTGAAACAGCAACGTACCTATCCCACGGCTTTAAACGTCTGGAATGGTGAGCATCCCTGATTTCTTCCGCTGCTGCTCGCTGTGCTACAAATCATGATGCTCAAGTGATTCTTCTCCACAGGAAAGTAACACCACATCCAACTACTCCACATTGCCTCACCCCAGATGCATGCAAGGCTCAATCAGGTCACAGGCTCAGGGATGCATCCCAGCGATGAGTTAATCCATCGGGAGGGTACCACCCAAAATGCATGAAGAACTTAAATGAACCTCCAGTTGCTACAGCTGCTAAGCCTGGAAACTATTTGGATGTTATCTGACTGAAGGCTTATTATTTGTTACAGAATCAGAATTTGTAGTGTCTTGCATGATCTTTTTTTGCGGGTGTATGATTTGCACAGGAAAGGAGAATTGTCTGGGAATGAAATTAGTGGGAGCTAAGTGACGCCGGGAGTGAAATGGGGAGCGAAAAAGCATGAGCGAAATGACATAGACCCATTCTAGCATGGTATAATATGTTAGTGGGGATTTCTGTTGTTGATTCTAGCATTGGGGGGGCGCGCGTTATTCTAGTATTGGGTAATAGGTTAGGTAGAAACGTACAATTTGTTGGCAGGTATGGGACAGCATGGCCCACCCAGTCTGCCAATTTTTCCCTACCTACAATATCACTATAGATCCTACTTGATCTCCAGCTCTTCTCATCCCTCCCTGTTTCCTTTCACTGTGATTCCTTTATATCTAACCCATGCATTCCTGAACCCCATCACTGTTTTAACCCTTACCACCTCAGCTGGCAGGCTGTTCCATGAATCTACCACCCTTTCTGCGAAGAAGTACTTTCTCACGTCTCTCCTGAATCTACCCCCCTCCAGCTTCATAGAATATGCCCATCTTCTTGTTCATCTTTTTTCTGAAGAACTTTCCTCCTGTACCTTGTTTACCCCCGGAAAGTATTTAAAGGTCTCTATCATATTCCCTTTCTCCCTCCTCTCTTCCAGGGTGTACACATTAAATTTCTTCAGTCTCTCCTTGTAGGGCTTTTGATGCAGATCTGCACCATTGTAGTTGCCCTCCTCTGAGCGACTTCCACTTTATGTCCTTTCAGAGATGTGCTCTCCAGAACTGGACACAGTACTTTTGGGGGGGGGGGGTCTTACCAGAGATCTTTACAGAGGCAACACTACTCCCCTCTTTCTGCTAGCGATGCTCCTCCTTATGCACCCCATCATCCCAGTAGTCCTCCCTGCTGTCTTGTTGCACTGTTTTTATTTATTTATTTATTTAGATTGGGATTAATATCTTTGAGTCAAAGACTCATTTTTAAAGGTTCCAAGTCGGGGACAAAACAGAGCAAATACAGGTACAATACAATGCAATAAGTACAAATTAAGATTACAGTGAAAAAAGAAAAACATGGTAGGCATCATGAACATCATTAAAATGGCATGAGGTACAAGACTTGCTAGTTTCAGGTACATCTTAAAAGTAGAGTAAATTACATTAAGTTGTTGCAGGGTAGGGATACACTGGGAATAGTGAGACATGTCAATAATTTATTTATTTTTTGTTGACTGGGTAAGTGCACTAGACAAATCCTGCCTATTTTCAGGCACAGCCCGGGGGGAGAGGGATACAGATGAATGCCAACTGACCTTGAACCAGATTAAGCTGTTGGTGGTATTTTTTTAGTGAATGAGGGAAATTTGGCCAGGACACCGGGGAATTCCCTACTCTTTTCGAGAAGTGCCATGGGATCTTTAACATCCACCTGAACTACCACCAATCCAGGCAGATGGGACCTCGGGTTAACGTCTCATCTAAAAGACGGCACCTCAGAAGTGCAGCACCCCTCTCATGCTGCACTACAGTGTCAGTACTGGGATATTAACCCAAGTGCCAGATGTGGGAACTGAACCCACAGCCCTCTGATCTCCCGGCTTCAGAGGTGAGTTTGCTACCTACTGAGCCACTGACACTGACAAATACTGAAACTGACACTGATAATAGGCCCGTGTTAAGCTTTGGGGATGATGGGGAAAAGGTAAGCAGTCAGATAGGTGTTGTCAGAGTAGCTAGAGGTGGTGTGGGACAGGAGTAAGGGGGAAAGGTGGTGTAGGAGGGTTGTACGTTGAAGGGGGGAATGGGGAGGGAAGAGGTGAGGAGGCGGGGGATAAGGCAGGAGGAATAAGTCATTATTTTCTTCCACAGTTACAGGTGGTTACATTCTTAAGGTGGGACCGTTGCCCCCTTTTGAACAGACTCAACTTTGTGTTTCCTGTCAGCCTTTTGGGCAGCTCATTAAACCATTTGGGGCCCTTAAAAGTAATGGATTTTTGGGCCAGTGATGTGCGCTTGAAAGGGACTTGTAGTCCTCCTTTTGGTGCATTTCTTGTTTGTTTAGTGTGCACAGCCTCCTTGAACAGACTGCTTATGGATTCCGGCATGAGGCCTAGATGCACTTTATGATCAGGCATGTTTGGTATTGGGCTCTTGGGTACAGTGGGAGCCAGCCCGTCTCAGAGTAGAGTGCACAGGTGACCTGCCTGACCTCCTTTAGGTCATCACAGATTATTACCTCAAGGTCTCTCTCCTGCTTGGTGGTCAGTAACAGTCCTCTCATTTTGTTCTGTGCCCTGGCTTTCTGTGCCCCAAGTGCATTATTTGCCATACTCTGGACCACTCCTCAAGGTTTCTCGGTCTCTTCTCATCCTTTCTCCCCGGAGTATACAACATGCCAGCAGAAACAGGCCTCACGGTCTATCAAGTCTGCTCGATTGTGCAGCTAGCCCTCAACTTGCAGCTGCCCCATCCTCCCTCCTCTTAACAACCCCCGCATTCTGTCCCAAACCCTCTTTAATCCCCCCACTGTTCTACATGATACCACTCTCGGCAGAGTATTCTACTTGTCTACCACCCTTTCCGTGAAGGTTTCTCCGGATTTCACTCCTGTATCTCCCCTCCAGTCTCAGTCTGTGCCCTCTTGTGTCCCCCGATCTGAAAATCCCTTCCGTATTAGTCTTGTTTATTCCCTTTAAATATTTAAAGGTTTCAATCATATCCCCCCCAATCCCTCCTCTCCTCCAGTGAATACATGTTCGGCTCTCCCAGCCTCTCCTCAGGATTTTCCCTCCAGTCCTTAGATTATTCTCGTTGCCCTACACTGCACCCTCTCCAGCAATCTGATGTCCTTCAGGAATGGACGCCAGTACTGCATGCAGTATTCTAGGTGTGGCCTGACAAGTGACCTGTACAGGGGTAGGATCACTGCTCTGTGCCTAGAGAAGATAACCCTCGCTATGCACCCCAGCATCTTGTTTGCCTTTGCAGCTGCCTTCCTGCACTGAGTTGAGTGGCTCATACTCCCTGTTATTAGTACCCCTAGATCCTTTTTCTCCACAGTGCTTTCCAGCTGTACCCCTTCGATTTGATACTTCATCCCCTGGTTCCTTGCTCCGAAGCGCAATATCTTGCATTTCTTGGCGTTGAACCCCTTCTGCCATGTCTCCAACCACTCCTGTAGTTTGGTCAGGTCCTCCTGCAGCCCCTTTCACCCCTCTATGTCATCAACCACAGCTCCAATCTTAATATTGTCTGCGAACAGACTGATCCTACTCCGGATCCTGTTTGAGATATCTGCTATGAATATCCCAAACAGCACCGGGCCCAGTACTGATCCCTGGGGCAGCCTGCTCGTAACGTCCCTTGGAGGTGAGTGCCCCCCCACCACCCTTTGCTGCCCACCCTTCAGCCAGTTGGTGATCCAGTTGACCATTTTTGTTCCCACCCCAATGTATTCCAGTTTCCCCCCCAGCCTCCCATGTGGCACTGAGTCAAAGGCCTTGCTGAAGTCCAAATACAGGACGTCCACTGCATAGCCCCTGTCCAGTTCCCTGGTAACCCAGTGGTAGTATTTGACTAGGTTTGTTTGACAGGATCTGCCAGAGACAAAACTGTGTTGATGATCGTCCTGGAGACCATTGTCTTCCAAAAAGGTCACTAGCCTCTCTTTTAGGATTGACTCCATGAGTTTCCTCATGATTGAAGTGAGACTCCCGGTCTGTAGTTGCCTGGATCATCCTTCAGGCCACTTTTATGAATGGGCATCACATGGGCCATCCTCCAGTCCTGTGGCATACATCCTGTGTCCAGTGATGTATTGAACAGGTCTGCCAGTGGTCCCGCCAGGATCTCCGCTAGCTCCCTAAGTACCCTAGGGTTAATGCCATCTGGTCCCGGTGCCTTTTCCACACTCTGCGCCCTTAGTCCTTCAGAACCCTGTCCTATGTAATCCTGATATCAAGCACCCCTCCGCCCACTTCACCTCTCCCATGAGGTATCTGCCCCACTTTTCCTTCGTGAAAGCAGAGCAGAAGTAATCATTCAGTGCCTCTGCCTGATTCCCCCCCCCCCCATCCTTCTTAATCCTCACAATCTGGGCTTTGTTCCTTCTTCTCTCACCAATGTAGTGGAAGAAGTCATTTTCCCCATCCTTGATTCCCTGTGCCAGTCTCAGCTCTCTGGAAGCCTTGGCCGCTCTGACTAGCCTGGTAACCTCCCTGGACTTCTTCGTGTACTCGTCTTTGTCCCCTTGCCCTCCTGAGTTCCTAAGCCTCTGGAATGCCTTTCTCTTGGCCCTCACCCCATCCATGACCTCCTGAGTCAGCCAGCTTGACTTCTTTGTCCTACCCTTTTTGCTCCGTGTCCTGGTACAAGTTTCAGTTGCCTTGCTAACCCTTTTTTAATGATATCCCACTTCTGGCTAGCACTCTTGGCATGTCTAAATTCCCACCAGGTGCTCAGTCAGAATTTCCCCCATCCTTTTGAAATCCACTCCCTTAAAATCGATCACCCTGGTTCCCGTACCTCCTGTTTCCCTGCCCATACTGAGTGTGAACCACACCGTGTGATGGTCACTCCCAGCCAGGGGGCCCTCCACTCCCAGATCCTTGCAAACTCCCCATTTGTCAATACCAGGTCCAGACTCCTTCCCACCCTAGTCGGCTCGCAGACCAAGTGCACCAGGAAGCAATCCTGAAATGCATCTAGTAACACCTGCTCCTTTGCACACGTGGTGGTTGGGGTTTTCCAGTCCACCCCAGGAAGGTTGAAGTCCCCTACCACTACTGTGTTGTTCTTCCTACAGACCCTACTAATCTGCTCGGCCAACTCCCTATCCAGGTCATCCCCCTGAGATGGTGGCCTGTACACTACCCCCACCCTCGGTGTCTTTCTTTTGGAACCTTGAAACTGCATCCATACGGCCTCTGTCCTGCCCTCCACCCCCTCCTCCCTTATACACCTTATCCCTTCCCTCATGTAGATAGTCATGCCCCCCCTTTCCCCTAGCCCTGTCCTTCCTGAATATCCTGTACCCTGGGATTATCACATCCCAGTCCTGGTTCTGGGTGGCCCATGTTTCAGCTTGAGGCTAGGCATACTGCCCCGGGATCCCTGCCTACTAGCTGTCCTCATGCCCCCCACCTAGTTCAGATCTTTCCTTGATGCTATGTACCCTCAAACTTCTGCTTTAATACCCCTTCCCCACTCAGGTGCAGCCTATCCCCTGCATATAGATCCTTATTGTTCCAGGTTCTTCCCCAGTCCCCCCACTACCCCATACCCCTTAGACCGACACCATTCTACTAGCCAAGTGCTGAACTCTTCAGTCCTCTCTTTCCTTCCTGTACTTGCACCTCTGAGAAGGCAACTGATTCCCCCACTTCCTCACATAGCCTTCCTAATTCCTCAAACCTCCTTCTCACTACTGCACCATCTCCCCCGCCAGGTCATTAGTGCCCACGTGCACCACTACATGCGGTTTCTTCCTGCCCCTCCGTGCACACTTAAGAACCGCCTGCCCCACCATGTCTGCCATTAGCCCGGGTACAGCTTTCACCCATATCCTACTATGCCTTTTTCCTCCTGTCTCCCCATCTGATTCCTTTGAAGTATGGAATCACTCAGCACTAGCACACCCCCTTCCTCGTTCCTTATCCCCTCCCCCACCCTTTTCCCAAGGTATCCATTACTAGAGCATGCCACCTCACTAGCTCCATCCTTTGCCCTCTTCTGCTTCCTCCTTCACCCCTGTCCTTGCTACTGCCCCTTCCCGCTTCCTCACTATCCTCCACTTCCTTCCCCTCTGCCCTGGCCCCCCCCCCAGCTCTGCCCCTGTTGTCCTCCCCACCAGCAGTACCTCTCTCCCCTTCACCCTCCTCTGACTGGCTCCTGTCCCTTGTGGATGCTCGCCTCCTGCCCCCGGAGATCGTAGCACTTCCTCCTTCCACTAGTGTCGCCAGCACAGCAAACCTGTTTCCTGCCCTTCCTGCCTGGTTGTGCTTTGGCCCCATCCCCCTGACCCTAGCCTGCCCACTTCAGCTAGGCGCCTTGTTTGTTCCACTCCTGCACTCCTTCCCCATCCCTTCCCTGGAGTCGCTGTTCCTCCCATGTGGTGTCCTCATGTTATTCCCCGGATGAGCCCTTCCTGCCTCAAGGCCCTTCCCCTCATCCTCTCCATCTCTCTACCTAGCCACAGCACTTCCTCCTCCAGCCTCTGCAACCCGCTACAGATTGGACTGCCCCCCCCAGCCTCCTCAATATGTTCATCCAAACCACCGCCCCACATCAATTGCATCCCATAATTCTACCCGTATTCTCCCTCCTTACATCCCGCTTCCTGTATCACTCCCCGCTGACCCCAACCACCCCACTGACAAACCCCCACCCTTTGGTGTGTCCATCCCTAAGCCACTTCATCTGTCCTCCTCAGCGATGTTCTAACCCTCAGAATACCCACAATGGTTTTACAGTCCTTGTGCTGCTACCGTCAGAGCAGTGTATGCATTATTAGCAGTATCTATACACGACTCTACAATCCTGTACTGCTTTCTTCAGAGCAGTCTATGCATTATTAGCACTAGCTATACATGACTCTGCAATCCTTTACAATCCTGCGCTGCTTCCTTCAGAGCAGTCTATGCACTATAAGCGGTAACTATGCAAAACTTTACAATCCTAGCAATGTCCCTTTCTGAGGCAGTTATATCTGAATAGTCCTTCCAACCCCAGTACCTTTACAAGCAGTGTCCCCAACTGCCACCCTCTCCTAGAAGAAAATAAACACAGAGCCCACCACAACTTAATCACCCCCTAAGTCCCAAGTATCCCAGAACAACCACAGTGGTCTGGCTGACGGCACAGACCAGAACTGGAAAAGTCACAGTACCTTAATTCTGAAATCAGCTGGAACTTAAGAAAAGGAAGTCGCCATACCTTATCTAAACACTGGGTCCTTCCAGTCGGTGGAGTTCCTACTCCACAGCTTGCCTTGGGGTCACTCCTTCAAGCTCCTCCAACTGCCCTTACCTGCTAGTTGTTCCTCCCTTTGTCCTCCTCTGATAACCAATAGTGATTAGTTCTTTTTTGATTTCCATGTTCAGCTCTCCTTCACCTCTCCCCACTAGAGGGTGGCGATCCCTCTTAGGCCTGCAGGTTCACCCTGGTACTGGCTCCTCCATCTTTGGGTATTTAGTAGAGGTTGGGGCTGGGGTGGGGGCCAAAACCCTCTCTTCCCTTCTGGGATGGCTCCTAATGGCTCCCTCCACCGCTTTTCCCTTCCTTCCTTTTTATGGCAATGGCCGCCTGGTCTCCTCGCTCCCCAGGCCTTCTAAAATTAAAATAAAGTAAGCAGTGGCCGGTAGGCTTTTTAAAGCCGGCCACTCCACTCCAATCACACTCCTCCAACACCGATTGGCTCCTCCAGGAGCCCACGTTGTGCTATCCTGGCCCACGGATAGGCCGCGCTTCCCTGCCCCTGGATTGGCTCCCTCCTGGAGCTGGAAAGCTGCAGCTCAGTGCGGCAATACTCCAAAAACCCTCTCCTGCTGACTCCCTCTGCCGCTTTTCCCCTCTCTCCTCTTTTCGGCAACGGCCGCCTGGTCTCCTCACTCCCTGGACCTTCTGAAGTTAAATGCACCCTATTGCAGATTTTGGTGTAATCTGCAAAGAGGCAGACTTTTCCTTTCAGCTCCTCTGCAGTGTCACCTATAAAAACATTAAAGACCAGTCTCAGCACTGATCTTGAGGGCACTGTGCTGGTCACACTCCCCTCCTTGGAGTGAACTCCATTTACTATCACCTTCTGCCGCCTATCCCCCAAACAATTTCTTACCCAGCTGACCACCTTTTGACCCACTCCTAAGCTGCTTAGCTTGCTTGATAGTCTTATGTGTAGAACTGTGTTGAATGCCTTACTGAAATCTAGGTAAGCCACGTTCACCGCTCCACCCTGGTCTTAATTCCTTGGTCACCAAATCAAAGAAATATATCAAATTCGTTAGACATGACCTCCCACCTGTGAATCCCTGCTATCTTGGTTCTTGTGACCCATTAGATTCAAGATATTCCAATATCCTCTTGTTTAGCAGTGATTCCATTAACGTTCCCACCACCAATGTCAGGCTGACTGGTCTGTAATTGCCAACCTCCTCCTTGCAACCAATTTTATGAAGTGAGACTACATCTGCCCTGCTCCAGTCCTCTGGAACTACACCCGTTTCCAGTGAGCTGTAAAAAAGGACTGTCAGAGAAACAGCCAGTACCTCTCTGAGCTCCTTCAGTACCCTAGGATGTACCCCATCTGGTCCCATCACTTTGTCCACTTTCAGATTAGCGTGTCCCTTTAGGACTCTGTCCTCTGAATAGGGCTAGTGTCCACCTCCCTCTCTTCAGAGCTTCTGTTACTGTTTTGTGGCCCCTTCCCTTCTCCCACCACTGTGAGCACCGAACAAAAGTATTTGTTCAGGATGTTTGCCTTTTCCTGATCCGTAGAAACATAGAAGTTGATAGCAGATAAGGACCGCAAGGCCCATCCAGTCTTCCCATTTTTTCTACCTTATGAATGTGCCATAGGCCTTTACTCTGTCAATGGTCTTTCTATTAATACTCATCTGTATTGCTCCCTTATGCCTATCCCATGCCTGTTTGAAGCCCTGCACTGTATTCATTTCCACCACTTCCTGAGCTATGCCGTTCCATGCATCCACCTCCCTTTCTGTGAAAAAGAACTTCCTCATATTATCCCTTAATCGGCTCCCCTCTAATCTCATGCTGTGTCCTCTTATCCTGCTATTTTTCTTATATTGAAACATGTTACTCTTTCGCCTTGTTAATGCCCTTAAGATGTTTGAATGTTTCGATCATATCACTTCTGTCCCTCCTTTGCTCTAGGGTATACATGTTGAGCTCCGTTAATCTGTCCTCATATGTTTTCTGATTCAGTCCCTGCTCCAGTTGGTTGCCCTTCTCTGGATTGCCTCTGTTTTGTTAATGTCCTTGTGAAGGTGCGGCCTCCAGTACTGCACGCAGTACTCCAGATAGGGCCTAATCATTGTCTTGTAAAGAGGGATTACTACTTCCCTCTTACGACTTGATACCCCTCGTATTACGCCCCAACATCCCTACAGCCTTACCTGCTGCTTTAGTGGTCTGCTTGGATGATTTCAGGTCATCTGTGATGATGCCCAAGTCTCTTTCTTCTCTTGTGATTGCCAGCAACTCCCCTTCCAACTTATAGGTGGCTTCAGGGTTTCTCTTCCCTATGTGCATGATCTTGCACTTCTTTGCATTAAACCCCACTTGCCACTCTTCTGACCATTTTGCCAGTTTATCCAGATCTCTTCTCATTCTGCCCACTCCATCTGGATCATCTACTCTGTTGCAGATCTTGATGTCATCTGCAAACAGACAAACCTTACCCTCCAGTCCATCTGCAATGTCTCTGATGAGGATATTGAAGAGGACTGGCCCCAGGAATGATCCCTGAGGTACCCCACTTATGACTTGCATCTCTTCTGACTATTTAACCGTTTACCACCACTCTTTGTTTTCTGCCTGCCAACCAGTTTGCCACCCAGTTGACCAACTTCTGACCCACCCAGAGCCTACCCAGCTTATTAATCAATCTTCTATGTGGAACAGTATCGAAAGCTTTGCTGAAGTCTAGGTAGGCGACATCAGCTGCACCCTCTTGGTCCACCACTCTGGTTACCTGGTCAAAGAAATCTATGAGATTTGTTTGAAAGAACCTTCCTGTTGTAAACCCATGCTGTCTTGGATCCTGTGCTCCTGTGGATTCCAGGTGTTGCACTATCTTTTCCTTAAGGAGTGTCTCCATAAACTTGCCCACTACTGAGGTAAGACTGATTGGTCTGTAGTTCACTGCCTCCTCCCTGCTACCACTCTTGTGGAGCGGGATCACATGAGCCTTTCACCAGTCTTCTGGGACCTCTCCTGTGTCCAGAGACTCAGTAAACAGTTCTGCTAATGGCTCTGCTAGTTCCACCCTTAGCTCCTTTAGTACCCTGGGATGTATGCCATCAGGTCCCATTGCCTTGTTCACCCTGAGCTTAGCGAGCTTTTTTGGGATATTTTCTTTTGTGAAGGGACTAGTGCACACCTCCCACCCCCGTGTCCATGATGCTGAGCTGTGGGTCCTGCCCTACCTTCTCTTCAGTAAATACTGAGCAGAAGTATCTATTTAGGATAGATGCTTTTCCTTGGTCCTCCTCCACACACTCCCTCTTATCCTCTTTGATCTTAGCAATACCCACTGTGGACTTTTTTCTTTCACTAATGTATGTATAAAATGTCTTGTCCCCTTCTTTTACTGTCCATGTTAGTGTTTCCTCGATTTGGGCCTTTGCCTGCCTTACTGCCTTCCCTGCTTCCCTTAGGGGAGTTTGGTATGCCTCCCTATCTTCATTCCGCCTGCGTTCCCTTATATTTCCTGAAGGCCAGCCTTTTGGCTCTGATCTTTTCTGCTACTGTGTTTGAGAACCAAAGTGGTTTCCTCCTTCTTTTGCTCTTGTTTTTCTCCCTAACACAATCGGATGTTGCTTCAAGTATTGCATCCTTAATGCCTGTACTCCCTTACATGTATTTCTTCTTGCCAGGGCTAGCTTAACTCTGTTGGCCATCTTATCAAAGTCAGCTCCTCTGAAGTCCCATATTGTTGCCTTGGAATGGGATGATTTAGTTCTAGCAGATGTAGTCCCCTTATACAAAAGTGGGAACAAAGAGGAAGCGGGGAACTACAGACCAGTCGGCCTCACCTTGGTAGTGGGGAAGATCATGGAAGCACTACTGAAGGAGAGATTGGTGGAACATCTGGTTGTCAATGGACTGCAGGACCCAAGGCAGCATGGTTTCACCAGGGGGAGGTCATGTCAGACCAACCTCGTTGAATTTTTTGACTGGTGACTAAGGAGGTGGATCAGGGAGGGCAGTGGACATGGCCTATCTGGACTTCAGCAAGGCCTTTGACACTGTGCCACATAGAAGACTATTGCACAAACTAGGGAATATGGGTGTGGGCAGGACATTAGTGTGGTGGGTAGGTAACTGGCTAGGCGGCAGGACACAGAGGGTGGTGGTAAATGGCTGTCACTCCACAGAGGGAAGAGTGACTAGTGGGGTACCACAGGGATCAGTGCTGGGACTGGTCCTATTCAACATCTTCATCAGTGACATTGCGCAGGACCTAGAAGGCAGAATTTCACTGTTCGCCGATGACACAAAGCTCTGTAACAAAGCAGACACACCAGAGGGTGTAGACAGAATCAGAAGGGACCTGCAGAAACTTGAAGAATGGTTAGGGGTTTGGCAGTTGAAATTCAATGCAGAGAAGTGCAAGATAATGCTTATTGAGCACAAAAACCCTGGCACAATATATCAGTTGGGGGGTGAGGATATAGCATGCACCAAGCAGGAAAGGGATCTTGGGGTTATCAGCTCTGATGACCTCAAGGTAGAGAAACAGTGTGACAAGGCAACAGGTAACGTAAATATGATGCTGGGATGCATAGGCAGGGGCATCACCAACAGGAAAAGGGAGGTCATATTTCTACTATACAAGACATTGGTGAGGCCCCACCTGGAGTACAGTGTACAGTTCTGGAGACCTTACCTACGTAAGGACATAGACAGGGTAGAAAAGGTTCAGAGGAGGGCAACAAAGATGGTACATGGATTGCATCACAAGTCCTATGAGGATAGGTTGAAGGAACTGAATATGTACTCCCTGGAGGAGAGGAGGGAGAGATGGGACATGATAGAGACATACAAGTATCTTACAGGGAGGAACAGGGTGCAAGAATACACTATTTTGAAGTGAAAAAGATGTTCCAGGACTAGAGGGCATGGGATGAGGTTGAAGGGAGGACGATTCAGAGGAAACATGAGGAAGAATTTCTTCACAGAACGAGTGGTGGACAAGTGGAACACCCTGCCAGAGGAAGTGGTGGGGGCTGAAACAATCATGGGATTTAAGAATGTATGGGATAGACGCAAAGGCATTCTGGAAGTCGGGGGTAAAGGGCAACAGAGTTCTAGGAAAACATAAACTGAAGTTACAAACTCAAGTGGGCAGACTATGTGGGCCATAGGCCCTTATCTGCCGACACTGTCTCTGTATCTATGTATCTAGTGGGCAAATTGAACCATACCATGTGATGGTCACTGGCCCCCAGGTGACCTTCTACCTGGAGATCTGTGATCCTTTCCCTGTTAGTCAGTACTAGATCTAGGATGGCCCTGTCTCTTGTGGGTTGTTGTACCAGTTGTGTGAGGCCCTCCACCTGCAGGGAATCCACCATGTGTCTAGTTCTGGCAGATGTCCCTGCTGGTATTGACCAATCTGTATCTGGCATGTTAAAGTCTTCCATTATCAGAACCTCCCCTTTAGCTGTCATGTTTTGTATATTTATTTATTTGAGTTTCACCAGGAAGGCATACTGAGCAGAGTACCGCTCGATTCTGGATGCGTCCGGGGGGGAGGGGGAGAGGATGTATACAGTATCAAATAGTTCACAGTATCTACAGTACATTACAGCAACAACGCAGGTATTATAGAGAAACAAATTACAACACATGTACAATAACTTCGATGATGGGGTAAGCAGTTGGTACACAGAGTACAGTAGTTAACTAGCTAGCAAGTCTAGAGTTTTGCAACTCAACTATGTTGTATAAGTGCCTATATGAACTTGAAGGTCGCCCCCTTAGAATACAGGAAGAATACAGTGGCTATGGAGTGAGTGTAGGCCTGCGTATACCAGGGAGTACACTGGGGGCCTGGGAAGGCACTTAGGGCGTCAAGTGTGAGAAGTGGGATATATGGTATCGCGGTGGGACTGTCTGCAGGAGCAGGTGGGGGGGGAGAGCGACTCGAGGAGCAGGTTACGCTGCTGGGTGTTATCTGTATGCCTAATGCCCACCGGTAGGGAGTTCCATAGTTTAGGCATGTGGTAATTGAAGGCGGCCTGCCCTTTGGCTGTGGACATGTGGGGGACATGTAGAAGCCGGGAGTCAGTGTTCCTGAGAGAGTACATTGGGGGGGGGGTTGAGCTTGGAGGGAGGATTCGAGGTGGGGGAGGAGGGTCTGAGCCCAGAATTTTGCGGTTAGCCTTACGCCATGGAGCTGTCTCCGATCCTGGAGCGAAGGCAGGTCTAGAGCCTTGTAGAGATCGCAGTGGTGCATTGAGGAAGGGCAGTCTAGAGCGAACCGGCAGAAGGAGTGGAAGAGAGGGTCAAGTCTTGCTAGGGTGGATTTGGGGGGGCGGAACTGTATACTACGTTTCCATAGTCAAGTATCGGGAGAATCAATTTCTGTAGGATAGCCTTGTGGGTTTCCAAAGGGATGCAGCCTCTGTTTCGATATAAGGCACCCAACTTGGGGTGCAGTTTCTTGTGGATTGATTCAGTGTGACCTGAGAAGTTGAGGTGCTGGTCGAGCCAGACCCCAAGGTACTGGAAGGAGGCGTGGGCCTCCAATGGTGTCCCATCTATGGTGTGGAAAGGGGGGCTGGCGGGGAGATGGGCGAGTCTCTGCCTGGTACCGAAGGTTAGGGAGATGGTTTTTTTGGGATTTAGGAAGAGCTGGTTAAAACGAAACCATTGCTGGACAGCGGTGAAGTCATCCTGAAGTCTAGAGGCCACTTCAGCATGGGAGGGACCTGACACATACAGTGCCGTGTCATCTGCGTACATGTGTATGTATGTGCGTTCACATACCGAGGGCAGATCATTCAAGAATATGGAAAACAGGATTGGGCCGAGGACAGAGCCTTGGGGGACGCCTGTAATTACAGGGAGTGGGCAGAAATATGTTGACCAGTTCTTACAGATTGAGACCTACCAACTAGGTAGGATTGGAACCAGTTGGTGCTGGTTGCAGAGAGACCTGCATGGGCAAGTTTGGATAGCAGATGTTGAACGCCTTGGCAAGGTCGATAAAGATAGCTGAGGTGATGTGCCCATGATTCATCCCCATGAGGACGGTGTCTGTGTGTCGTAGCAGAGAGGTGGTGGTGGAGTGTGACTTCCTAAAGCCAGATTGGTAAGGTGTGAAATAAGAGGAGGAGTTGAGAAAGGGGAGAGTTGGGTGAGCACAAGGCACTCCTGAATTTTGGCTAGGATGGGGAGTAGTGAAATAGGGCGGTAGTTACCCGGTGAGGAGGGATCGCCCCCTTTTGGGAGAGGAATGACTGTGGCACGTTTCCAATCGGCAGGGACTGAGACAAGTGAGAGTGAGAGATTGCAGAGCGCGGCCAGAGGGGTGGCGATGGCTGGAGCAAACAAGTAAAGCATTTTGGAGTCCAGACCCGAGGGGCATTTACCTTTAGAGGGGTTTAGTGCCCACAGCTCTTTTAGTACTTCGTCAGGTGACCAGACTTAAAAAGTAAATCCACAGGGAGGAGGTGGTTTAGGCGTGGTCGTTACGTGGTGGGATTGCTGGGGGGAGTGAGGAAAGGAGAGATGCCGCACAGCTTGTGAAAAAGGTGTTAAAAGCTGAGGCCACAGCACCTGGTTCAGTGATGATGGAGCCATTAACATTTAGGGCAGGGGTGTGGGGCTGAGCAGTATATCTTGTAACAATAATGTCTATGTCCTACCCCTCTCTGGAGGCCTATAGACAACCCCAGTTCATATAGCTGTCCCATTTCCTGTTTCCAGGGTGATGCACAGTTCTTCTGGATCCCCCTCTGCACTGTCCCCCCCAATCCCTTTTTAGGGCTGCAGAGGGTATAGCCCTGCAGACTTTTTGCTATCAGAAAAGGATTCTGTGCATTCCTTCTGCCTGAGCAACATGTTGGAGTTGCAGCACAGTCGCCTCCGCGTCCGTGAAGCACTCCGCTCGTTGTCTTGGTTGGAAGTCGCACTGCACTGTGTTTTGCTGTGGCGGTCATAGCGGAACATGGCAGACTCTACTGTGTCCAAGATGGCCACTAAATGGTATTGCGCATGTGCGACTACTAGTGCATACGCAGTCCAGTACAGTGGCCATCTTGGTCACGGCGGACTGTGCTGCTTTCTGCCGTGACCGCTGATTACTTTTTATTTTTTTATTTTTATTATAATGATCCCCCACCTGACCCTCTCTCTCAGCCACCCGGAAACATAATGATGACATTGGTGGTGCCCAATCTCCCGTGTCACAACCCTGTTCTATTACCTTCTTTTTTTTTTGTTTGTTTTTTTCTCCCTCCATCCGACCCTCCCTCTCAGCACCCCCTCCCCAGAAACATAACATTGACACTGGGGGTACCCAATCCCCCAGTGTTGCAATGGTGATTCCTCTGTCATTTTCAACCCCCACCCGACCCTTCCTCTCAGAACTCCTTCCCCCCGAAACATAACAGTGACATTGGGGGTGCCCAGTCCCCTAGTGTCGCGATGGCGATTCCTCTGTCATTCATGGATATCTTTTGTGTCCCTTTACTCAGCACCCATCCCCTGCAGCCCCTCAAAAGCCCTTATTCGCCCATCGAGTCCAATGTCAGTAATCCTCTCTAGACTGCAGACACGTTTCACTCTTCAAAGCCGAACTGCAAACTGAAGAAACAGGTATGCGGGTTCAGTGTATTTCAATGGGGTTTTGAACTTAGTAGCATAATTTGGGCATTTTTGCATATTTTTGGCCCAAATGTTCAACCTGCCTTTTTTGGGACCCCACCTCATGAGCATTTGCACTGATACATTAGGCAAATCTGTCCCGAAAGGTGATTTTGCAATCCTTGCGCGAAATCACCTTTCTGGCAGGAGTGAAACATTTTCTCTGCCTTTGTTCATGAGGCGGAGTCATAAGCAGGCTATGTTGAAAACTTGGTGTAAAAATATTAAAAATCAGTAATATTCTGAGCCTACGTTGAATTTTGCAAATGCAGGCTCATAATTTTGGTAATTTTCAGTATTTTTTACTCAAAATTTAGAACGTAGCCATATGTTTACAGCACCTCATGAATGTGACAGCCGTCATTTTTCAAATCCTGGCCAAAATGTTTTTTTACATCCCGAAAGGTGATTTTGCGGTTTCAGCACGAAATCATCTTTCGGACAGGAGTTGAAAATTTTCTCTGACCTCATTCATGAGGTGGTGCAACAAAAAAGACTGGTACCGACAGCCAACACAATTGCAGTTTTCTTTCAGGGTTTTAATATGATAAAAACATTGTGCCCTGCAAACAAGTAAAGGGGTTACTCACACCAGGTCTGTTAGCCTCTTCATTCATAAGGTGGGGTCGTAAGAAGGCTGTGTTATACATTTGTTGTAAAAATATAAAAAAAAAAGTTATGAAGCTATGTTGAATTTTGCAGATGCAGGCTCACTGGTAATATTCAATATTTTTACCCCAGATTTTTAACACAGCCATTTCTTTACAGCACCTCATGAATGTGACAGCTGTCATTTTTCAGCTCCTGCCCAAAATGTGTTTTTGCGTCCTGAAAGTTGATTTCGCAGTCTCTGTCCAAAATCACCATTAGGTCAAAAGTTGAACATTTTCTCTGCCATTCTTCACAAGGCTATATTGAAAATTTGGTGTAAAAACAGTAAAAAACAAATTTTCAATGTTTACCCCCAAATTGCGTGTCTGCAGCCCTATCGGCTCTGGCCAGAGTTTAACCTTACAGTTCCTCCTCTGGTCTTCCTCTTTTTTCACTTCCATACCTAAAAAATGTCTTGTCTTTGCTCTCCTTAGTGCATTTCCTACGTCTCTCTGTTTCTCCTGATATACCACCCTATCCTTCTTCCTCTGTTTATACCTTCTGAATGACACCCTTTTAGCTTTCAATTTTTCAGCCACTTGTTTCGAAAACCTTAGTGGCCTCATTTTCCTTGTGCTCACTTGTTTGACACAGAGGTTTGGTGCCTTCACTGTGCCCTCTTTTAGGCTTCAGCTTCGCCAGCTGTTCCTCCATCCCACCCAGGTCATTCTACCCCCCCGCCCCCGCCAATGTCGTCCCTGAGGCATTCACTCATTTTATAAAATGTATCGTCCTGAAGTCCAGGGCCCTCACCCTTGTGTGGTTCAAATCCGCAGCTGTACTTATATTGAACCACACTCTACGGTGATCGCTGTTCCCCAGGTGGCCTCACGCGTGGGTTCATTCCATCCTAATATTGAACCACACTCTACAGTGATCGCTGTTCCCCAGGTGGCCTCCCACGTCACGCATGGGTTCACTGACTAGTTGCTTGAGGAATGCTACCTGCAGGGAGAGGGGAGTCCAGGATGTCCCTGCTTTTAGCTGACGCTGCAGCTGGGAGGCTCCAATCTATATCGGGAGATTGACCCCCCCCCCTTTTTTTTTTGACATAACATGTTTATTTAAAATTTTCGTAAATATAAAACATCACTAACAGAACACGCATGCACACACCAAACAGTCAAATAATTTATCAAAACTATGTACAAGGGTCCAGCTCATAAGATTCTTACTCATTGTAACCACAAATAAGTTATCTCTACACCATTTAAATATTTCATATTTATAACCTACTTATTGCACAGTGGTCTGATCATACTGCATGATATGGAGTCCTGCATATAGGACTGTGGTATTTGCTTGTTACAGGGATTCTCATTGCAGCCAATAACCTCCTCCCATGTTCTCATTGCAACCCATCCGTAATAACTGAGCTTCCACAGGTGACAAAGAAGATATAAAGGGGTCCCAGGCTAAGAAAAAACTCTCGCCTCTATCTTTAGTTATCTAAGATATGCGTTCAAGAGCTAACGTGTGAATAGCCAGGGTGCGCCACTGTTGGTGTGACCCCTGAAACCCACATGTTTAAGATAGTGTCTCGCCAATGCCAGTACTACTCAGGTCCACCTCGGCATAAGTCCCAGTCCCTCAAGTTCCAGATCCTCTATACCAAAGAGAAGCAGAAGGGGTTCTGTCACAATCTGTCTCCCCATCAGAATGCCCATTTCGTGTTCTGTGGCCCCCCCCCAGAAGGTCTGCAAAACAGGGCAAGACCAGAAATAATGGGAATATGAACCCAACTCTATCTTGCACCTCCCACAGCCCCACTTTTCTGCAGTCTTGCCAGTGGTTTCTGCCAGTACCGTATCTAACTCTTCCCCCTGTGCTAAAGGTCCATAGATAACGCTGCAAGTTAGTGGGGATATTCTGGTGTTATTCTAGTATTGGGTAATAGGTTAGTGGGTTTATTCTATATCAGATAATAGGTTACCGGGGGCTATTGTAATATCGAGTGGTTGGTGAGTGGGGTTCTTCTGGTATTGGGTAATAGGCTAGCGGGGATATTCTGGGGTTATTCTAGTATCAGGTAATAGGTTAGCGGGGGTATTTTAATATCAGGGGATTGGTGAGCAAGGTTATTCTGGGGTTGTACTAGTATCAGACAATCCTTTAATGTTAGGTGTTCCAGTAACTGGGTTATTTAGTATACAGCTCCTGAACACCTTGACTTCAGGTGCAAAGTTCTGCATAGACATTTAGGCCCATTCTGTCTGTCTCTTGTCCCTGTGCATTCCATCACCACTGACTCTAGTTGGTCATAGGTGTCACTTCCTCCCCATTCCTTTACCTGATATATATGCCCCTGTGCCTATCCTACGCATGCTTGAACCTCCTCATACTCTTTGCCCCCAATAACTCCTCTGGCAGGCTGTTCCAGTCATCCACCGCCCTTTTTGTGAAGAACTAATTCTGCACATCTCTCCTAAACTTCCTACTCTTAGCTTCATTGCACACTCCATTTTTCTAGTGCCTTCCTTTCTCTGCAGTAGACCCTCCAGTTGCACCTTATTCACTCCTATGAGGTACATGTAGGTTTCAATCCTGTTTCTTCTCGCTCTCCTCTCTCCCAGGGAGTACATGTTGGGTTCCTGCAGCCTTTCCTCGTATGGCTTCATGTGTAACCCCTCACCACTTTGGTTGCCCTCCTCTGTACCGCCTTCACCCTTACAATGTCCTTGCAGAGGTGCGGCCTCCAGAACTGGATATAGTACTCCAGGTTGGGCCTCGCCAGTGAGCGGTACATAGGGAGCATCACCTCCCTCCTCCTGCTAGAAAACCCTCTCCTAGTGCACCCCAGCATCCTGCTAGCCTTCCCCCTGCTTTATCACCCTGCCCAGCTACCTTGGCATGTTACGTCTGAAAAGGAGTGACAGGCTGTGTCCATCTTGCTTGTCACTTTTTGATTGTGTGACATTCTCTCTCTCTCTCTCTTTGTATTCCCAGGTGCAGCACGACTCATCCGTATGCACTGCATCCCGAAACCCAAGCAGGTGGACAGGTGGACAGAGAAGCGCGCGATGTTTGGGATTTATGACAACATCGAATTCTTGGTAAGGACAACCAGGTGGGTGGGTGGGTGGGGGTGAGGTCTTGCTGCATCATGGTTTATGGTTGGGAGTCAGTGTAGCCTAGAGGTTAGAAGGCCTTTTCTGGCCAAATGTTTATTGAACAGTGTTCGGATTCTACTGCACTTTGAGGCTGTGGGTTTGAATCCCAGTGCCCTGGTGTGCTGGTATGTTTCTTCTACGGCATTCCAAGGTTGTAAGTTTGTATCCCTGTGCCCTAGTGTGTCGATACTACTGCACTCAGGGGCTGTCAAGTTAGAATCCAGGGTGTCCTAGTGCACTGGTGTGTCGATTCTACTGCACTCTGAAGCTGTGGGTTTGAATCCCAGTGCCCTGGTATATTAATGTTCTGCATTCTGAGGCTGCGGGTTTGAATCCCAGTGCCCTACTGTGCTGCTGTGTTTCTTCTACTGCATTCCAAGGTTGTAAGTTTGTATCCCTGAGCCCTAGTGTGTCTATACTACTGCACTCAGGGGCTGTCCGTTAGAATCCAGGGTGTCCTAGTGCACTGGTGTGTCGATCCTACTGCACTCTGAAGCTGTGGGTTTGAATCCCAGTGCCCTGGTGTATTAATGTTCTGCATTCTGAGGCTGCGGGTTTGAATCCCAGTGCCCTACTGTGCTGCTGCGTTTCTTCTACTGCATTCCAAGGTTGTAAGTTTGTATCCCTGCGCCCTAGTGTGTCTGTACTACTGCACTCAGGGGCTGTCCGTTAGAATCCAGGGTGTCCTAGTGCACTGGTGTGTCGATCCTACTGCACTCTGAAGCTGTGGGTTTGAATCCCAGTGCCCTGGTGTATTAATGTTCTGCATTCTGAGGCTGCGGGTTTGAATCCGAGTGCCTTACTATGCTGCTGTGTTTCTTCTACTGCATTCCAAGGTTGTAAGTTTGTATCCCTGAGCCCTAGTCTGTCTATACTACTGCACTCAGGGGCTGTCAGTTAGAATCCAGGGTGTCCTAGTGCACTGGTGTGTCGATCCTACTGCACTCTGAGGCTGTGGGTTTGAATCCCAGTGCCTTAATGTACTGGTTTGTTGATCTTACTGCACTCCGAGGCTGTGGGTTTGAATTCGGTGTACAGGTGTCAGTCTACCCGCTTAAAGGCTGTGGGTTTGAATCCCGTTGCCCTAGTGTACTGGTGTGTCGCTCTTACTGCACTCAGAAGCTGTGGGTTTGAATCCCAGTGCCCTGTTGTGCTGCTGTGTTTCTTCTACGGCATTCCAAGGTTGTAAGTTTGTATCTCTGTGCCCTAGTGTGTCTATACTACTGCACTCAGGGGCTGTCAGTTAGAATCCAGGGTGTCCTAGTGTACTGGTGTGTCGATCCTACTGCACTCTGAGGCTGTGGGTTTGAATCCCAGTGCCTTAATGTACTGGTTTGTTGATCTTACTGCACTCCGAGGCTGTGGATTTGAATTCGGTGTACAGGTGTCAGTCTACTCGCTCAAAGGCTGTGGGTTTGAATCCCGTTGCCCTAGTGTACTGGTGTGTCGCTCTTACTGCACTCAGAAGCTGTGGGTTTGAATCCCAGTGCCCTAGTGTGCTGTTGTATTGATCCAACTGCATTTAGAGGCTGTGGGTTTGAATCCCGATCCACCAGTGTGCTGGTATGTTTCTTTTACAACACTTGAGAGTTGTGAGTTTGAATCCCAGTGCCCTGGTGTGCTGGTGTATTAATGTTCTGCGCTTTTAGGCTGTGGGTTTGAATCCCAGTGCCCTGGTATGCTGGTGTATTAATGTTCTGCGCTTCTGGCTGTGGGTTTGAATCTCAGTGCCCTGGTGTGCTGGTGTATTAATGTTCTGTGCTTTGAGGCTGTGGGTGTGAATCTGTGTCCGACTGTGCTGGTATGTTTCTCCTACTGCACTCCAAGGTTATAAGTTTGTATTCCTGTGCCCTAGTGTGTTGATTCAGCTGCACCCCGGGGCTGTGAGTTAGAATCCAGGGTGTTCTAGTGCGCTGGTGTGTTGATCCTGCTGCACTCTGAGGTGTAAGTTTTTGAATCCCAGTACCCTAGTGTAGTGGTGTGTCAGTCCTACTGCACTTGGAGGCTGTGAGTTTGAATCCCAGTGCCCTGGTGTGCTGATCCTGATGCACTTAGAGGCTTTGAGTTTGATCGGTGCCCTAGTGTATTGATCCAACTGCATTTAGAGGCTGTGGGTTTGAATCCTGGTGCACCAGTGTGCTGGTATGTTTCTCCTACAACACTCTGGAGTTGTGAGTTTGAATCCCAGTGCCATAGTGTGCTGGTGCGTTGATTCTACTGCATCTAGAGACTGTGGATTTGATTTCTGATCCTTTAGCGTGCTGGGAGGTTTCTCCTACTGCACTCTGAGGTGGTAAGTTTGAATCCAGATCCTGCTGCACTTGGGTGAGTTAGAATCTGGGTGCTCTAGTGTGCTGGTGTGTTGATCCGGTTACACAGAGGCTCTGAGTTAGAATCCCAGTGCCCTAGTGTGCTGCTTTATCAATTCTACTGCACTCAGAGGCTCTGAGTTTGAATCTTGTTGCCCCTGGTGTGCTGGTGTGTTGATTCTACTGCACTCCGAGGCTGTGAATTTGAATCCCGGTGTGTTGGAGGGTCAGTCCTGCAGCACTGGGAGGCTGTGAGTTTGAATCCCGGTGTGTCAGTCCTGCTGCACTGGGAGGCCGTGGGTTTGAATCCTGGTGTGCTGGTGTGTCAGTTCTGCTGCACTGGGAGGCAGTGGATTTGAATCTCGGTGTGCTGGTGTGTCAGTTCTGCAGCACTGGAAGGCTGGGGGTTTGAATTCCGATGTGCTGGTGGGTCAGTCCTGCTGCACTTGGAGGCTGTGAGTTTGAATCCAGGTGTGCTGGTGTGTCAGTCCTGCAGCACTTGGAGGTTGTGAGTTTGAATCCCGGTGTGTTGGTGTGTCAGTCCTGCAGCACTGGGAGGCTGCGGGTTTGAATCCCGGTGTGCTGGTGTGTCAGTCCTGCAGCACTGGGAGGCTGCGGGTTTGAATCCCGGTGTGCTGGTGTGTCAGTCCTGCAGCACTGGGAGGCTGTGGGTTTGAATCCCGGTGTGCTGCTGTGTCAGTCCTGCTGCACTGGGAGGCTGTGGGTTTGAATCCCGGTGTGCTGGTGGGTCAGTCCTGCTGCACTGGGAGGCTGTGGTTTGAATCCCGGTGTGATGGTGGGTCAGTCCCGCGGCACTGGGAGGCTGTGGGTTTGAATCCCTGTGCTGGTGTGTCAGTCCTGCGGCACTGGGAGGCTGTGGGTTTGAATCCCGGTGTGTTGGTGGGTCAGTCCTGCTGCACTTGGAGGCTGTGAGTTTGAATCCAGGTGTGCTGGTGTGTCAGTCCTGCAGCACTTGGAGGTTGTGAGTTTGAATCCCGGTGTGTTGGTGTGTCAGTCCTGCAGCACTGGGAGGCTGCGGGTTTGAATCCCGGTGTGCTGGTGTGTCAGTCCTGCAGCACTGGGAGGCTGCGGTTTGAATCGGTGTGCTGGTGTGTCAGTCCTGCAGCACTGGGAGGCTGCGGGTTTGAATCCCGGTGTGCTGCTGTGTCAGTCCTGCTGCACTGGGAGGCTGTGGGTTTGAATCCCGGTGTGCTGGTGGGTCAGTCCTGCTGCACTGGGAGGCTGTGGTTTGAATCCCGGTGTGATGGTGGGTCAGTCCTGCGGCGCTGGGAGGCTGTGGGTTTGAATCCCGATGTGCTGGTGTGTCATTCCTGCGGCACTGGGAGGCAGTGGGTTTGAATCCCGGTGTGTTGGTGGGTTAGTCCTGCTGCACTGGGAGGCTGTGGGTTTGAATCCCGGTGTGCTGGTGGGTCAATCCTGTGGCACTGGGAGGCTGTGGGTTTGAATCGCGATGTGCTGGTGGGTCAGTCCTGTGGCACTGGGAGGCTGTGGGTTTGAATCCCGGTGTGTTGGTGGGTTAGTCCTGCTGCACTGGGAGGCTGTGGGTTTGAATCCCGGTGTGCTGGTGGGTCAATCCTGTGGCACTGGGAGGCTGTGGGTTTGAATCCCGATGTGCTGGTGGGTCAGTCCTGTGGCACTGGGAGGCTGTGGGTTTGAATCCCGGTGTGCCAGTGTTGCAATCCTGCTGCACTCGGAGACTGTGGGTTTGAATCCTGGTGTGCCGGTGTTGCAGTCCTGCAGCACTCTGAGGCTGTGGGTTTGAATCCCGGTGTGCTGGTAGATCAGTCCTGCAGCACTGGGAGGCTGTAGGTTTGAATCCCGGTGTGCTGGTGGGTCAGTCCTGCAGCACTGGGAGGCTGTGGGTTTGAATCCCGGTGTGCTGGTGTCAGTCCTGCGGCACTGGGAGGCTGTGGGTCTGTATTCCGGTGTGCTGATGTGTCAGTCCTGTGGCACTGTTAGGCTGTGGGTCTGTATTCTGGTGTGCTGGTGTGTTAGTCGTAGTGCACTGGGAGGCTGTGGGTCTATTCCGGTGTGCTGATGTCAGTCCTGTGGCACTGTGAGGCTGTGGGTCTGAATTCCGATGTGCTGGTGTGTCAGTCCTGGTGCACTGGGAGGTTGTGGGTCTGTATTCCGGTGTGCTGGTGTGTCAGTCCTGTGGCACTGTTAGGCTGTGGGTCTGTATTCCGGTGTGCTGGTGTGTTAGTCGTAGTGCACTGGGAGGCTGTGGGTCTGTATTCCGGTGTGCTGATGTCAGTCCAGTGGCACTGTGAGGCTGTGGGTCTGAATTCCGATGTGCTGGTGTGTCAGTTCTGGTGCACTGGGAGGCTGTGGGTTTGAATCCTGTTGTGCTGGTGTGTCAGTCCAGCACTGGGAGGCTGTGGGTTTGAATCGCGGTGTGCTGGTGGGTCAGTCCCGCAGCACTTGGAGGCTGTGGGTTTGAATCCTGGTGTGCTGGTGGGTCAGTCCTGCAGCACTGGGAGGCTGTGGGTTTGAATCCTGGTGTGCTGGTTTCAGTCCTGCTGCACTGGGAGGCTGTGGGTTTGAATTCCGGTATGCTGGTGTGTCAGTTCTGGTGCACTGGGAGGCTGTGTGTTTGAATCCCGGTGTGCTGGCTCTGCCAGTCCTGCAGCACCTTGAGGCTATGGGTCTGAATTCCGGTGTGCTAGTGTCAGTCCTGGTGCACCTGGGGGCTGTGGGTTTGAATCCCGGTGCCCTAGTGTACTGGTGTTTCAATCCTGCTACATCCTGAGGCTGTGAGTTTGAATCCCGCTGTGCTGGTGTGTTAATCTTGCATCACTTGGAGGCTGTGGGTTTGAATCCTGGTGCCCTAGTGTGTTGTCATGTCGATCCTACTGCATTTAGATACTGTGGGTTTGACTCCTGTACTGTAATGTGTCGATTGTGGTGGCGGTGCTGTGGAAAAAGCCCCCAGCAGTGTCACAACCCCATTGTCACCACTGGATGCCTCTCTCGGTTTCTGTGGTGGCAGAGCAAGTGTGGTTGTTTTCCTGGGTGGGGGGTGGGAGTGAAAGTAATTAAATGAGAACTACATTTAATCTACCAGACTGCATTTCCTGTAGGTGCAGGTATTTGAAAACGGATCTCCATTTGTTCTTGCAGCATCTTTGCCGGCCATTTAGTAAATTCAGTTGGGTTTCTGTTGTACACACTGCAGGTAAATCCCAACTCCAAAGTGTATGATGTTTATAGATGGTTCTCAAGTGCTTACATTGCTGTCACAGTACAGCCATATTCTGCTGTAGAACCCTGGAGTTAAAAGGGATAGTAAACACATTGTTGAGTTTTACACTGGTCCTGATCGCCAGTGTGCAACTCTGAAAAGCCCACTGAGCTTACTAAATGGCATGTAAAGATGGCGACAGTATTTAAAAATAGCTTCTATGGAAAAAAATGACTTGCAGGGTAAGCACCAATTGTTATTGGTGTGTAACCTGTTTAATTATCTGCACTTACTCTGTAACCAATTTCATCTGCTTCTCAACCTGTAATGTTATCTCTGGGTCACCCCTGGAAAAGGGAACTTCGGGGCCCAGTGGGCCTATCCGGTCATCAAAATTTAATAAATAAGCACTTTTTTTTTTTTTTTTGTTAATTAAAACAGAAGAAAATTCCTGAGTTGAAGATTGATTTAGGCCAGGATAGTTTCCCTAGCAGGGTGTTGGGCTGTTGAACAAAGGGTTTAGGGTTTGATCCTGGGTTCAGGCAGCTGATCAAGTCCTCATTTATCTAATCAGTGACAGCAGCTGATTGAGTCTAGGGGTTGTAGAACATGGTTATGAACCACAAGATTAGAGTTTAAATTCCAGTAGAATTGAAAACATTTTCTGGAAGGACTACTTCACAGAGCAAGTGGTGAATTCTTGGAACAGACTGCCACAGCAGCTGGTATCCGCTGATTCTGTAATAACCTTCCAGAGCAGCTGGCGTCCGCTGATTCTGTAATAACCTTCCAGAGCAGCTGGCGTCCGCTGATTCTGTAATAACCTTCCAGAGCAGCTGGCGTCCGCTGATTCTGGAATAACCTTCCAGAGCAGCTGGCGTCCGCTGATTCTGGAATAACCTTCCAGAGCAGCTGGCGTCCGCTGATTCTGGAATAACCTTCCAGAGCAGCTGGCGTCCGCTGATTCAGGAATAACCTTCCAGAGCAGCTGGCGTCCGCTGATTTTGGAATAACCTTCCAGAGCAGCTGGCGTCCGCCGATGCTGGAATAACCTTCCAGAGCAGCTGGTATCCGCTGATCACCAGTGTGCAACTCTGAAAAGCCCGCTGAGTTTACTAAATGGCCTGTAAAGATGGAGACAGTATTTAAAAATAGCTTCTATGGAAAAAAATGACTTGCAGGTTAAGCACCAATTGTTATTGGTGTGTAACCTGTTTAATTATCTGCACTTACTCTGTAACCAATTTCATCTCCTTCTCAACCTGTAATGTTATCTCTGGGTCGCCCCTGAAAATGGGAACTTCGGGGCCCAGTGGGCCTACCCGGTCATCAAAATTTAATAAATAAATAAGCACTTTTTTTTTTTTTTTTTTTGTTAATTAAAACAGAAAAAAATTCCTGAGTTGAAGATTGATTTAGGCCAGGATAGTTTCCCTAGCAGGGTGTTGGGCTGTTGAACAAAGGGTTCAGGGTTTGATCCTGGGTTCAGGCAGCTGATCAAGTCCTCATTTATCTAATCAGTGACAGCAGCTGATTGAGTCTAGGGGTTGTAGAACATGGTTATGTACCACAAGATTAGAGTTTAAATTCCAGTAGAATTGAAAACATTTTCTGGAAGGACTACTTCACAGAGCAAGTGGTGAATTCTTGGAACAGACTGCCACAGCAGCTGGTGTCCGCTGATTCTGTAATAACCTTCCAGAGCAGCTGGTGTCCGCTGATTCTGTAATAACCTTCCAGAGCAGCTGGCGTCCGCTGATTCTGGAATAACCTTCCAGAGCAGCTGGCGTCCGCTGATGCTGTAATAACCTTCCAGAGCAGCTGGCGTCCGCTGATGCTGTAATAACCTTCCAGAGCAGCTGGCGTCCGCTGATTCGTAATAACCTTCAGAGCAGCTGGCGCCGCTGATTCGTAAGAACCTTCCAGAGCAGCTACGCCCGCTGATTCTGTAAGAACCTTCCAGAGCAGCTGGCGTCCGCTGATTCTGTAAGAACCTTCCAGAGCAGCTGGCGTCCGCTGATTCTGTAAGAACCTTCCAGGGCAGCTGGCATCCGCTGATGCTGTAATAACCTTCCAGGGCAGCTGGCATCCGCTGATGCTGTAATAACCTTCCAGGGCAGCTGGTATCCGCTGATGCTGTAATAACCTTCCAGGGCAGCTGGCATCCGCTGATGCTGTAGTAACCTTCCAGGGCAGCTGGCATCCGCTGATGCAGTAACAGCCTTCCAGGGCAGCTGGCATCCGCTGATGCTGTAACAACCTTCCAGGGCAGCTGGCATCCGCTGATGCTGTAACAACCTTCCAGGGCAGCTGGCATCCGCTGATGCTGTAACAACCTTCCAGGGCAGCTGGCATCCGCTGATGCTGTAACAACCTTCCAGGGCAGCTGGCATCCGCTGATGCTGTAACAACCTTCCAGGGCAGCTGGCATCCGCTGATGCTGTAACAACCTTCCAGGGCAGCTGGCATCCGCTGATGCTGTAACAACCTTCCAGGGCAGCTGGCATCCGCTGATGCTGTAACAACCTTCCAGGGCAGCTGGCATCCGCTGATGCTGTAACAACCTTCCAGGGCAGCTGGCATCCGCTGATGCTGTAACAACCTTCCAGGGCAGCTGGCATCCGCTGATGCTGTAACAACCTTCAGGGCAGCTGGCATCCGCTGATGCTGTAACAACCTTCCAGGGCAGCTGGCATCCGCTGATGCTGTAACAACCTTCCAGGGCAGCTGGCATCCGCTGATGCTGTAACAACCTTCCAGGGCAGCTGGCATCCGCTGATGCTGTAACAACCTTCCAGGGCAGCTGGCATCTGCTGATGCTGTAATAACCTTCCAGGGCAGCTGGCATCCGCTGATGCTGTAACAACCTTTCAGAGCAGCTGGCATCCACTGATGCTGTAATAACCTTCAGGCTCTGACTCGATAGGTACTTTGAGGAAGATGTGTAGGGTAGTACTACCCAAATGGTAGGCGGGAGAAACTCACTGGACAGGTGGGCTCCTGTGCTCCATAAAGCTGTATGTGTATAGTTTGCTGCTGTATCTATCCTGTCCAGTTTTATTGATAAGGCGCTCAGCAAAACCACTCCGAGCACTGTGCAGCACAAGATCCTCACACACAACACATTGCGATAAAAGGACATACACAGATAAACACTCCAGCATGACATACATAAAATGTAAATATACAATTTGATTTACAGTACAGTAAATGGGTAAACGGTGTAGGGAACAGTTTGGCTTAGTGGGGTTCAAGAACCTTCAAGCGTTTCTGCAGGCGTGAACATGTTTAGCCCAGACTTAATCCCCTCCTAGGGAATCACTTTGCTTAATGGCAGGAGGAAGGGGATTACTGTAACAGTGGAGCCCTGACAGCAGATGTCCTACTGCCAACAGTTTTAGGATGGCATTATGAAGCAGTTAAGTGACATGTTTATAGACCTAGTAGTATAAGAGGTCTTGCTGGACAGTATTCAGCAAATCCGAGAGAGTTTAGATACCACGATCATGTTGCTCACATCTGTGAAATTTACTCTGCTGGTTAACCTTCAATGAGCCACATATTCCTCTGTAGGTGACTTCAAGGCTCATCCCAAGGACCTGATCATCGCCCCCTGCTGGCTGAAGGGCTGGAAGGGCATCGAGTTGCAGCGCTGCATCCGCAAGAAGAAAATGGTGGGTGACCGCATGTTCGCGGAAGATCTGCACAATCTTAATAAGAGAATCAGGTTCTTGTACCGCCGCTTTAACCGTTATGGTAAACACCGTTGACATGGCACACTGCTGAGCAGAGAGAGAGATGGAGAGTGGAAACCAACCGTCAGCATGTCACTGTTGACAATAACATTTGCAGCTGTGAACCAAGTGAAACAAATAAAATTATTATTACAGTTCAGGAAACCCAGTGTCTACTGCACTTTTTTATATCCACATGTCTGGAGCACTGGACAGATGATCCCAGAGCACCGACAGTCCTTTCGGCTCAATCATCCTACGTCTCACAGTTCTGTCTCCTCTCCTCTCCTTCCTTGTCCCAAGCATTCTGCATTTCAGAGTCCTGCCTCCCTCCTGCTCTTCTGTTTGTCCTCAACTGAGCAAAAATTAGGATCTTGCATGGCTTGCCATCTTGGCCAAAGGGAAGCGTTAAAGGTTGATGCACATTAGTGCAGCAGTCTGTGCAGAAACCGGGCAGGTTGCACTTTAACTATACCTGTTGGTACTCAGAGGACTTTGTTCTGCCATTGCAGGAGACGGGTGGTCCCTCCAGGTCAGGGTTGGGGAACACTAGTGCATCAGTCTGTGCGTAAACTGGTAGGTTACATTTTAACTATACCTGTCGATAATCACAGGACTTAGTTCTGTCATTGCAGGAGAAGGGTGGCCCCTCCAGGTCAGGGTTGGGGTAGATTGGTGGAGCAGTGTGTGGGGAAGCCTGCACTGTGCACTGTCCATATGTGGATAAACAAAGGACTTCAGTCCCTCTCACCCCAGGAGAAGGGTGGTACCTCAAAGTAAGTGTTGAGGTACATTGGTGGAACAGTGTGTGGGGAAGCCTGAACTGTGCACTGCCCACACAGTACCTGTCTCTATGGATAAACAGAGGACTTCAATCCCTCGCACCCCAGAATGATGATCTTTTGTGCTCTGGGTTAAGGTCAATTTGTGAAGCAGTGTGTGGGGAAGCCTGCACTGTGCACTGCCCACACTGTACCTGTCCTATGGATAAACAGAAGGCTTCAGTCCCTCTCACCTCAGGAGAAGGGTGGTCCCTCCAGGCAGTGTTGAAGTGCATTGGTGGAGCAGTGTGTGGGGAAGCCTACACTGTGCACTGCCCACACTGTACCTGCCTCTGTGGATAAACAGAGAGCTTCAGTCCCTCTCTCCCCAGAATGATGGTCTTTCATGCTCTGGGTTGAGGTAGGTTTGTGGATCAGTGTGTGGGGAAACCTACACTGCACTGCCCACATCGTACCTGCCTCTGTGGATAAACAGAGAGCTTCAGTCCCTCTCTCCCCAGAATGATGGCCTTTCATGCTCGGGGCTGAGGTATGTTTGTGGATCAGTGTGTGGGAAAGCCTGTACTGTGCACTGTCCACACTACATATAGCTGTGAATAAACAGAGGGCTTCAGTCCCTCTCACCCCAGGAGAAGGGTATTCCTGACCGTACTGTACCTAGTTTAATAAATAAATGGAGTCTCCAGAACTGTCAGTTTGGTATCCGTCAGGACCAGTTATAGTCCCTAAAAAAACAAGCTGTGGTCAGAGCCTCAATGCCCTCTGATGCAACGATCTGAGTGAGGAGGTTGTATTCATGGGAATTTGATAGTTTGATTTGGTTTATGGTGGGTGTCACCCTTTTGGTTCTGTGGTGGTGCCGTCTCTGTGGTATGTAATACCTAGATGTTGATGGCAGATCAGGGCCTACAGTCCACCTGATCTGCCCATGTGCGCATGTACTTTGCTTCTTCAGGTTTCTGTAGAACTAGGTTGCCCCATCCCGACTACCAGGATCCCCCGATGCCTATCACATGCAGTCTTAAATCCTGTAATCATTTCAGCCCCCACTGCCTCATCCGGCAGGGCGTTCCATTTGTGCAACACCCTCACCGTGAAGAAATTCTTCCTCATGTTCCCTCTGAACCTCCCTTCTTCCCATGACCTCTAGTCCGTGAACATCTTTTTCTATGAAAAATTGTGTTTTCCTGCACCTTGTCCCTCCCCATGAGGAACTCGTACGTCTCAATCATATCCCCCCCTTTCTCTCCTCCAGGGAGTACATGTTCAAGTCCTTGAGCCTGTCCTCCTAGATTTTGTGATGCAGTCCTTGCACCATCTTGCTTGCCATCCTCCAAACTTCCTCCACCCTGTCTATGTCCTTATGCAGGTAAGGCCTACAGAATTGGACACGGTACTCGAGGTGTGACCTCACTAGTGTCTTGTATGGCGGAATTCTGACCTCCCTCTTCCTACTGGTGATACCCCTACCTATGTAACCCAGCATCCTGTTTGCTTTTTCTGCCACCTTGTCACACTGACCCCCTGCCTTGAAGTCATCAGAGATGATTACCCCAGGTCCCTTTCCTGCTTGGAGCAATTTATATGCGCCCCAGCTGATATGTTGTTCCTGGTTTTGTGCCCTTGTGCATTATTTTGCATTTCTTTTAATTAAATATCAACTTCCGCTCCCTTCACCAGTCCTCAGGCTTCTGCAGATCGCTACTCATTCTGTCCACACCCTCCTGTGTGTTCACTGTGTTGCATAGGTTTGTGTCATCGGCGAACAGGCATATTCTTCCTTCTAGGTCTTCTGTAATGTCACTGATAAAGTTGTTGAATAGGACTGGACCCAGCACCGATCCCTGTAGTACCCCACTGGTCACCCTTCCCTCTGTGGAGTGACAGCCATTTACCACCACCCTCCGTGTCCTGACATCCAGTCAGTTCCCCACCCACTACACCACCGTCCTACCCACTCCCATATTCCGCAGCTTGTTTAACAGCCTTCTATGTGGGACAGTGTCGGAGGCCTTACTGAAGTCTAGGTAGGCCCCGACCACTGCCCCCCCAAATCCACCTCCAAGGTGATTGCCATCCCCTTAGTATTTAATGGGTTCAACCCCCTGAGTATGTGGTGGGTTCCCTCCCCTTGGCATATGGCAGGGGCCACCCCCTGGGCATGCGATGGATGCCATGCCCTTTTTTTTTTTTTTTTTAACATCTCTATTTTTCCCCCTGCAGTCACAGTCCTGCCTATTTCCAGCCACTGCTCCTCCTTCACCGCCGACCCGACTGGCCGTACCCAGCTGGCATACGCAGCTGTACCTTCGAGAGGGGCTCCCCCATGCCCGCCAGGATCCAGTACCGCACACGCCTATTCCAGGCATCCTCGGCCGTGAAGTTGTGGCCATCACCGTTGCTGCAGACTTTGCTGCCATTTTCCCTTTTTTCTTCCCCTGATGGAAGAGTTAGACAATGACGCCCATGCACAAACATGCGGACGTTTGCCTGTCGGCCCCCACTCCCCTTGGCACCCGCGCCTAGTAGTACCTCCAAGGCCCCCAGGGCCACCAGAGCATGGTGTGCATCCCACCTTTCCCAGGACTAGGAGAGCTGTCGCTGGACGCCAATCCTGGTCCTCCCTGCCGACCCGGCTTGTTCCCGAACCCAGGTCACCAGCGTGGAGCGAGGTGTGTCGCCCAGCGCCTTTCAACCCTCACGCCACCAATGCTGTGCCACCCCTGTTATATGGAGGTGCCACCCTTAGGCTAAATACATTTCTCTGTGACTGTACTTGGCCCATGGAGGACAGCAGGACCAGAAAACAAATGATCAGAGGTTATACAGACTCTCTAACATGTACTGCAGGCTGTTGACTCTCACTGGTGCAGTCCTGCTCTGATGTCGGCTGTAGGGGATTCTGGGATTTGTATTTATAGAAAATGTCAGCTTGCAAGTCAGCAGAATTAGTCTGATACACAATCTCTGCTAGACTGCAGTAAACCACAGTGGTTTTGCGCACACAGTTCACATTGGGACCAGGCCCACACTTAGGTCTGTGGCTGTTAGTGCTGACTGCTTCCCTTAAACAGGGACGGGAAGTGGTATGTGGTTCCACTGGACATAAGAATCTGATTAACAGGGATGGGGAGTGGGTGGTCCATGGTGGGGTATAATTAACAGGGACGAGGAGTGGGAGGGAGATGGCACAGAACATAATTAACAGGGATGGGGAGTTGGGGGACAGGGCACCAGGGGTATGATAACAGGGATGAGGAAGCGGGGGGGGTAACGGGACATAATTAACAGGGAGGAGTGAGTGGGGCATGGCCAGGAAATAATTAACAAGGACGGGGAGTGGGGGGGCATGGGCACCAGGGATAAGGATAACAGGGATGAAGAGTTGGGGTGGGTGGCACGACATTAACAGGATGGGGTGGGGCACAGGGCACCAGGATATGATTAACAGGGACGGCAAGGAAGGGGGCATGGGGGCACCAGGATATAACAGGGACGAGGAACGGGAGGGGTGGCACAGGACATAATTAACAGGGATGGGGAGTTGGGGGGACAGGGCACCAGGGATATGGATTACAGGGATGAGGAGTGGGAGGGGTGGCAATGAAGAGCAATTAACAGGGATGGGGAGTTGGGGGACAGGGCATCAGGCATATGATTAACAGAGATGGGGAGTGGGAGGGGTGGGTACAGGACATAATAGGATGAGGAGTGGGGCATAGGGCACCAGGGATAAGGATTAATAGGATGGGAAGGGGTGGCTGCAGACACTAGGATATGATTAACAGGATGTGGGGGCGGGGTGGCTGCAGACACCAGGGATATGATTAACAGGGATGTGGGGGCGGTGGCTGCAGACACCAGGGATATGATTAACAGGGATGTGGGGGCGGGGTGTGCAGACACCAGGATATGATTAACAGGGATGTGGGGCGGGGTGGCTGCAGACACTCAGGGATATGGGATTACAGGATGTGGGGGTGAAGGCAGACACCAGGATAAGGATTAACAGGATGTGGGGCTGGGGTGGCTGCAGACACCAGGGATATGATTAACAGGGATGGGGGGGTGGCTGCAGACACCAGGGATATGATTAACAGGGATGTGGGGGCGGGGTGGCTGCAGACACCAGGATATGATTAACAGGGATGGGGGGGTGGCTGCAGACACCAGGGATATGATTAACAGGGATGGGGGGCGTGGCTGCAGACACCAGGGATATGATTAACAGGGATGGGGCGGGGTGGCTGCAGACACCAGGGATATGATTAACAGGGATGTGGGGGCGGGGTGGCTGCAGACACCAGGGATATGATTAACAGGGATGTGGGGGTGGCTGCAGACACCAGGATATGATTAACAGGGATGTGGGGGGGGGTGGCTGCAGACACCAGGGATATGATTAACAGGGATGTGGGGGGGGGTGGCTGCAGACACCAGGGATATGATTAACAGGGATGTGGGGGGGGTGGCTGCAGACACCAGGGATATGATTAACAGGGATGTGGGGCGGGGTGGCTGCAGACACCAGGATATGATTAACAGGGATGTGGGGGGGGTGGCTGCAGACACCAGGGATATGATTAACAGGGATGTGGGCGGGGTGGCTGCAGACACCAGGATATGATTAACAGGGATGTGAGGGGTGGCTGCAGACACCAGGGATATGATTAACAGGATGTGGGGGGGGTGGCTGCAGACACCAGGGATATGATTAACAGGGATGGGGCGGGGTGGCTGCAGACACCAGGGATATGATTAAAGGGATGTGGGCGGGGTGGCTGCAGACACCAGGATATGATTAACAGGGATGTGGGGGGGGGTGGCTGCAGACACCAGGGATATGATTAACAGGGATGTGGGGGCGGGGTGGCTGCAGACACCAGGGATATGATTAACAGGGATGTGGGGCGGGGTGGCTGCAGACACCAGGGATATGATTAACAGGGATGTGGGGGGGTGGCTGCAGACACCAGGATATGATTAACAGGGATGTGGGCGGGGTGGCTGCAGACACCAGGGATATGATTAACAGGGATGTGGGGGGGGTGGCTGCAGACACCAGGGATATGATTAACAGGGATGTGGGGGGGTGGCTGCAGACACCAGGGATATGATTAACAGGGATGTGGGGCGGGGTGGCTGCAGACACCAGGATATGATTAACAGGGATGTGGGGGCGGGGTGGCTGCAGACACCAGGGATATGATTAACAGGGATGTGGGGGGGGGGTGGCTGCAGACACCAGGATATGATTAACAGGGATGTGGGCGGGGTGGCTGCAGACACCAGGGATATGATTAACAGGGATGTGGGGGGGTGGCTGCAGACACCAGGGATATGATTAACAGGATGTGGGGGGTGGCTGCAGACACCAGGATATGATTAACAGGATGTGGGGGTGGCTGCAGACACCAGGGATAAGGATTAATAGGATGGGGGTGGCTGCAGACACCAGGGATAAGGATTAACAGGGATGTGGGGGGTGGCTGCAGACACCAGGATATGATTAACAAGGGATGTGGGGGGGGTGGCTGCAGACACCAGGATATGATTAACAGGGATGTGGGGGCGGGGTGGCTGCAGACACCAGGGATATGATTAACAGGGATGGGGGGGTGGCTGCAGACACCAGGGATATGATTAACAGGGATGTGGGGCGGGGTGGCTGCAGACACCAGGATATGATTAACAGGGATGTGGGGGGGGGTGGCTGCAGACACCAGGATATGATTAACAGGGATGTGAGGGGGGTGGCTGCAGACACCAGGGATATGATTAACAGGGATGTGGGGGGGGGTGGCTGCAGACACCAGGGATATGATTAACAGGGACCAAGAGTGGTTGAGTTGTCACTGGACACCAGGCATATGATTAAGAGGTGGGGATAGCACAAGAACCAGGTATATAATTAACAGGGATAGGTACAAGATGCCTGGGATATGATTAACAGGGACAGGAATGGGGGGGTGGCAGGGACACCAGGGATCTGATTAACACAGACATCTTGCAGGAGGGGATGGCACCGGACACAAGGATATAATTTATAGGGAGAGGGAGTGGGGGAACAGGATACCGGGATTATAAGGGACAGGGAGTGGAGGGCACGGGACACCAGGGATATGATTAATAGGGACATGGAGTTGGGGGTCATCAGACACCAGGGATATGACTGACACAGACGGGAAGTGGGAGGGGATACAGGCACCAGGGATATGATTAGCATGGGCGGGGAGTGGAGGCTGCTACTGGACACCAGGATGTAATGGACGGGAAGTGGGAGGGGGCCACAGCACAACAGGGATGTGGTTGACGGAGAGTGCAAAGGGTGGTACCAGACAGCAGGGAGTGGAAGAGGGCATACAACACCAGGGGTATGATTAACAGGGATGGAGAGTGGGAGGGGTGGCACAGGACACCAAGGGTATGATTGACATGGACGGGGAGTGGAAGGGGGCACCAGGGATATGATTATCAGGGACGTGGAATGAGAGGGGGCTCAGGACACCAGGGATATGATTAACAGGGACAGGGAGGGTGCACAGGACACCAAGGATAAGATTAACAGGGATGGGGAGTGGGATGGGTGTGGCACGGGGCACCAGGGATATGATTAATGGGGAATGGAAGGGGGCATAGGACACCTGGGATATGATTAACATGGATGGGGAGTGGGAGGGGGTGCTACCGGACCCCAGGATGTAACTGACGGGGAGTGGGAAGGTGGGTTTGGGACACCAGGGATATTATTAATGGATGTGGAGTGGGAGGTGGGCATGGAGCACCAGGGGTATGATTAACAGGGAATAGGGGGTGGTAGAGGGTGCGAGGCACCAGGGGTGTGATTAACAGGGATGGGGACTGGGGGGCACCGGACTCCAGGGATATGATTAATGGATAGGGAGTTGGGGCACTGGACACCAGGGACATGATTAATGGATAGGAGTTGGGGCACTGGACACCAGGGATATGATTAATGGATAGGAGTTGGGGCACTGGACACCAGGGACATGATTAATGGATAGGGAGTTGGGGCACTGGACACCAGGGACATGATTAATGGATAGGAGTTGGGGCACTGGACACCAGGGATATGATTAATGGATAGGGGTTGGGGCACTGGACACCAGGGACATGATTAATGGATAGGAGTTGGGGGCACTGGACACCAGGGACATGATTAATGGATAGGGAGTTGGGGCACTGGACACCAGGATATGATTAATGGATAGGAGTTGGGGCACTGGACACCAGGGACATGATTAATGGATAGGGAGTTGGGGCACTGGACACCAGGGACATGATTAATGGATAGGGAGTTGGGGCACTGGACACCAGGACATGATTAATGGATAGGAGTTGGGCACTGGACACCAGGGACATGATTAATGGATAGGAGTTGGGGCACGGACACCAGGATATGATTAATGGATAGGGAGTTGGGCACTGGACACCAGGGATATGATTAATGGATAGGGAGTTGGGGGCACTGGACACCAGGGATATGATTAATGGATAGGGAGTTGGGGGCACTGGACACCAGGGACATGATTAATGGATAGGGAGTTGGGGGCACTGGACACCAGGGACATGATTAATGGATAGGGAGTTGGGGGCACTGGACACCAGGGACATGATTAATGGATAGGGAGTTGGGGGCACTGGACACCAGGGATATGATTAATGGATAGGGAGTTGGGGGCACTGGACACCAGGGACATGATTAATGGATAGGGAGTTGGGGGCACTGGACACCAGGGACATGATTAATGGATAGGAGTTGGGGCACGGACTCCAGGGATATGATTAATGGATAGGGAGTTGGGGGCACTGGACACCAGGGATATGATTAATGGATAGGGAGTTGGGGGCACTGGACACCAGGGATATGATTAATGGATAGGGAGTTGGGGGCACTGGACACCAGGGATATGATTAATGGATAGGGAGTTGGGGCACTGGACACCAGGGACATGATTAATGGATAGGGAGTTGGGGCACTGGACACCAGGGACATGATTAATGGATAGGAGTTGGGGCACTGGACACCAGGACATGATTAATGGATAGGAGTTGGGGCACTGGACCCAGGACATGATTAATGGATAGGGAGTTGGGGCACTGGACACCAGGGACATGATTAATGGATAGGGAGTTGGGGCACTGGACACCAGGGACATGATTAATGGATAGGGAGTTGGGGCACTGGACTCCAGGGACATGATTAATGGATAGGGAGTTGGGGCACTGGACACCAGGGACATGATTAATGGATAGGGAGTTGGGGCACTGGACACCAGGGACATGATTAATGGATAGGAGTTGGGGGCACGGACTCCAGGGATATGATTAATGGATAGGAGTTGGGGCACTGGACACCAGGGACATGATTAATGGATAGGAGTTGGGGCACTGGACACCAGGGACATGATTAATGGATAGGAGTTGGGGGCACGGACACCAGGGATATGATTAATGGATAGGGAGTTGGGGGCACTGGACACCAGGACATGATTAATGGATAGGGAGTTGGGGCACTGGACACCAGGGACATGATTAATGGATAGGAGTTGGGGCACTGGACACCAGGGACATGATTAATGGATAGGGAGTTGGGGGCACTGGACACAGGGACATGATTAATGGATAGGGAGTTGGGGCACTGGACACCAGGATATGATTAATGGATAGGAGTTGGGGGCACTGGACACCAGGGACATGATTAATGGATAGGGAGTTGGGGCACTGGACACCAGGGATATGATTAATGGATAGGAGTTGGGGCACTGGACCCAGGGATATGATTAATGGATAGGAGTTGGGGCACTGGACACCAGGGACATGATTAATGGATAGGAGTTGGGGCACTGGACACCAGGGACATGATTAATGGATAGGGAGTTGGGGCACTGGACACCAGGGACATGATTAATGGATAGGGAGTTGGGGCACTGGACACCAGGACATGATTAATGGATAGGAGTTGGGGCACTGGACACCAGGGATATGATTAATGGATAGGGAGTTGGGGGCACTGGACACCAGGGACATGATTAATGGATAGGGAGTTGGGGGCACTGGACACCAGGGACATGATTAATGGATAGGGAGTTGGGGGCACTGGACACCAGGGACATGATTAATGGATAGGGAGTTGGGGGCACGGACACCAGGGACATGATTAATGGATAGGGAGTTGGGGGCACGGACCAGGGATATGATTAATGGATAGGAGTTGGGGCACTGGACACAGGGATATGATTAATGGATAGGGAGTTGGGGCACTGGACACCAGGACATGATTAATGGATAGGGAGTTGGGGCACTGGACACCAGGGACATGATTAATGGATAGGGAGTTGGGGGCACTGGACACCAGGGACATGATTAATGGATAGGGAGTTGGGGCACTGGACACCAGGGAATGATTAATGGATAGGAGTTAGGGGCACTGGACACCAGGGATATGATTAATGGATAGGAGTTGGGGGCACTGGACACCAGGGATATGATTAATGGATAGGGAGTTGGGGCACTGGACTCCAGGGACATGATTAATGGATAGGAGTTGGGGCACCGGACACCAGGGACATGATTAATGGATAGGAGTTGGGGCACTGGACACCAGGGACATGATTAATGGATAGGGAGTTGGGGGCACTGGACCCAGGGATATGATTAATGGATAGGGAGTTGGGGCACTGGACACCAGGACATGATTAATGGATAGGGAGTTGGGGCACTGGACACCAGGGACATGATTAATGGATAGGGAGTTGGGGCACGGACTCCAGGATATGATTAATGGATAGGGAGTTGAGGCACTGGACACCAGGGACATGATTAATGGATAGGGAGTTGGGGGCACTGGACACCAGGGACATGATTAATGGATAGGGAGTTGGGGGCACTGGACACCAGGGACATGATTAATGGATAGGGAGTTGGGGCACTGGACACCAGGACATGATTAATGGATAGGGAGTTGGGGCACTGGACACCAGGGACATGATTAATGGATAGGGAGTTGGAGGCACTGGACACCAGGGACATGATTTACATGGATGGGGAGTAGGATGGCACCAAACACCAGGGATGTGATTGACACGGACAGGAAGTGAGAGGGTGCTGGATACCAGGCAAATTGACGGAGAATTGGGGGGGGGGCACAGGACACCAGGGATATGATTAGCAGGGATGGGGAGTTGGGCACTGGACACCAGGGGTATGACTAACAGGCTGTGGGGGAGGGAGGTATGGGGCACAAGGGATAGGATTGACGGGGAGTGGGGGGAAGGGGCTCAGGACACCAGGGATATTATTGACAGGGAATGGGAGGGGTGGCAGAGGACACCATGGATATGACTAACCGGGATGGAAGCAGTAGGGGGTGGCATGGGACCCCAGGGATATGATGAAAGCATCAGTGAATGAATGTGGTATCAATTTTGACCTGTACTTTTTTATTCTATTAGAGTGTTCCTTATCTCCTGACCTGTATGATATCATTCTTTCCACAATTTGAGTCTGCTTTAGTGCTTTTTTTCACATCTGAAATGATCAAGGAGCACTCCTTTTACTGTGGCTTGGACCAGGTTCTCATCACCTTGCTGAGCTGTTTTTGTACAGCAGGTGTTTAAAATCGCTTCTGTTGTGACTAAAATGAACTAGCATGCAGCAGGCAGTGCTCCCTGACTTTATGGAACAGAAGGTGTTCGAAAACAGCTGGGAATAGTGATGAAAACCTGATCCTAGTCATATTAAAAGGTGCGCTCATGTTATTATTTAAGATGTGAAAAGAAGTACTAAAGTAGACTCAAAACTGAGAATGAAGGGTATCCTACAAGTTAGGAGAGAAGGGTCAATCTAAAATGGCATAACAAAGTATAGGTCTGTGATTAACAGGGGAGGAGAGTGGGAGGAGGGCAGAGGGCACCAGGGATATAATTATCAGGGACTTGGAGTGAGAGGGGGCTCGGGACACCAGACTTGATTGACAGGGAGTGGGGGGGGGCACGGGGCACCAGGAATGTTATTAACAGGGATGTGGAGTGAGAGGGTGCTCAGGACACCATGGATATGACAGGGATAGAATCAGCAGGAGGTGGCATGGGAACCCCAGGGATATGATTAGCAGGGACGGGGAGTGAGAGGGGGCTCGGGACACCAGACATGATTGACAGGGAGTGGAAGGGGGCACGGGGCACCAGGAATGTTATTAACAGGGATGTGGAGTGAGAGGGTCCTCAGGACACCATGGATATGAAAGGGATAGAAGCAGCAGGGGGTGGCACGGGGACCCCAGGGATATGATTTACAGGGACAGAGAGTGGGAGTGGGGCATGGGGCACCAGGGATATGATTAGCAGGGATGGGGACTGGGAGGGGAGGGCACCAGGAATGTTATTATCAGGGATGTGGCGTGAGAGGGTGCTCGGGACACCATGGATATGACTGGGATAGAAGCAGCACAGGGTGGCACGGGGACCCCAGGGATATGATTAACAGGGACGGGGAATGGGGAGTCATGGCACCTGCTGTTGCTACGGTTCAGCCACAGTAAATTTTGTATTGCACTTTATTTCCTTTGTGCAGCTGCAATATTGCCTTGGAGTGCTGATTGTTTGGAAATGATCAGCAGTGATGGGGAGTGGGAGGGGTGTGGCACAGGACACCAGGGATATGATTAACAGGGACGGGGAGTCTGGGGGGGGCACACCAGACACCAGCGACATGATTAACAGGGACGGAGAGTTGGGGGGCACGGAACACCAAGGACATGATTAACAGGGATGGGAGTGGGAGGGGGCACGGGACACCAGGATATGATTAACAGGACGGGAGCTGGGCACCAGACACCAGCGACATGATTAACAGGGACGGAGAGTTGGGGGGCACCGGACACCAAGGACATGATTAACAGGGACGGGGAGTGGGAGGGGGGCACAGGACACCAGGGATATGGTTAACAGGCGAGTTGGGGGTACAGGACACCAGAGATGTGATTAACATGGACAGCGAGTGGGAGAGGGTGGCATTGAACACAAGGGATCTTTTTTTTTTTTTTTATCACATCTTTCCTTTTTCCACCTTTGCTGCGGCGACTACTGGCGGGGGCATCCAGCCGCTGGCCCTGCCCGCCAGGAGAGCAGCAGGCTCCTCACATGATGGGGATCCGCACGGCTGTCACCAGTCCGCTGGAGGCCTCCCATACCTTGCCCAGCTGGATTGGCCCCAGACCCCCCCGTACATTCCACGAGAGTCCTGGTGGCAGGGCGCCATCAGCCTGCACGGTCGCGCCCAGCTATTTTCCACCCACTGTCGCCCACTGGAGCACGGACGTGCAATGACGCTCCAGGTAGAGTGCAGCCGACGCTCTGCCGTGCTTCTTCCCAGCTGCGCACCGCATGGGGTGCCTCAGGCGCCCCAGAGCCGCTACAGTGCGGTGGCTTTCCCCAGCCCTCCCCAGGATCAGGAGAGCAGTCTACGGACGCTCGATCCTGATCCTCCCCTGCTGACCCACCGACGACCCGAGTCCATTCCCGAACCTGGGTTGCCGGCATAGCGCGAGGTGTGGCGTCCAGCGCCTCAATCCTCTGCGCCGCTGAGCCTAACACAAGGAATCTGATTAGCAGGGACGAGGAGTTCTGAGATACCAGGCACCAGAGAGATAATTCATAGGGTTTCTGAGTCGGAATGGGATGGCATGGGACAGCGAGGAAATGATTAACAGGGAATGGGGACACGGGCCGCCAGGGCTGTGACTAGCAGGGACATGGAGTTTTTTTTGGGGGGGAGCTTTGGACACCAGGAATTTGACTAACAGGGATGGAAACAGCAGGCAGTGGCACGGGACACCAGGGATGGGGAGTGGGAGGGGTGGCATGGTACTTAGGTGACCTGATTAACGGGTGGGTTGGGGAGAGGGAGTGGGTGGCACTGGACACCAGGGAAATAATTGGAACAGGAAGTGGGGGTGGCTCAGGAACACCAGGGATATGATTAACAGGGACAGCAAATGGGATTTGGTGACACTGGACACCAGGCAAATGATTAACTGGGATGAGGAGTGGGAGGGGTGTGGCACAAGACACCAGGATATGATTAACAGGGACGGGGAGTAGGAGGGGGCACTGGACATGAGAGATATGATTAATGGGGATGGGATGGCACAGGATACCAGTGATCTGATTAATGGGTGGTGAGTAGGTGTGGGTGGCATTGGACACCAAGGATATGATTAATTGAGACACAGTGGGGGTGGCTTAAGACACCACGGATATGATTAACAGGGACGGAGAATGGGAGGGGGCAGGGGACACCAGGGATATGAATAACAGGGACGTAGAGGGGGTAGGGGACAACAGGGATATGATTGTTGGGTGGGGGGAGCACAGGACAGTAGGATTTGTTTTTTGTTTTTTTATATATTTTCTTTATTGTGCAGTAAGCTTATATCTGTATATATTACAAATATGTATTCCAGCTGTTATTGCACTGTTACAATTTTCCTTTGTCATGACATTTGTAACACTCAATAAAAACTATATAAAATTTTCAGAAGCTGCTGTCTGATATTTACTCTCTGTGTTTGATCTATATGTTCAACAGAGATGGGGAGTGGGAGGGGGCACAGGACAGCAGGAATATGGTTAACAACGACAGGGAGTGGGGGGCACGGGACAGCAGGGATATGATTAACATGAACACTACGTGGGAGGGGACACCTGGGGTATGATTAACAGGGAGTGGGGGGGGCACGGGACAACAGGGGTATGATTAGCAGGGATGGGATATGGAGGGGCACGTATATGATGGACGGGCAGTGGGGGGTTGGCACAGGACACTAGGGATATGATTTACAGGGATGGGGAGTGGAAGGTTGTGGCAGAGGACACCAGGAACATGGTTAATAGGGACGGAGTATGGGATGTGAGGCCCCAGACAGCAGGGATATGAGTAACATGAGAAAGTGTAAAAAAGAAAAGAAAATGGGCAGCAGAATAGGTGGGCCCAGTAGTCCTTATCTGCTGTCACATTCTGTTTCTATGGGGAAGGGGGGTTACCAGACAACAGTAATATGATTAACAGGAATGGGAGGGGTTGGGGATGGGACTGGACAGCAGGGATATGATTAACAGGGATGGGAAGTAGGAGGGGAGTGGCACCAGAGACCAGAATATGATTTTGGAGTGGAAGCGAGTGCCAGGGACACCAATGAAGAGTAACAGGAACAGGGAGTTTGGGGGGGGGGCACCAGACTGGATATTAACAAGGACCAGGAATAGAAGGGGTGACACAGGCCACAAGGCATATGATTAACAAGGGGTGCTTGGGACACCAGGGACATGATTAACAGGGATGGGGAGTGGGAGGCAGGCACAGGGCACCAGGGATATGATTAATGGAAACGGAGTGGGCAGGACACGGGCATCAGGGATATGATTAACAGGGATGGGGAGTGGCTGGGGCACGGGGCACCAGGGCTATGATTAACAGGGACGGGGCACGGGACACCAGGCATAAGATTAACAGGGACAGGTAGTGAGAGGGGGAGCTTAGGACACCAGAGATATGATTAACAAGGACGAGGAACGTAAGTGGGGTCTTGGGACGCCAGAGATAGGATTAACAGGGATGGGGAGTGGTGGGGGGCAATGACACCAGGGATATTATTAATGGGGACAGGAATGAGGCACGGGACACCAGGGATATTAATAGGTAATGGGAGGGGTAAGGACACCAGAAATATGATTAACGTGGGGGGGGCATGGACACCGATATTATTAATTGACAGGGGAGGGGCACAGGACACCAGGGATATGATTAGCAGGGATGGGAGGCACTTGGACACTAGGAATATGATTAAGCAGTGGGAGGGGCACAGGGCACCAGGGATTTGCTTAGCAGGGGTGAGGAGTGGAAGGGGGACACAGGACACCAGGGATATGATTAACAGGGATGGGGAGGGGCGCTTGGGACACCAGGGATATGATTAACGGGGAGTGGGGGGCACTTGACACCAGGGCTATGATTAATAGGGATGGTGAGTGGGAGTGGGGTGGCACAGGACACCAGGGATATGACTTACACGGAGTGGGAGGGTGGTGGCAGCAGACACCAGGTGATAGAATTAACAGGGATGAGGAGTGGTAGGGGGGCATGGGACACCAGGGATATTATTAATGGGGACAGGGAATGGGAGTGGGGCACAGGACACCAGGGATATGATTAACAGGGATGGGGAGGGGCGCTTGGGACACCAGGAATATGATTAACGGAGTGGGAGGGGGCACGGGGCACCAGGGATATGATTAACAGGGCGAGGAATGGAGAGAGGTACAGGACACCAGGAGCGATTAACGGGAGTGGGGGGCACTTGACACCAGGGATATGATTAATAGGGATGGTGAGGGAGTGGGGCACAGGACACCAGGGATATGACTTACACGGAGTGGGAGGGTGGTGGCAGCAGACACCAGGTGATAGAATTAACAGGGATGGGGAGTGGGAGAGGCACGGGACACCAGGGATATTAATAGGGAATGGGAGTGGGGCATGGGACACCAGAGATACGATTAACAGGGATGGGGGTGGTGGGGGGGCACGGGACACCAGGGATATTAATGGGGACAGGGAATGGGAGGGAGCACGGGACACCAGGGATATTAATAGGTAATGGGAGTGGGGCATGGGACACCAGAAATATGATTAACGTGGGGGCATGGGACACCGGGGATATTATTAATTACGACAGGGAGTGGGGCACAGGACACCAGGGATATGATTAGCAGGGATGGGAAGGGGCGCTTGGGACACCAGGAATATGATTAACGGAGTGGGAGAGGGACACAGGACACCAGGGATATGATTAACAGGGATGGGAGGGCTGGGACACCAGGAATATGATTAATGGGTGGGAGGCACGCAGGCACCAGGGATATGATTAACAAGGGCGAGGAATGGGGGACACAGTACACCAGGGATATGATTAACGGGGTGGGGCACTTGACACCAGGGCTATGATTAATAGGGATGGTGGTGGGAGTGGGGTGGCAGAGGACACAAGGGATATGACTTACATGGAGTGGGAGGGTGGTGGCAGCAGACACCAGGTGATAGAATTAACAGGGATGGGGAGTGGGAGGGTGTGGCATGGGACTCCAGGGATATGATTATCAGGGACAGGAGTGGGAGGGGTGGCATAGGACACCAGGGATATGAATGGGAGGGGGGCACTTGACACCAGGGATATGATTAACTGAGTGGGAGGGGGTGTCATAGGAAAATTAGGGATATCATTAACGGAGTAGGAGAGGGTGGCATTGGACACCAGGGATATGATTAACCAGGGCAGTTAGTGGGAGAGAGTGGGATGGGACACGATTAACAGGGATATGATTAACGAAGTAGGGAACTTGGTGGCAGAGGACACCAGGGATATGATTAACAGGGATGGGGAGGGGCGCTTGGGACACCAGGGATATGATTAACAGGGGTGAGGAGTGGTAGGGGGGCATGGGACACCAGGGATATTATTAATGGGGACAGGGAATGGGAGTGGGGCACAGGACACCAGGGATATGATTAACAGGGATGGGGAGGGGCGCTTGGGACACCAGGAATATGATTAACGGAGTGGGAGGGCACGGGCACCAGGGATATGATTAACAGGGATGGGGAGGCGCTGGGACATGAGGATATGATTAACAGGGATGGGAGGGGCGCTTGGGACACAGGAATATGATTAGCAGATTGGGAGAGAGCTGGGGCACCAGGGATTTGCTTGAGGGGTGAGGGGTGGGAGGGACACAGGACACCAGGGATATGATTAACGGGGCGAGGAATGGGAGGGACACAGGACACCAGGATATGATTAACAGGGATGGGAAGGGGCGCTTGGGACACCAGGGATATGATTAACGGGAGTGGGGGCATGAGCACCAGGGATATGATTAACAGGGGTGAGGAGTGGTAGGGGGGCATGGGACACCAGGGATATTATTAATGGGGACAGGGAATGGGAGTGGGGCACAGGACACGAGGGATATGATTAACAGGGATAGGGAGGGGCGCTTGGGACACCAGGAATATGATTAACGGAGTGGGAGGGGGCACGGGGCACCAGGGATATGATTAACAGGGGCGAGGAATGGGAGGGGGACACAGGACGCCAGGGATATGATTAATAGGGATGGTGAGTGGGAGTGGGGTGGCACAGGACACCAGGGATATGACTTACACGGAGTGGGAGGGTGGTGGCAGCAGACACCAGGTGATAGAATTAACAGGGATGGGGAGTAGGAGGGTGTGGCATGGGACTCCAGGCATATGATTATCAGGGACAGGAGTGGGAGGGGTGGCATAGGACACCAGGGATATGAGTGAGAGGGGGGCACTGGACACCAGGGATATGATTAACAGAGCGGGAGGGGGTGTCATAGGAAAAATGAGGAATATGATTAACGGAGTAGGAAAGGGTGGCATCGGACACCAGGGATATGATTAGCCATTGCAGTTAGTGGGACGGGACACCAGGGACATGATTAACAGGGATGGGGACTGGGAGGGGTGTGGCATGGGACACCAGGCATATGATTAACAAGGACAGGGAAGGGTGTCACAGAACACCAGGCATATTATTAACAGGGATGAGCGGTGGCGGTGGCACAAGACACTAGGGATATGACTAATGAAGTAGGGAACTTGGTGGCACAGGACACCAGTGATCTGATTGAAAGGGATAGGGAACGCGGGGGGGGCACGGGACACCAGGGATATGATGGACAGGGAGTGGAAGAGGGTGCACCATACATCAGGGACATGATTAACAAGGCCAGGAAGGGGTGGCACAGAAACCAGGCATATTATTAACAGGGATGAGCAGTGGCGGCGACACAGGACACCAGTAATATGATTGACGAAGTAGGGGAAAAAGGTGGCACAGGACACCAGTGATATGATTGAAAGGGATAGGGAGTGTGGGGGGCACAGGACACCAGGGATATGATAAGACAGGGAGTGGAAGAGGGTGCACCAGTCACCAGGGACATGATTAATAGGGATGGGGACTGGGAGGGATGTGGCATGGGACACCAGGCATATGATTAACAAGGACAGGAAGGGGTGGCACAGAACACCAGGCATATTATTAACAGGGATGAGCAGCGGTGGCGGCACAGGTCACTAAGGATATAATTGAAAGGGATAGGGAGTGTGAGGACCGGGGCATGGGACACCAGGGATATGATGGACTTGGAGTGGAAGAGGGTGCACCAGACACCAGGAATATGATTAAGAAGGACAGGGAGTTGGGGGGGGCAGGACAGCAGGGATATAATTAATGGGTGGGGGGCATCGGACACCACGGATATTAACAGGGAGGGTGGCAGGGGACACCATGGATAAGATTAAGAGGGACACAGGGTGGGGCATGGAAAAACAGGAATGTTGTTAACTGGGATGGGGAGTGGGAGTGGAGGGGGTTCGGGACAGCAGGGATATGATTAACGGATGGGGACACCCGACACGAGGGACATGATTTACAGTGATGGGCAGTGGGAGAGGGGTGCGGGACAGCAGGGATATGATTAACGGATGGGGACTGCGGGACATCCGACACGAGGGACATGATTTACAGTGATGGGCAGTGGGAGAGGGGTGCGGGACAGCAGGGATATGATTTACAGTGATGGGCAGTGGGAGAGGGGTACGGGACAGCAGGGATATGATGGACAGGGAGTGGGAGGGGGTGGCACAAGGCACCAGGGATATGATTAACATGGACAGGGAGTTGGGGGGCACGGGACAGCAGGGACATGATTAGCAGGGATGGGGAGAGTGGGTACGGGACAGCAGGGATATGATTATACTGGACACGAAGTGGAATTGGGTGGCAGGGGACACCACGGATATGATTGATGGGTGGGGATTGGGTGGGGCATAGGACAGCAGGGATATGATTAACAGGGACTGGGAGAAGGGTACAGGACAGCAGGGATATGATTAACAGGACTGGGAGAAGGGTACGGGACAGCAGGGATATGATTAACAGGGACTGGGAGAAGGGTACGGGACAGCAGGGATATGATTAACAGGACTGGGAGAAGGGTACGGGACAGCAGGGATATGATTAACGGACTGGGAAAAAGGTGCAGGACAGCAGGGATATGATTAACAGGACTGGGAGAAGAGTACGGGACAGCAGGGATATGATTAATAGGGATGGGGAGTGGGAGGTTGTGGCAGGGGTCACCAGGGACATGGTTAACAGGGATGGAGTGTGGGATGTGGGGCCCAGACAGCAGGGATATGAGTAACATGAGAAAATATGAAAAAGAAAAGAAAATGGGCAGCAGATTAGGTTGGTCCAGTAGTTCTTACCTGCTGTCACATTCTGTTTCTATGGGGGGGGTTTACAGGATAGCAGGGATATGATTAACAAGAATGGGGAGGGATGGGACCAGACAGCGGGGATGTGATTAAGAGGGACGGGGGGACACGGACTCCAGGGGTATGATTAACAGTGATGGGCAGTGGGAGGGGGTGGTACAGAACACCAAGGATATGATTAACTCATTCACACCACAAGAGCTCTTTGAGACTTCCACTTGTGCCCTGTATACTCTTACCACTGCATCCTGGGCCTTTCTAAGCAAAATCAAGCCATAATCAGCATGCCACAAACAAATGTGAATACCTCTTGAACCGTAAGTGCTACACACAAAGTATGAGTGGCAAAGTTGTTCAGTACAAAATTACCTTTCCAGTGGTGCTATGCAATCGGTTGTAATCAATTCAGTTTTTATTTTATGCTAGCTGAAATACTAAACAACTGTGTTTTTTTCTGGATTTTTTTCAAGGTGCTTAGGTGAGGATTGAGAGACAAATGTCAGCCATGCACACCATACCTTAAACACATGCAAATAACTCCTAAAGTGTACATGATAGACAAAGTATCAGCAGCAAAGTTGTTCAGCACAGAATTACCTTTCTAACGGTCTTATGCAATCAATTCGGTTTATTTAGTAGTTGGTTAAAAACTGCTGACTTCCTCAGACATTGCCAGGCCTGAGTGAAAGTCAGCTGAGTGTGTCTACAGTTGTTATTGGCCTTAGTGGCTATACTTTCAGACGCCACCTACAGGTGTATCTAGGCCTGAATGAGACAGGGAGTGGGGGAGGTTGGGACAGCAGGGATATGATTAACAGGAATGGGGAGTAGATGTGCACCGAACACCAGGGATATGATTAACAGTGACAGGCAGTGGGAGGGGGTGGTACAGAATACCAGGGATATGATTAACTGGGACGGGGAGTGGGAGGAGGTGGTAGAGGATACCAGGGATATGATTAACCGGGATGGGGAGTGGGAGGGAGTGGTACAGGATGCCAGGGATATGTTTAACTGGGATGGGGAGTGGGAGGGGTGGCACAGGACACTATGGATTATGATTAACTGGGATGGGGAGTGGGAGGGGTGGCACAGGACACTATGGATTATGATTAACAGGGATGGGGAGTGAAGACATCAGAGATATGATCAGTGGGAAGTGGGGAAGGTCAGAACGCCAGGGATATGATTGACGGGGAGTGGGGGAGTCAGGGCACCAGGAATATGATTAACCGGGAGTGTGTGGGGGTGGCACAGGATACCAAAGATGTGATTAACAGGGATGAGGAGTGTGAGGGTGGTGGCATTGGACACCAGGGACATAATTTACAGGGACGGGGAGAGGGTTCCATCGGTTTCCATGAAAGTTGTAATCTGGGATGGGGATGCTACTAGATTTATGGGGATCTTGTTAACAGACTGAGAGAGGGGTTTCATTGGATTCTGATTATCTGGGATGGGGTGTGGTAGGGAGTGTCACTGGACACCAGAGATGTACTTAACGGGTAAGGAGTGGAAGGGGGGTGGCAGGGAACGTCAAGGATATGATTAATGGATGGGGCGTAGAGGGAGTGCCACCAACCACTAGGGATATGATTAACAGGGTTGGGGAGTGGGAGAGGAGCCACTGGTCACCAGTGATATGATTAACAGGGACAGGGAGCAGAAGGGGGTGTCACTGGACACCAGGGATCTGTACAACAGGGAGTGGGAGGGGGTGCCACTGGACATAAGGGATCTGATTAACAAGAACTGGCAGAGGTTGACATCAAACTTCATCTGGGATGGGGAGTTGGAGGGGGTGCCACCTTATCTGGAGCACTGTATATACCCTTACTTTACAACTGTGCTGAGATCACTACGCGATTGATACCATTACAGTAACACTGCTGAGGTTGGTACACCACTGAGATCACTACACGATCTATCCCATTACAGTAACACTGTGCTGAGATCAGTACCTTGCTGAGTTCACTACACAATGTATACCATTACATTACAACCTTGTTGAGATCAGTACCCCACGGAGATCACTACTCAATGTATACAGTTAGTAATGCTGTCCTGAGGTCTACACTCGCTAAGGTCAGGATGTGATATATACCATTACATTACAACTGTGCTGAGGTTTGCACCCCGCTGAGGTCACAATGCGATGATGTACCATTACAGCTGTGCTGAGGTCAGCATCCCACTGAGATTGCTACATGATGTACACCATTACATCACAACTGTGCTGAGGTTGGCATCCTGCTGAGATCAGTACGCAGTGTATACCATTACATCACAGCTGTGCTGAGGTTGGCATCCTGCTGAGATCTGTACACAGTGTATACTATTACATTACTACTGTGCTGAGGTCAGCATCCCACTGAGATTGCTACATGATGTATACTATTACATCAGAACTGTGCTGAGGTCAGCATCCCGCTGAGATTGGTACGTGATGTATATCATTACATTACAGCTGTGCTGAGGTCAGCTTCTCGCTGAGATTGCTACGTGATGTATACCATTACATTACAACTGTGCTGAGGTCAGCATCCCGCTGAGATCGCTACGCAGTGTATACTATTACATTACAACTGTGCTGAGATTGGCATCCTACAGAGATCTCTGTGATGTATAACATTACATTGCAACTACCTTGAGGTCTGCATCCCACTGAGATCGCTACATGATGTATACCATTACATTACAACTGTGTTGAGGTCAGCATCCTGCTGAGAGCTGTACGTGATGTATACCATTATATTACAACTGTGCTGAGGTCGGCATCCTGTTGAGATCTGTACGCAATGTATAACTTTACATTACAACTCTGCTGAGGTTGGCATCCTGCTGAGATCTGTACGCAGTGTATACCATTACGTTACAACTGTGCTGAGGTCGGCATCCTGTTGAGATCTGTACGCAATGTATAACTTTACATTACAACTCTGCTGAGGTCGGTGTCCTGCTGAGATCTGTATGCAGTGTATACCATTACATTGTAACTGTGCTGAGGTCAGCACCCTGCTGAGATCAGTACGCAGTGTATACCATTACATTGTAACTGTGCTAAGGTCGGCGTCCTGCTGAGATCAGTACGCAGTGTATACCATTACATTACAACTGTGCTGAGGTTGGCATCCTGCTGAGGTCTCTGTGTGATGTATACCATTACATTACAACTGTGCTGAGGTTGGCATCCTACTGAGATCTGTTATGTATACCATTACATTGCAGGTATCTTTAGGTCTGCATCCCACTGAGATCCCTACATGATGTATCCCATTACATTACAGCTGTGCTGAGGTCTTCATCCCGCTGAGATCTGTACATGATGTATACCATTACATTGTAACTGTGCTGAGGTCAGCACCCTGCTGAGATCAGTACGCAGTGTATACCATTACCAGGGCCCCTACTTTTCTGCGGCACAGTGGGACCAAGTTCTACGGCAAAACTACCATTTGCCGCAGAACTTCTGCGGCGGTGGTTTGTAATTTCTGCGGAAGTTCTGCGGCACTAACAAACTACCACATCACAGTGTCAGCTTGTCATCCTGACTTCACTCTCCTGGCAGTGGTTATAGCAATCAGGATGGTGGAAAGCTCAGTAACACTAGTTCAAAAAATAACAGACTTATATAAATAATGTTATGCCTAAAAAAGCAAAACAGATGTCTCTCCCTTAAGGTCCTAGCATGTTACATAAATGACATATGCAGAGGGCAGCTTATGTGATAAATAAGGTATTTCTATATGCATGCTATCTATTCCACTAATGAGGTTTCCACTGTCTATCTTATATATTTGTATGTGCTTTCTACACCACTCATGAGGTTCCTGTGTATCACTTACATATTATATGCAATCTGTAACATACATACAAATATATGTGTGTGTGTGTGAGAGACAGATACACTGTATATGTGCGTGTGTGTGTGTGTATATATATATATATATATATATATATATGTATATATATATATATTTTTTTTTTAATTTCCATGAACTTGCATCCTCATTCATGCAGGTCCCATTGGAAATGGAATAGAGGAGTTATTGCAAAACTCATTTTTTCATGTCAGCCTGCTTTCCCTGACACACTGTGTAACACCATCAGGCCATGACATGCATGTGAACCAATTGTGAGATAGAGCGCTCCAGCCCATCACAGTGTGTCCACCATGTGACAGAACACTGCACCATACCTTTCCAGGCTCCGAGCAGTGATGTGTTCCATCAATCCTTGTGCTGCCCAGCCAGCTACCAGAGCTAATCTCTGAACCTGACTTGCCAGCGCGGAAACACAGCATGCTACCCTGTGGCCCAACAGCTGTCCCCGCACACATTTCTCCGTAACTTTTAGGTGATTCTATCAACCAATGACAATACGTAATCAATAACCCTGGCAAAAATGTGTACAGTGCAATTATTTAACAGGTCTATTCTTTCAACAGGTCTACACATTATTATATTCCACTTTTCTGGGCATAATTACTTTATTTTTCTTAAAATGACAGTTAAATTCATTTTACCAGTTATTCATTTCAGATGGCATCTCTATACCTTAAAGGCACAAATAGGTTTGTACAAAGTGAGTATGGACTTAACAGGTCTGTGCTATTGACAAGGTTTTGTTTAAGTTGGCCTAGTGCAACAAGTAAGACTGAAACTGTATTAGCTGTAGTGCAGGTTGAGTAAATATCACCATCCCTGATGTGCTGTGCCACCGTCTCTGGCAGTGGAGCTGTGGTAGATAAGTGACTGTTCATTTCTGTTGCAGAATGCAGCCATTTATTAGCTAATGTATGATGTTATAGCAATGATAACGCCACATTCTGAGCATATAGGGGGTTTGGATATAAAAAGAGGGAAGGAACCAGATTCTATGGATAAACTGAAATATTAATAAAAATCAGCAAAGAGGTTGAATTCTGCGGCACATAGAGTTCTCTTGATGGTGCAGTTCTGTAAAGGAGATTCTGCGGCCGCAGAATTCTAGGGGCCTTGACCATTACATTGTAACTGTGCTGAGGTCGGTGTCCAGCTGAGATCAGTACGTAGTGTATACCATTACATTACAACTGTGCTGAGGTCGGCGTCCAGCTGAGATCACTACGCAGTGTATACCATTACATTACAACTGTGCTGAGGTCGGCTTCCTGCTGAGATCACTACGCAGTGTATACCATTACATTACAACTGTGCTGAGGTCGGCGTCCAGCTGAGATCACTATGCAGTGTATACCATTACATTACAACTGAGCTGAGGTTGGCTTCCTGCTGAGATCACTACGCAGTGTATACCATTACATTACAACTGTGCTGAGGTTAGCTTCCTGCTGAGATCACTACGCAGTGTATACCATTACATTACAACTGTGCTGAGGTCGGTGTCCTGCTGAGATCACTACGCAGTGTATACCATTACATTACAACTGTGCTGAGGTTGGCTTCCTGCTGAGATCACTACGCAGTGTATACCATTACATTACAACTGAGCTGAGGTTGGCTTCCTGCTGAGATCACTACGCAGTGTATACCATTACATTACAACTGTGTTGAGGTTGGCTCTGCTGGATCCTCGCAGTATATACCATTACATTACAACTGTGCAGGGTTGGCTTCCTGCTGAGATCACTACGCAGTGTATACCATTACATTACAACTGTGCTGAGGTCGGCTTCCTGCTGAGATCACTACGCATAGAAACATAGAAACATAGAAGTTGACGGCAGATAAGGACCGCAAGGCCCATCCAGTCTGCCCATTTCTTTTTCTACCTTATAAATGTGCCATCGGCCTTTGCTCTGTCAGTGACCTATCTATTCATAGTCATTTGTATTGCTCCCTTATGCCTATCCCATGCCTGTTTGAAGCCCTGCACTGTATTCATAACTACCACTTCTTGTGGTAAAGCCATCCATCTACTCACCTTTCTGTGAAAAAGAATTTCAATTCCCTCAATCGCCTCTAATCTCATGCTGTGTCCTCTTGTCACTGCTATTTTCTTATATTTAAACATGTTAGACTCTTTTCACTTGTTTATGCCCCAAGGTGTTTAAATGTCTCGATCATATCACCTCTCTCCCTCCTTTGCTCAAGGGCATACATATTGAGTCTGCTTAATCTGTCCTCATATGTCTTCACAATGCAGTCCTGCCATTTTAGTTGCCCTTCTCTGGACTGCCTCAATGTGATTAATGTCTCTTGTGAAGTTGGCATCCAAAATGAAAACCTAGATGGGGCCTAACCAATATCTTGCACAGAGGAACATACCTCTCTCTTACGACTTGTGATACCAATACTAACACCCTAACACCCCCCTCAGCGCACCTACAACAGTAGAGTGTCTGTTTAAGATTTAGGTCATCAGTGATGATGATGCCCAAGTCTCTTTCTTCCTTTGTGACTGCTAGCAACTCCTCCCAGCCTATAAGGGTCAGGTTTCTCTTCCCTATGCATGATTTTGCACTTCAATTGCATTAAATCCCAGTTGCCACTCTTCGACCACTCTGCCAGTTTATCCAGATCTCTTCTCATTCTGCCCACCCCATCTGGATCATCTACTCTATTGCGAGATCTTGGTGTCATCTGCAAAACAGACAAACCTTACCTCTAGTCCATCTACGAGGTCACTAATGAAGATGTTGAATAGGACTGGCCCCAGGACTGATCCCTAAGAGTACCCACTTGTGACTTGCATCTCTTCTGACTGTATACCATTTACCACCACTCTCTGTTTCTGCCAGTCAACCAGTTTGCCACCCAGTTGACCAACTTCACTGACCCACCCGAGCCTACTAGCTAATTTATCAAATCTCTATGTGGAACAGTGTCAAAGCTTTTGCTGAAGTCAAGGTAGGCGACATCAGCTGCTCCCCTTGGTCCACCACTCTGGTTTGCAGTCAAAGAAATCTAGGAATTAGTTTGACAGGACCTTCCTTTGTAAACCCATGCTGTCTTGGATCCTGTGCCCCTATGGATTCCAGGTGTTGCAATATCCTTTCATTAAGGAGTGCCCCATAATCTTGCCCACTACTGAGGTGAAGACTGACGGTCTGTAGTTCCCGCCTCCTCCCTGCTACCACTCTTGTGGAGTGGACTACATGAGCCCTCTCCAGTCTTCTGGGACCTCCTGTGCTCAGAGACTCACTACAGTCACCCTGCCAAGGCTCCACTAGTTCCCTCCTTGGCTCCTTAAGTACCCCTGGGATGTATGCCATCAGGTCCCATTGCCTGTCCACCCTGAGCTTAGTGTCCTTTGTAGGACCCTTGTCAGAAGGGAGAAAAGCTCACCCCTCCCCCTGTGTCCATGATGTTGAGCCGTGGGCCCTGCCCTACCTCTCTCAGTAAATACTGAGCAAAAGCATCTATTTAGGATAGATGCCTTTACAGGGTCCTCCTCCTCCATGCTCCTTTTCTCCATTAAGCTTAGTAATACCCCTCAGGACTTTCTCCTTTCACTAAATGTATCTATAGAAGTCTTGTCACCTTCTTTTACTGTCCGTGCTAGTGTTTCCTCAGTTTGGGACTTGCCTGCCTTTACTGCCTTACCTGCTTCCCCAGGGCAGCTCTGGTATGCCTCCCTATCTTCATCCCGCTGTGTTCCTTTATATTTTCTGAAGGCCAGCCTTTTGGCTCTGACCTTTTCTGCTACTGCAGTGTATACCATTACATTACAACTGAGCTGAGGTTGGCGTCCAGCTGAGATCACTACGCAGTGTATACCATTACATTACAGACTGTGCTGAGGTTGGCTTCCTGCTGAGATCAGTACGCAGTGTATACCATTACATTACAACTGTGCTGAGGTCGGCGTCCTGCTGAGATCACTACGCAGTGTATACCATTACATTACAACTGTGCTGAGGTCGGTGTCCTGCTGAGATCACTACGCAGTGTATACCATTACATTACAACTGTGCTGAGGTTGGCTTCCTGCTGAGATCACTACGCAGTGTATACCATTACATTACAACTGTGCTGAGGTCGGTGTCCTGCTGAGATCACTACGCAGTGTATACCATTACATTACAACTGTGCTGAGGTCGGCATCCTGCTGAGATCAGTACGCGTGTATACCATTACATTACAACTGTGCTGAGGTCGGCTTCCTGCTGAGATCACTACGCAGTGTATACCATTACATTACAACTGTGCTGAGGCTGGCATCCTGCTGAGATCAGTACGCAGTGTATACCATTACATTACAACTGTGCTGAGGTCGGCATCCTGCTGAGATCAGTACGTAGTGTATACCATTATATTACAACTGTGCTGAGGTCGGCATCCTGCTGAGATCAGTACGCAGTGTATACCATTACATTACAACTGTGCTGAGGTTGGCATCCTGCTGAGATCTCTATGTGATGTATACCATTACATTACAGCTGTGCTGAGGTTGGCATCATACTGAAATCTCTATGTGATGTATACCATTGCATTACAACTGCGTTGAGGTCGGCATCCTGCTGAGATCTCTACGTGATGTATACCATTACATTACAACTGTGCTGAGGTCGGCGTCCTGCTGAGATCTGTATGCAGTGTATACCATTATATTACAACTGTGCTGAGGTTGGCATCCTGCTGAGATCGGGACGTGATGTATACCATTGCATTACAGCTGTGCTGAGGTCTGCATCCCACTGATATCTCTGTATGATGTATACCATTACATTACAACTGTGCTGAGGTTGGCATCCTGCTAAGATCTGTATGTGATGTATACCATTGCATTACAACTGTCCTGAGGTCTGCATCCCACTGATATCTCTGTATGATGTATACCATTACATTACAGCTGTGCTGAGGTCGGCATCCTGCTGAGATCAGTACGTAGTGTATACCATTCCATTACAGCTGTGCTGAGGTTGGCATCCTACTGAGATCTGTACGCAGTGTATACCATTACATTACAGCTCTGCTGAGGTGGGCACCCTGCTGAGATCAGTATGCAGTGTATACCATTACATTACAGCTGTGCTGAGGTCGGCATCCTGCTGAGATCAGTACGCAGTGTATACCATTACATTACAACCGTGCTGAGCTTGGCATCCTGCTGAGATCAGTACGTAGTGTATACCATTACATTACAACTGTGCTGAGGTTGGCATCCTACTGTGATCAGTACACAGTGTATACTATTACATTACAACTGTGCTGAGGTCGGCATCCTGCTGAGATCTGTACACAGTGTATACCATTACATTACAGCTATGGAGGTCGGCATCCTGCTGAGATCAGTACGCAGTGTATACCATTACATTACAGCTGTGCTGAGGTTGGCATCCTGCTGAGATCTGTACACAGTGTATACCATTACATTACAACTGTGCTGAGGTTGGCATCCGACTGAGAACTCTGTGTGATGGATACCATTACGTTACAGCTGTGCTGAGGTTGGCATCCTACTGAGATCTCTATGTGATGTGTACCATTACATTACAGCTGTGCTGAGGTTGGCATCCTACTGAGATCTCTGTGTGATGTATACCATTACATTACAACTGTGCTGAGGTTGGCATGCTACTGAGATCTCTGTGTGATGTATACCATTACATTACAACTGTGCTGAGGTCGGCATCCTGCTGAGATCAGTACGCAGTGTATACCATTACATTACAACTGTGCTGAGGTTGGCATCCTGCTGAGATCAGTACGCAGTGCATACCATTAGATTACAACTGTGCTGAGGTCGGTATCCTGCTGAGATCTCTATGTGACGTATACCATTACATTACAACTGTGCTGAGGTTGGCATGCTACTGAGATCTCTGTGTGATGTATACCATTACATTACAGCTGTGCTGAGGTCGGCATCCTGCTGAGATCAGTACGCAGTGTATACCATTACATTACAACTGTGCTGAGGTTAGCATCCTGCTGAGATCAGTACGCAGTGCATACCATTAGATTACAACTGTGCTGAGGTTGGCATCCTACGGTCATCTCTAGGTGATGTATACCATTACATTACAACTGTCCTGAGGTCTGCATCCCACTGAGATCGCTACACGATGTATACCATTACATTACAACTGTGCTGAGGTTGGCATCCTGCTGAGATCAGGACATGATATATACCATTACATTACAGCTGTGCTGTGGTTGGCTTCCTACTGAGATCGCTATGTGATGTATACCTTTACATTAGAACTGTGCTGAGGTTGGCTTCCTACTGAGATCTCTATGTGATGTATACCATTACATTACAGCTGTGCTGAGGTCGGCATCCTGCTGAGATCAGTACGCAGTGTATATCATTACATTACAACTGTGCTGAGGTTGGCATCCTGCTGAGATCAGTACGCAGTGTATACCATTACATTGCGACTGTGCTGAGGTCGGCATCCTGCTGAGATCTGTACACCGTGTATGCCATTACATTACAGCTGTGCTGAGGTTGGCATCTTGCTGAGATTAGTACGCAGTGAATACCATTACATTACAACTGTGCTGAGGTTGGCATCCTGCTGAGATCAGTATGCAGTGTATACCATTACATTACAGCTGTGCTGAGGTCGGCATCTTGCTGAGATCAGTACGCAGGGTATACCATTACAACTGTGCTGAGGTTAGCATCCTGCTGAGATCAGTACGCAGTGCATACCATTACATTACAGCTGTGAGAGGTTAGCATCCTGCTGACATCAGTACACAGTGCATACCATTAGATTACAACTGTGCTGAGGCTGGCATCCTACGGTCATCTCTATGTGATGTATACCATTACATTACAACTGTGCTGAGGTTAGCTTCCTGCTGAGATCGCTATGTGATGTATACCATTACATTACAACTGTGCTGAGGTTGGCATCCTGCTGAGATCGGGACGTGATATATACCATTACATTACAGCTGTGCTGAGGTTGGCTTCCTACTCAGATCGCTATGTGATGTATACCATTACATTGCAGCTGTGCTGAGGTTGGCTTCCTACTGAGATCGCTGTGTGATGTATACCATTACATTACAGCTGTGCTAAGGTTGGCTTCCTGCTGAGTTCGGGATGTGATATATACCATTACATTACAACTGTGCTGAGATCGGCTTCCTACTGAGATCTCTATGTGATGTATACCATTACATTACAACTGTGCTGAGGTTGGCATCCTGCTGAGATCAGTACGCAGTGTATACCATTACATTACAACTGTGCTGAGGTCGGCATCCTGCTGAGATCAGTACGCAGTGTATACCATTACATTACAGCTGTGCTGAGGTTGGCATCCTGCTGAGATCAGTATGCAGTGTATACCATTACATTGCAACTGTGTTTAGGTCGGCATCCTGCTGAGATCAGTACGCAGTGTATACCATTACATTACAACTGTGCTGAGGTCGGCGTCCTGCTGAGATCAGTACGCAGTGTATACCATTACATTACAACTGTGCTGAGGTCGACATCCTGCTGAGATCAGTACTTAGTGTATACCATTACATTATAACTGTGCTGAGGTTGGCACCCTGCTGAGATCAGTACGCAGTGTATACCATTACATTACAGCTGTGCGGAGGTCAGCATTGTGCTGAGATCTGTACACAGTGTATACCATTACATTATAACTGTGCTGAGGTTGGCATCCTGCTGAGATCAGTACGCAGTGTATACCATTACATTGCAACTGTGCTGAGGTTGGCATCCTGCTGAGATCAGTACGCAGTGTATACCATTACATTGCAACTGTGCTGAGGTCGGCATCCTGCTGAGATCAGTACGTAGTGTATACCATTACATTACAACTGTGCTGAGGTTGGCATCCTGCTGAGATCTCTATGTGATGTATACCATTACATTACAGCTGTGCTGAGGTTGGCATCATACTGAAATCTCTATGTGATGTATACCATTACATTGCAACTATCTTGAGGTCTGCATCCCACTGAGATCGCTACATGATGTATACCATTGCATTACAACTGCGTTGAGGTCGGCATCCTGCTGAGATCTCTACGTGATGTATACCATTACATTACAGCTGTGCTGAGGTTGGCATCCTGCTGAGATCAGTACGCAGTGTATACCATTACATTACAACTGTGCTGAGGTTGGCATCCTGCTAAGATCTGTATGTGATGTATACCATTGCATTACAACTGTGCTGAGGTTGGCATCCTGCTAAGATCTGTACGTGATGTATACCATTGCATTACAACTGTCCTGAGGTCTGCATCCCACTGAGATCTCTGTATGATGTATACCATTACATTACAGCTGTGCTGAGGTTGGCATCCTACTGAGATCTCTATGTGATGTATACCATTACATTACAACTGTGCTGAGGTTGGCGTCCTGCTGAGATCAGTACGCAGTGTATACCATTACGTTGCAGCTGTGCTGAGGTCGGCGTCCTGCTGAGATCAGTACGCAGTGTATACCATTACGTTGCAGCTGTGCTGAGGTCGGCGTCCTGCTGAGATCAGTACGCAGTGTATACCATTACGTTGCAGCTGTGCTGAGGTCGGCGTCCTGCTGAGATCAGTGCGCGGTGTCGCTACATTACGTTGCAGCTGTGCTGAGGTGGCGTCCTGCTGAGATCAGTCGCGGTGTGCTACCGATACGTTGCAGCTGTGCTGAGGTCGGCGTCCTGCTGAGATCAGTACGCAGTGTATACCATTACGCTGCAGCTGTGCTGAGGTCGGCGTCCTCCTGAGATCAGTACGCAGTGTATACCATTACGCTGCAGCTGTGCTGAGGTCGGCGTCCTCCTGAGATCAGTACACAGTGTATACCATTACGTTGCAGCTGTGCTGAGGTCGGCGTCCTGCTGAGATCAGTACGCAGTGTATACCATTACGTTGCAGCTGTGCTGAGGTCGGCGTCCTGCTGAGATCAGTACGCAGTGTATACCATTATGTTGCAGCTGTGCTGAGGTTGGCATCCTGCTGAGATCAGTACGCAGTGTATACCATTACGTTGCAGCTGTGCTGAGGTCGGCGTCCTACTGAAATCTCTATGTGATGTATACCATTATATTACAGCTGCGCTGAGGTCGGTATCCTTCTGAGATCTCTGTGATATATACCATTATATTACAGCTGTGCTGAGGTTGGCACCCTAGTGAGATCTCTATGTGATGTATACCATTACATTACAACTGTGCTGAGGTTGGTATCCTACTGAAATCTCTATGTGATGTATACTATTACATTACAGCTGTGCTGAGGTTGGTATCCTTCTGGGATCTCTATGTGATGTATACCATTACATTACAGCTATGCTGAGGTTGGCATCCTAGTGAGATCTCTATGTGATGTATACCATTACATTACAGCTGTGCTGAGGTTGGCATCCTACTGTGATCTCTATGTAATGTATACCATTACATTACAGCTGTGCTGAGGTTGGTATCCTACTGGGATCTGTACGCAGTCTATACGATTACATTACAACTGTGCTGAGGTTGGCATCCCACTGAGATCTCTACATGATGTATACCATCCCAACTGTAATTTGAGGCGGCAGGTGATTCCGGCGTCTGAGTACGACAGCAGAGTGTGGCAGGTGAGTGGCAGTCCCTGTCTGTATCTTTGTTTATAGGTCTGAAGTTTGTGAAGTGTTACAACACTGAGACACCTGACAGTAAGAGCTAGTCTCCCCCTTCTGAGCCCATCTGTCCCGGGCATACAGCAAAGTTCTGCCTGTTCCTGATAGCGGCTGGCTGGGTCCATTGTGCTTTAACAGCTGCTACAGAGACGTGAGAGGTCTGGGGACTCCAAAGTGCACTGTGGACAAGTACTGTGTTGAGCCCAAGACTGGGTATTCTTACAAGGTGTGTGAGGTGCAATGTGGACATGAATTGACTTTTTGCTGGTTTCCCCCGTCAGTGACATTTGCCTTGTCTGCGCCATTTTGACTGTTGCTGCTGCTTTATTTGGCTGCTAATTTGCCTGTTATTGTTAACTTACTGATTTGCACCTGCACTTATCTGTAACTGCTGTCACCCGCTCCACCTCCTTCAACCTTTGAATTTGCCACTTGCGCAATCCCCATCAATCAGCTGCAGTGGCAGGGCCCCTGCAGGGGGGCAGTGGTGCTATTTAGTTCAGGGCTGCAAGATGCGGCAGCCGATTCCGCTGGCTGAGTGCCTTGGTAGAGTACGGAGTCAGATCAGTTGGCGCTGGAGCATGAAACTCCGTGAAGCTGACATAACATTATTTATTATACTAAGCTTCAGTGACAAGGTTAATATGTCTTACTATTTAAGCAATAAGGCATGACCAGGGGTTAGGTTAACAGTCTGTTAATCACCCCCTGGGGTGTAATGTGGCACGAGGTGCAGCCGAGTGCCATATTGTCCCTAGGGAGTGATTAACTGACTGTTAATCTAACTTGTGGAAGTGCCTTATTGCTATTATAAAAATTGTTCCAAAAGAAGAGGGTTACAAGAATACTTTTTGAATGTCTTCCTCATTTAGAGGGAGATTTTTAATAAAATAGTTCTTCCACCAACAGTTTAAGAATGCTGGTTCAAAATCAGAAAGCATCATTCCAGTCATTCAGCAGTGCTAGAGGATGGAATGCTGACAGGATGAATCCCTGTGTCATTGTAATCAGGCAGTACATGACGGTATAACAAGGATTAATTTAAGGCTGTTGGAATCCTAACAGCCAATCAGATTGCAGAATTTCTGAGAACCTTTTTATAATTCATATTCTTCATGCGGGCCATTTTAGGGTATGGTTGGATAGGTGAAGTTTAACTAGATAGGACTGAATATCCTAGTGGAAATGTCTGCATTGCTAATAATGCAGAGTGGGGGGAACAGATATATGGTATGCTACAGAGGGTTGAATTTTAGAAGGGTAGTGGATTGTTGATATTATGTTAAAGTGGAAACTATGACGCTTAATTTGTGTGATGTGGAAGTGTTAAGATTAATTCTTAAGGCTGTTGAATGTAAACAGTCTGTTATTAGAAGGTCTAGTAGAGTCCTTAAAGAAGAAAAAAGAAAAGAACACGATTGCTGGTTAACCTGTTGCTAATGTCTGGGAATGTGCATGTCAACCCGGGCTCAGAACAATTAACAGAAATTAGAAATGAGAAGAGGCTTGGCCTACATTTGGTTCATTTGAATGTGCGCAGCATTCTTTTAAAATCTGTTGCGTTCCATGCGTGGGTTGAGGTGCTGAAACCTGATGTTATTTTAATAACTGAAACGTGGTTGACCTCCAAAACAGATGATGCAGAGGTGGCATTTGAACATTATTTAAATATTTTCCTGGACGGGGGGGGAGGGGAATGGTTGCACAACGTATTCAGAAGATCATCTGTTAATAGACAATGTCACTAGCTCTGAAAGAAAACCAGAATGTGAATTTTTGACAGTTACATTGCTTGTGGGAGGAACTAAAAAATTAGTTGTTGGGGTAACATGTATTCCTCTGAAGTTTAGTGCGATTGGTATCAATTGGGTTAGTGAATATGTAATACAGCTAAATAGGAATCACGAAAAATTATTATTTGTGATTTTAAAAATGTTTGGCCAAGAGATGCTATTAATGGAATCTGATAATATAGCTGCCTTAAACCTGATGCCGGCGGTGAGGGATACTACTGAACTAAATTCTAAAACAAACGGGTACTTTATTGATCTGACACCTAGCGTCAAACTGTAAAAATGTTAAAGAAATTGTAATATTTCCTGATTATCTTAGTGATCATTTCGCCATATTATGCAAATGGGATGTAAGGATGGCTAGGCCAAAACCAGAAACAGTTTTAGGAAAATTTAAAATAAGAAAATAACAGCTTTTAAACAGGCAATACGCAGTATTCAGTGGTCCTTTATGGACTATATTCCTTCAGTGAATTTGGCTTTAGATTATTTTGTTACTGAATTTATTCAAGTATGTAATAGGTTTGTACCAGTAAGGACTCGGAGGAAAAAGGGAGATCCTTAAATTGGTTTGCAGGGGAAGTTAAACAACTGATGAGGGAAAGAGAAAATACATGGCTGAGATTGAGAGATAGTGGGCTAGACAGGGACAAACTAATATATAAACAGTTACATACTAAACAGGGACACGCTAATGTATAAACAGTTACGTACTAGACAGGGACACGCTAATATATAAACAGGTACGTGCTAGAGAGGGACATGCTAATATATAAAAAGTTACGTACTAGACAGGGACACACTAATATATAAACAGTTACGTACTAGACGGGGACACACTAATATATAAACTGTTACGTACTAGACAGGGACACACTAATATATAAACAATTATGTACTAGACTGGGACACACTACTATATAAACTGTTACGTACTAGACAGGGACACAGTAATATATAAACATTTACGTACTAGACTGGGACACAGTAATATATAAACAGTTACGTACTAGACAGGGACACACTAATATATAAACAGTTACGTACTAGACTGGGACACAGTAATATATAAACAGTTACGTACTAGACAGGGACACAGTAATATATAAACAGTTACGTACTAGACTGGGACACACTACTATATAAACAGTTACGTACTAGACAGGGACACAGTAATATATAAACAATTACGTACTAGACAGGGACACACTAATATATAAACAGTTACGGACTAGACAGGGACACATTAATATATAAACCGTTATGTACTAGACACGGACACACTAATATATAAACAGTTACGTACTAGACAGAGACATACTAATATATAAACAGTTACGTACTAGACAGGGACACACTAATATATAAACAGTTACGTACTAGACAGGGACACACTAATATATAAACAGTTACGTACTAGATGGGGATACACTAATATATAAACAGTTACGTACTAGACAGGGACACACTAATATATAAACAGTTACGTACTAGATGGGGATACACTAATATATAAACAGTTACGTACTAGACAGGGACACACTAATATGTAAACAGTTATGTACTAGACTAGACAGAGACACACTAATATATAAACAGTTACTAAGTGACAGGGACACACTAATATGTAAACAGTTACTTACTGACAGGGACACACTAATATATAAACAGTTACATACTAGACAGGGACACACAAATATATAAACAGTTACGTACTAAGTGACAGGCACACACTAATATATATAAACAAGTACATACTAGACAGGAACACACTAATATAAAAACAATTACATACTAGACAGGAACAGACTAATATATAAACAATTACGTACTAGACAGGAACACACTAATATATAAACAATTACGTACTAGACAGGGACACACTAATATATAAACACTTGCGTACTGACAGACTCACTAATATATGAACAGTTCTGTACTAGACAGGAACACACTAATATATGAACAGTTATGTACTAGACAGGGACACGTTAATTTATATACAGTTACGTACTAAGTGACAGGGAAACACTAATATATAAACAGTTATGTACTAAGTGACAGGGAAACACTAATATATAAACAATTACTAGACGGGCACACTGATATATAAACAGTTACGTAGTAGATGGGGACACACTGATATATAAACAGTTACGTACTAAGTGACAGGGACTGTGGGACACACTAATATATAAACAGTTACATTCTAACTGGCAGGATCACACTGATATATAAACAGTTATGTACTAGACAGGAACACACTAATACATTAACAGTTACGTACTAGACAGGGACACTAATAAACAATTACGTACTAGACAGGGACACACTGATATGCAAACAGTTACGTACTTGGCAGGGACACACTAATATATAAACAGTTATGTACTAGACTAGACAGAGACACACTAATATATAAACAGTTACTAAGTGACAGGGACACACTAGTATGTAAACAGTTACGTGCTGACAGGGACACACTAATATATAAACAGTTACATACTAGACGGACACACAAATATATAAACAGTTACGTACTAAGTGATAGGCACACACTAATATATATAAACAAGTACATACTAGACAGGAACACACTAATATAAAAACAATTACATACTAGACAGGAACAGACTAATATATAAACAATTACGTACTAGACAGGAACACACTAATATATAAACAATTACGTACTAGACAGGGACACACTAATATATAAACACTTACGTACTGACAGACTCACTAATATATGAACAGCTCCGTACTAGACAGGAACACATTAATATATAAACAGTTACGTACTAGACAGGACACATTAATTTATATACAGTTACGTACTAAGTGACAAGGAAACACTAATATATAAACAGTTATGTACTAAGTGACAGGGAAACACTAATATATAAACAATTACTAGATGGGCACACTGATATATAAACAGTTACGTAGTAGATGGGGACACACTGATATATAAACAGTTACTTACTAAGTGACAGGGACTGTGGGACACACTAATATATAAACAGTTACGTTCTAACTGGCAGGATCACACTGATATATAAACAGTTATGTACTAGACAGGAACACACTAATACATTAACAGTTACGTACTAGACAGGGACACTAATAAACAGTTACGTACTAGACAGGGACACACTGATATGCAAACAGTTACGTACTTGACAGGGACACACTAATATATAAGCACTTACGTACTAAGTGACAGGGACACACTAATATATAAACAGTTATGTACTAAGTGTAAGTTTGTAGCTCGGAACACTAAGGCTGATTATCTTCAGCACAAGTAACGGGAGGAAGCCAACACTCTCCCAAAAATGTTGAGAAGTATAAATCAAGTTCTAGGAGGGAACAAAATGTCTATACCCACAGTTGTATATCATTACAGTACAACTGTGCTGATGTCAGTACCCTGCTGAGATCACTACGCAATGTGTACGATTACATTACAACTGTGCTGAGGTCAGTACCCTGTTGAGATCACCATGTGATGTATATCATTACATTACAACTGTGCTGAGGTCAGTACCCTGCTGAGATCACTACACATTGTATACCATTACATTACAACTGTGCTGACGTCAGTACCCCGCTGAGATAACTACGCAGTGTATACCATTACATTATAACTGTACTGAGATCAGTACCCTGCTGAGCTCACTGTGCGATGTATAACATTACATTACAACTGTGCTGAGATTGGCCTCCCGCTGAGATCTCTATGCAATACTGTTACATTACAACTGTGATGAGGTCAGCGTCTTGCTGAAATCACTACGCAATATATATATACCATTACATTACAACTGTGCTGAGGTCGGCACACCACTGAAGTTGCTACACAATGTCTACCATTACATTACAACTGTGCCGAGGTCATTTGTTTTTTTATTCAAAAGCCATGGATTTACAGGTTAAGTTCTATGAGAACAGGTCTCGTTTGCAGAACGTCCTAAGTCAGTAAGGTAACAAAACATAATTAATAAACATACACAATAACACAAAACACTTACACACTGTCAAGTAAATAAGCTATAACATGCAGTTAACTAAAAAATATTACTCATGAAAAGAGATTACAAATAGATTGTTCCTGTAGAAACGTTTCCTTGAGATTGTGTTTAAAAGTATATAGTGTCAGAGAATTTCGTAACTCAGGTAAGAGTTTGTTCCAGGAAAGAGGGGCCTCAAAAGAAAAAACGTTTCTTCCAAAATGAGATTGATAATCTAGGTAAAAGTAGGCCCCGGTTAGGAACATCTCTGGGATTATGACTGTTTTTTATTTTATTTATTTATTTAAATTTTGGATTACAAATACCTTTGAGTTTGAGGCAGCTCATTTACAAAGGTTCCACATCAAAGGAAAGGGTTACAATAAGGTAGGGAGGTATAGACAACATTCATGGTATCAATGGAGGTACAGACAACATTCATGGTGACATCGGAGCACAGCAAGTCAGCTGGTAAATAAGTGGGAACAGTGCTACACACTCAAGATCACAAGCAAGCATAGGAAACCGTCAGGTACATTTGAAGCAACACTGCTAATCGGAGGTGGGGGGAGGGGGAGAGTCAGGAAGGGCGGGGGAGATGAGAGGGCAGAGTCTAGACAGAGAAGGAAAGAAAATATGGCAGCCTGAGGCCTTGTCGTAGGGTGAGAGGGAGGGAAGGCCAAGGTGGGAGAAGGGGTAAAAGAGGGGAAAAGGAGGGCGGATGAAGGGAAAGAAGATAAGGGAGAGTGGGGTCCAGGAAGAGGGGGTCAGTGGGACAAGAGCAAGGAGGAGGTGCGGTAAGGGAGGCGGTGGCGGGGGGGAAAGGGGAAATTGTTCTGTCAGGAGAGGTGAAACGAAACAGGAAGCCAAGTAAGAGCCTCAGAGAGTGAAAAAAGTGGTATAAGGGTGTCTGCAGAAGTGAGAAGCTAGGTGTAAAAGTGCTTTTAGTTAGGAGATGCTAGCGAAGCATAAGTTTAAATTGGGACAGACTAGAAAGACTGCTCAGTTGGTTGCTTAGATTATTAAACCACAGGGGGGCTCTGTATTGAAAGGATCTCTGGTACTGAGCACTCCGACAGTGGGGTACTAGAAGGAGGTCAGAAACTGAGGTACGTGTGTGTTGGGTCTTAGAGGATTTGTTTAGCAGGCAGCCAATGCAGGGTAGTAATCCAAGTAGAGCTTTTTTGGACAGGAGGCAGGTTTGATATTTGATCCTGTTGCTTAGTTGGAGCCAGCCAGATTGAGCATACAACTCACAGGTATGAGTGAGGTGCGCAGCACCTGTAACTAACCTACAGGCTTTGTTCAGGGCCACCGTGAGTCATTTAAGAGATGTGGAGGTTGCAGCACAGTATATAATTAGACCATAATCAATGATCGAGAAGACCGAGCTGTGAACTGCAACCTTCAGGGCTTCTTGGGTAAGACTTTGTCTGTGTCTGAAGAGGAGCCCAATTCTGGTATTAACATCTCTGGCAACATTTTCAATGTGAGGCACAAAGGTAAGGTGACTATCCAAGGTTAGACTTAGGTATTTGAAAAGCTGAGTTTGTTCAAGAGTGTCTCCATGGTTGTTGGAGATAGTGAGTTGATGGGCCTTAAACTTATTCTGAGAGACTGTGAGTGGGAACTAATAGTCGATGATTTACTGTTTTATAAATCAAAGTTAGCCAGTGATGTGAGCGTCTTACTGAAGGGGGCAGCCAATTTAATTGAGTTAGAAAAGTATAATGATGTTCATTTCTGGGACTACTTAAAATAAAACGTAATAACTGAAAATAAACTGTCACCTAAGGAAAGATACGTGATATTAGAGTTGCGGTAAATACAATCACCATAGTCCAAGATTGGAAGAATTGATTGGGCCACAATAGTTTTCCGATCCGGTATCCTGCTTAGATCTTTACATGATGCATGCCATTACATTACAACTGTGCTGAGGTTGGCATCCCGCTGAAATTGCTTCATGGTATCTACCATTACATGACAACTGTGCCAAGGTCAGTATCCCACAGAGACTGGGACATGATGTATACCATTACACTACAAATGGGCTAAGATCGGCATCCCACTGAGAGCTCTAAGCGATGTATACCATTACATTACAACTGTGCTGAGATTGGCACCCTGCTGAGATCTCTACGCGATGTATACGAACATATGAAATGTGCCAGCAGATAAAGGCCTAGTGATCTATCAAGTCTGCTCGAATGTGCAGCTAGCGTCCCTTATTCTGCAGCTGCCTCTCTCTCCCACCTTCCCCCTTGCCCTGTCCCAGCCCCTTTTAAGCAGCCCACTGTTCTACTGGATACTACTTCTGCTGGTAATGCATTCCACCCAGCTACCACCCTCTCTGTAAAAAAGTGTCTCCTTATCTCCCTCCTGAACCTTCCTTCCTCCAGTTTCATGTCGTGGCCCTGGGTATCCCTCCCCTCCCTTCCCTTACATTGAACAACCCCTCTGTACCTGTCTTGTTTATTCCCTTCATGTACTTGAAGGTTTCAATAATATCCCCGCTGTCCCTCCTCTCCTCCAGAGAGTACATGTTCAGCTCCCTCAGCTTACTCTCATATGGTAAGTCCCCCAGCACGTGGATCACCTTTGTTGCCTTGCGCTGCACCCCTTCCAGTAACCTAGTGTCCCTCTTCAGATACTGGTGCCAGTAATGCATGCAGTACTCAAGGGGCAGTCTAACTAATGATCTATACAGTGGCAGAACCATCCCCCCCCCTTGAGGATATACCCCTTGCAATGCAACCCAGCATTTTGTTGGCCTTTGCAGCTGCCTTTCTACATTGTGCTGAGTTGTTCATTGACTCCATAATGAGCACCCCCAGATCCTTCTCCTCCTCTGTCTCGGCTAGCTGCACCCCCCAGCTGGTAACTCCTCCTGGGGTTTTTCGCCCCAAAATGCAGCACCTTGCACTTTTTGGCATTGAACCCCAGTTGCCAGGTGTCCGACCAGGTTTCCAGCTTTGCCAGATCATCCTGCAACCCCTGCCATCCCCCTAGGTCATCCACCACCGCTCCCATCTTGGTGTTGTCAGCAAACAGACTGGTCTTACTTTTGATGCCCAATGATATGTGTGAAATGAATATCCCAAACAATACTGGTGCCAACACCGAGTCCTGCGGAACACCTCTCGTCACTGCCCTAGGGATGAGAGCTCCCCACCCACCACCAACCTCTGTCATCTTCACTGAAGCCAGTTCCCTACCCATCTCACCGGCTTTGCACCCATCCCTGTGCCTTCTAACATACTTCTCAGCCTCCCATGTGGCACCGAGTTGAATGCCTTCCTGAAGTTCAGGTACAAGACATCCACTGCATGGCCTCTGTCCAGTTGTCTAGTTACCCAGTCATAGAACACCACTTGGTTTGGCAGGATCTGCCACTTACGAAGCCATGCTGTCTGCTGTCCTGTAGCCCTTTGACCTCCAGGAGGGCCACCAGCCTCTCCTTCAGGATAGTCTCCATCAGCTTACCCACGATGGATTTGAGGATCACTGGTCTGTAGTTCCCCGGTTCATCCTTTGGGGTCACTCTTGTGGAGGGGCACCACGTGAGCCATCCTCCAATCCTGAGGTACATACCCTGAATGTAGTGAGGCATTGAATAGGTCTGCCAAAGGTCCCGCAAGGACCCCTGCCAGCTCCTTTTGTAACCTGGGGTGAATGCCATCTGGGCCTGGTGTCTTGTCCACCCTCAGTGCCCTCAAACCCTCCAGAACTCTGCCCTCCATGATTTTCCTCTCTGTCACCCACTCCCCCTCCGTTCTTGCCCTCCCTCCCCCCTTGGGTATCACCCCCCCTTCTCCTTAGTAAATACTGAGCAGAAGTAATCGTTTAGCACTTCTGCCTTATCACCCCCTGCTCACACCCACCACCCCTCCTCCTTAATCCTTACTATATGGTCCTTATAGCTCCTTTTTCCTGTGATGTACTTGAAGATGTCCTTCTCCCCCGTCTTAATGTCCTGCACCAGCCTGAGCTCCTCAGATGCCTTGGCTGCCCTTACTACCTCCTTCGATTCCTTCAGGTACTACTCCCTGTCCTCCTCTTCCCTGTTGTTTTGTACCTCTAAAAGGCAGCTCTTTTCCTCCATACCTTTTCCATGACCTCCTTGCTCACCCAGCTAGATTTCTTTGCCCTAGCCTTCTTGCTGTGGGCCATGCTGCAAGTTCTGGTTGCCTCTACTAGCCCCAACTTTATGAGCTCCCACCTCTGGTTAGTGCCCATACTAGGTTGAATCCTGGCCAGGTACCCTTTTACAACTTCTCCCAGACTCCCAAAGTTGGCCTCCTGAAGTCCAGCACCCTTGTGTCAGATTCCAGTCCTTCCTTACCCATATCCAACGTAAACCATACTGAGTGGTGGTCACTCCCCGCCAGCGGTTCTTCCACCCTCAGTTCCCTCACAAACTCCCCATTTGCCAGCACGAGGTCAAGGGTATTCCCTAACCTGGTTGGTTCACTGACCATTTGCAGCAGGAAGCTGTCCTGGAAGGCATCGCAGCAGTACCTGCTCCCTTCTATTCCTGATTGTTGGGGTACTCCAGTCCACTCCTATACCATTACCCTACAACTGTGCTGAGGTCGGCACCCTGCTGAGATTGTCATGTGCTGCATATAGTTGTATTACTTTTTTTTTGTATACTTTATTAAGTTTTTAGTTTGTACACATTTTGATCAAATCCAGTATTCTTCATTCATACCATCTAGTATATTCAAACCTGCTTAAACTGTCCAGCATTTTAACCAATCAATTTAAACATGTAACACATAACAATTCAGAGCAACAGGTACATTTGTAAATTACATTAAGCAGTGTTCTCCTTTTGTTGTGCCTACAGTGTGGGTCTCCTGGCATCCTGGGAGGTCAAGTTTTCTGTATATTCATTTGAGTTCCTCCTCCTTGGGGAAATCAGGTTCCTCTATTAATCTGTCTGTCCTTACCTCTCAGATGAACCCCTCACTCACCCAGGTGGCCACGTTACCCGTTTTGCACCATCCACTGTGTCCATCTGACTATCATTTTTTTCAGTTTTATCCTGAGTCAAATACGTGATTCTTTCCATTTCTTGCATCTCGTTCACTACCTCCTCCAACTCCACCAAAGCTGGTGGGCTAGGATTTAGCCACCTTCTTGTAATTGCCTTCCCCACCACTTCTACACAAATATACCAGCGGTGATGAGCAATAGCCCCCCCCTTACTGAGGTAGGAGACAGACTGAGGATAATACGGTAGCACTGTAGGGGCATGTCAACCTGAAAGAAAGCTGCCAATTTCACGATCACTTTCCCTTTGAATTCCCCTGATACAGGACATGCATAGAAAATGTGGGTATTCAATTCAATTCAATTCAACTTTATTTTTAAAAGGCGCTTTTCTTAAAATCAAAGCGCCTGTACAAATACATATAACAATAAATATAATAAATCAAACTAATAAAAATCCTTAAAAGCTATATTAAAAAGGTGGGTTTTTGGGTATGTGTGGCTTTACTCTCTCCACAGTTTCTCCAGCACCCTGCTGCTCCACTGGCGTGCCATTTAGCTTTTAAATTGGGGGTGGGGTAACAAAATATCGAACTGTTAGTTTCCACCTGAATCCCTGCCACCTGGGTGAGGAGGATGTTTTAAATACCCACCCCTTCCATAGCCTCAGCCACTCTTTAGGTGTCAGATGGAAGTCTGCCTCCTCCTCCCACTTTGTCTCTATGTATTTTTACGAAGCCCTTCTATGTATTAATAATGCCTGGTAAATATGAGAGGTTGCCCCCTTGGGAGTAGATAGGGTGAGTAAATCCTGAAGAACTGGAGCATCTACCTCCAGGGCTGGGTCTACAGCATGGTTTCTTAGTTGAGTTTGTATATAATTTTGTTTCAAACAACATGAAGTCTTGCTATATTCTGACAAGTGCAGCATAACCGACCAGTTCAGCTGCCCTGGAGAAGAAGGAGTTAAACTCTATGCAAACGCATAGAACATTGAGCTCAAGCTCGGTTTTCAAACCACTGTCCTCGGTACATTATGGTAACTGATCAGATTCTTTACTTCGTTCACCAGCGAAGACGCCTCGGAGATTTCTCCTCGTTGCCTTCGGTTGTGATTAGAGTTTCGTCGGTATTTCTACCACCGTTTATTATTTTCTTGCAAAGTTCTTCAAACCTGTCTTCAGTTTCACATGTTTTCTAGGTTGGGTAAGTGTTCGGTTTCCTATTGGTTCTGCCGACCGTGAGGAGACCGAACTTTGTTTTTTCCCTACTGTTTCTATTTTAGCTGTGTGGGGGATCCGGTTCGAAGCCCTGACTAAAACCGAGGTTTTTTTTTTTTTTTTGGCTGGCTCTAAACTGTTAGCCAGTGAGGACTTTGGTTTCTTTCTTACCTGACCTAACTAAGCCTCCAGGGGTAAGCTCTAATTATTATTTTTTTAATTACTCTACTTTTTACTCCCTTGCCAGCCATCGGGATCCGTTCTGGTCACAGACCCCCTTGCCTCCACCTCCGGAATTCTGCCCGCACTCACCCAGTTATCTCTAGCTAACCCCCCAGAGAGCTGGGACACAGCACCAACCCCACATATCGGGCCACGTAGCATATATCTAGTCAGGGAGCCGGCTCCTGGAGGCTGATTGAGGCTTCAGGGGCAGAGCTTCATTTAGATGGCCAGACTCAAGATAGGATTTTTCTCCCTGTGAACAGGGGTGGGGATATGCAATGATGACTGGCTTCCGCCCACCCCTAAGTTCAAGTTTGGCATTGATGCCGTGGTGAACCTAGCCTCCATGAGTGTGTCGCGTGTGCAGTACTGTAGAGATCCCACTTTCCCCGGAAGGAGAGCAGTCTATGGACGCTCAATCCCTCTCCCGGCCACGCCTCTGACAACCCAGGTCTGTTACAAACCCGGGTGCGCTAGCACTGCAAGTGGAACTCTAATTTTTTTTTTTATCTGTGCCTAACTAAGCCAACTTCAGATAAAACAAAAATTGGGCCTAACTAAGCCATTTGGTCGAGCAGTTTAAATTTTAGGGGTATGTCACAGAAATCCAAGAGAAAAACCGGTCCCACTGGGTTTCAGCGCTGTACTGAGTGCGGGGAGCAATTTGCAAAAGCTGATCTGCACTTGGTTTGTCTATATTGCTTGGGTTTCGACCACTTGCAATCAGACTGTGCTATCTGTGAAAATTTCCCTCAGTCTGCCATTGATAGATGGCTCGGTAAACTGAAGGAAGGAATGGATAAAACTTCTTCAGAGGGCTGCTCCAGTTCAACTGAACCTTCAATCCCGGCTGCTGATCCCTCAAGTCAGGGTGAACCATTGACGCTTAAAAGACGCTCGGAGTCTTCAGAACCCGTACTGTCTAAGAAAGCCAAACGGTCTGGTTCAGAACCGCATAAACAACCGGTTGCAGTTCCAACCACGGAAGAAATTGGCAAAGCTATACGCATAGTGCAGTCCTTGCAATCTGGGTTTGGTGCACCGCCGCAGGTACCGTCTGGACTGCCAACGGTTCAGGATATTGGGTTAGTACCCTCAGGACCTCATGATCCTGAAGAGTACTATATGTCTGAGTGTGAATACGATGAGGAGGAGGATGACAGGGAGCCCATAGACCCTGAGGTGTCCCCTGATCATCCCCAGTATGAATTTCCCCCTAGGCCTGTCTCAGAGACCACCTCTCATTTTGTCTTCATGGGACAGGTGGCTGAGACCCTACAGCTCTCTGTGCAGGAAGTCAGACAGGAAGAGGATGAGGAAGAGGATTACAGGGAGATGATGGATCTCTCTGTCTCCCAAGGACTTTCAATCCCCAGCCACAAGTCTCTAAAGAAGCAGACTTTAAAAATTCTCCAGACCCCTAGTTCTGTCCCTCCCGTGGACAAGAAGATGGACAGAAAATATTTTCTGGTTGGTGGTGGCACTAAATTTCTTTCTGGTCACTGCAACCATGTAGGGGTAGTGCAAACTGCAGCCTGCGAAAAGGCTGGCATCCCTCTGACTTCATATCCCCCTGAAAAGGATTCCAGAAAAATGGATTCCCTTGCCAAAAAGACATACCTGGTGTCCTCCCTGGGCATTAGGCAAGCCTCCTATATGGTCTATGCTTCTGGGTATCAGAAATCCATCTGGGAGTCAGTGGAGCAGTTAGCGCAAAAGGCTACTCCTGAGTTGGCTTCAGATCTTCAGGAGTTGGTCACCAAGGGGGTGCAGGCATCGAAGTCCCAGTTCCATATGGCTGTGGACTCCAGTGATGCATCCTCGAGAGCCATGGCATCTGCCATCTCTACCAGGCGTTTTTGCTGGCTAAGATGCACCAACTTATCCCAGGACATGCAGAATAATGCTTTGGACTTTCCCCTCACCCAGAATTCTCTGTTTGGGGAACAGACTGAAGCATATATGAAAAAGATGAATGAGTACAGAGTGGCTTACAGGAGTGCTTCAGCTAAGGAGAAGGCTGCCACTCCTCAGAAACAACAGGGCAGGAGCAGACCTTACCCCAGGCCCACACTTTTCCCTCTTACCAGCAACCCAGGGGCTTCTTTAGAGGGAGAGGCAGAAGGGATGCTGGCAGGGCTGTTTCCACCTCCCAGTCTGCTACCCCAACTAAACAGACACCCTGAGGACTCTGCCAGGCTGCCTACCCTTCTCTCGAAGGGGACAAGCTGACGTACTATCTCCAGGTGTGGCAATCCATTACTTCAGACAAGTGGGTCCTGGAGATAGTAGGTCAGGGCCTTGCACTCAGCTTCAAGCTGTTCCCAAAACTGGCTCCAAGGGCATTCACACCTGCCAGCCCTACAGAAACAGCCTTGTTGGAGGCAGAGATTTCCACTCTTCTACTCTCAAGGGCAGTGGAGCCTGTGCCCCCTCAGCACAGGGAAAAATGACTGTACTCCAGGTACATCCTAGCATTAAAGGAAAATGGGGAGTGGCGGCCCATTCTAGATCTCAGATTCCTCAACAGGCATCTCACAAAGCAAAAGTTCAAAATGACAACCCTGGCTACTATATTGCCTACTCTCAGGCAAGGGGAGTGGCTAGCATCCTTGGATTTAAAGGATGCCTATTTCCACATCTCCATCAGGCAATCCCACAGAAAATACCTCAGATTTCAACTACCTTCAGGCCATTACCAGTTCAGGGCCATGCCCTTCGGGCTGACCTCTGCCCCAAGAGTATTTATAAAGTGTTTGGTAGTGGTAGTGGCATACTAACATACTAAAATGCCAGCAGAATAGGCCTAACGGTCTTTCGTGTCTGCTCGTTTGGTCAGTCCCCAGCCTGGGTGCTGACCTTGCTGTCCCCCTCGCCTTCTCTGGCTTCTCCCTTCCCAGTTCCGGATATTCTTGCTGCATTGGATTTTGCTTCCAGAACCCTTCCCGTACCTGTCCCACCCCTCTTGAACCCCTCCACTGTCTCTGCCTCCACTAGCCCCCTAGGCAGTGCATTCCATGCTCCACCACCCTCTCAGTGAAGTAGCACCTCCTCCTTTCTCCCCTGAATCTCCCCCTCCAGCTTCCACCCATGCCCTCTAGTGGCCCCTTCCTCCTTAGGCTTCCCGACTGTTCCTCCCTATTTATCCTCTTCATGTACCTAAAGACCTCTATCATGTCCCCCGGTCCTTCTCTCTTCCAATGTGTACATATTTAGCTCTTCGAGCCTCTCCTCATAGGTCCTGTCCCCCAATCCCCAAATCATTTTGGTTGCCCTCCTCTGGACCCTCTCCAGGAGGTTAATGTCCGCTTTAAGTGTGGCCTCCAAAACTGCACGCAGTACTCAAGGTGCGGCCTCACCAAGCAGTTATACAGAGGGAGTATCACTACCCTCCTTCTGGAGGTGATCCCCCTAGCGATGCATCCCAGCATCCTGTTGGCCTTGGCTGCTGCCCTCCTACAAGTCTCAAAGTTGTTCATCTTGACATCCACCACCACCCCCAGGTCCCTCTCAGCCATCGAGACTTGTAGCATTCCCCCCCCCAGGGTGTACACTTGGCCTGGGTTTCTGGCCAGCTGGGTGACCTTGCATTTCCTGCATTGAACCTGAGCTTCCACTTTCTAGACCATCTTTCCAGAGCCTCCAGGTCCCCTGTAGGGCCACCCTCCTCCTCCCCATCCACCACCGCCCCAGTTTGAGTAATCTGCAAAGACTCATCTCCTCCTGATTCTGTCCTTATGTCAGATCGTGGCGTTGAACAGAAGGGCCCAAGGACTGATCCTGTGGGACCCCACTAATGACCCTCCTTGGGATGAGACTATCCCACCAACTCGACCCTCTGGGTCTGGTCCTGGAGCCAATTGCCTATCCATCTGTCATCTGGTTCCCCCCCCATTTCTCCCAGCTTATCCAACAGACCCACGTGAGGAACAGAGTCAAATGCCTTGCTGAAGTCTAAAAGAGGACATCCACTGGTCTACCCAGGTCCAAGGCACTTGTCTCCCAGTCATAGAACTCCACCAGGTTTGTCTGACACGATTTCCCGGGATGAATCCATGCTGTCTATCGTCCAGGCACCCTGACTTATCCAGGTCCCCCTAGCCTCTCATGACATATGCCCTCCATCACCTTGCCCACCACCGATGTCAGGCTGACAGGCCTGTAGTTCCCTACCACCTCCTTGATCCCCCTGTGGATAGGGCACTATATGCCACCTTCCAGTCTTGGGGCACCACCCTGTCCTCAAGAGATGGTGAAAAGCTCTGCCAGGGTTTTGCCAGGACATCTGCAAGTTCCTTCAGCACTCTGGGATGTAATTTATCCGGCCCGGTGCTTTCTCCGTCTTAAGGGACTGAGGCTTCCTCCTCTCTCTGCTGTGATTTCCACTTCCGGTGCCCCTTCTCCCTGCTAGCCTCCCCCACCTGCCAGTGATGCTCCCCTCTCTCCAGACCTGCCGATCGGTAAGGGTCCCCCCCTCCTCAGTATCTCTGTCTCCTCCCATGTATGATGCAGCACCCCCATTTTCCTGGTGAAAACTGAGGTGAAATACTCATTTAGTACCTCAGCCTGCTCCCCCGGGTCTTGTGCCCATCTCTCCCCTGATTTAATCCTGCTAATCTGCCCCTTCACCCTTCGTTTTTCCCCAATGTATCTAAAGAACCCCTTGTTCCCTCTCCTAATTTCCCTGGCCAGGTTGTGCTCCTTCCTTGCCTTAGCCGCCCCTCACCACTCTAGTGGTCCTTCAAGCCATCAGCTCGTACTCCCTCAGTCCTTTCACTCCTTGAGCACTTGGTTGCTTCATAGGCTGCTTTCTTCCCCGCACCACCTCCTGGACCTCCCTGGTCCACCAACAGGGTTTTGGGCCCACCGCATTTTCGTCTTACTCTTGCACAGGTGCTGGTAGCATCCTGCACCCCTCTCCTGATGATTTCCCACCTACTATCAGCGTCCATGTCTGACCCAATCCCATTCAAATGCTCCTTAAGGATCCTTCCCATTTCCTTAAAATCCCCCCTGAAGTCGGTTACTTCTGTCTTTTGTGCAGCCTTCTACCCCTCTAGGTCCAGGCAGAACCAGACCGTGGCATGGTCACTCCCCCAAGTGGGTCCCTTACCTCCAGGCCCCCAATCTGGTCACTGTCTGCCAGGACCACATCCAGTACCCATGCCTCCTGGTCGGTTCCCTCACCTGCTGAGTTAGGAGCAGCGTCTTGAAAGACATCCAACAACCTCTGTTCCCTGGTCACAGAGGATGTCATAGTCTCCCAGTCTGTTCCTGGCATGTTTAAGTCCCCAACACCACCACCGTTCCTCTGCCCAGTCTGCAGTGTCTCCCAACATCTGCCACCAGACTGTCCTCCAGCTCCTCCGCCAGAGCAGGGGTCTATACACCACTCCTATTTTTACTCTCTTGCCCCCCTTGTTTATCAAGGTGACCCAAATTCCTCCACGGTTCCTTGCCTCCTCTACTCCCCTATGCCAATGCAGTTTTTGACTATCATTGCTACCTCCTCCCTTCCCTCCCCTGTCCTTCCTGAACATAGTGTAACCCTCCAGGTTCAGGTCCCAGTCATGTCTTGCAGTGGCCCAAGTTTCAGTGACCGCTGCCACATCCACTGCTCCCTCAGTTAGCATCGCCTGGAGCTCAGGCATTTTATTGCCCAAGCTCCTGGCATTTAACAGGACTACCTTCCACCCTTTCCCTATAGTTCCATTTCCCCTGCTCGTGTTCCCATGGGGATTCTGTTTTCCCCTGGTCTGCACTTTGCCAGTTGGCCTTTTCCTGCAATCCTCCTGGTCCCCAGGGGGGTGGAGACAGAGTCCTCCTTATCGGCACCCTCTTGACAGCCTTTTCTCCCATCCCACCCCCTTCACAAGTTTAAACCCCACTTTTCACCAATGACCCTCTATTTTCAACTTAGGATTCCCTCCTCCAAATTGAAATGTAGTCTATCTCTAGCATACACTCCTTATCCTCCCAGGTCTCCCCAATCCCCATCAACCCATACCCTCTGGCCTCACACCACTCCCTGAGCCACTGGTTTATCTCCTAATTTTCCTTTGTGGTCCCCACTAGCCCTTGGCACTGGCAGGATTTCTGAGAAGGAAACTGTGCATCCTATGTCATGACAGACCCTGGCGAGCTCCTGAATCTTGCCTGTATCTCTGCTTCGCTATTTCCCTCAATGTCATTTGTACCCAGGTGGACCAGTATGTCTGGGAACCCCCACAATCCTTTGCCAGCTGATATACCTCGTGCTTAGCCCTGTGCACCGTTAGTCCAGGAAGCATCTTGTTCTAACTGGCCAGGCTTCTCCTCCCTATCCCATTTGATACCCTGATCATAGAATCCCCAGCAGGACACTCTGACCACTCCTTTTCCTCCATTCCCCCTTCCATGTCCCTCATCTTTTCTACAGGCCCCTCCACCCAGCTGGCTCCGTGTTCCTCCCCCTTTCTGGGTGCCACATGCCACCCCCTCCTTATTTACCATGGCCACCCCCTCCTCTCCAATCCTATGCCTCTCCTCCTCCTGAGTATCCTTCTGTACCTTGCTAATTCCCCCCTCACTGCTCACAACTGGTCCTTCTCCCCATCTGCTAAACTAGCCTGACTCATCCTCCCTTCCTTCCTGTCTCCATTTAGTTCCTCCTTGCTCGTCGTGCTCCCTGGCCTAAACCCTCAGCTCCCTTTACTGGATCCTCCTTGTACTTCTGGTCCTTCTCCTTACCTTTCCTCCCAACTGGTCCTTCTCCTTGCACTTTCCTCCCTCTTCCCCTGCCCCTCCTGCTCTGATTCAATGCTCCCCATTCTCCTGCATTCCAGGTCCCCCTGTTCTTCCTGCTATCTAGCCCCTGCCTCCTGCCTCCCACTCCTTTCCGTCTCTAACCACCTCTGTCATTGGCTACATCACCCCCCTCATCCTCGAGCAGAAGAAGAATTAGGCGCTTACTGAGTGTAAGGTCTGATCCACCTCCCACCTTGCTTCCTTCTGTCCAGCCCTGGCCATCTGCCTACTTCCCTGAGAATGTTGTCCCTCCGTCCCCCTTTGAGGGGCCCCAGTTACCTGCCTGCTTCCTTGGTAGTGTCCTTTGTACCCCTCTGCCAGGTTCCCTTTGTGACCCTGGTATTCTCCTGCTCCTTTCCCTATGCCCCACCCCCAGTGCTTGGTGCAACCCTGTGGAGATTCCCAGCCCCTTCCCCAACCATACCACCCCCTTCCCCAGCTTTCTCTAATCCCTGCAACCTCCTCCTAAGCTGTGCTAGCTGGTAGCTCACTGGGCAACCACCGAACTCCAAGCCCAGTCCAGTATCATGGCTGCTCCACACCTGTGCACCCCACCACTCCCAAAGATGCTGCCCTAATGATGTGTGGTTCCATCCCTTCCAAATAGGTTTCCTTGGGTGAGCCACCAGGTTCTCCCCTAGTCCAAGATACCCCTACTGCCTAATCAGGTCACCCACTAATCTTAGACAGTCCCACTGTACACCAGTAACCCTGTTACTAGGTGCAGTACAACACTTTAAACTTATAAGGGAAATGAACAACTCCCAAAGCTCTCTCCCAGCCTTTAAATCCACCCCAGTGGCTAGAACTACATGAGCTGCACCTGCAGCCTTTTCCTCCAATTGCAGGGCAGGTGTCCCTATAAATCCGCAGACTTGGGGAGGAAGGGGTGGGGAGGGCGGGTCTTGGGCAGGCACCTGACTCGAGAGAGAGTGTATCAGCCCTGTGTCTTCCCTCAAGCCCAGCAGCCAAAGAACCAGGCCCAAGCAAATCCCACCAAATAGGTTTTAAATCAGAAAAATAGGCCTCTACCAGCGCAGCCTGTTACACAGTGAAACATCCACAAAATGAGCCCCACTTACAGCCACCAAATCAGTTTACAAACATCCAGCATCACCCAAAACACTACCCTGCTAGCCCCTTAGAAGTAAGAAAGAAAATAACTAACCTACCAAATAAAATCCACAAGAACCCTGTGAAAACAACAGCAGCAGCTACTGTCCTGGAACACAACTGATCCTGTCCCCTTCCAGTTCTTTCTTGAAAACAACAGCAGCAGCTACTGTCCTGGAACACAACTGATCCTGTCCCCTTCCAGTTCTTTCTCATACCTCAGAAGGCAAGGGGTTGCAGTTTACCCCTACCTGGACAACTGGCTGCTGGTGGGTCAGTCCCCACAGCAGGTAAAATAACCACTAAACCTCACTCAGGACACTCTTCAGTCCATGGGGTTCTTGGTGAATCTAAAGAAGTCAGTCTTGACCCCAGTACAGGTGCTAGACTTTATAGGGACAGAGCTGAACACCATTCAGGCAAGGGCCTTTCTGCCCCAGTAAGGGCACAGGCCCTTATTTATTTGGCAAAATCCTTCCACCTTCGAGTCCCTGGACCGGCAAGGTATTTCTTACAGCTCCTAGGTCATATGGCCTCCACCACAACTGTGGTTCCTGGGGTCAGGTTCCAGATGAGGGATATTCAGTTCCACCTGAGATCCTTCTGGACCCCGAAGAAGGATCCTCTATCCAAGTTGATTCCAGTATCTCCCACCCTTCTGTTAGCTCTTCAGTGGTGGCAGGATGTGGACAACCTCAGAGTAGGGGTTCAAACAACATGAAGTCTTGCTGTATTCTGACATATGCAGTTAGGTTCTGCCTTTCAACTGCCCCGGAGAACAAAGAGTTAAACTTTCCATGGCCAGCATTGAATGTTCACCACGAGCTTGGTTGAAGCCCCTGTCTGCTATTGTTTAAACTCCAACCGTCAGATTTTTTACTCTGCCTCACTGAACAGTCGCTCCGGAGTTTTCTCCTTTGCTCGGTTCAAAAAAGTCGGTTGAAGTGTCATTTTTTTGCTCGGTTTCTACCAAATTGCTGTTACCGCTCAGTCGGTTCAAGTCTCTGTCTGTGGCACCGTGAGTACTAGATAGGTTTTCTGTGTAGTTTCTGTGTGGAACTTGTAAATTGTGGATCGGTTCGGCTGAACTGATCAGTTTCAGGTATAAAAAGTTTGTGGTTTACTTAGAATGTGGTAACTGGTCCGTATCAGTTCTAAAAAACGGATTTTATTACGTTTTTTTCCAAGATCCATGACATGGTCAGGAGCCGATAGTGGAGTCTTGCCTGGCGGATTGCCGAAAAAAGGGTAAGTTTTGGTTAGGATTGGCCGTGTCTGAGAAACCCAAGAAAAAAGAACGGGCCCACTGGGTTTCAACACTGCAATGTGTGTGAGGAAGTCTTTGCCAAGGCTGATCCCCACACCACCTGTGTTTTTTGTCTGGGGTTTGACCACCTCGATTCAGACTGCGAAATTTGTAAGAATTTTCCCAAATCTACCCTGGAAAAGAGATTAGGTAGACTGAGGAAAGGGAGGCCGAGAAGTCCGCTGACCCAGATGTCCAGCCGGTTCGGGTTCCGACTGAACCAGAAGGAGTGCCCTCTGACCAGGCGATGCCTGGGCAGAAGGAGGCCAATTCTGAGGAGTTGGTTCTGGTAAAGGAAAAGAAAGATAAAGCATCCGTTCGGACGAAATTCATACTCCAACTGCCGGTGAGATAGCCAAGGCGATAAGGATAGTGCAGTCGCTTACTTGATTCGACCAAACCCGGCACAGTCTGGCGGGGTTTGGTTCGGTCAGTTCCCTGTTCCGGATTACACTTTGGAAGAATTTTATGAACTGGAGGAGGAGGAGGAAGGAGAGTATGAGGATGATGATGGTGATTATGAAAGTCTGGATGTGCCTGTTGACCGGACATCTCCCCAGACAGACCTTCAGGTGTTTCTCCTCCTAGGCTTTCTGAGTCCCCTTCTCACTATATGTTTTACAAAAAAGTGGCTGAGACCCTCCAGCTTCCTGTGGAGGAAGCAGTAGAGGATCAAGAGGAGTCTGATTTTGTTGAGATGGTGGACATCCCAGAGTCCAGGAGACTATCTGTTCCCCTCCACAAATCCTTTGGGAGACAGACACATAAAATTCTTAAGTCTCCTAATTCCATACATCCTGTGGACAGACGAATGGACCAGAGGTATACTCTTTCAGGCTCAGACACGGAGTTCCTTTTCCAGCAATGCAGCCATGTTGGGGTAGTGCAGGCTGTTGCCTGTGATAAGGCAAATATCCCCCTGGCATCACACCCCCCAGACAAGGACTCCAAGAGGATTGATGCCATGGCAAAGAATCAGTACATGGCAGCATCTTTGGGACTCAGGCAGGCTAATTATATAGCTTACCCAGCTAGATACCAGAAGTCCAGGTGGGACACTGTGATGGCTCTAGCTAAACAGGCCCCTGACCAGCTTGCCAAGGAGCTTGAGAGGGTGGCTGCGGATGGGATTGAGGCATCCAAGGTGCAATTTCATGCTGCTGTAGACTCCAATGATGTTTCATCAAGAATCATGGCTACATCTGTGGCTCTTCGGAGGATGGCTTGGCTCAGATGTACTAGCCTATCACAGGATACCCAGGCTAAGACCATGGATTTCCCTGTTATTGGTAATTCTCTGTTTGGGGAGCAGACAGAGAACTACATGGAAAGGATGGACGAGTACAGGACCACTTACAGGAGTGCTCAAGCCAAAGAAAGGCAAGCAACTCCTCAAAGGCAGCAGTCCAGGGGAAGGGGCAGGCCTTTCCAAAGGCCTTTTTACCAAGCTCAGGCCTCCTCTTCTTACTCTTAGAGGGGGTTCTTTAGAGGGAGAGGCAGACAGGGGATGAGCAGGCCTGCATCCACCCTCAGCCTAAAGCCCTGCCAAGCAGACACTCTGATGGGTCTGCCCGGCTGATTCTCCCATACCAGTAGGGGCAGGCTGGCTTACTTTGTCCAGGACTGGAAGTCTTTAACAACAGACAAGTGGGTCCTAGAAGTAGTAAGCCAGGGACTAGTTCTCAGCTTCAAAAAATTTCCCAAGATGAGAACCAGATCCTTTCCACCTGCAAACCCATCAGAGACCCTTGCCTTAGAGGCAGAGGTTTCTTCCCTCCTAGCTCTCAGAGCTATAGAGTGGGTTCCCACCCTACATAAGGGCAAAGGATTGTACTCCAGGTACAGTACTTCCTAACCCCCAAAAAGACAGGAGAATGGCGGCCCATCCTGGACCTAAGATATCTGAACAAACACCTTTTAAAACCAAAGTTCAAAATGGTGACTCTGGGAATAATCCTTCCCTCTCTAAGGTCAGGGGACTGGCTAGCCTCCCTGGACCTCAAGGTGCCTGTTTTCACATTCCCATCTGGTGCTCCCACAGAAAGTACCTCAGGTTCGAGTTGCCCTCAGGCCACTATCAATTCAGAGCTGTGCCCTTTGGCCTAACATCAGCCCCAAGGGTTTTCACAAAGTGTTTGGCAGTAGTGGTTGCTTTCCTAAGGAGAAAAAAGATCTCCATCTTCCCATACTTGGACGACTCTGGCTCATAGTAGGTCAGTCTCCAGACCAAATCAAGTCACATTTGCAAGTGACTCAGCAAGTGCTCACTTCCTTAGGATTCCTTCTCAACCTTCCAAAGTCAGTTCTCGAACCAGTACAGCTCCTCACCTTCATAGGGGTAGAGCTGGATACAGTAAAGGCAAGAGTCTTCCTTCCCCTGGAAAGGGCAAGGACCCTCACGGAACTGGCCACTTCATTCACCCTTCAGGTGTCTCGACCAGCAAGGCATTTCCTTCAGCTTCTGGGCCACATGGCAGCTTCCACAGCAGTGGTCCAAGGAGCAAAATTCCAGATGAGGGACATTCAGTCCCACTTAAGAGCCTTCTGGTCCCAAAGAAAGGATTCCTTTACCAAACTAGTCCCAGTGACTAGAACCCTGATCCAGGCCTTGCAGTGGTGGCAGGATCAGGACAATTTGAGACAAGGGGTTCCTTTTGTCACTCAGTCTCATTCAGTGATACTCACCACAGATGCTTCCCTGCTGGGCTGGGTAGCCCATCTGGAGGATCTTACCACCCAAGGACTGTGGTCACCTCAGGAATCTCTGCTTCACATCAGTGTCTTGGAACTCAGAGCAGTGTTTTTGGCACTGTAAGCTTTTTCCAAATCTGTGCAGAACAAGGTGGTCCAGGTCAGAACAGACAACATCAACACCATGTGGTACATCAACAAGCAAGGAGGCACTCGGTCTACAGCCTTGTGCACAGAAGCAATGAAGTTGTGGTCCCTGGCCTATTCCCTGCAGACCTCTCTGATAGCAGTTCACCTCCCAGGGAAGGACAGTGTCCTAGCAGATGCTCTGAGCAGAATATCCCAGGACCATCACGAATGGACCCTAGATCCTCTAGTTTTGAAAGTGGTTTTCTCGAGATGGGGCACTCCAGAGATAGATCTTTTTGAAGCCCCAGACAATCACCAAATTCCTCTATTTTGTTGCAGACCCCCAGTCTTGGGCTCAGTCCCCCTGGATGCTCTGATCCTGATTTGGGAAGGGAAATTTCTGTATGCTCCCCCTTCCCTCTCCTGTTCAAAGTGTTAGTCAAGATAAGGTCACAACCATGCAAAGTGATTCTGATTGCTCCAGACTGGGCCAGACAGCCCTGGTATCCCCTGTTGCTGTCCCTAGCAGTCCACCTTCCCCTGTCTCTTCCCAGGAATTACAGCCTGTTGACATCCTCTCAGGGGAGGATTTGGTACCCGAATCTTCGGTCTCTCAATCTTGAGGCATGGCTCTTGAAGAGTTAGAGTTTGTTGATCTGCATCTTTCCCAAGGGGTTCTGGATATCCTTAAGGCTTCTTGAAAGCCTTCCACCAGAAAGACTTACAACTCCAAATGGAAAAGGTTCAGCATTTGGTGTTCTAAGAAGAATATTTCTCCAGATTCTGCTGAGTTGCCTACGGTTCTGGACTATATGGTCCATCTTAATGGCCTAGGCCTCAGACCAGCTACCCTTAAAGTACATTTGGCAGCTGTTTCTGCTTTCCTGTCTGTAGGCAAGCCATCCCCTCTGTCAGCCCATCCTGTGTTTTGTAAGTTTTTCAAGGGATTGCTTCACACCAATCCTCCCTTTAGGGACCCTGCTCCTGCTTGGGACCTTAATGTTTGTATTGCTCAGCTTATGCAACCACTCTTTGAGCCTTTGTCCTCTGCAGAGCTTAAGTGCTTGACTTGGAAAACTGTGTTTTTGGTGGCCATAAACCTCTGCCAGGCGTATCAGTGAATTGCAAGCCCTGTCAGTGGAACCTGATTTCATCTGTTTCAGTAGAGATAAAGTGGTCCTAAGAACTAACAGAAAGTTTTTGCCTGAAGTGGTTTCAGATTTCCACCTCAACCAGTCTGTCTCTTCCTGTTTTCTTCACTGACCATTCCTCCTCTGGAGAGAGGAGGCTACACAGCTTAGATGTTAAAAGGGCCCTGAGCTACTACATAGAGTGCACCCAGGGTCACAGGTTTGAATCCCTCCAGTTGTTCCTCACATATGGGGAGGTTGATAAGGGCAAACCTGCCACTAAGAGATCTATTGCCAGGTGGATTGTTTCTTGTATACAGTTCTGCTATGAGAAACTGAGTAGAACTCCACCCTCAGGCCTGAGGGCTCATTCCACTAGAGGTACAGCTGCTTCCCTGGCTGCTGCCAGGGATATTCCTCTCTTAGAAATTTGTCAAGCAGCCACCAGGAAAACAGTTCATACATTCACCAAGCATTACTCTCTGGATATCCAGGCTAGGAGTGATGCTCGGTTTGGCACAGCAGTACTTCAGAGCCTGTTTCCAAAGTAGGTTCTGTCCCTCTTCCATGGAGGTACTGCTTGGTTTTCTGCATACGTCAGAATACAGCAAGACTTCATGTTGTTTGAAGAAAAAATTACTCGCCTTAGTAATGTTGTTTCTTCTAATGGAGTATTGCTGTATTCTGACCTCCCCCCCCCCTCTCAGAACCTAGTTTTTGGATGTGGGTGGGCAGGAGCAGTGTTGGCACCCTACGGGGTGTCCTTTTTTCACCCTCTTTTATTTTGAATGAGTTATTGTGTTTTGGATATGTTTTGTTTTTTGGGTTTCCTGACTTGAGTCTTCTTTTTGAAACCAAAAAACCCTTTTATATTTTATTTTTATTTATTGAATTTTGTTGACCGGGTAAGCCCACTGAGTCCCTAAGGTCCCTTTTACAGGGGCAACCCGGGAATAAACATTAAGAAGACATACATTAGAAAAACATGTGAGAGTACAGAAAAACGCGGAATACAGTATTCAGCTGTTTGCGCATTGCAGGCATGACATTGGTTAGATGTTGTACATTACATTATTCATTGGCTAATACCTTATGAAGACGATCCAGTAGTTATCCGTGGTACCCAAGTACAGGATCATTAATAGGGAAGGAGAGAGAAGTGCATATCTCGCTAGGGGCTAACTTATAATTAGGTGAACAGTCTGCAGTGTTATCTGCAGTAGTGACCGAAGCGGAGGAAGTACACCCCTTCCTTTAATGTGTGGCTAGGTCCTGTGGCAAACGTAGGTGCTCCTGTCAAGCAGGTGAGCCGTGAGCTTGGTCTGGAAGCAGGTGATGGACTCTGCCTCCCGTACCTCCAGGGGGAGGTTGTTCCAGATGGAAGGAGCAGTGTATTCAAAGGACCTGGAACCTGCTTTAGTCCTGGTTTTGGGAACCACGAGGAGAGTTTGGCCAGATGTTCTTAGGCTCCGCGGGTTGGTCTTAACCCTAACGAGACCTTGGAGGCTGGGGGGAGGTGTGGGACCCAGTAACTTAAATGTAAGGCAGAGGGTTGGGTAGATGAGCCGAGCTTCCAGAGATGGCCAGCTGAGCCGAGCTTGAGAACGCAATGGTGAATCTCGGGTGTGAAAGGGTGTGTGCGGACTATCTTGTTGTAAAGGGCCTGCAGCCTACCAAGCTTCCATCGTGGCCACGCCTGGAGTGACTGGGGCCGCGAGGTAAGTTTAGGAGAAGTACGCTAGCGGAATGGCTATCCTAGCTTCAGGGATAATCTGGTCCTTTATTCTATAAAGGATACCAAGTTTCTCATGGATGGCCTTGGTGATTAGGTCAACGTGATTTTTTTAGTGTGAGGCCTTGGTCCAGGGTAAGACCAAGGTATTTCATGGAGGTGACCACCTCGAGTTTCTCACCCCCCTGGTTTGAAGCTGGAGGAGTTTTGCCCTCTTGGGTTCCAGTGATCTTGGCCCGAACAGCATCACCTTTGTCTTTTTGGTGTTTAGTACCATACTGTTCAGAGTTAGCCAGTCCTCCATCTGAAGGATGTCCTTTTGGAGGGCCGACTCCATTTCAGTTAGGTTCTGGGAGGCTCTGTAGATGACAACATCATCATCATACTGGATAACGCTGCTGCTCCCACAGTGTAAATGTAGGTCATTTATGAATAGCGTGAAGAGAAGTGGGCCGAGTATTGACCCTTGTGGTACGCCTTCTTTGAGTGTTGATAGGTTGGAGACATTGTCATTCCATGATCCTCTGGGTGCGTCCGTGAGGTAACTCTGAACCACCCAGGCGTGGTGTCCAGGTCAGTAGATGCATTTTGTATGGGAAGGTGGTGGTTAACCAAGTCAGATGCTTTTGAGAGGTCAATGAAGACCGCCTTTACTGGTCCCCAGTCATTGCTGCTCAGGACTTCAGTCGAGAACTTAGTTAGCGCAGTGTCTGTCCCGTGCTTGGTTCGGAAGCCATGCTGAGATGGAGAATTACTGGTGTATTTCCAGGTATTCTCGGAGTTGTCTTGATAAACAAGCTTCTCCTGAACTTTAGCAACAGCACACAGCAGGGAGATAGGCCTGTAGTTCCCAATTGGCTCTGTGGACCCCCCTTGTGTATAGGGATCACTAGGGCCTGCTTCCAAGGCTCAGGTACCGATCCCTCAGTAATGGACCGGTTTATCAGCCAGGTTAAGGGCTTCGCTAATGCTGGGGCACCGTCCTTGAGGATTCTAGTCTGGATCCTGTCAGGGCCCCCAGATCCTCTCAAGCGCAGGGATTTAAGGATGCTCAAAACTTCCTTTGTCCTAACCAGCCTCAAGTGGAACGAAGGGCGATCAAGGTGTCAGGGCTGATGTGCATTGTGCTCGCTCCTGTTGTCCGTGGGTCCCGCCTTGTACGCATCAAGGTTCGTGAAGTAACTGTTGAGGGCCTCTGCTATTAGAGGTCCCTCGTCAATTACTGGCCCGTTGGCCATGATTGGGCCGGGCGTGGTTTTCTGTTTATTTCCTTTGAGGAGTTCATTAATGTAAGACCAGAAGAACCTCGGGTTCCCAAGATTAGTTTTTGGAGGTTGGTGATATATTCTTTTTGGCTTTCTTTATGGCCGTTTGCATTGATTTCTAAGGGCCTGTAGCTGGATAAGTCCTAGTAGCATTGTGTTCCTGAACTTTTTCCAGGCCTTGTCCCAGGCGGACATCAGGGCTTTAAGGGGGGGCAGGATCCACCTATAGCAGTTTCCCTTTACTCTGTGAGTTTTCATTGGAGCTAAGAGGTCAGTGGTTCTGGTGAGGGTTATGTGAAAAAATTCAACGGCCTCCTCCAGGTTACGTAGGTTTCTTATAGGGCTCCAGTCAATGCCATTTAAGAGCCCAATGAATTGGCCAGGGTGGAATTTGGAGTAGTCCCTGGTTGTGATCTTTCTGGGTGGGACTTTTTTCATGTTATTTTTCCAGATGGCAAAAATCGGCGAGTGGTCGCTCAAGGCATCAGCCAGGGTACCAGCCATTTTTACATTACTAGGGGTTGAAGTCAGGACCCAGTCAATGATAGAGTGCCTCCCGATATATGGTTCATTGTGGTGGTAGGTTGATGACTTGAGAAAGGTGGGAGTCCTGTAATAATCCATTGATGGCCGACTTGGCCTCAAGGGCCCAATTTAAGTTGAAATCGCCCAATAAGATAAGCTCGGATGCAGAGTCAACTGCAGGGTTCTTCAGGAGCGTGTCCAGAGAGCCAAGAGCCTTGGTAAGAGGGCTATATGCGCACCCTATTGTGAGGTGTTTAGCCCCTCCTAGTGTGAGTCGTAGGAAGATTGCTTCTATGTCCGGGGTCATGCCCCCGTGAGGCAGCCTAACAAGGGAGGACGTGTCATTATCCTTTACATATATATGAGCACCCGCCCCTCGTTTAGGGTCTGTCCCTTTCTGTAGATGGCGTATCCTGAGAGACGGCTACTCGCGTGATGCTGGATGTGGGGTTTTAACCAGGTTTCTGAGACTGCTAATATGTCAGGCTTGTAGACCGCCAGCCATGCTTGGACTTCATGGATCTTAGGTCTCGGGCTGCAAATATTCATGTGCACCAATCTCAGACCCTTTACTCCTTCCCATGCTTTATCTAAGGGGGAGGAAATTGATGCATTGGGCATCCCAGGGCCTGGGTTGGGTTGGATGTCCCCTGCCAATAGCAACAGGGCTGTTAGCATGCTCAAGAGAGTGAGGAAGGGAGGTAGGAGATGGAGCCAGTTGGATTGGACAGGGGGTTTGGCTCCAAGTGAGGAGAAGGGATCGGTAGAGGATCCCTTTCCTTGTGAATTCATGTGCCACTAGGAGAAAAAGGTTGCACCTAGGAGATAAGTAGCTAAAGTGTCTGGCTGTGTGTTTTCCCGGCCCCCCATGGGTATGGGGGGGCCATAGGCATTGCTGGCGTTGCCAGTTGGCTAGTTTTGTTTTACAGTTTCCACACAGAACTTCTAGTGAGTATTGCTCGTAAAGATCTGATGGTTGGAGTTTAAACAACAACAGACAGGGGCTTCAACCGAGCTCGCGGTGAACATTCCATGCTGGCCATGGAAAGTTTAACTCTTTGTTCTCCGGGGCAGTTGAAAGGCAGGACCTAACTGCTTATGTCAGAATACAGCAAGACTCCATTAGAAGAAACAACATTACTAAGGTGAGTAATTTTTTCTTCTTTTTCTCTCTCTCTCAGGCCCCCCTCTCTAGTGCTGACAACAGATGCTTCTCTACTGGGCTGGGGTGCCCACCTAGGGGACCATACAGTCCACAGCAACTGGCTTCCTCCAGAGTCACTCTTGCACTTCAACCTTCTGCAACTCAGGGCAGTGTTCCTGGCTATCCAGGGGTTTGCCAGTCTCTTACAGAGCAAGGTGGTGCAGGTCAGGACAGACGATACCACCACCATGTACTACATCAGCAAGCGGGGGGAACAAGGTCCTCACTGTTCTGCACAGAGTCCATGAAGATTTGGACTCTGGCCTATTCTCTGGACATATCCCTGTCTGCTGTACACCTCAAGGAAAGGACAATGTACTGGCAGATGCTCTCAGCAGGATCAACCAGGGCCATCATGAATGGACCCTGAACAGGCAGGTCCTTCTGTCGGTATTCAGGAGATGGGGGGTGCCAGAGATAGCTCTCTCTGCAGCCCTAGACAGTCATCAGTTGCCAGTGTATTGCTGCAGGCCTCCACTCCATGGCTCAGTTCCACTGGAGGCTCTGCTTCTGGATTGGTCAAACAGGTTCCTTTATGCCTTTCCTCCATTCCCTCTGATATCCAGAGTCCTAGTCAAGCTGAGGTCCCAGCCTGCCACCATGATTCTCATAGCCCCAGACTGGGCCAAACAACTGTGGTACTCCATGCTACTGTCCCTGTTGGTGACCAGTCCCATTTGTCTCCCCAGGAGGTACAACCTGCTGACATCCTCTCAGGGGAGAATCCTCTACCCCAGTCTTCAGTCCCTTCACCTCAGGGCCTGGCTCTTGAGGACTTAGAATATGCAGACTTGCATCTCTCTAAACCTGTCTTGGACATATTAAGGGTGTCCAGGAAACCTGCAACTAGGAAAACCTACTCCTCTAAGTGGAAAAGATTTTCCATCTGGTGCTCCCAGCAGGGCCTGGATCCACAACAGGCTGGTCTACCAGCACTTCTGGACTACCTGGTGCATCTTCAGTCATTGCATCTTCAACCATCTACCTTGAAGGTGCACTTGGCAGCTATCTCTGCCTATCTTTTAGCAGGGAGGGGCCCCTCCCTGGCTGCACACCAAGTTTTCAAAAAAAATTTCAAGGTTTTCCTGCACCTTTATCCTCCACACAGGGAGCCTACCCCTGCATGGGATCTGAATATCTGCATAGGTCAGCTTATGCAACCCTCCTTCGAACACATGTTTTCTTTGGAGCTGAAGTTGCTTACTTGGAAGACTGTATCCCTGGTAGCCATCACTTCTGCCAGAAGGATCATTGAGCTCCAAGCCTTTTCAGTGGAGCACAACTACATTGCACCCCACAGAGATAAAATTGTCCTTCAAACTAATAGGAAATTCCTCCCTAAGGTGTTTTTTTTTCCATCTTAATCAGTCCATCACTCTGCCTGTATTCTTCAAAGAGCATTCCAGCTCAGGTGAACACAGGCTCCATAGTCTGGATGTAAAAAGAGCCATCAGCTATTACATAGATAGGACAAAGGAGCTAAGGAGGGATTGTTCTCAGTTATTCCTTACCTGTGGTGAGGTAGGTAAGGGCAGGTCAGCCGCAAAAGGAACCATAGCCAGATGGATCACGGTCTGTATCCAGTTTTGCTACAACAAGCTGGGGAAAGACCCACCAGCAAGCCTTAGGGCTCATTCCACCAGGGGGACTGCTGCCTCAGTGGCAGCTGCCAGGGAAGTCCCCTTGCTTGAGATTTGTAAAGCTGCCACCTGGAAGACTGTCCATACATTCACTAAACACTATTGCCTGGACACCCAGGCTAGGAGTGATGCCATATTTGGCACAGCAGTGCTACAGAGCCTATTTCCCAAATAGGTTCTCTGCCCACCACCAAGGGGCAATGCTTGGTAGTCTGCACTTGTCAGAATACAACAAGACTTCATGTTGTTTGAAGAAAAAATTACTTACCATAGTAGTGTTGTTTCTTCGAATGGAGTCTTGCTGTATTCTGACCTCCCACCCTGCCTCCCCTCCAGAACCTGGGGAATGGTGGCCCTCTGCATCACAGTTCTGTTTTACCAATCAGTGGGTACTTGTTTTTTCTTGGGAATCAGTGACTTGAGTCTTCTACATGCCCCTTTTTGATTGTAATGTTGCCCTTGGGGGTGCTTAGGTCTGGTTGGACTTTTTTTCTTTTGTTAGCATTGTAAGAATCTGATCAGTTACTAGAATGTACCAAGGACAATGGTTTGAAAACCGAGCTTGAGCGCAACGTTTTATGCATTTGCATAGAGTTTAACTCTTTCTTCTCCGGGGCAGCTGAACCGGTCGGCCATACTGCACTTGTCAGAATACAGCAAGACTCCATTAAAAGAAACAACATTACTATGGTAAGTAATTTTTTCATTTAGAGGTATTTAAATATATCTGTTTGGAGCCACCCAGATTCCCCTTGCATTCCTCAGATGTTTAAATAGTATTCCCCCCCCCCCGTAAAATCTGTGCTGGGGAGTAAAAACACACACAAGTCTGCTGGGTATACTAGGGGGTCTAAAAGACCGTGATGAAAATTTTCATTTTTCAGGAATCCCTGGCACTTCCAGTATCTTTACGTATCAAGGGATAGTGTTGAAATCTGTCCCAAGCCGACAGGGTTACTCTCCTCACCGTGAACCATGTGTCCATAGTTGGTCGGTGTTGCTGTTTAGTGAACAGTGAAACAAAGGGTGAGTAACCACATGCCTGAGCTTCCTCAAGGGTGCACCAGTGTGCCCTTAGCTGTGTTTGTCCCCCATAAAACAGCCCATACAGTTATATTACAGTTGTGTTGAGGGCGGCATGCCCGAGATCTCTATGTAATGTATACCGTTACATTACAACTGTGCTCAGTTCGGAATCCCACTGAAATCACTGTGCAGTATGTAAGTAATAAGCCACAACAGGGTGCGCATTATAGGATTTTAATGCATGCCCCAGGTGTGTGAGAAGACACGGAGCTGAAGGCCGAGTGTTCTTACGCCCCTGAGAAGTGCATTGAAATCCTATGATACACACACAAGAGGGGCTTATTACACTTACAAAAATGGCTCTAAGTAGGTTTCATGGCTAGGAAAATGAGATTAGGCATCTGACTGTGCATTAATAGAAATGTAATGCAAGTTCATGTGACATAGTTCAGCCAATCAGTTATATTTTTGGATTTTCCAATGCCATTTTATAAATACCATTATATTACAACTGTGCTGAGGTCAGCATCCCATTGAGATCTGTATGCGATGTGTACCATTACATTACAAATTTGCTGATGTCAGCATCCCGTTGAGATCTGTACATGATGTATACCATCACATTACAACAGCATTGAGGTTAGCATCCTGCTGAGATCTCTATGCGGTGTATACCATTACAACCGCACTAAGGTTGGCATCCTGCTTGGATCTTAATGTGATGTATACCATCGTGTTACAACTGTGCTGAGGTCTGTAGCCTGCTGAGATCACTGTGCAGTGTATGCCATTACATTACAGCAGTGCTGAGGTCTGTATTACACTGAGATCACTGCGCAGTATATATACTGTTACATTACCGCTGTGTTGAGGTCTGTATTCCACTGAGATCACTACACGATGTATACCATTACATTACAGCTGTGCTGAGGTCTGTATTCCACTGAGATCACCGCGCAGTATGTATACCATTACATTACAGCTGTGCTGAGGTCTGTATTCCACTGAGATCACCGCGTAGTATGTATACCATTACATTACAGCTGTGCTGAGGTCTGTATTCCACTGAGATCACTGCACAGTATATATACTATTACATTACTATTACATTACAGCTGTGCTGAGGTTGACATCCTACTCAGATCGCTACATGACGTATACCATTACATTACAACTGTGCAGTGGTTGCTACAAGCTGAGATCACTACACGATGTATATCATTACATTACAACTATGCTGAAGTTGTTACCCACTGAGATCACTACACGATTTATACCATTACAACTGTGCTGTGGTCAGCATCCCACGGAGATCACTACGCAGTGTATACCATTACATTGCAACTGTGCAGAGGTCGGCATCCTGCTGAGATGTCTGTGTGATATATACTGTTACGTTACATCTACGATGAGGTTAGCTTTCTGCTGAGATCTCTGCATGAGGTATACCATTACATTACAGCTGCGCTAAGGCCGTTACCCTGCTTACATCACTACGCAATGTATACCATTACGTTACAACTGTGCTGAGGTTGGCATTCCATAGAGATCTCTACGCAATGTTTACCATCGCTTTACAACTACACTGAGGTCAGCATCCTGCGGAGATCACGGCTCAGTGTATATACCATTACATTTCATCTGTGCTGAGGATAGTATCCCACTGAGATTCATCCTGTGCCTGTCAACCACTGGGTAACTCGCCTTTATTTGGTTTGGCCATGGCCACCTGCTCCTAAATCAAACCAAAAACCTGCTTTTGGTTATGCCAGCCAGTCTTAAAAAGAGAGTTAGGTTTAGGTTAGGAAAAACAAAACAGGTCACGGTGAGGGCCAGTGGCTACACAGTGTGCTGCTATGCAGGTGAGTTTAGTTCTGGAGTGAACTCGGAATGCCGCGTGGGTCGCGGGCCAGCGGCAGCATGATGTGCTGCTGTGCAGGTGAGTTTAGTTCTGGAGTGAACTCGGGACGCCGCGTGGGTCGTGGACCAGCGGCAGCATGATGTGCTGATGTGCAGGTGGGTTTAGTTCTGGAGTGAACTTGGGATGCCGTGTGGGTCACGGGCCAGTGGCAGCATGATGTGCTGCTGTGCAGGTGAGTTTAGTTCTGGAGTGAACTCGGGACGCCACGTGGGTCGCGGACCAGCGGCAGCATGATGTGCTGCTGTGCAGGTGGGTTTAGTTCTGGAGTGAACTCGGGACGCCGCGTGGGTCGCGGACCAGCTGCAGCATGATGTGCTGATGTGCAGGTGAGTTTAGTTCTGGAGTGACCTCGGGATGCTGTGTGGGTCACGGGCCAGTGGCAGCATGATGTGCTGCTGTGCAGGTGAGTTTAGTTCAGGAGTGAGCTCAGGACACCTCGTGGTGAGGCGGGCAGTGGCAACATGATATGTTGCTGTGCATGTAAGTTTACTTCAGCAGTGAGCGCGGGACGCTGCGTGGGGAGGTGGGCCAGTGGCAGTGCAATGTGCTGCTCTGCAGGTGGGTATAGTTCAGGAGTCATCTCAGGACGCTGCACGAAGAGGCGAGCCAGCAGCAACATGATGTGCTGCTGTGCAGGTGAGTTTAGTTCAGGAGTGAGCTTAGGACCACGCTTGGGGAGGTGAACCAGTGGCAATGTGATGTGCTGCTGTACACATGAGTTTACTTCAGCAGTGAGCTTGGGATGCTGCATGAGGAGGTGAGCCAGCGGCAGCACAATGCGCTGATGAGCAGGTGGGTTTACTTCAGCAGTGAGCTTGGCATGCCATGTGTGGAGGTGGGCCAGCGGCAGTGGAATGTGGTGCTATGCAGGTGAGCTTAGTTTAGGAGTGTTCTTGGGACGTTGTGTGTGGGGGCAGACCAGAGGCAACGCGATGCGCTGCTATGCAGGTGAAATTCGTTCATGAGTGAGCTTGGGACGCTGTGTGGGGAGGTGGGCCAGTGACAACATGATGTGCTGCTGTGCAGGTGAGTTTAGTTCACAAGTAAGGTCGAGATGCCCCAGGCAGCCAGTGGGTACGCGATGCGCTACTATGCAGGTGAGTTTAGTTGAGAAGTGGGCTTGGGACGCTGTGTGCAGAGGTGGGCCAGTGGCAGTGTGATTTGCTGCTGTGCAGGTGAGTTTAGTTTAGCAGTGAGCTTGAGACGCTGCATGGGGAGGCAGGCAGGTGGCAATGTAATGCGCTGCTGTGTAAGTTGTTTAGTTCAGCAGTGAGCTCGGGACACTGCATGGGGGCAGGTCAGAGGATACGTGCTGCGCTGTCGTGTAGGTGAGTTTAGTTCAAGAGTCAGCTTTGGACTCCATGTGGAGAAGTGAGCCAGTGGCAACATGATGTGTGGCTATGCAGGTGAGTTTAGTTCAGCAGTGAGCTCCGCAACCTGCATGAGGAGGTGGGCCAGCAGCAATGGAATGGGCTGCTCTTCAGGTGAGTTTAGTTCAGCAGTGAGCCCGGGAAGCCATGTGGGGTGGCAGGCTGGCGGCAATGCGATGCACTGCTTGACAGGTGAGTTTAGCTCAGGAGTTTGCTCGTGACATGGTGTGGGTAGGTGGGCCAGTGGCAACGTGATGCAGTGCTGTGCAGGTGAGTTTAGTTCTGGAGTGAGCTTGGATGCCATGCGGGGATGCAGGCCAGTGGCAACGTGATGCAGTGCTGTGCAGGTGAGTTTAGTTCTGGAGTGAGCTTGGATGCCATGCGGAGATGCAGGCCAGTGGCAACGTGATGCGATGCTGTGCAGGTGAGTTTAGTTCCGGAGTCAGCTCAGGACGCCACATGGGGAGGGGGCTCAGTGGCAACACGACGCACTGCTGTGCTGGTAAGTTTAGTTCATGAGTGAGACTGGGATGCTGCACAGGGAGGCGGTCCAGCAGTGACGTGATGCACTGCTGTGCAGGTGAGTTTAGTTCAGGAGTTAGCTCAGGATGCCATGTGGGGAGGCAGGCAGTGGCAGAACAAAGTGTTGCTGTGCAGGTGACTTTTGTTCAGGAGTGAGCTTGGGACATCACATGGGGAGGCAGACAGTGGCAGAACAATGTGTTGCTGTGCAGGTGAGTTTTGTTCAGGAGTGAGCTTGGGACGTCACGTGGTGAGGCGGGCAGCGGCAGCATGATGTGCTGCTGTGCAGGTGAGTTTAGTTCAGGCATGAACTTGTTACGCCACGTGGGGAGGCAGGCAGTGGCAATGCGATGCCCTGCTGTGCAGGTGAGTTTAGGTCAGGTGAGAGCTTGGGACGTTACGTGGTGAGGCGGGCAGTGGCAACGCAGTGTCCTGCTGTGCAGGTGAGTTTAGTTCCGGAGTCAGCTCAGGACGCCACATGGGAAGGGGGGTCAGTGGCAACACGACGCACTGCTGTGCTGGTAAGTTTAGTTCATGAGTGAGACTGGGATGCTGCACAGGGAGGCGGTCCAGCAGTGACGTGATGCACTGCTGTGCAGGTGAGTTTAGTTCAGGAGTTAGCTCAGGATGCCATGTGGGAGGCAGGCAGTGGCAGAACAAAGTGTTGCTGTGCAGGTGACTTTTGTTCAGGAGTGAGCTTGGGACATCACATGGGGAGGCAGACAGTGGCAGAACAATGTGTTGCTGTGCAGGTGAGTTTTGTTCAGGAGTGAGTTCGGGACGTCACGTGGTGAGGCGGGCAGCGGCAGCATGATGTGCTGCTGTGCAGGTGAGTTTAGTTCAGGCATGAACTTGTTACGCCACGTGGGGAGGCAGGCAGTGGCAATGCGATGCCCTGCTGTGCAGGTGAGTTTAGGTCAGGAGTGAGCTTGGGACGTTACGTGGTGAGGCGGGCAGTGGCAACGCAGTGTCCTGCTGTGCAGGTGAGTTTAGGTCCGGAGTGAGCTTGGGACGCCACGTGGGGAGGCAGGCAGTGGCAACGCGATGCCCTGCTGTGCAGGTGAGTTTAGGTCATGAGTGAGCTCGTTACGCCATGTGGGGAGGCAGGCAGTGGCAACGCGATGCCCTGCTTTGCAGGTGAGTTTAGGTCAGGAGTGAGCTCGTTACGCCATGTGGTGAGGCGGGCAGTGGCAACAAGATGCCCTGCTGTGCAAGTGAGTTTAGGTCCGGAGTGAGCGTGGGATGCCACGTGGGGAGGCAGGCAGTGGCAACGCGATGCCCTGCTGTGCAGGTGAGTTTAGGTCCGGAGTGAGCGTGGGATGCAGAGTGGGGGTGTAGGTGGCAGTGCAGCACCTGCTGCTCAGCAGTGCACTGTGGTCAGGGAGTGCTGCTGCCACAGCGACCCCTGTGGTGGGCCGAGAGGGACGGCTCCCTATGTAGGATGTTGTTGCTTGCGGCCAAGGCTCCAGGAGCTATGCCCACACCAGGGCTGTAGGAGGAGGAACCATAAAGAAACCTCCGGTTAAAAGAGCTGTGACCATCTGTATGTGATCCTGGGATTCATGCTGGCTGGTACCAGATCCCAGTCCGCACTGTGGGCTGCCTTAGGGGAGATGACAACCCTCCCCCCTCTGAAGCCCCTGCCACGGATGGAAGAATTGTGGAGGATGTTGAGTTGGACGTGGACGTGGGGAGTACAGGGGCTGACAGGTTTGATCAGGGTTTATCTCTATGAGCAGGGTGTATTCTTCATGAACATGGCTGGGGAAGAAATGGCAGTAAACCTAAATTGCCAGCTCCTGTGGGCTGTCTGTTCTCACTGACACCCTGGGTTCACTCCTGTTCCTGAGATAGTATGAGCGGAAGCCAGCAGAGTGGGGGCCCCTCTCTCTTTAGTGTTTAGGATGAACATATGAGAGGCCTGGTGAGGTGCTGTTTGCGCGCTGTCTGGCCACGCTGTGGGTCATTCCCCCTGGTTTTTGCGAGCGTGACCGCTCGTGAGAGGTGAGCGGAGCTTCTGGGTTGAAACCTGAAGTAGCATAGTCTGGCTGCTGGCAGTCTTCATGCACCACATCATGCTCTGGGTCTGCCCACACATGGCCTTCGATGCTGTCACAGGTGCCCCCTCTACCTGGTGGTAGCAGGGAGCCCACCCCAAAGGGACAGACTCCTGACAGTGGTGGCTCTGGAATGCCCAGCAGTCATGGAGATCAGTGGGGTGTCCAGTGGGCATCAGGGCGATAGTGGAATGATGCCAGGAGGCTGTGGAGTGAAAAGGAATACAAAAAGGAAAAAAAATGACCTTACAAGTCACAAACTAATTAAAAGTTAAAGCAGCAGTACTAGTTAGGCAGCAAAAAATGTCGTCCTACCATTTTTGAGCAGTAATGTATTCCTGATAACCTTAGATTCTTCATTCAGATATTTTAAATTCAATTAGCTAGTTTTAAGACCATGTGTAATGACACTGTTTGTAATTTGCATGGATCTACAATAAAGATGGCAGCCCTCAGCAACTTTCCAAAACCTTCTCTCTAGGGATGACTCACTGACTGCAAACACTGCGTTTATAGTGCAGATATGTCAGGGTGTTGCCAGCAAATGTTTCTGATGGCCGACAGCACGGCAGCCTGCAGATCTGCTTACATCCATGATAGTGGACCTGGCAAGGGACCAAGACTTTTTAAGAACTTCAAAATCTTCTCTCTTGCCACAGGAATGAAATAAAGCAAAAAGGAAATGAGATATAGTGATGTTTTGGTTTGTCCTGCCAACCAAAGTATCTAACTTTTTGTTAAATAGTACCACTGTTTACATTATACAAAAGTAGAGATGTGAGATATATGTGTGTGTGTGTGTGGGGCTGGCAGTGTAGCGTAGAGGTTGGCGCAACAAGCTATGAACAAGCTTAGTACATCCAGCAGACCAGAGTTTGATTCCCACAACCTCCACTTGCATACTGTGTGACCCTGAGAAAGTCAGTTGACCTCCCCAGTGCTCCTGGGTCACACCTGTGAATGAGGCTGGCAGTATAGCCTAGAGGTTAGAGTAATGATCTGTGAATGAGCTTGGTACATCTAGCAGACAGACTTGGGTTTGATTCCCACAGCCTCCACATGCATATGCTGTGTGACTCTGAGCAAGTCACTTAACCTCCCCAGTGCTCCCAGGACACCCCTGAAAACAGGCACCTGTGCCTAGTGGGCCTTACCCGGTTAACAAAGAATAAAAAAAAAAAAAAGGCAAAATAAAAAGAAAGTGACCGTGTGAGGCCATGCCATTAAGAGATGGTTTTTCTTTCAGCTGCTGTGAACTATGCTGAGCTGTCCCTTTTGATTGGTAGCAGGTGGGGTGAGGGGGAGGTAGTAATTGGGGTTGGGGCAATGCCACCCTCTAACCCAGGGCCATGGGACAGGGAGCGTGGCCAGCTAAGAGGCCACATGGGCAGCAGATGTCCCCTTCTCAGCAGTAATTAAAGACAGGGCCATTAAGAGGTAGTTAAAAGGCAGTGTTTGTCCCCATCCTTCCTGCCAGTCTCTTGGCTGTAGGTAGGTGTCAGTCACTACTGTTTGCTGAGGATTGGCTGAATCTGCCCACCGGGGAGGGTGGAGAGAGATGATGGTGGTGGGGTGGTAGCTTTGCTTGACAGTAACTGCAGTGACGTTGGAGTCCTTTCTGGCTCAGAGTGGGGAAGGGGTGGAATAAAGAGCAGAGAGCCAGCATCAGCATCAGCTGGTACAGGAGGAGGCAGATTGCAAAGAGAGAGACACATACAGACTGCAAGGAGCTGCTCCCCCACCGTGGTCCTGCAAGGAGAGGCTTTAACACCGGCAAAATAATAATACGTTGTTATAATTCTAAACAAGAAAAGAAAACAACATTTCCAAAGCTGATTAGCAGGCAGCGTGATCCCTAAGTCATGTAAGTACCTTCCAGACTGATGTATCTGCAGTGTCGTTGGGGGTCTGCATTGCAGCAAAGGGCTTGGGAGCCGGCAGGGGATATACAGCGTGCATACAGGCTCTGCCCTTCCTTGAGCTAATGTGAAGTCAGGGGTGGTGGGTTTACCAAGCGAGAAAGGGGAGAAATTAAAAATGTATACAACCTATATTTGTATATTTATATGTATAATCTGAGGAGAAATTGTATGTGTGTGTGTGTGTTTCTTGCCGAGGGAGACAGCTGGTAGCAAGAAGATTTTAAATTGCAAGCTAAGCATGTTTCATCTCTAGAATGCATTTTTGCAGCCATGTTTTACTTCATCATTAAGGGGGGTGGTATTCCCTCTCCTTCCCCCTCTCCAGCCAGGCATCAGTGCTGTGGAGGGTTGGGGGAGATGCCAGCTGAGGGTAAGAGTCGAGATTGGTAGGCTGTTCCCAGGCAGTTTGGTGTCATAGACTGTATAGCATCACTGATTCTCCTTTTAATGTTCCAGTGATTGATTGTTTTATTTGCCAGTGTGTGTGTGTGTGTGTGTGTGCATTGAAATAGGAGCAGGGGTGTTAAGGAGATCTGGAAGTTATTTTTTATTTGAAGTCATATGATGTTTCATGTCATCCTCCTTATCATAAGATGTTTTAATTTTGACATGAGACGGAGGCAGAAATGTTAGTATCTTAATTGTGTTCATGCCTTTTTGTGTATTGCACCCCCCGACACCCACACCCACAAAAAAAAAACCAACATACAAATTTACTGTATTCTAATAAAGGGCAGTTGGTAAAATGTTACTGGATTCCCCTTCGGCTTCTGTTGTGCCGATTTATTTGTACATCAATCAGTGAAACGTGAGAGATGTGACAGAGAACTGAAATTTAAGAAGCTGTTCAGTGGCTTTCTCTGCAGTATAAAAAGAGGTGACATCTCTCTCCCTGTCGGACCATTCCTGTTCTCTGCAGTCCAGGATTTGCCGTAGCGCAGCAGACAGAAAAAAACACCCCTCTCCTTTACTGTGCTAGTTAATGAAAAAACAAAACAAACAGACAAAAAAAAGTTAGAAGGCCCATTCTGTGATCTTTTTTTATGAGGTGGTCATTTCCCAAAAGCAGGTTTTTCCCTCTGCCCACCTAACTACCCCCTCACTTCTTTTGGCTGGTTTTCATTTTCACTGTATTGTCTGTATTCTTTAAACGAGGGTTGTGCGTCAGTGCAGTATTGATGGGACGTGTTGGCGTGGGACATTCCTTTCATTCTTCTCCTGTATCCCACCCCCATCTGGGGTCTTTGAATGGTGGGTTTAGTGGCCATTGCAGCCACAACCTCTCGTTACCCCCCACAGCAGCTTAATTTGCAGCATACAGACAAGTTTAAATTGAAGGTGATGCTGCAGACACGTGCATAGCATAAAAAGGGCTTAAAGATGCCGAAGGAGAGAAGAGATGGGTGTGGATCATAAGGCAGTCTCGGAAAGCTAGCAGGGACATCTGTCCCCACCCCATCCCCCAACCCATGCTCACACCTCACTAGTCAAAGCATGTTATTGAGAGGAATCTGAAAACTAACGTCTTTTAAATATTCCTTGATCAGCAGGTTCAGCTGGAGTCTGCAGTTCCAAGTGTCCTGTTCAGTGCTTATTTTTTCACTTTTTTGACTGAAGTTACCAAGTGTCAGCAGTGATGTAACGTACTGTATGGAGGGAATTCCTGAGTCGGGGTAGGAGAAGGAGCGAGAGAGAGATTGGGGGTTAATGTTGCCTTGAGCTGGATGTGAATAGTGATACCCCTGTATGCCCTCCATATCCTTATGTGCAGGTATATATTTGTAAGTAAGTATATATTTTTAAATGTGCAGGTTGGAAAAATTCACTTATCTGATTGACTGAGAACTGTCAGATGGTGTCTGGTTATTGCAACACAACTGGACAGCTTAACTCTTTTAGCTGATTAGTCATTAAAAATATTGATTTGTTTAAATATTTATGATGGTTTTATGAGTACTACCACCATCTAAGGTGTCTGATCCTGCAGAAATATACAGATATCTTGCACAGGCGAAGGCACTTGTCTTTGTCTCATGCCTTACAACAGACACACAAGCTGTTGGTTCAGTATGACGGGACACCTCGTTGGGCGTTATTGCTTACTTCTGTCTGTCTCAGTATACCGTGTTTGCTTTTCCATTCTTCCCATTTGGATCCCCCTGTTTGCCCCAAAAAGATGGTGGTTAAGGCAGACACACCCTTCCTCCAGCCAGGAAGGTGAGTGAATGCCTGCTGCCCTATCCCTCTCATGGGAGCACTGGTTCTCAATGCTGTGATTCCATGGATCCAACCGAGTCATAGTGTTGGATTCCTGATATGAGTCTGAGTTTTCATGTGGGATTCCCGGGATCACAACCCAGTCGTGTGGGATTCCCAGGATCACAACCCAGTCGTGTGGGATTCCAGGGATCACAACCCAGTCGTGTGGGATTTCTGGGATCACAACCCAGTCATGTTGGATTCCCATGATCACAACCCAGTCATGTGGGATTCCCGGGATCACAACCCAGTCGTGTGGGATTCCCAGGATCACAACCCAGTAGCAGCATGGGATTGTGGGTATCCAATCCAGTTGTTGAGTGGGATTCTCAGGATCTAACCTAGTTGTAGAGTGGCATCCCGGGGATCCCATACAAGTCCCACTCTCCTCCCTAGGTGGCACCGAGGCGTCCCATAATGTTAGCGAGTGCAAAACAGCGGCTCGCAAAAACAGTGACCGAGGTTTTGGTGACTTTGCCATTCCCCCCCTCGACTTGTGCCACCCAGAGTTAGTTATTTAGAAAGGGGATTATTAAGAGTGCGGGTGACATAGCCCCTACTAAAAACCGTGGTTGCTATTTCTGCCATCGCTATTTAATGTTTGCTATTTGCGAGCTGACGTTTTGTGCTAGCTGTCATCACATAAAACTTCACCGAGTAGTGTGGGATTTCCAGGGATCACATATGAACCCTGCTTTCCCTCTCAGATGGCACTGAGTAGTGTGGAATTCCAGAATCACATATAAGCCCACCTCTCCCTCCCAGGTGGCACTGAGTGGTGTGGGATTCCAGAATCACATATGAACCTTCCTCACCCTCCCTGGTGGCATTGAGTAATGTGGAATTCCGGGACAACATACCAGTCTCTCTCTCTCTCCCTCCCAGGTGGCACAGAAAGGTACTGGTGTAACACCACTGGGCTAGCACAGGGTTTGCCCCTGAAAAATAAGGAAGGGGGGGTGTAGGCTGTGAACCCAAGACATAACACACACTGTCTCCTTGCTGGATTGTTCTTCCTCTTCTTAGCTGGGAATCTTTTTATTTCTCAGCTCATAGTTCCCTTTTTTTAACATTATTGCACCGACGGGGGAACAGTTCCCCACTATTAGCCGAAGATTCCAGTATATTTGCTTTAGTAAACCTCATTTTGAAATGCCATATTTCTAGAGCTTGCTATGTAGCTCTGGTGCAGCTTTCTATTAACCAGGAACAGCTTTTGATAGCCAGCGGCTGTTTTAAAGGATGAAGGTTCACAAATTCATGTCCTTGATTAGACTACTTATGGGGCATACGTAACAGTGGCAACAGTCTTGAGCTGTCTGTTGCTAAGCCTTCCTTATACTGATTCAAGGCAATAGTCTGGCGATATCCAGTACAAGGTTAGCTCCATTTCTGATTCAAGGCCACAGTTTTGAGATCTCCCATTACTAAGTATGCCCTGTACTGATTCAAGGCAGCAGTTTGGAGATACCTACCCCCTAAATATGCCACATACTGATCCTAGGCTGCAGTCTGCAGATATCCATTACTAGGTCTGCCCTATACTGATTCAAGGCAACAATTTGAAGATATCCATGCACTAAATCTGTCCTATATTAGCTAAAGGCAGCAGTCTGGAGATCATGTTTGCCCTGTACTGATTCAAGGCACAGTCTGGAGATATCCATTACTAAGCCTGCCCTACACTGTTCATGGCAGCAGTTTAGAGATATCCATTACTAGGTCTGCCCTTTACTGATTCAAGGCAGCAGTTTGGAGACATCTATCACTATATCTGCGCTACACTGATTAAAGGCAGCAGTCTGGAGATATCAAGTGCCATGTCAGCCCTATACGGATTCAGATCAGTAGTCTGGATATATCCATTACTGAGTCTGCCCCTATACTGATTTAAGGCAGCAGTTTGGAAATATCCATCACTAAGTCTGCCCTGCAATAATTCAAATCGGTAGCAATTTCCTAGAATCTTGAGACAGCTAAAGTGATGTTTGGCTGGGGAAGATGTGTGTGTCTAACAACACAGATTCCAGTCATTGACATCACTTGCAGTCCCAAGATCCCATGAAATGGCTGCTGCCTTGAATTTGTATAGAGCAGACTTAGTAATGAGTATCTCCATACAGTTGCCATTACAAGTAAGTATGTGACCTTGTTTGTAAGTGTGTTGCCTGTACTTTTACATAACTTATGATACTGTTCATGAACCTTCCTCTCTAGTGGAGTTTTACACGATTCGGGATACTATTCACAAACCTTCCTCTCTAATGAAGTTTTACACAATTCGGGACACTGTTCGTAAACCTTCCTCTCTAGCGAGGTTTTATCCAATTCAGGATACAGTTCACAAACCTTCCTTGCTAATGATGTTTTACACAATTTGGGACACTGTTCACAAATCTTCCTCTCTAGTGAGGGTTTACACAATTCGGGACACTATTCACAAACCTTCCTTTCTAATGAAGTTTTATACAATTTTGGATACTGTTCCCAAACCTTCCTCTCTAGTGAGGTTTTACACAATTTGGGATACTGTTCCCTAACCTTCCTCTCTAGTGAGGTTTTGCAGATTTCAGGATACTGTTTGCAAACCTTCCTCTCTAGAGAGGTTTTACACAGTTCGGGTTACTGTTCATGAACCTTCCTCTAGTGAGGTTTTACAGATTTTGGGATACTGTTTACGAACCTTCCTCCCTAGAGAGGTTTTACACAATTCGGGATACTGTTTGCAAACCTTCCTCTCTAGTGATGTTTTACACAATTCAGGATACGTAGAATTTGTTGGCAGATAAGGACCGCCTGTTTTTCCTACTTTTTACTTACGGTGAAGACTGTAGCTGATCTGCGGCTCTCCCACCCTTCCCTGTTGCTAGTATTCCCTTGTGTCTGCCCCATGCATTTTTGAATTCCTCCATGTTTCTGAACCTTCCTCTCTAGTGAGGTTTTACACAAATTTGGGATGCTGCTCACAAACCTTCCTCTCTAATGAGGTTTTACACAATTCAGGATTTTGTCTGCGAACCTTCCTCTCTAGTGAGGTTTTACACAAGTGAGGATACTGTTCGCAAACCTTCCTCTATAGTGAGGGTTTACACAATATGGGATACTGTTTGTGAACCTTCCTCTCTAATGAGGTTTTACACAATTTGGGATGCTGTTTGTGAACCTTCCTCTCTAGTGAGGGTTTGCACAATACGGGATACTTTTTGTGAATCTACCTCTCTAGTGAAGTGTTATACAAATCTGGGATGCTGTTCTTGAACCTTTCTCTCTAGTGAAGTTTTACACAACTGAGGATACTGTTCGCAAACCTTCCTCTATAGTGAGGGTTTACAAAATATGGGATACTGTTCATGAACCTTCCTCTCTAATGAGCTTTTACACAATTCGGGATACTGTTCATAAACCTTCCTCTCTAATGAGGGTTTACACAATATGGGATACTTCCATGAACCTTCCTCTCTAGTGAAGTTTTACACAAGTGAGGATACTGTTCGCGAACCTTCCTTTGTAGTGAGAGTTTACACAGTTCGGGATACTGTTCACGAACCTTCCTCTCTAGTGTGAGTTTACACAACATGGGATGTTGTCCATGAACCTTCCCCTCTAGTGAGGCTTTACACAAATGAGGATGCTGTTTGCGAACCTTCGTCTCTAGTGAGGGTTTACACAAATTTGGGATGCTGTTCATGAACCTTCCTCTTAAGTGAGGTTTTACACTGTTTGGGATACTGCTCACGAACCCTCCTTTGTAGTGAGGGTTTACACAATACTGGATACTGTCCGTGAACCTTCCTGTCTAGTGAGATTTTACACAAGTGAGGATACTGTTTGCGAACCTTCCTCTCTAATGTGGTTTTGCCCAATTTGTGATGCTGTTCACAAACCTTCCTCTCTAGTGAGGTTTTACTCAATACGGCATACTGGTCACAAACCTTCCATTCTAGTGAGGGTTTACACAAATTTGGGATACTGTTTGCTAACCTTCATCTCCAGTGAGGTTGTACACAATACGGAATACTGTTTGCAAACATTCCTCTCTAGTCAGGTTTTACACAATATGGGGTACTATTCGTGAACCTTCCTCTCTAGTGAGGTTTTACACAATTAAGGATACTGTTCGCAAACATTCCTCTCTAGTGAGGTTTTACACAATACTTGATACTGTTCACAAACCTCCCTCTCTAGTGAAGTTTTACACAATTTAGGATACTGTTCTGACACCTTTTTCTCTAGTGAGGGTTTACACAAATTTGTGATACTGTTCATGATCTTTATTCTCTAGTGAAGTGTTACACAATTCAGGATACTATTCATAAACCTTCCTCTCTAGTGAAGTTTTACACAATTCAGGATATTGTTCATAAACCTTCCTCTCTAGTGAGGGTTTACACAGTACAGGATACTGTTCGTGAACCTTCCTCTCTAGTGAAGTGTTACACAATTCAGGATACTGTCCATGAACCTTCCTCTCTAGTGAGGGTTTACACAATTTGGGATACTGTTCACGGACCTTCCTTCTAGTGAGGGTTTACACAATACAGGATACTGTTCGCCAACCTTCCTCTCTAGTGAGGGTTTACATAATATGAGATACTGTTCGCGAACCTTCCTCTGTAGTGAGGGTTTACACAGAACGGGATACTGTTCACGAACCTTCCTCTCTAGTGAGGGTTTACACAATATGGGATACTGTTCGTGAACCTTCCTCTCTAGTGAGGATTTACCCAATACGGGATACTCTCTGTGAACCTTCCTCTCTAGTGAGGGTTTACACAATACAGGATACTGTTCACGAGTCACGACCCTTCCTCTCTAGTGAGTTTTTACACAATTCGGGATACTGTTCGCGAATCTTCCTCTCTAGTGAGGGTTTACACAATTTGGGATTCTGTTTGCAAGCCTTCCTCTCTAGTGAGGGCTTGCACAATATGGGATACTGTTTGGGAACCTTTCTCTCTAGTGAGGGTTTACTCAATATGGGATACTGTTCACCATCCTTCCTCTCTAGTGAGGGTTTACACAATACGGAATACTGTTTGTGAACCTTCCTCGCTAGTGAGGGTTTACACAATTCAGGATACTGTTTGTGAACCTTTCTCTCTAGTGAGGGTTTACATAATTCGGGATACTGTTTGTGAACCTTTCTCTCTAGTGAGGGTTTACACAGTTTGGAATACTGTTTGCAAACCTTCCTCTCTAGTGAGGATTTACACAATACGGCATACTGTTTGCCAACCTTCCTCTCTAGTAAGGGTTTCACAATACAGGATACTGTTCGCAAACCTTCTTCTCTAGTGAGGGTTTACACAATACGGGATACTGTTCACAACCCTTCCTCTTTGGTGAGTTTTTACACAATTCGGGATACTGTTTGCAAACCTTCCTCTCTAGTGAGGGTTTACGCAATTTGGGATACTGTTTGCAAACCTTCCTCTCTAGTGAGGGTTTACACAATACGGGATACTGTTTGCGAACATTCCTCTCAAGTGAGGGTTTACACAATACGGGATACTGTTCGCCAACCTTCCTCTCTAGTGAGGGTTTACACAATACGGGATACTGTTTGTGAACCTTCCTCTCTAGTGAGGGTTTACACAATACAGGATACTGTTCACGAGTCATGACCCTTCCTCTCTAGTGAGTTTTTACACAATTCGGGATACTGTTCGCGAACCTTCCTCTCTAGTGAGGGTTTACACAATTTGGGATTCTGTTTGCAAGCCTTCCTCTCTAGTGAGGGTTTGCACAATATGGGATACTGTTTGGGAACCTTTCTCTCTAGTGAGGGTTTACTCAATATGGGATACTGTTCACCATCCTTCCTCTCTAGTGAGGGTTTACTCAATACGGAATACTGTTTGTGAACCTTCCTCGCTAGTGAGGGTTTACACAATTCAGGATACTGTTTGTGAACCTTTCTCTCTAGTGAGGGTTTACATAATTCGGGATCTGTTTGTGAACCTTTCTCTCTAGTGAGGGTTTACACAGTTTGGAATACTGTTTGCAAACCTTCCTCTCTAGTGAGGATTTACACAATACGGCATACTGTTTGCCAACCTTCTTCTCTAGTGAGGGTTTCACAATACAGGATACTGTTCACAACCCTTCCTCTTTGGTGAGTTTTTACACAATTCGGGATACTGTTTGCAAACCTTCCTCTCTAGTGAGGGTTTACGCAATTTGGGATACTGTTTGCAAACCTTCCTCTCTAGTGAGGGTTTACACAATACGGGATACTGTTTGCGAACCTTCCTCTCTAGTGAGGGTTTACACAATATGGGATACTGTTCGCCAACCTTCCTCTCTAGTGAGGGTTTACACTATACGGGATGCTGTTCGCGAACCTTCCTCTCTAGTGAGGGTTTACACATTACGGGATACTGTTTGTGAACCTTCCTCTCTAGTGAGGGTATACACAATTTGGGATACTGTTCTCAAACCTTTCTCTCTAGTGAGGGTATACACAATTCGGGATACTGTTCGCAAACCTTCCTCTCTAGTGAGGGTTTACACAAGTCGGGATACTGTTCGCAAACCTTCCTCTCTAGTGAGGGTTTACACAATACGGGATGCTGTTTACGAACCTTCCTCTTTAGTGAGGATTTACACAATACGGGATACTGTTTGCCAACCTTCCTCTCTAGTGAGGGTTTACACAATACGGGATACTGTTCGCAAACCTTCTTCTCTAGTGAGGGTTTACACAATACGGGATACTGTTTGCAAACCTTCCTCTCTAATGAGTTGCAGGTGCAGCCTTTTTAAAAAGCTCTTTGTGGAGTACTGGTGACAATTTCTGTTACTCAGCAACAGCTTTTGATGGTCAACAGTTCTTTTAACGAGCTGCAGCCACCACATTATATATATTTTTTTCTCTACAGCCACCTTCCTTCCAGCCCCATTCCTTTCTTGTCACCCACCCCCATGGGTGGTCCTGTGTTTGTGCCTTCAGGGCAAGAGGACTCCCTCTGCAGTTTCACAACCAGCAGCATTGAAGGTGGGAGTGGGGCCACAGAGTGATTTGCCATCCTAGCACTCTGTTTCCGTTTTCATGCCTTGCTCCCAAGGGTGTAGCTACTGATACTCCAAGTTTAGTAGCAGGGGGTAGCAAACAAGCTGGCCAGCATTGCTCTGCCCTCTCTAGTCCATCGCGTTTAAATTCTTTTGTTTATCTTTGCAGGCTTTTTCTTTTCTCTTCTCTTTCAGCTTTGCTTTGGGTGGTGGCAGTTTGGACCATGGACTTTGAAGCTGAAGGTCTCAATTAGGTCTGCATGGTCCGCCTGCATAGTGATTGGCTGTGGCATCTGGTAGGGGGTGTGGCAAGTCTGGGGCGGCGAGTTTAAATGCCCCAGTAAAGTTAGAAGCCATACTCTTAGTTCAGTTGTACTGGGAGCGAGAGAAGCAGTAGAAGAACTGAGGAGCAGCAGTCAGAAGAACAGACTTGGAGCCAGCTAAAAGAATTAAGACTTCATGTGAGTGGCATGTGGAGTGAATCTGCCTACCTGCAGGGGAGAGAGAAGAAATTTCTGCCATGGTCTTGGACTGGTGGAGCAGTTAATGGCGTTGACCAGTGGGCAGCGAGCACCACACTAGCAGTGCAGACAGCAGGTCTAGTGTGGAAATCATATGATTGGAGCCAGGAACCTTGAACTCGAGTCATGGGAAAGGCAGGCATGAACAACAGTGTGTGTGGGGGGGGGGGTAGCAGCATGCCAGGTTGGTGTACAAATCTGAAATGCCTGGCTACACCCCTGCTTGCTCTCTTGTACATACATATCTTACCAATGCCAACGTCCAGCCAACATGCACACTCAGTCACATGCATACGTGGAGCCACCCAGCAGCTCTTGCTCCCAAAACCCATTTCCACAGCTGCTACCTCAGACTGGGGCCCATGCTGTGTATGTGATTAGCAGAATGCAGGAATGAAGCATTTAGAAACATAGGTTTTGATGGCAGATAAGGACCGCTTGGCCCACTTAGTCTGCCATTTCCCTACCTATTGGATAAGCTACTGATCTTACTTCAAGAGGGTTTTTGCAGTAGGTCTTCACATATAGGACTGCGCTCCTTGGCGTCGGGTCTGAACGGCAAACTTGTAGATAGTAATCATCACCGGGGACCACCCCCGACATCAGGTGACGTGACGTCAGCTCAACTATAAAAGAGGCAATCCCGCGCCCACTCTCCAGTTCTTTCCCACCGTTGCCTCAGTACATTCGGCCATGAGATAGAACAGCGATCAAATGTCCGCGTTTTTTGTCGAAGTTTTCATTACCTCATACATATTTTTCTCTTTAAATTGTCTTCGATTGATGCCTTCTAGACAGAAGAAGAAGTTCTCAAAGTGCAGCACCCAAATACCGCACAGGGACGACCATTCCCGCTGTCTCCTCTGCCTTGGTTCCAAGCACAACACAGAGGAGTGCTCCATCTGCTAGGCCTTCAACCAAGCAACTCAAACCATGTGCAACCGGACCCTCAAGGCACACCTCCTGACCCAATGACTGGCGTCAATGGAAAAGGAGCTCCAGGAACATAGGGAAAGGTCGTCGTCGGCCCCAAAAAAGAACAAGGAGAAGCACTGGGACAGGAGTCCGTCGCCACGTGGAAGGCCTCCCAAAACCGTGAGTACTGCTTCTGGTACCCCATCCGCCTCTTTGGGCCGGGCAACTTCTCCCCCTCCTGCCGAGGTGAGTAGGCAGCCGGGGGTAGCTTCTTTGGAGGTCTCTGTTAAGTCACCTTGCCTAGCCGATAAGTCACCCCTCGACCCCATCGAAGGGCGCGCGGCTCCAGCTGATCAGTCTATCGGTGGTCTCCTGGCCACCGCCAGCCTGGCTTGTCCGATCAGTCGGACGACGGCTCCTCTGTTGCCTGCTCGGACCTCACCACTCTCTCATCGGGCTCCAGTTTGGCCCCTGACGTCTGACAGAGTGAGCGGCACAGCTACATGTCGCCCCACCGGGTCATTCACCCCAGGGACTCGCCACCCGATCATCAGCTTTTTCTTCCAGCAGGATCACTAACCAACCTGTCATTGGGGTCCTTCCCGGATCTTCCCCCGTCGCCAGATCTGCTGCGTCACTGGACAGGAGTCCGTCACCGGCAGGATCCTGTGAGCCTCCTCCTCCGGGACCTTGAGGCCCTCCTGGATCCTTTGCACCTAGTGGCACTATGGCACATCCCCAGGAGACAGATCCATCTGGTGGGTTTCGGGTCCAGATCCCCATGTCCCACCTCCGGGCAGCCACAGTGGCTCCATGATGCCCGATGCCAGGCCATGTGCCCCCCTACGCCGGGATACCCTGGGAACCCCTATTATCTGGAGGCATTGCCAGGCTGTCAGTATTCACATTGGCAGTACCCTCAGTATTCAGGCTACCCTAACTTCCAGCCTCCTCCTCTGCCACCCCCTGTGCCAGACCGCGAGTCAGCTCCCCAGTGGTGGTTGGATGCCAGAACCCAGCTCCTAACGGAGATCAGGCAGCCGGTGGGGGATATTCCCCCTCCCAGGGCCCCCCCCGCCTCCTTCTGGAAGAGCTTTGGGTGATTTAGTAGTGAGATCTGCTGGGGTGGATCCGTCCATCCCCAGTGGCTCTGAGCCTTCCGACTCGGACCAGTGCCAGGGCAAGGCTATCTCCAAACAGACCCTTTCCTGATGGTTAGCCAATTGCATCCACTTTTCTTACAAGAAATATAGGAAGTCCCTTCCAGGGGCAGTCAAAGGTCACTCCACCCAGAAAAGTGGCTACTCTACTGCCTTTTGCGTGAATGTGTCCATGGCAGAGACCCATGCCACGTGGTCGTCTGTTCACACCTTCACTAAGCATTACAGTCTGGACAGTGCCTCTAGGTGCAGAACTGGCTTTGGTCTTGCAGTTTTGCAAGGCCTCCTGTCATGATTCCCTATGGCGACTTCTCCTCCTCCCGGATGCACCTCAGTATGGGTTATTTTGGGGACTGCTTGGTGTTCAATCCTGTGTGTGAAGACTCACTGCAGGAACCCTCTCGAAGTCAAGATATTGCAGTTATGTAAGAACTTACCATAACAGTAGATCTTTGAGAGAGGTTCCTGCAGTAGGTCTAGTTTCTCACCCACCTTCCCCCAGATCCTGGATTTTTCCTTTATTTTTCATCCTGCCTAGTCTTTGGGTCTAGAGAGGAAGCAGAGTCCAAGGAGTCTCTACTCCTATTTTATTCTTACCTTTCTATAGGTCTCCGGTGGAAAAGAACTGGAGGGCGCGCGCGGGACCGCCCCTTTTATAGTCGAGCTCACGTCATGTCACCTGACGTCAGGGGTGGTCCCCGCTGATGATTGCTATCTACAAGTTTGCCATTCAGACCTGACGCCAGAGAGTGCAGTCCTATATATGAAGACCTACTGCAGGAACCTCTCTCGAAGATCTACTGTTATGGTAAGTTCTTACGTAACTGCAATATCCTTGTTAACCAGCAGTCTACTTCCTCCTTACCCCCCAACCCCGTACTATACTTGCCTTATGTCGGTCCCATGCATTCTTGAATTCCCCCACTGTTTTTGACCCCACAGCCTCCTCAAGAAGGCTGTTCCATGTATCCACCACCCTCTCCACGAAAAAATACTTCCTCATGTTATCCCTGAGCCGTCCCCTCCTCTATGTTCAAATTGTGCCCCCTTGTTCTTGCACATCTCTTTTTCTGAAATATGCTACCCTCTTGGACTTTGCTGATTCCCTTGAGGTACTTGAAGGTTTCTATCATGTCCCCCCCTCCTTCCTTTCCTCAAGGATATACACATTGAGCTCTTTTAGTCTTTCTACGTATGGCTTCTCTTGCAGACCCTGCACCATTTTGGTTGCCCTCCTCTAGACTGCCTCCATCCTGTCTGTGTTCTTGCGGAGATGGGGTACAGAGGGATAACTTCCTGCTTTCTACTGGTGATGCCTCTTCCTCTGCATCCCAGTATCCCGCCAGCCCTCCTTACTGCCTTCTCACATTGCTTGCCTACCTTAAGGTAATCTGATATTACTGCCCCCAGGTTCCTTTCCATTTTTGTTGTTAGTACCTATCCCCCCCGCATTGTGTACTCTTCCCCAGGGTTTTTGTTTCCCAGGGGCACTACTTTGCTCTTCTTTGCATTGAAATTAAGCTGCCATACTCTTGACCATTGCTCCAACCTTGCCAAGTCCCTTTTCATCCTTTCCACCTCTCCTTGTGTATCAACCCTGTTGCAGATCTTTATGTCGTCTGCAAAGAGGCATACTTTTCCTTCTAGCTCCTCTGCAATGTCACCTATAAAGACATTAAAGAGCACCGGTCCCAGTACTGAACCCTGTGGTACCCCACTAGTAACTCCCCTTTCTCCAGAGTGTGCTCCGTTTACTAGTACCCTCTGCGTCCTGTTGTCCAGCAAATTTGTTACCCAGGCTACCACCCTGGGACCTACTCCCAGGCTGGCTAAATTGTTTATTAATCTTTTGTGTGGTACTGTGTCAGATGCCTTACTTAAGGCTATGTAGGCCATATCTACAGCCCTTCCCCGGTCTACTACTTTGCTCACCCAGTCAAAGAAATCTATTAGATTCATCTGACATGACCTTCCCACTGTGAATCCATGCTGCCTTGGGTCCTGTGCCCCGCTGGCTCTAGGTACTCGACATTTCTTTCTTTCAGAAATGATTCCATAATTTTTCCTACTACTGAGGTCAAACTAACAGATCTGTAGTTTCCTGCCTCTACTTTGCTCCCACTCTTGTGAAGGGGGATCACATCCGCCTTCCTCCAGTCCTCAGGTACTACACCATCTTCCCACGATTTGTTAAAAAGGGTAGTCAGTGTTGTCATTGGGTCTCCCCTTAGTTTTTTTAGAATTCTGGGGTGAATCCCTTCAGGTCCCATTGCTTTGTGCACCTTGAGTTTTAAGAGTTCTTTCAGGACCCTTTCTTCTGTGAATGGACTGGTATTGACCCCCCTGCCCAGAGTGCTTCTGTTGTTTGGTTTAGGTACCCCCCCTTCTTCTTTTGTGAATACTGAGCAAAAGTATTTGTTCAGTATCTCTACCTCAGTATTTTTGCCTTTTCACAGTCGCGCTCTGCCCACCTCCCCATCTCTTTATTAAGCCTCGCTATCCCTCCCTTGGTCTTTTCTGCACTCCCTAATTTATCTATAAAAGGTGTTATCCCCCTTCTTAACTGAGCTGGCTATCTTTTCCTCAGTTTTGGCCTTTGCTAGCCTGACTGCCTTCCCCACTTCCCTCTGCTTTAACTGATGCAGTTCTCTGTCCTGCTCCTTCTGTGATGCCTTATGTCACAAACCCACTCGGCAGGTCAGCCCTCTACTCACAAAGTGCCAACCTCCGAGCGCAGTCTTGTGAACAGTTTAACAGAACAAGGTAACCCTCTTGTCTGTTTTTGTGGGTTCGAATCAACCTTTGGTCTCAAGTCTTGGAGGAATTCAAACTGTGAACCTCTTGCTAGCGTACCCAATGCACAGGTTCAGATATATCTGTCTTGGGGGGGGCAGATATCTTTGCCTATGGGTACCTAACCAGGTGTGCAAAAATGAACCCTTAAATTTTAATAAAGACCTCAGATTATTCTTACCTTTTTCCAGTTTAGTATCACCATTCAAGCTTATGCCCAGTGTCTGCTGTAGCCATATATACTCTACTTGTAAAGGAAAGAAATTAAAGACAGACCAACTAAGCTCTAAAAAGAGTTTTACTAAAATAGATAATAATATGTAAAACACACAATACAGAACCATGATATCACAAGACATACAAATCTTTTAAAAGAACAAGGTTTTAAACAGTCTAATTCCTACTACAGTAATTAGATTTGTCTATCTTTCTAAATACCTGTTTAAAGTGCTCACAGATGTTTCTTTGTCAGAGTCAAGATAAAAGTGTCTCTCTGAAGTAAAACAGAATATTCCTTAAAGAAAACTGTATTTGCTAACACCTTTGTGTGAGGTCACCTAGCTCCTCCTCTGTCAGAATATATATAAAAAAAATATATATCTATACAAAAACAGGATGTCTTTTCAAAGTATTAAATTCTGTAATCCTCAGCACAATTCATTTTCTTCAAATGACATTTCTTTGATCTTAAGCAGTATCCTCTCTCACACAGACATCAAAGCCTTTTTTATGATTTCGCACCAGTGTACTAAACCTGGTTTCCTCCTCTAAGCGTTACAAAGTTTATGATTTTCCTCTTTAGCAGCTACAGCTATAATTAACTTAGAAAAGTCTTTAATTAACTTCGGGCCTTCCAGATAACACCTTGTATCTAAAACCTGTGTGTGTGTGTGTGTGTGTGTGTGTGTGTGTGAGATCTCACATGCTGTTTCAGCATTTCTCAAGAGAGTCAGTCCATAACCCATTTTTATTTTACGAAAAATGATCATACAGCACTCAGAACTGGCTGTCCATGTCACAACTTATACTTCCTGAATGCTATCTTTTTCTCCCTAACCTTCCTTGCCGCCTCTTTTGAGAACCATAGTGTTTTTTTACTACGTCTGTTTACTTTATTCACTTCACACAAAGGCTTGTTGCTTCTATGATGGCTGTTTTGATTTTTCCTCATTGTTCTTCCACCCTTCCTTCCTGCCCATTTGCTAGTGCATTCCTTAGGCACTCCCCCATTTTGCCAAAGTCAGTCCTTCTAAAGTCCAGTACCCTCGCTTTTGTATGGCTTGATTCCACGGTAGTGTTTATCGTGAACCACACTGTGGTGGTCGCTTGTTCCCAGATGGCTACCCACGTCTAAATCTGGGATCCATATGAAAAGCCAGTTTTGTTACTGTGCTACCATGGGGACTGGATGCTTCATTGAAGGGAAAAAGTAGCCAAAGTCTAACCATAGTGAAGCAAGATATGAGTGCCCGCACACACATGCACCTTGTATTTGATTTGGAATCTTCACTCCATTATTTCCAAAACAGCATAAAACTTGTGCAAATCATGGAAATTGTGCAACCATTTCACTAATCCAGTGCTTTCCAACGTAATATGCCATTTAGTAGCCTGCATACCCCATCAAACAACAGTATCTGTCAGAGCTGTATAACAGTTTATCAATTACCGGCCTGATAAGGGAGGGGCTGACCAGAAGCCCTCTCCTCCAGATGAGGGGAGTAGCCTTCAAACCCAAGGGGGGGGGAACAGACTGGGGGAGGAGGTTTCAGGAGGAGCGGAGGGAGGATGGAAGTATAAGGAACCTGGGTGGGGTCCGACAAAGGGGATCAGGGATAAGGGGTGGGGGGTGGTGTTAGTAAATGCCAGGAGCTTGGGAAACAAGTTGCCAGAGTTCCAGGCCATGCTGTTCGGGGGGTGGATGTGGCGGCGGTCATGAAAACGTGGGCCAACAAAAACCATGACTGGGACCTAAACGTGCGTCGGTACACTATGCTTAGGAAGGATAGAAAAGAGGTAGAGGGGGTGGAGTGGCTATGTTCATTAGAGGTGACATAGAAATTCCTAGGGTAGAAGAGGCAGAGGGAAACGTGGAGGCTTTATGGGTCACCTTACGAACCCCAGCAGGAGATAAGGTCAAGCTGGGTGTAGTATATAGGCCCCCCGGGATGAGTGATGTTCTAGAGGATGGTTTGTTGACAACATCATTGCCCAGTGGGACCAAAAGGGAAGGGAGTGGTGTTGATGGGGACCTCAATATGCCAGGTACAAACTGGGGAACCGTGTCCTCTAAGGTGGCCAAGGAGCAGAGGCTGCTGGACTGCTCCAGGATGTGTTCTTAACACAGTATGTGATGGAGCCCACAAGGGAGGGGCATGTCCTGGACGTGGTTCTGGCAGATGGGGATCTGGTAAGGACCTGGTTGTAGAGGATCCCTGACTGGGAGTGACCACAATACTGTCTGATTTCAAATAAGCATGGGGGAAGGGGGGGCGAGATCTAGGACACTGGCATTGGACTTTAGGGGGCAAACTTTGTGGGCATGGGAAATATTCTCAAGGATCACTTGAAGGGGATTACATTAATGACAAATGTGGAAAAGAGATGGGAGGTCATAAAATGGGGACTTCATGAGGCAGTCAGGACATGCGCTAAGGTGAAATGTAAGGGAGCAAGGTCACATAAACCATGCTGGTGGTCCAGTGAGGTTCAGCTAGCGGTCAGAGAAAAGAAGGCGGCCTACAAAAAATATAAAACAACAAGAGGGGATAGGGAAAAGGAAATGTACCATCTTGCATCTAGAAAAGTCACCCAGATGGTGAGGGGGGAAAGTCCAGTAAAGAGCAGCGGCTGGCACAGGGGATACATGGAGGGGAAAAGGGGTTCTTCCGGTACATTGGGGAGCAGAGAAAAACTAAGGGCCATCTCGGCAGATTGAGATCAGAAGGAGGGTGGGTGGAAGATGGTGGGACCAGGCAGAGGTATTAAACGAGTAATTTCACCCTGTGTGTTCATACTAGGAGGGGATGGGATATCTACAAAGCAAGGCACACAATGGGGATAGAAGCTGCAGTGAGTGGGATCAAAGGAGCAACAGAAATGGAGCAAGAGGGAGGGAGAGGTACCCCGGGGTGTCACATCAGGATAAGGATAAAAAGGCCAGTAAGGTGGAGGGGACAGATGATGCTGTCTCCACTGAAAGGGTGTGGTTAGCCCTCAAGGCCCTAAAGAAAGACAAATCTCCTGGGCTGGATGGCATTCATCCGAGAGTACTATGGGTATTGGCGGACATACTGGCTGCACCCCTGGTGGAGCTCTTCAACAGGTCGCTTGAGACAAGGGGGTACCTAGGGATTGGCAAGAGGCACATGTGGTGCCAATCCATTAAGGGGGTCGAGGAAGCACCGGTAACTATAGACCCATCAGTTTGACCTCGGTGGTAGGAAAATTAATGAGAGTATAATAAAGGAACAATTGGGGTGTACTCGAGGAGGTGGGAGGCTCCAGAGATAGTCGGCAACATGGGTTTGTGCCAGGTAGGTCATGTCAAACCAATCTTGTGGAGTTCTACAAATGGTAACATCAGAACTGACAAGGGAAAGCCTGTGGATGTATTATTCCTGGACTTCAGCAAGGCATTTGACCTGTCCCCTACAATGGTCTGGTGAAAAACTGACGGGGTTGGGAGTAGGCCTTTGATGGTCAGATGGATTGAAACTGGCTAGCTGATGCACCCAGAGAGTAGTGGTCGGTGGGGAGCTCTTGAACCCTAGAGAGGTCGGTAGTGGGGTGCAGGGCTCGGTCCTGGGTCCGATCCTGTTTAATACATACATATGGACATCGGGAGGGTATAGAGTGTGAAATGAGTCTCTTCGCTGATGACTCCAAGATGGGAGCAGTAGTAGGAAGGGAAGAGGGAAGGCTGCACTGCAAGGGGACCTGGACACCCTGGAAAGCTGGGCTCATACATGGAAATTTAATTTCAATATCACCAAGTGCAAGGTGTTACATCTTGGGCGGGGAAACCCTAAACACAGATACATCCTGGGAGGGGAGGCACTGGAGGCCTCAACAGGGGAAAAAGACCTAGGGGTCATGGTGGATGCATGTATGAATAACTCTGAGCAGTGCAGGAGAGCAGCTAGCAAGGCAAACAGGATGTTGGGATACATCGTAAGGGGGATCATCTCTAGAAGCAGGGAAGTTATTCTGCCGCTGTACAATGGACTGGTTAGACCACACCTTGAGTACTGTGTACAGTACTGGAGACCACACTTGAAGAGGGACATACAGCTCCTGGAGAGGGTACAGAGGAGGGCAACTAAGATGATACGAGGACTAGGGGATTTGACGTATGAGGACAGACTTGAGGAGCTCTGCCTGTTTTCATTGGAGGAGAGGAGAGACTGGGTGGGGGACATGATTGAGGTCTTCAAGTACCTCAAGGGAATAAATAGGGTAAACATGGAGGGGATCTTTAGACCAAAGCAGGGAGGTATCACCAGAGGGCATGGTTTGAAGTTGGAAGGTGGAAGGGTGAGGGGAGGAAGAGGAGGAGGTTCTTCACTGAGAGGGTGGTGGACCCTTGGAATCGCTGCCTGGTGAGCTGGTTCAGAGATCCACAGTGGAGGGCTTCAAGAGAGGGTGGACAGACACAGAAAGTGGATGTATCAGATGACGGCCTGTCCCAGGGGTGGGGATGGATGATAGGGGTTTCTGGAACACAAGGGGGGGGGGCCTCAGCACCCAACTAGGGATCTGAGGTTCGAGCAGACTTGATAGACCGTAAGGCCTAATCTGCTGGCAATTAGTATGTTAGTATAGTGTCTATTAAATCACTGAGCGAGGAGTTACAGGGCTTGCACCCTCTTTTGCTGGATGACCAGAGAGCTTGCTTTGGGGAAAAGGCTGATTTCTTATAGGCTGTCTCTAGGCCTCTTCCAGTGGACTTGGTTCCTGGCTCGACTAACACAGAAAATGTGCTGACAAGTTACAGGCGAACTTCTGTCTGCAGAGTATCATGTCTGTGGACCAGGTGAAGTTTAAATAGCCCAGTTACTAGAACAGTGTAAAGTGACAAACCCCTAAAATATGCACAGAGCAGTACATGATATAACCACAACATTACATACATTATTGTGGCATATAAAACAGCACAAAACACTTTCAGAGTTTCATGATACTGGTGCAGGTACTGTTTTGCAGAAATGCGCTCTGTGAAAGATCCTCATTTAACCCCTTAGGTGCTGATGACTCAAGTTCATTACTTTTCTGAAATTTTTTTATTTTCCCTGCTCATTGATTCATGGACACTATCAGGCCAGTAACTGATAACAAACTGTAACACAGCTCCGACAGATACTGTTGTTCCAGGGGGTATGACAGCTACTAAACAGCGTATTACCTTGGAAAGTGCTGGATTAGTGAAATACGATTTTGCACAATTTCCGTGATTTGCCCAAGTTTTGTGTTGTTTTTGGAAATTACGGAGTGAAAATTCAAAGTCAGACACAAGGGGAGTGTGTGTGTGTATAGCTGTGTCTTGCTTAACTACAGTGGGGCTACTGCCAGCAATGAAGGAATAGACTTTGATATTGGGAACCATATTTTTTATGTACAAAAATGAAGGTAGTAAAACCAAGTTCTGGGGACCATACTGTGTATGTACGAAACAGAAAGGAGGAAATTTAAGTATTAGGGACTGTGTTGTGCACCGGCTGTATAAAACAGAATGGAAGATGAACAAGTTCTGGGGAATGTGCTGAGTTTGTAGGAAACTTGTGCTGTGTTTGTAGGAAACAGTATGGTAGAACACCAGGTACAGGGGTCTGTGCAGTGCATGTACAAAACATAAGGGAGGTAAGCCATGGCGGAGCCAGGTTTGGGAGCATTTGGGAGCCAGGGGGTCCGTTCAGTCAATCACAGGCTCCGCAGTGGGCACTAAACAGTGAATAAAGATGGTGGTGGGGCACCACTACTCACACTGGGGCAACCAGGAGGGGCGACCGCCCCCCCAGCCCCCCTCTAGCTCCGCCACTGGAAAAGCCCTTTACTGGAGACTATCTTATGTATGTTTGAAGCTGAAGGTGTAAAGCAAAGTACAGGGGAGTGTGCTGTGTATGTCTGAAGTAGAAAGGAGGAAAGCCCAGTACTGGGGACCATGTTGTGTAAGTACAGAACAGCAAGGTGGGAAGCCCAGTACTGGGGACCAAGTTGTGTGTGTGTATAGAACAGAAAGGAAGAAAGCCCAGTACTGGAGACCATGTTGTGTATGTACAAAACAGAAAGGTGGAAAGCCCAGTACTGGGGACCATGTTGTGTATGTACAGAACAGAAAGGAGGAAAGCCCAGTACTGGGAACCATGTTGTGTATGTACAGAACAGCAAGGTGGAAAGCCCTGTACTGGAGACCATGTTGTGTATGTACAAAACAGAAAGGTGGAAAGCCCAGTATTGGGGACCATGTTGTGTATGTACAGAACAGAAAGGAGGAAAGCCCAGTACTGGGGACCATGGTGTGTATCTACAGAACAGAAAGGAGGAAAGCCCAGTACTGGGAACCATGTTGTGTATGTACAGAACAGCAAGGTGGAAAGCCCAGTACTGGGGACCATGTTGTGTATGTGTATAGAACAGAAAGGAGGAAAGCCCAGTACTGGAGACCATGTTGTGTATGTACAGAACAGCAAGGTGGAAAGCCCTGTACTGGAGACCATGTTGTGTATGTACATAGAACAGAAAGGTGGAAAGCCCAGTACTGGGGACCATGTTGTGTATGTACAGAACAGAAAGGAGGAAAGCCCAGTACTGGGAACCATGTTGTGTATGTACAGAACAGCAAGGTGGAAAGCCCAGTACTGGGGACCATGTTGTGTATGTATAGAACAGAAAGGAGGAAAGCCCAGTACTGGAGACCATGTTGTGTGTACAGAACAGCAAGGTGGAATGCCCAGTACTGGGGACTATGTTGTATATGTACAGAACAGAAACGTGGAAAGCCCAGTATTGGGGACCATGTTGTGTATGTACAGAGCAGGAGAGAGGAAAGCCAAGTACTGTTGGCTGAGTTGTGTATGTATGATACAGCGAAGAAAGCCCAGTACTGTAGATGGTGTTAAAAATAAACAGAAGGAGGAAAGCCCGCTATTGCGGATGGTGTTGTGTACAGTATGTACAAAACAGAAGGGAGGAAAGCCAAGTACTGGGGGCTGTGTTGTGTATGTATGAAACGGAAGGGAGGAAAGCTCAGTACTGTGGGCTGTGTTGCATAAGTATGTAGGAAGGAAAGCCCAGTACGGGGGATTGTGCTGTGTATGTACGAGACATATGTAAGGAAAGCCCAATAGGAGGGACCATGTTTTCTGTGTATAAAATAGAATGAAGGAAAGCCCAGCACTGGGGCTGTGCCATGTATGTATGAAACAGAAGGGAGGAAAGCATAGTAAGAGGGACCATATTGTGTATGTGTGAAACAGAGTGAAGGAAAGCCCAGTAATGGGCTGTGCTGTGTGTGTATGAAACAGATGGGAGAAAGCCCAGTAGGAGGGACTATGCTGTGTATGTCTGAAACTGAAGGGAGGAAAGCCCAGTACTGGGGACCATGTTGTGTATGTACAGAACAGAAAGGAGGAAAGCCCAGTACTGGGAACCATGTTGTGTATGTACAGAACAGCAAGGTGGAAAGCCCTGTACTGGAGACCATGTTGTGTATGTACAAAACAGAAAGGTGGAAAGCCCAGTACTGGGGACCATGTTGTGTATGTACAGAACAGAAAAGGAGGAAAGCTCAGCACTGGGGACCATGGTGTGTATCTACAGAACAGGAAAAAGGAAAGCCCAGTACTGGGAACCATGTTGTGTATGTACAGAACAGCAAGGTGTGGAAAGCCCAGCACTGGGGACCATGTTGTGTATGTGTATAGAACAGAAAGGAGGAAAGCCCAGTACTGGAGACCATGTTGTGTATGTACAGAACAGCAAGGTGGAAAGCCCTGTACTGGAGACCATGTTGTGTATGTACATAGAACAGAAAGGTGGAAAGCCCAGTACTGGGGACCATGTTGTGTATGTACAGAACAGAAAGGAGGAAAGCCCAGTACTGGGAACCATGTTGTGTATGTACAGAACAGCAAGGTGGAAAGCCCAGTACTGGGGACCATGTTGTGTATGTGTATAGAACAGAAAGGAGGAAAGCCCAGTACTGGAGACCATGTTGTGTGTACAGAACAGCAAGGTGGAAAGCCCAGTACTGGGGACTATGTTGTATATGTACAGAACAGAAACGTGGAAAGCCCAGTATTGGGGACCATGTTGTGTATGTACAGAGCAGGAGAGAGGAAAGCCAAGTACTGTTGGCTGAGTTGTGTATATATGATACAGAAGGGAAGAAAGCCCAGTACTGTAGATGGTGTTGTGTGTGTACGAAACAGAAGGGAAGAAAGCCCGGTATTGCGGATGGTGTTGTGTACAGTATGTACAAAACAGAAGGGAGGAAAGCCAAGTACTGGGGGCTGTGTTGTGTATGTATGAAACGGAAGGGAGGAAAGCTCAGTACTGTGGGCTGTGTTGCATAAGTATGTAGGAAGGAAAGCCCAGTACGGGGGATTGTGCTGTGTATGTACGAGACAAATGTAAGGAAAGCCCAATAGGAGGGACCATGTTTTCTGTGTATAAAATAGAATGAAGGAAAGCCCAGCACTGGGGCTGTGCCGTGTATGTATGAAACAGAAGGGAGGAAAGCATAGTAAGAGGGACCATATTGTGTATGTGTGAAACAGAGTGAAGGAAAGCCCAGTAATGGGCTGCGCTATGTGTGTATGAAACAGACGGGAGAAAGCCCAGTAGGAGGGACTATGCTGTGTATGTCTGAAACTGAAGGGAGGAAAGCCCAGTACTGGGGACCATGTTGCGTATGTACAAAACAGAAGGGAAGAAAGCCCAGTATTGGGGTCCGTGTTGTATATGTACAAAACAGAAGGGAGGAAAGCCAAATACTGAGGACTGGAAAGCAACAGTACTAGGGACTGTGTTGTGTATGTACAAAACAGAAGGGAGGAAAAAGTCTGGTACTGGGGACCATGTTGTATATGTAGAAAACAGAAAGGTGGAAAATCCAGTACTGGGGACCATGTGTACGTACAGAACAGAAAGGTAGAAAGCTTAGTACTGGGGACCACATTGTGTATGTACAGAACAGAAAGGAGGAAAGTCCAGTACTTGGGACCATGTTGTGTATATACAGAATAGAAGGGATGAAAGCCTAGTACTGGAGACTATCTTATATGTGTTTGAATCTGAAGGTAGTAATGCCAGGTACAGGGGAGTACGCTGTGTATGTCTGAAGTAGAAAGAGGGAAGCCCAGTACTGGGGACCATGTTGTGTATGTACAGAACAGAAGGGAGGAAAGCCCAGCACTGGGGACCATGTTGTTAATGTACAGAACAGAAAGATGGAAAGCCCAGTACTGGGGACCATGTTGTGTATGTATAGAACAGAAAGGTGGAAAGCCCAGTACTGGAGACCATGTTGTTTATGTACAGAACAGAAAGGTGGAAAGTCTAGTACTAGGGACCAAGTTGTGTATGTACAGAATAGAAAGGTGGAAAGTCCAGTACTGGGGACCGTGTTGTGTATGTAGGAAACGGAAAGGAGGAAAGCTCAGTACTGTGGGCCTTGTTGTCTACATACAGAACAGAAGGGATGAAAGCCTAGTACTGGAGACTATCTTATGTGTCTTTGAAGCTGAAGATAGTAACGCCAGGTATGGGGGAGTATACTGTGTATGTCTGAAGTAGAAAGGAGGAAAGTCCAGTACTGGGGACCATGTTGTGTATGTACAGAACAGAAGGGAGGAAAGCCCAGCATTGGGGACCATGTTGTGTATGTACAGAACAGAAAGGTGGAAAGCCCAGTAGTGGGAATCATGTTGTATGTGTACAGAACAGAAAGGTGGAACGCCCAATACTGGAGACCATGTTGTGTGTGTACAGAACAGCAAGGTGGAAAGCCCAGTACTGGAGACCATGTTGTGTATGTACAGAATAGAAGGGATGAAAGCCTAGTACTGGAGACTATCTTATATGTGTTTGAATCTGAAAGTAGTAACGCCAGGTATAGGGGAGTACGCTATGTATGTCTGAAGTAGAAAGGAGGAAAGCCCAGTACTGGGGACCATGTTGTGTATGTACAGAACAGAAGGGAGGAAAGCCCAGCACTGGGACCATGTTGTTAATGTACAGAACAGAAAGATGGAAAGCCCAGTACTGGGAACCATGTTGTGTATGTACAGAACAGAAATGTGGAAATCGCAGTACTGGAGACCATGTTGTGTATGTACAGAACAGAAAGGTGGAAAGCCCAGTACCGGGGACCGTGTGGTGTATGTACAGAACAGAAAGGAGGAAAGCCCAGTACTGGGGACCATGTTGTGTATCTACAGAACAGAAAAATGGAAAACCCAGTACTGGAGACCATGTTGTGTATCTACAGAACAGAAAGGTGGAAAGCCCAGTACTGGGGACCATGTTGTGTATGTACAGAACAGAAAGGAGGAAAGCCCAGTACTGGGGACCATGTTGTGTATCTACAGAACAGAAAGGTGGAAAACCCAGTACTGGGGACCATGTTGTGTATGTACAGAACAGAAGGGTGAAAAGCTCAGTACTGGGGACCATGTTGTGTATGTAGAAAACAGAAAGGTGGAAAATCCAGTACTGGGGACCATGTTGTGTACGTACAGAACAGAAAGGTGGAAAGCCCAGGGACCATGTTGTGTATGTATAGAACAGAAAGGTGGAAAACCCAGTACTGGAGACCATGTTGTGTATGTACAGAACAGAAAGGTGGAAAACCCAGTACTGGGGACCGTGTTGTGTATGTACAAAACAGCAGGGAGGTAAGCCCAGTACTGGGGACTATGTTGTGTATGTACAAAACAGCAGGGAGGTAAGCCCAGTACTGGGACTATGTGTATGTACAAAACAGCAGGAGGTAAGCCAGTACTGGGGACTATATTGTTTGTGTATGTAGGAAGCGGAAGGGAGGAAGAAGTCTGGTAATGGGGAAACGTGTTGTGTATGTACAGAACAGAAAGGTGTAAAGCTCAGTACTAGGGACCAAGTTGTGTATGTACAGAATAGAAAGGTGGAAAGTCCAGTACTGGGGACCATGTTTTGTATGTATAGAACAGAAAGGAGGAAACTCCAGTACTGGTGAGCATGTTGTGTATGTATAGAACAGAATGGAGGAAAGTCCAGTACTGGGACTCTCTCATGTGTGTTTGAAGCTGACGGTAGTAAAGCCAATTACGGGGGAGTGTGCTGTGTATGTCTGAAGTAGAAAGGAGGAAAGCCAAGTACTGGGTACCATGTTGTGTATGTACAGAACAGAAGGGAGGCAAGCTCAGTACTGTGGACCTTGTTGTGTATGTACAGAACAGAAAGGTGGAAAGCCCAATACTGGGGACCTTGTGTATGTACAGAACAGAAAGGTGAAACGCCCAGTACTGGGGACCATGTTGTGTATGTACAGAACCAAAAGTGGAAAGCCCAGTACTGGGGACCATGTTGTGTATGTACAGAACAGAAAGGTGGAAACCCAGTACTGAGGACCATGTTGTGTACGTACAGAACAGAAAGGTGGAAAGCCCAGTACTGGGGACCACATTGTGTATGTGCAGAACAGAAAGGAGAAAAGACCAGTACTGGGGACCATGTTGTGTATATACAGAACAGAAGGGATGAAAGCCTAGTACTGGAGACTATCTGATGTGTCTTTGAAGCTGAAGATAGTAACGCCAGGTATGGGGGAGTATACTGCGTATGTCTGAAGTAGAAAGGAGGAAATTCCAGTACTGGGGACCATGTTGTGTATGTACAGAACAGAAAGGTGGAAATCGCAGTACTGGAGACCATGTTGTGTATGTACAAAACTGAAAGGTGGAAAGCCCAGTACTGGGGACCATGTTGTGTATGTACAGAACAGAAAGGAGGAAAACCCAGTACTGGGGACCATGTTGTGTATGTACAGAACAGAAGGGTGAAAAGCTCAGTACTGGGGACCATGTTGTGTATGTAGAAAACAGAAAGGTGGAAAATCCAGTACTGGGGACCATGTTGTGCACGTACAGAACAGAAAGGTGGAAAGCCCAGGGACCATGTTGTGTATGTATAGAACAGAAAGGTGGAAAACCCAGTACTGGAGACCATGTTGTGTATGTACAGAACAGAAAGGTGGAAAACCCAGTACTGGGGACCGTGTTGTGTATGTACAAAACAGCAGGGAGGTAAGCCCAGTACTGGGGACTATGTTGTGTATGTACAAAACAGCAGGGAGGTAAGCCCAGTACTGGGGACTATGTTGTGTATGTACAAAACAGCAGGGAGGTAAGCCCAGTACTGGGGACTATGTTGTGTATGTAGGAAACGGAAGGGAGGAAAAAGTCTGGTAATGGGGAACGGTTGTGTATGTACAGAACAGAAAGGTGTAAAGCTCAGTACTAGGGACCAAGTTGTGTATGTACAGAATAGAAAGGTGGAAAGTCCAGTACTGGGGACCATGTTTTGTATGTATAGAACAGAAAGGAGGAAACTCCAGTACTGGTGAGCATGTTGTGTATGTATAGAACAGAATGGAGGAAAGTCCAGTACTGGGACTCTCATGTGTGTTGAAGCTGGCGTAGTAAAAGCCAGTACGGGGGGTGTGCTGTGTATGTCTGAAGTAGAAAGGAGGAAAGCCAAGTACTGGCTACCATGTTGTGTATGTACAGAACAGAAGGGAGGCAAGCTCAGTACTGTGGACCTTGTTGTGTATGTACAGAACAGAAAGGTGGAAAGCCCAATACTGGGGACCTTGTGTATGTACAGAACAGAAAGGTGAAACGCGCAGTACTGGGGACCATGTTGTGTATGTACAGAACCAAAAGTGGAAAGCCCAGTACTGGGGACCATGTTGTATGTAACAGAACAGAAGGTGAAACCCAGTACTGAGGACCATGTTGTGTACGTACAGAACAGAAAGGTGGAAAGCCCAGTACTGGGGACCACATTGTGTATGTGCAGAACAGAAAGGAGAAAAGACCAGTACTGGGGACCATGTTGTGTATATACAGAACAGAAGGGATGAAAGCCTAGTACTGGAGACTATCTTATGTGTCTTTGAAGCTGAAGATAGTAACGCCAGGTATGGGGGAGTATACTGTGTATGTCTGAAGTAGAAAGGAGGAAATTCCAGTACTGGGGACCATGTTGTGTATGTACAGAACAGAAGGGAGGAAAGCCCAGCATTGGGGACCATGTTGTGTATGTACAGAACAGAAAGGTGGAAAGCCCAGTAGTGGGAATCATGTTGTGTATATACAGAACAGAAAGGTGGAAAGCCCAATACTGGAGACCATGTTGTGTGTGTACAGAACAGCAAGGTGGAAAGCCCAGTACTGTTGACCATGTTGTGTATGTACAGAACCGAAAGTGGAAAGCCCAGTACTGGGGACCATGTTGTGTATGTACAGAACAGAAAGGTGGAAAGCCCCGTACTGGGGACCATGTTGTATATGTACAGAACAGAAAGGTGGAAAGCCCAGTATTGGGGACCATGTTGTGTATGTACAGAGAAGAGAGAGGAAAACCAAGTACTGGGGTCTGTGTTGTGTATGTATGAAACAGAAGGGAGGAAAGCTCAGTACTGGGGGCTGTGTTCTGTATGTACAAAACAGAAGGGAGGAAAGCTCAGTACTGGGGGCTGTGTTCTGTATGTACAAAACAGAAAGGTGAAAAGCCCAGTACTGGGGACCATGTTGTGTATGTATGGAACAGAAAGGTGGAAAGCCCAGTACTGGGGACCATGTTGTGTATGCATGGAACAGAAAGGTGAAAAGCCCAGTACTGGGGACCATAATGTGTATGCATGGAACAGAAAGGTGGAAAGCCCAGTACTGGGGACCATGTTGTCTATGTACAGAGAAGGAGAGAGGAAAGCCCAGTACTGGGGACCGTGTTGTGTATTTACAAAACAGAAGAGAGGAAAGCCCAGTACTGAAGTCTGGAAAGCCCGGTACTGGGGACTGTGTTGTGTATGTACAAAAGAGAAGGGAGGAAAGTCTGATACTGCGGACTATGTTGTGTATGTACAAAACAGTCGGGAGGAAAGCCAGTTACTGGGGACTATGTTGTGTGTGTATAAAACAGAAGGAAGGAAAGAGATCCATGTCATAACGGCGAAGCCTAAAGGCGATGGCCATTATGCAGAAGTCAAGAGTGCCGAAACTTTATTTCAGCACTCTGACGCCCCGGCACACAGCAAAATGGCGCCGGGGACTTAGTTTTTAATGCCAAGTACTGGGGTTTGTGTTGTATATGCACAAAACAAAACGGAGGAAAGCCAAATACTGAGGACCTTGTGTTTTTTTACATTCGCTTGCACGCATGCAGAAGGAACGTCTTGCAACAGTACAACTTTTGAAGGTGTGTGACCCTCCTCGTGAATGCAGTGCTCGGTGTAGCAGGTGCGACCCTACCGGACCAATACATGCTTAGCTGTGTATGACAGCAGTTCGGCTGTGTTGGTCTTCACTTCTAAGAAAAGGTCCGCTGCAATCAGTGGTGGTAGCATGTATGCAATTAGCATACGGATGTCAGCCGAACTGCTGTCATGCACAGCTCGGCATGAAATCCCTCCCACTTCCTCCCTCTGCTGATGTCCCCCCCTTCGTTACTGTTCTCCCCAGCCCCCATGTTGTGTGCCGAGGGGGGGTGCCCAGTCCCCTTCGGCTCATGTGCCCCCAGCACACTGTGTGGCCGATGGGGGTGCCTAATCCCGTCGGCTGCAGCCCCCAACAAACAACCAGTTGGCATGCTGGGAGCCCACCCCAGCGTGCTCAGCTTCCCTCCCACACACACACACACACACACACACACACACACACACACACACACTGTATGGCCAGGGGATGCCCAGTCCCACGGCTCAGTCCCTCCCACAAACACGTGGGTGGCACACTGGGAGCCCACCCCAGTGTACAAAAGTGTCCTTTTTTTTTTTTAATTCCTGTGAAACAAGAAAACGGTCCCTCGGTGAGTCCTTCCCCCCTGCCAACCCATGCCTACCCTCTGCGTACCCACCTCCCCACTCACACTCACCCCATACTTACCTCTGGAGCCCGTTGCGGCGATCTTCGGTGGACCGGGAACACGTCTGCACTCTTCAGAGCCGACGAAGTTAAAGAGGGGACATGTGGGGGTGACTGGAACAGCCTGCCAGAGGAAATGTTTTTGTCAAATTTGTATTAGAGAATATCACAAAACATACATGAACATAGTGGATGTTAAGACTGTGAGGCACTTCAGACATGCGTGGGATAGACACAGGGGCAGTACACATGCAGACTAAGAGCCAGTCAGGTGGCGCAGTATGAATAATTGGCACTGCTGGTAAAATAAGGTTTTCAGAATGCTGTAATAACTCGTTTTCAGTTTATTACGGTGTTTTGGAGAGCATTGTAAACAGTGTGATACCCATTCAATATTCGTTGAGGGTTTTGGTTGGTTTCTAGTTAGTTTTTAGGTAATATGCACAGAAAGCTTTATAAGCACTTCAGCACTTAATTTATAACCAGCCAACCAGCTTGTTGGACATTATGCAAAACATATAAACTGCTTGGGGAAGGGGTTTCAATTTATCTCAGGGGTGTCCACTATGACAGGGGTCATCCTGTCACACATCGCCCTGCATAAGAAGGCAGCCATCCTATGGTTGTCCAAATCTTAAGTAACATCCTGGAAGGGTGTGGAGCTTTGCCCCTTCCTCACCTGAAGCTCCATCTCAGGGTCCCTTTCATAGTTATCTTTTCCATCATTATACAAATACCATGAGACATTTTACAAGTTTACTACATTAGTAAACTACAAAGCATTACATACACCAGGAGAAAGAACTACTAATGGCAGTTTTATGCAGTCTACTGACTTTCCCTGACCAGATACACTCGCGGCTGGACCATTCAGTACCCAGTATAACTGCCTTTGGGGAAGAACTACCTTGCTTCGTCCCCACTTAGACATTTGAAGGTAGGCATACAGCGTGGTATGTTACAAGCCTAACAGCCTGTTCCTAACCTCTGGGTTTACCTATCAATCTTATACACTTCTAGTGGTGTTGGCCACCACCTTACCCCTCCTGTTCTATGTGGGAGTCTCCCTCTCCTTTAAGGGTGCCATCTCTTGTTTTTCACCCTCTGGGTTCCTCCTTCCACTTCACTATCAGGGGTCGCTATCTGTCTGCCCTTACAATAGGTTTATAGTCTGCTGCCACCTGCCTGTACATGCCTGGCCAATAGAAATACGGGGTTAGTCTAGCCAAAACCATCCCACGGCTCAGATGCTCCGAGTGACTGGAGTGTGCATCCCCCATCACCTTTTTCCTATATGCCACTGGGACCACTGTCTTGGCATCCACTTGCATCATCTGGGAGTTGGGCCTCATGTGATATAGAATTTCCTACCTAAGTTCATACCACCATAACCTGTCCCCCACGCTACCATTAACCTGTCTCCCATCCATGGTTTTTACATATTCTCTTAACAGGGTTACTCCAGGATCCCCCACGTGCAACTTTCCCCAGTCAGTACCAAGAAAACAATAATTTTTCATAGGAGGAGGTTTAAAACATGCAAAAGTCCCTTCAGTCAAAATGGCTTCTTTCATCTTGCTTGACGTCTTCTCCTCCTGTAATACACTGCCAGTCAAAGTTTTACCTGGGTTCTCCTCTTTTCATTCTCTGTCCTCCACCAAATAGCAGCCCAGAAAATGGGCAACAGGATTTCCACAAATGTTGGTCGCAAACGCTCCAACAAGGGGTCCTCCTCCTCCAGAGCCCATGGATCCTACTCCACTGATTCTTCCTCGACATCCTCTGAGTGGGATCTCTTGAGCAGCTCCTGGCATCTGCGCTCTGCCTCTCTCTGACATTGATCAGCCTCCAGCCATCTTCCATTCATCCAGTGAAAAAGCTGTATCAAGGTCTCCATTTCACCATCGGGTCCATCTTGTCCCATCCATGGTTCCTCATTTCTGTCACCATCTCCAGCAGGCGCTGTCCTCATCTAACCTGGTGCCATGCACCTCTGCCGTGTATCCTAGGTACCAGGTCTGGTACCAACTGACTGAACTCCCCCTTGTTACTTTGGATGTTCAGTCATATCCCACTGCTCACACCATATGGCACCGGGTGTGGTTTTAGAATAACACAATTTCAGGCAGACCACAAGTCAGGTGCACAAAAAATGCATGGTTGCGTTTATATCATTTTATTTATATCAGGTAAAATATACAGAAAGCAAAATGGTAAGTCATACAACTGCTTAACTTCAGCAGTTTCCAAGGCTTTTCTTCTGCCTAGCATGAATCAAACAGTGTGAAAGCACACACTACCAGGAGGTCTTCCACCTTCCTCAGTCAGTATTCAACTGACCACCCTATCTGTCCTCTCTCAGCACTGAGGTGGGACTTTTTATAAGCACACTAGAAGTAGGAAAATGTCTGACTGCCTTTTGATTAACAGCAGAAATAACATAAAACTAGTCACTGGGGGACACTGTTGCACCTCAGAGAACAGTTATTTGGCAGCCACCTGGAGCACATTACATAATTTTTTTACATTGTTAAAGGTCAGAACATGCTGTGCTCTTCTAAACTGTCCTGCAGGGTCATATTACCCCATGCTGTCTGCTGTAAAATATATCTTAGAAAAAGATTACTAACACCTAGAAAAAGCAGACACAACTTTTTGTTATTCTTCTATTAAAACTACCCTCTTGGTTTTGTTTTATGGCCAAAGACCAGAGAAGAAAACAATATATAATTTCAATATTCCTAGAGGGTTTGGCTGGTTTCTAGTTAGTTTTTAGGTTAATATGCACAGAAAGCTTTATAAGCACTTCAGCGCTTAATTTATAACCAGCCAACCAGCATGTTGGACAGTATACAAAACATATAAACTGCCTCGAGAAAGGGTTTCAATTTATCCTAGGGGTGTCCACTATGACAGGGGTCACCCTGTCGCAATAAGCCATGGCAGAAGTTTGAAAAATTAACTGTTTACTGTGTTTGAAATCCAATTGGGGCCCCTTTACCAAGGTTACTTAGGTTTAAGTTTGAGACTGTTGTACCCACTGTATCCCAAATTGCCTTCAACCTTGCGTCATCTGGTTAGTCACCAGCATCCTGGTGAGGTACCTACTGCAGTGTACAGTAACAGTCCTAACAGCCAGGTGAGGTACCTACCACAGTGTACAGTAACAGTCCTAACAGCCAGGTGAGGTACCTACCGCAGTGTACAGTAACAGTCCTAACAGCCATGGGGGAAAGCCAGGTGCACTTGCAGGGGAGGTACTGGGACTGTGTTGGGGTACAACTGTTGAAAATAGTTGTTGCTTGTTATGTTTTTTGCTTCCCCTTTTACCCCTTCCCTATAATAAGTCTGAGGTTATTTAACGTTATACTTATTGTTCATGGTTATTGTTTGATGTGTAGTACTGCTGTGTGGGGACAAGCCAACCGTGTGTGTGAGAGGGAAAATAATATTTGTTCCTGGGGGGAGGTTAGGACCACGTGGGGTAGCCTTTATATATCCCTGCCCCTTGTGGAGGCACCAAAACCTATTCCTAGTTTTCAGTTTGTATATTGCACCCAAAAGAACCCAGGTCAACCCCAAAGTAGGTCGGTGTGTGAGGGGGTACCGGGTGCACAAGTCAGACAGAGAGAACCCCCCTTTACATAGGAAAAACCCTACCAAGATATACAGTGCCAACCTCCTGAAGAGAGGGATTGAAAAAACACCAAAGGTTACTTTGTTAGGCTTACTAGAAACTGCTAATGAAGATATTCATATAGTGTATGACAGACTGGAACAAACTGTAACTACAGATGCTGTAAAGGTGTATGTTTACTTACCCACAGAACAAAACCGTAGAAATTCATAATTTGGTAAAGACTTTTCAAAGTACTTTTGCCCCACTGCCAGGCAGAGCAAAAGGGGTGGAGCACATAACAGTAACAGAGGATGCTCACCCTGTCAGACAGAAGACATACTAGTTCCAGAGCAGTTAAGACGACTGAACGTTGGTTGCTTGGTTGGTACATCAGTATGGTTTCAGAGCTATCTCTTGGGCAGATCCCAATCAGTGAACATCGGGGCAGCCACCTCCATGACCACCACAGTATCTACTGGAGTTGCCCAGGGCTCCATCCTGGGTCCCCGGCTATTCTTCCTTTTTCATTAATTACCTACCTGCAGATGGCCTGTCATGTGAGGCTGTACTACAGTATATGCTGATGATTTAGTATTATATCCCAGCGACAAATCTTTGCCAGATCTATCCACCACCCTCACCTAAAACTGTGGGGCAGCACAGGTTGTTTCCTCCTCAACCCATGTTGGTGGTCATTCATTGGACTTGGTGTTCCTCCTGGGGATGGAGATATCCGACTTGGTGGTGGAACCAGTCGAGTGGTTGGACCATCATTCCATCAGCTTCAGTTTTAAGGCCCTCCCAAGAGGCTTGTCCCTATGGAGATGGTCAAGTACCACATTTTGAGGGGTGTATCCCCAGATGGCCTGATGGTGGAGCTTGACCTATTGGGCATGCCGAGGGAATGCGTGGATCCAGAGGATCTTGTGCTTACCTATAATAAGGCAGTGACAGAGGCCCTGGATTCCATTGCTCCGGTTCGTGTTCGTCCACTCTCCCTTCGCCCTAGGTCTCCATGGTTTGATGAGGACCTGAGGGAGTTGAGGAGAGTTGGACGAAAGCTAGAGAGGCGATGGCAGAGATCTGGCCTGGAGTGTGACAGGCTTAGTTTGATGGACCATTATTTGGTCTGTCAATCAACAATTTCCGATAAGAAGGCAGAATTCCTGTCCAGGGAAATTGCTGCCGCACAGAATCGACCAGCTCAGCTTTTCCGGACCGTGGACAGATTGTGCAATCCACTCTGTCTTCAGCCCAGAAATGCTTTTTCACAAGAACAGTGTGAGGAGATTGCTCGATTCTTCGCGGATAAGGTTGCCATGATCAGGTCTGAGGTCTGCACGACCTTTTCTTTAGGGAGTAGCAGTGGTCGGCAGGAGATGTCGGACCCTCGGTTTGAGTGGTGTGACTTTGATCAGCCAACAATCAGTGATATTGTGATGGTTATCCAGACTTTACGTCCTACCAACTGTGGTTTGGATCTGGGCCCTATGCGTTTGCTTGTTGGCTGCGTTGATGTTATCGGCCTGGTCCTAGCAGAGATTGTCAGGTTATCCTTGGAGAGTGGAATTTTTCCAGCTTTTCTTAAGGAGGCCATGGTTCGGCCTCTTCTTAAGAAGCCCTCCTTGGATCCTGACTGTCTTAGAAACTACAGGCCTGTCTCTAACCTTCCATTTTTGGGTAAGGTTATTGAGAAGGTGGTGGCTTTACAATTGGATGACCATTTGACCAGCCACAGTGTCTATGATTCTCTCCAGTCCGGTTTCAGGAAGAGACATAGTACCGAGATGGCTCTTGTTCGGGTACTAAATGACCTCCTGATAGCGAGAGATCGAAAGACTAATTCCATCTTGGTCCTTCTTGATCTCTCTGCAGCATTTGATACTGTGGACCATGGTGTGCTGCTGGATCGCCTGCGGCTTATCTGTGGACTGTCAGGGGCTGTCCTCAGATGGTTTCAATCCTACCTCATGGGTAGGACTCAGAGAGTGGTGTCTGGGGTTTGTACCTCAGCCCCATTCTCCCTGCCCTGTGGGGCTCCGCAGGGATCTATTTTAGCACCCATGTTGTTTGCAGTGTATATGCTGCCGTTAGGAACGATTATTAGACGACATCTACGTTCTCAACGTCAGGGTCCTCTACACTGCTAAACGCCTCATAAGCAACCATTAGAACAGCTGCCGGCCAAGACACGGCCACACCTGACACCTGACCTGTCACCGACGGATGATCAGATGCCGGCAGACCTACCATCAGCTCAGATACTGTCTCAAGACCTGATGCCAGAGAAGTCGAAGTCACTGGTGCATACACCAGCCCCTAATGAAACGTCCGGGCCACCGCCCGGGGAACCTGATGACAGGGTCGAAACTCTGGGTCCATTGGCTCCTGCTATGGTCACTTTAACTGAAGTAAAGGACCTTTTCAGTTTCTGGTGGGACACTGTCAGGAAGGACATCCTGCCTAAGGAACCACAGGCTCCCTCACCTCGACCAATTCCGGTAGATACCCCACAGCCCCCATGGGCCCTACCTTCACCCAAAGACAAATTACCAGTTCCACTGGATGATAGGTCTCCAGACCAGAGTAGGCGCCGTTCCAGGTCTATCTCCAGCCATTACAGAAGGCACCCTCGTTCTCGCTGCAGATCATCCTTGGGGTCATTTTACTCTAGGTCCTCTGCCTCATTCAGATCCTCAGGAGAGTACTCCTCACCTCCCCCCCATCTGGACCCTCAAGGGGAATCCCCTCATTCCCCGGCGGATGATCCCACCTTCTTGGACGTGATGTGTCACATCCAATTTTTAAACTGGTGGGAAACCGAGGATCTTGATCCAGAAAGGAAGAGATTGGCCCATTTCTTAGACATGAATGAGCCCAAATCCTTAGTGGTTCCATCCCTAGTAGCCCCATTCCAGGACACTACCAGCTTGACCTGGAGGCACCTGGCAACAGCCCCCACTATTCCCAAGAAAGTTGACCGGTTGTACCGTACCCCAACAAACAAGCCATTCCTCAGAGAACAGCCTAAGGCCAACTCGGTCGTGTTGACTGCTGCCCACAGCAGAAACAAACAGCCAAGCACATGAGCTCCCAGACACTGGACAAAGAATCCAAATGCCTGGATCAGTTCAGCAGAAAGGTTTATTCCTCGGCTACATGCTCCATTCGTTCGCTAAATTTTTTAGCGCACATGGTGCAGTACCAGAAATCCCTCTGGAGCAAAGCAATCAAGCTCGCTAAAAAGCAGCATGATTCTGAGCTCAAAATGGAGCTCTTGGACATACTGCAGTCTGGTCTGGACGTAGGAAAACACATCCTCAGATTGTCCTGTGATTCTGCCAACACGTCAGCCATGGCAGTGGCCACAGGGGTTTGTATGAGGAGATACTCCTGGCTCCGAGTCTCCGGGTTTAAACAGGACCTCCAGGAGGCCATCATTGATGCCCCATTCCATGGGTCTGTGCTTTTTGGTCTAGACATCGAGCAGATGATCACATATCTCCAGGATTCGGGTAAGGCCGTTCAGTCAGTACATCAGTTGTACAGGTCTGAACAGACCCCTGGCAAACGGAGTCAGTTTCGTTGCCAGGGAGGGCAGAGGCCTAAAGGACAGCAACAGAGAGGCAACTTTCATCATAAAGCTCCCTCTCACCCCAGTGGAGCACAGGAATCAAGGAACAGCAAACCATCCCAGGTCCCCTTACCCACCCTGGGCTCCCATGCCTGACTCCCGGCCTGACCCCATACCACCTGCTGAGTCCAGGGCAGAGGTGGTAGAGGGTTGGTTCTCACTTTACCTCGATGGATGGACCTCAATCATGAATAATGCGTGGGTCCTCCAGTTGCTAGAGCGGGGTCATGCACTGGAATTTCATCAGATACCCCCAGACAATCCCCCAGTCCAAGCATCTTACTCCCTCTCCCATGCCGAGCTCATTGGGGAGGAAGTACAGTCACTATTAGACAAGAAGACAGTAGAACCAGTTCCACCCTCACAGTGGGGGAAAGAGTTATACTCCTACTTCTTCCTGGTTCTGAAGAAGATGGGGGCTCTCCGCCCGATCCTGGACCTGAGCCTCTTGAACAATTACATAGAGTACAAGAGGTTCAGGATGGTCACCTTGCTCCCTAGACATGCAGGATGCTTACCTCCATATTCTGGTTCTTCCAGCTCACAGGAGGTTCCAGAGGTTTTCCTTCCAGGGAAGGCAATACCAGTTTCAGGCCTTGCCCTTCGGCCTTTCCTCAGCACCTCGTGTGTTCACAAAGTGCCTGGTGGTAGTGGCAGCAGCCTTAAGGAGGCAGGGACACTTTGTGTACCCCTACCTTGATGATTGGCTTCTGGCAGCCTCAAACAGGGATTGGCTTCTGGCAACCCTAGAGGACACCTTCAGCCTGTTCAGTTCCTTGGATGATACCCTGAATATAGCCAAGTCGCTCCTGACACCCTGTCAGAGGCTTCAAGACATAGGGGCAGTCCTAGACACGGAGCAAGGGAAGGATGTTCTCCTGCCAGACAGGGCATTACGCCTTCACTCGTTGGCCCACAAAGTGTCAGCTGCTCTAGTGACCATGCCCTTAGCACATCTTTTTATGAGAGTTCCTCAGTGGATCTTCAGGGTGCAGTGGGATCAGAGAGAGGATGATCTCGATCTTCAAGACGGTGGTACAGACTATCTCTTGGTGGCTTTCACCGCAGAATCTGGAACCCGGAGTCCCCTTTCGGAGGGATCCTCCATTGCAGGTTCTCACAACTGATGCCTCAGGCATGGGTTAGAGTGCTCATTTTGAAAACCACCAGACGCAAGGAGCATGGTCTTCTCTAGAATTGATACTACATGTCAATATTCTTGAGATAAGAGCAGTTCTGTACACCTTACAGGTGTTTCGCCTGGATCTTTGTCCAGGTCCCCTGTTGGTGCAGGCAGACAACATGTCAGTCATCCACTACATCAACAAACAAGGGGGGACTCACTCCTACCCTCCTTGTTGAGAGGCTATGAGAGTGTGGTTCTGGGCCCTGGATCACGGCCTCTTGCTCACCGCAGTACACGTTCCAGGGGTCCAAAATGTCTTGGCCAACTCCCTGAATCAGTCTTGGTCAAAGACGCATGAATGGGAACTCCTGCAGTCAGTGGTGGATGACCTCTTCCAAAGATGGGGCCGTCCAGAACTGGACCACTTTGCATCCCCGTGCAACACAAAACTGCCCAGTTTCTGCTTGCTAGATCACGGGCCTGGTGTTTTCTGGCAAGATGCACTGTCCCTCTGCTGGACAGGGAGGTTTCTGTATGCCTTCCCTCCCTTTCTTCTTCTGCAGAGGGCTCTGCTCAAACTCCAAGCAGAAGGAGCACAAATGATCCTTGTAGTCCCGCTTTGGCCTTGTCAGATATTGTTCCCTATACTGCAGCAGCTGGCAGTGGAACCTCCGATCCCCCTGCCCTTGTCCTCCTGCTTACTGTCGCAAGAGCAGGGCAGATTGGTTCACCCAGACCTCCAGTCCCTACACCAGCATGCCTGGCACCTGCAGACGTAGCCACGGCGTGTTATGAGGTATCTCCCAGAGTGGCTGAGGTCTTGGTCACAGCTAGAAAACCTTCCACTAGAGCCACCTACTCTATGAAGTGGAAGCGCTTTTGTTTGTCGGCCACCACTCGGGGTCTGGACCCTCTCCTGTGCCCTCTAAATGCTGTCCTTGAGTATCTCCTCTCCCTGTCGGACTCTGGCCTTCGTTATTAATCCATTAAGGTACACCTCTCTGCAATTTCAGCCTATCACGTACCGGTGGATTACAAATCTGTTGCCCAGATGGATCTGGCCTGAACATTTTTGAGGGGAATACTTCATCTCAAACCTCCCATTAGGGACCCCACTCCCCTTGGAATCTTTTGTTTTTGTTAGAAAAACATATGTTGCCTCCCTTCGAACCAGCCGCAGATTGCGAGCTGCTTTTTCTGTCATGGAAAGTGTTGTTTTTAGTTGCCGTTACTTCTGCTCGGAGGATTTCCGAGCTTCAGGCTGTGATGGCAAAAGAGCCATATTTAGTTTTCGACAAAGACAGGGTGTCCTTGTGTACTAATCCTAAGTTCCTGCCTAAGGTGGTGTCACAGTTTACCCTTAATCAGGACATCAGCCTTCTGGTTTATTACCCGGAACATACCAATCGTGGGGAGGCTCTACTTCACACTCTGGATGTTCACAGAGTGCTCAGATACTACATCAGTCATACTCGGACTCTCAGAAAATTCGACTAGCTTTTTGTTTCCTTTGTCCAGAGAACCCTGGGGTCACCTGTGGCAAAACAGACTTTGTCCAGCTGGCTAGTCCTCTGCATCACATTCTATTACAACAAGTACAACAAGCCGTTACCGGGCTCGATCAAGGGTCACTCCACAGGGACGTTTCAGCCTCCTTTGCGGCATTCCGTAATGTCTCTGTAGCAGACATCTGCTCAGCAGCTACTTGGACTTCAGTGCACACCTTTGTGAAGCACTATAGTTTGGACATTGCTTCCCGTCGGAGAGCTGGATTTGGTCTGGCGGTGCTTCAAGGCCTTTTATCTTGAAGCTTCCTTCTGCCTTTCAGTTTTCCACCTCCCAGCCCATTCAGGATCATTTTGGTACTGCTTGGTACTCAGTCCTTATGGTGTAGCCTGCTGCAAGAGCTCCCACTCGAAGTACGATAGTACAGTTACATAAGAACTTACCATAACAGTAGATTTTCCAGAGGAGCTCTTTCAACGGGCGTTATTTCCCACCCTCCTTCCCCCGGTCCTTTTTCTCCTTTCTTTACTTACCCTTGGTGGGGTTTTCCACTAACCTCGGTTCTCTATGATTTGTCAGCCGGGTCTCCGGTGGGAGAACTGGGGAGTGGCTGGGGACCACCCCTTTTATACCATTGGTAGACTTCGGAGGCAGTCTGACGTCAGGGGCGGCCCCCGCTGGGTACTGCTAGCTGGAAAGCTTTCCATGTGGTCCTAGTGCCTGGCGGCATAGTCCTTATGCTGTAGCCTGCTGCAAGAGCTCCTCTCGAAGATCTACTGTTACAGTAAGTTTTTATGTAACTGTACTTTCTGGAATAATGTGAAATGGCCCCCAGCATGTGATGAAGCTTTTTGAGACATCAAGCCTGCATCGTGAGCAGCCCCTGTTTTAAGAAGTCCAGATATTGAGAGAGAATTTCTGCTACAGACAGATGCATCAGAGATAGGCCTAGGTGCACTCCTGAGTCAGAATATAGATGGGAAGTAACATCTCGTTATATCAGTAGGAAGTTGCAGGACTGAGAGAAAAAGTATATCACTATTGAAAAAGAATGTCTTGCGATGGGATCCCTGAAGTTTTATTTGCTAGGAGCTAACTTTGTACTTACAACAGATCACAATCCTTTCTGTTGCCTTAACCAAATGAAGGATAAAAATCCCAGAATCACAAGGTGGTACCTGGAACTACAGCCATTTAAATTCAAAGTGATGCACAAATTCAGAAAAGAGAATGTCAGTGCTGATCTTCTGTCAAGATATGATTCAGTAATTGAGAATTCAGAAGGTTGAAAAAAATGCGTGTGCTTAACTGAAATGTTTGCTGTAATAGGTCTGTGATGTAGACAGCCAGTTCTGAGTGCTGGATAATATTTTTATATATAAAATGTATTATGACTGTCTCTGCTGAAAATCAAATGCTCTAAGAATTACCTCTCTTATCCACCCCGATTTCAGCTGACAGATGCAGGCCAAGAGAAATGCTGACACACTGTATCACACACTCAGTTTATTAGAGACAGTGTGTTACTGGAAGACTTTTATTAAGGATCCTGTTTCTCTGAACTAATTACAGAGTTGTTAAGTTAATTTTGTTAAGAGAGAAATCATAAACTAGGTTTATGACGTTAAAATAAGGGAAGCTAGGATGTTGCATAGAGGTGTAAGGTTATAAATGACCCTATGAAGCCTGTGTGAAGAGGGTACAGCATGAGATCAAAAGAGGTGTCATTGAAACTGGAGTTATGCTAAGGTTGCAGAATTAATACTTTAAAATTACATCCTGTGGTTGTATAAAAATATATTTTTGTTAGATATTTGACCAGAGGAGGGGCTGGATGACTTCATCAAAAAGGGGTTGGCCAATACTGCTTGACAAGATTATTCTCTTTCACTATAGAGATGCATTACAGGGAGGAACAGGGTGCAGGAATACACTATTTTTAAGCGAAAAAGATGTCCCAGGGCATGGGATGAAGTTGGAGGGAGGATGATTCAGAGGAAACGTGAGGAAGAATTTCTTCACAGAATGGGTGGTGGACAAGTGGAACACCCTGCCAGAGGAAGTGGTGGGGGCTGAAACAATCACGGGATTTAAGAATGCATGGGATAGACATAAAGGAATTCTAGAGGTCGGGGGTAAGGGGCAACAGACTTCTAGGAAAACATAAACTGAACTTACAAGTTCAAATGGGCAGACTGGATGGGCCATAGGCCCTTATCTGCCGACACTGTCTATGTATCTATGTATTTGTATCTGACATTGACTAAGGAAACATCTGAGCACTGAAAACAGGTATTTAGAAAGCTAGACAAAATCTAAATATAGTTGTAGGAATTGCACTGTTTTAAACCTTGTTTTGTTTAAAGATATGTATGTCTTGTGTTATAAGAGTTCTGTATTGTATGTTTGACATATTATTATATATTTTAGTAAAAACTCTAATTTTAGAGCAAACCTGGTCTGTCTTTGAATTGCTTTCTTTTGCTAAGAAATATTTATGGTTCAGCAGACATATAGCTTGTATGGTGGTACCAAACTGGAAACAGAAGCATTTTTAAATCTGAGGTCTTTATTAAGTTTTAAGGGGTTCTTCTCTGAATACCTGGTTAGGTGCCCGTAGGCAAAGATATCTGGCCCCCCGAAGACAGATATATCTGAGCCTGTGCATTGGGTATGCTAGCAAGAGGTTACAGTTTGAATCCCTCCAGAACTGAGACCAAAGGTTGATCCGAACTCAAAAAAACAGACAAGAGGGTTACCTTGTCTGTTACACTGTTCACAAGACTGCACTCAGAGGTTGGCACTTTGGGAGTAGAGGGCCTGACCTGCTGAGTGAATCTGTGACAGATTGGTTGGCAGCGGTGGCATAATATTGGTATCACAAGCTTTATTGTTCTGTCAGCTGAGACCGTAAGCTCTCTTGCAAAGAAAGAAAAAGACAGAGGTTTATTTTAAAAAGAAAACAGAACTATATATCACTTGGTATACAGTCAAGTTCCTACCTATTTTATTTTTTTTTCTAAAGTGCAAAGTCAGTTTAGCAGTAGTTAGGAAAGATGGCGTCCTACTACAGCAGGCACATTGTAGAACAGTTAAAACAGTTGTGCGAGGACAGAGGAGTCCTGTTCGAGGTGAAGGTCAGTAAGCAGAACCTCATAGAGGCCCTAACGGTAGCAGATACTCGGAGCAGGGAGTCACAGACCGTGACTGAAAGGGACCAGACCTCGAGTGTGGCAGAACTAGCAGCCGGTGAGGGGTCCCGAGCCGATGAGGAGGACAGCAGGGCCACTGTCAGTGAAGGGCCAAAGCAGCAGGGACGAGTTTCCAGTATCCTGAATCCGGAAGTTCTCAGGTTGCAAAAAGAGTTGCGCAGGATGGAGCTGGAGTCCCAGGAGAGGAGAGAGCGAGAGAAGCAGGAGGCAGACCATGAGGAGTGCGAGCGCCAGCGAGATGCAGAGGAGAAGAGAGAATGAGACTGCCGAGACGCAGACCGTGAGGAGCAGGAGCACCAGAGGCAACGTGAGCTGGCGAAGATGCGACTCCAACCAGCAGCACCAGAGCAGGTAAGTGGCTTGGGTTTAACTTGGACTGCAGGACTGGGTTACAAATTGAACTCTAAATTAATAGCTGAGTTTAAGGATGGGGAGGATATAGACGCCTTTTTAAATTCTTTTGAAAAAGTTTGTATTCAGGCTAAAATTCCTAGAGAGTCCTGGAGCTTCCAGCTATCCCCGCTACTTACCGGAAAAGCTTGAGATGCATTGGGTCACGTGGACAATAAAGACAGTGATGATTACAGCAAGTTAAAAGCTGCATTACTAAAAAGTTTGATTTGACTGCTGAATCATACAGAGCTAAATTCCGTAAGATCAGGAGAAGCCCTGATATGAGCTATGAGGAGCTAGCCATGAAACAACGTCAGTTTCTAAAACGGTGGGAAGGAATTGAGGCAAACACTGTTGATAAAACTGAAAATGTGATTTTATTAGAACAGTTTTATTGGGCATGCCCAGCAGAGTTAAAAACCTGGCTAGAGGACCGAGATCCAAAAACAATGCAAGAGGCTGCTGAACTCTCAGACTGCTATGCCAAGAGCAGACCTGCTCTGAGAGTGAATGGGGCAGGCGTGGCAGCACAGAAAGGGAAAAGCGTGCCTTTGGGGCAGCTAAAACCCTCACTGCCTCCACCAAAACCAGTTAGCCCCAGGTGTCCAAGAAAAGATTTCTCTGAAGTAAGAAATGCTTGTTGGTTATGTAAAGAAACTGGGCACATTGCCAGACAGTGTCCAAGAAGGGCAAGCAATAATATGTAAAGTAGTACCAGACAAGAAGTGGGTTGTTTGTGTGTCCCTGAGAGCATGCCAGTGAACATTAGGGAACACATGCACCCAGTCACGGTGAATGGTGTACAGACGCAGGGGTTAAGGGACACAGGGGCATCCCTGACATTGGTGAAAGGGGATCTAGTACAGCCTGGTCAGCTTATCCCAAACAAATACGTGACTGTACAGGACTTTGCGGGTGAAGCGAAAACATTGCCACTGGCCAGTGTTCTCCTGGACTGGGGTGAAACAGGGGGAATTGTGCAACAGGTGGCTGTAGCTAAAACGTTAGCAGTAGATGTGATCCTGGGTAACAATCTCCAGCAGGGGATGGTATGTGCTGTTACCCGTAGACAAGTGGCAAGGGAAAATAGTAGTTCCCTGAACCCCACAGAAATCAGTGTGGAAACCACAGAGAGGCTGGTTCCCCAGCCTGTGTCTCCAGATAGGGAGACTGATGAAAAGGGGGTAGAAATTTCCCTGGTAGCAAGTAACCACACAGCTACAGAAGGTTACTCCGAAGAGGGAGGGGTGACCAATTGTCAGAGGGTTAGGATTGACAGTGATCCTGAGGGCCCTGACGCTGGTGCTAGGGACCCTAGTTTAGCGACTGAAGGGAACTTGTCCTATGGCTTGGGACTGTGTGAGGGGTTTGCAGCTGCTCAGAGGAGTGACCCTAGTTTAGGGAAGCTGAGGGCTTGGGCAGACTCTGAGGGCACACAGGGAGGTGACGGCAGACATAAGGTTTGTTGGGAAAATGGACTTATGTATACACAGGCAGTACAGACAGAGGGAGGGATGCTAGACCGGCAGCTTGTCGTTCCCCAGGGGTACTGTGAGCGGTTGCTCAAAATTGCACATGATATTCCCTTGTCTGGTCATCTGGGAATCGCACGAACTACACAACGGTTGGCCCAGAATTTCTACTGGCCTAACTTTACCCAGCAGGTGAAGGAGTATTGCAGGTCTTGTCACTGGTGCCAAGAAATAGGGAAGGTGGGCAAGAAAACCCAAGCCGCCCTGATCCCCTTGCCCATAGTGGAGGAGCCATTCCAGAGGGTGGGAATGGATATTGTGGGGCCTTTAAATACCCCCAGCTCCTCAGGGAAGAGATTCATCCTGACTGTGGTGGATTATGCCACCCGCTACCCAGAGGCAGTCGCCCTATCCTCACTGAGGACAGACAAAATGGCAGATGCCTTACTTTGGATTTTCTCCCATGTTGGGTTTCCGCAGGAGGTAATCACTGATCGAGGGGGTTCCTTCATGTCGGACCTGATGAAGTGTTTATGGGAGAAGTGTGGGGTGGTGCAGAGATGCACAACACCGTATCACCCACAAGCCAATGGACTTGTGGAACGTTTCAGTGGTACCCTAAAGTCAATGCTCTGGGCATTTGCTGAACAGCATGGGAGGGACTGGGAGAAATACCTTCCCCACCTGTTGTTTGCATACAGAGAGGTGCCCCAAGAGTCGACAGGATTATCCCCCTTCGAACTCTTATATGGACGCCGGGTACGTGGGTCCCTAGACTTAATCCAGGAGGACCGGGAAGGCAAGCACGCCACCCAGGGAACTCCCATTGTGGATTTTGTCCCTAGGTTTAGGGAAAGGCTGAAGGAGCTTATGGGGACAGCCCAGAGTAACCTAGCAGCTGCCCAACAGAGACAAAAGGTGTGGTACAACCGCACAGCCAGAGCTCGCTTGTACATGGTGGGTCAGGAAGTCATGGTCCTTATTCCGGTCCGGAAAGACAAGCTGCAAGCTGAGTGGGCAGGACCGTACAAAGTGGTTAGGAAGGTAAATGATATAAACTACATTGTGGAGTTACCTGACAGAAGACAGACTGAAAGGATGTACCATGTCAACATGATGAAGCCATATGCAGATAGGGCTGACATGGTGTTTGCAGTGTGTAGTCATGGGGAGGGGACGGACTAAGGAGACCCCCTTCTGGATCTGCTGGAAGAAAGTAAGCGGGAGTCCTCTGTGGAGGCAGTAAAATTGTCTCCCCAGCTAAATCTGGACCAGGTCCAGAAAGTAAGGGAGGTTTTAGCAGACTTTGCCCCCTTGTTTAGCGCCAAGCCTAGACTAACCCCCTTAGCGACACATGATGTGGAGACAGGGACACAAGACGCCCATACGGCGAATAGCATATCAGGTGTCAGGGTCTGTCCAAAAGGATGTTAGGAGGGAAGTGGAGGAGATGCTGGATTTAGGGGTAATCCAGAGATCCCACAGCCCCTGGGCCTCACCCGTAGTCCTTGTGCCGAAGCCAGATGGCTTAACTTGTTTCTGTGTGGACTGTCGTGGACTGAATGCAGTCACGAAGTCCGACGCCCACCCGATGCCCTGGACGGACAAACTCATGGACAAGTTGGGAGCGGCGACCTACCTTACAATTATTGACCTGACCAAGGGGTATTGGCAGGTACAATTGACTCTGATAGGCTTATTTGAGTTTAAAGTAATGCCTTTCGGAATGAAGAACGCCCCGTCCACTTTCCAAAGGTTGGTGAACCAGGTGTTGAATAGTGCTGAGGAGTACGCTGTAGCGTACCTGGATGACATTGCCATCTTTAGTACCAGCTGGGAGGAACACCTTTCACACCTTAGGGAAGTACTAGGCAGGATACAGAGGGCCGGACTCACTGTCAAAGCCGAAAAGTGCCAGGTGGCCATGGGGGAAGTGGCATACCTCGGGCATGTGGTAGGCAGGGGACAGCACCATCCTAACCAAATAAAGATAGAGGTGATTCAGGCGTGGCCCAGACCAGAAACCCAGAAGCAGTTCAGGAGCTTTCTAGGGACAGCAGGGTACTACAGAAAGTTTGTACCTAATTACAGTGCCTTGTCTGCTCCCTTATCTGACCTGACAAAGAAAAAGATGCCAAGGAAAATTACCTGGGGGCCCAGCCTGTGAGGAAGCCTTTACCAGACTGAAGGAGGCACTGTTCAGTGCTCCTGTTTTGACAAATCTGGACTATAGCAAAACCTTTATAGTTCAGACGGATGCCTCAGACGTGGGTATTGGGGCAGTACTTAGTCAGACATCTAGCCAAGGGACAGATCACCCAGTTTTGTACCTGAGCAGAAAGCTGCTCCCCAGGGAGCAAGCATACTCCATGGTGGAAAAGGAGTGTCTTGCCATAGTGTGGGCCCTGAAGAAATTAGAGCCATACTTGTATGGACAGCATTTTGTGGTGCAGACTGACCACAACCCCCTGGTTTGACTGACGCAGATGGGAAAGAGCAATGGGAGACTGCTAAGATGGAGTCTTGCTTTGCAAGGATATGATCTGACAATTATACTTAGGGCAGGCATTAAGAATCAGAATGGGCTGTCTAGGGTCTATGAGGGGTGAACTGATTTGGGAAGCTCATCCCATGTAGGGGATGGATCCCCCAAATTCAGTATAGGTTGGGAAGAGTGTGACGTAGACAGCCAGTTCTGAGTGCTGGATAATATTTTTTAATATAAAATGTATTATGACCATCTCTGCTGAAAATCAAATGCTCTAGGAATGACCTCTCTCATCCCCCTGCCCCCCCAGATTTCGGCTGACAGATGCAGGCCAAGAGAACTGCTGACAGTATGTATCACACACACTCAGATTTTTAGAGACGATGTGTTACTGAAAGACTTTTATTATGGATCCTGTTTCTCTGAGCTAATTACAGAGTTGTTAAGTTAATTTTGTTTAGAGAGAAATCATAAGCTAGGTTTATGACGTTAAAATAAGGGAAGCTAGGATGTTACATGGAGGTGTAAGGTAATGACCCTATGAAGCCTGTGTGAAGAGGGTACAGCATGAGCTCAGAAAAGGTGTCATTGAAACTGGAGTTATGCTAAGGTTGCAGAATTAATACTTTAAAATGACATTCTGTGGTTGTATAAAAATATATTTTTGTTAGATATTTGACCAGAGGAGGGGCTGGATGACTTCATCAAAAATGGGTTGGCCAATACTGCTTGAAAAGATTATTCTCTTTCACTATAGAGATGCATTTGTGTCTGACACTGACTAAGGAAACATCTGAGCTCTGAAAACGGGTATTTAGAAAGCTAGACAAAATCTAAATTTATTTGTAGGAATTGCACTGTTTTAAACCTTGTTTTGTTTAAAGATATGTATGTCTTGTGTTATAAGAGTTCTGTATTGTATGTTTGACATATTATTATATATTTTAGTAAAAAACTCAAATTTTAGAGCAGACCTGGTCTGTCTTTGAATTGCTTTCTTTTGCTAAGAAATATTTATGGTTCAGCAGACATATAGCTTGTATGGTGGTACCAAACTGGAAACAGAAGCATTTTAAATCTGAGGTCTCTATTAAGTTTTAAGGGTTCATCTCTGAATACCTAGTTAGGTACCCGTAGGTAAAGATATCTGGCCCCCCGAAGACAGATATATCTGAGCCTGTGCATTGGGTATGCTAGCAAGAGGTTAAGTTTGAATCCGTCCAGAACTGAGACCATAGGTTGATCCAAACTCACAAAAACAGACAAGAGGGTTACCTTGTCTGTTACACTGTTCACAAGACTACACTCAGAGGTTGGCACTTTGGGAGTAGAGGGCCTGACCTGCTGAGTGAATCTGTGACAACCACATATGCAAATAACTGTAAATGTCATATGGTAATGTTAAAAGAGAAATCAAAGACGTTTTTGAAACCTGTTGTAAAATGAGAGAAAAAAACTATTCCCGGGGTGGGGGTATTTGACAGGACTGGGAGAAGACCCTGTCACATTTGTTATGCAGAGAGAATTAAAATCAAGGATCAAATTTTCTGTCCTCTCCTATTCTGTCACTTGTCTACCTCTTGTCTGTCTGATTGCACGAGCACATTTTCCTTGTGGAACCTCGGAACTGGCCACTCTGATGGTCCCACAGATTCCCCCTGCTATCTCCCCTCCTTTATTTGCTATTTCTGTTTTTTCTTCCCTTGCTTCTCTGCATTTAAACCTACATGAGAGTATTTATATGAAACTGATATCCCATGGTTTGCAAATGTATATAGTTATACTGTTGAAATGAATGCAGAGAGCTATTTGGGTTTATCTGAAACACAGGGGTAGGGGTACCAGATTTTGGGGTGCCAAAAAGAGGACACTTAGTCCTTCCCCCAATGAGCCCTTGTGCCAGACCCCCGAGTAAATAGGTTTAAAGTCTCCGCCACCTTCACAACTCATTTACAAGGAGGTCCTGGATGGAAGAGAGTAAAAAAAATATAAAAATAATAATAATAAAAACACAGCAGGATATAGAAGGTGCATGAAGAATATTTGGCAGCTGGAAAAGTGGACATGTCCCCGTAAAAGAGGACATCTGGTAACCTTACACGGGGGGTTAACATTGAGATACATTCTGACCTTGGATTAACGTTGAGTTGCATTCTGACCTTCCACAAGCTTTTTTTCTACAGAGCTATGATCAGGAAAACCAGCTCTGGCCAGAATATGTTAATTGGCTGCACCTATTGAGAAGACTGGAGGTTCTAGTCACAGGAAAGAAATTGTTGAAGTTTGATAATCCCTGCCTAAAGGATCTTGTATGTAATAAATAAAATTGTGTGAAAACAGGAGATATAGATTAACGGGAACAGGATACAGAGTTAAATTGCCAGGTGAAAAGATAATGTTTAGAGAGAGAGATTGAAATTTAGAGATACCCTCAGATGAAGGACTTTGTTTTGTTTGAACTGCCTGTAAAAGAACTATACTGCACAATGTCATTTTTTTTATTTTATTGTTATTGATAATAAAATGCTACTTGCGAATTTTGTAACTTCTTCTGGCTTGCCTATGCTTCCTGACCTATGCCTAAACAACAGTACAAAACAGACTGGAGCAAAACCCAGTATTGGGGGTGGTGTTGTGTACGTATGAAAGTACTGGGGATGCTGTTGTGTACGTATGAAACAGAAGGGAGCATGTAAGAAAACAGAAGGGAGGAAAGCCCAGTACTGGGGATCATGTGTATATAGAAAACAGAAGGGAGGAAAGCCCAGTAGTGGGGACTGTGTTGTGTATGTAGGAAACAGAAGGGAGGAAAGCCCAATGCTGGGGACCATGTTGTGTATGTAGAAAACAGAAGGGAGGAAAGCCCAGTAGTGGGGACTGTGTTGTGTATGTAGAAAACAGAAGGGAGGAAAGCCCAATGCTGGGGACCATGTTGTGTATGTAGAAAACAGAAGGGAGGAAAGCCCAGTAGTGGGGACTGTGTTGTGTATGTAGAAAACAGAAGGGAGGAAAGCCCAATGCTGGGGACCATGTTGTGTATGTAGAAAACAGAAGGGAGGAAAGCCCAGTGCTGGGGACCATGTTGTGATGTAGAAACAGAAGGGAGGAAAGCCCAGTGCTGGGGACCATGTGTATGTAAAACAAAGGGAGAAAGCCCAGTGCTGGGGACCATGTTGTGTATGTAAAAAAACAGAAGGGAGGAAAGCCCAGTGCTGGGGACCATGTTGTGTATGTAGAAAACAGAAGGGAGGAAAGCCCAGTGCTGGGGACCATGTTGTGTATGTAGAAAACAGAAGGGAGGAAAGCCCAGTGCTGGGGACCATGTTGTGTATGTAGAAAACAGAAGGGAGGAAAGCCAAGTACTGGGGACCATGCTGTGTATGTACTGTATGAAACAGAAGGGATGAAAGTCCAGTACTGAGAACCATGTTGTGTATGTAGAAAACAGAAGGGAGGAAAGCCCAGTAGTGGGGACTGTGTTGTGTAGGTAAAGTGAAGAAAACCCAGTACTGGGGCCTGGGTTGTGTATGCATGAAAGAGAAGGGATGAAAGTCCAGTACTGAGGACCATGTTGTGTGTTTACAAAACAGAAGGGAGGAAAGCCCAGTACTGGGGACCGTGTTGTGTATGTACAAAACAGAAGGGAAGAAAGCCCAGTACTGGGGATCCTGTTGTGTATGTACAAAACAGAAGGGAAGAAAGCCCAGTACTGGGGACTGTGTTGTGTACATACAAAACAGAAGGGAGAAAAGCCCAGTACTGCGGACTATGTTGGGTATGTATGAAACAGGGTGGAGTGGTGTTGTGTATGTACCAAAACCTAAGGGAGGAAAGAAAGAAAAAACAAGTTCTGGGACCATGCTGTGTATCTACTGAATATATAAAGCAGAGGAGGGGAATGCAAAGTATTGGGTACCAAGTTGTGTATGTAAGGGACAGAGGTGAGGAAAGCCCAGCATTGGGTGCTGTGACGGGAGTGTGACCAGCTTAATTTAATCTCTTTTTGTTAGTGTAATTATTTTTTGTTTCTACTTATTCTCATGTAAGTTCTTTCTGGTTAGAATGACATAGGGCACACAAAATGGATTCCAGGTCACATGTCCGACTAGCAGATCCGGGGGAAACCTTACAAGAAAAAATAACTTGCCAGATGTGAGTGTGTGATTTTTTTTTTCCCAGAAAGACGTCAGAACAGCCAGGATATAAACAGAGTCTTAAAACTGTGAATGAGGATGTCGTGAGGTGAGAAAAAGGCAATTTGGCCTGGCAGATGTGATCTCACACACACACACACACACACACACACACACACACACACACACACACGCACACACACACACACGCACAGGCACCATGCACTCACATGGGTGGAGAATGCTGGCGAGGGCTGTCACTACAGACAGAGGTCTCATCCCACAGCCCTGAGCACAAACATAGATGAGCTGAACCCCCAGCTCTCTTTCTGTGACCTCCCTTGACCTTTGAAGAGGACCTGGGTTTAACTTTTGGTGAGTGTCCCAGAATAGGCAGACCCCTGCATGATAGCTAGCTTATCTGCGTGAGGGAACGGCAGCCTAGGAGAATGTTCTTTCGGATTGGCTGGCAGGTAAATATAGATCCTAGTGGGGGACTAGACTGTAAGCTTTTTCTTTAAGTCACTATTTGTTCAAACTGTTTTAGTTTTCCTTCCTGAAAATATGTATATCTTTTTGGTTTATTGCACATACCCTGTGTTGTATTTAGTAGTAAAGACTCTGTTCTTATAGAATTAGTGGCTGTGCATCCTTATTGAAAAGGTAAATGTAATATTTCTGCTGGCAAGGTGAGAATTTTCTGTTTAAAGTCCACTGTCCGAGGTGCACTCTACCATATATTACTGTCACTGTCACTTCTAAGTTTCTGAACAGGACAGAGGTGTTTTTCTGATACAATGAGGTGGTGGCAACAGAAGAAGTGAATTAGACACAAACTACCCCAAAAGCTGGTAAAGCCAATGGGTAGTTTGTCACAGGTACCATGTTGTGTATGTAAGAGACTGAGGAGGGGAAAGGCCAGCCTTGGGTACCATGCTGTGTATGTAAGAGACAGAGAAGGGGAAAGGCCAGCTTTGGGTACCATTCTGTGTATGCAAGGGACAGAGGAGGGGAAAGGCCAGACTTGGGTACCATATCGTGTATGTAAGGGATAGAAGAGGGGAAAGGCCAGCCTTGGGTACCATGTTGTTTATGTAAGGGACAGAGGAGGGGAAAGGCCAGCCTTGGGTACCATGTTGTGTATGTAAGGGACAGAGGAGTGCAAAGGCCAGCCTTGGGTACCATGTTGTGTATGTAAGAGACACAGGAAGGGAAAGGCCAGCCTTGGGTACCATGTTGTGTGTGTAAGGGACACAGGAGGGGAAAGGCCAGCCATGGGTACCATATTGTGTATGTAAGGGACAGAGGAGAGGAAAGGCCAGCCTTGGTTACCATGTTGTATATGTAAGGGACAGAGGAGGGGGAAGGCCAGCATTGGGTACCATGTTGTGCATGTAAGAGACAGAGGAGGGGGAAGGCCAGCATTGGGTACCATGTTGGGTATGTAAGGGACAGAGGAGGGGGAAGGCCAGCATTGGGTACCATGTTGTGTATGTAAGGGACAGAAGAGGGGAAAGGCCAGCCTTAGGTACCATGTTGTGCATGTAAGGGACAGAGGAGGGGGAAGGCCAGCCTTGGCTACCATGTTGTGTATGTAAGGGACAGAGGAAGGGGAAAGGCCAGCTTTGGTTACCATGTTGTATATGTAAGAGACAGAAGAGAGGAAAGGCCAACCATGGGTTCCATGTTGTGTATGTAAGGAACAGAGGAGGGGAAAGGCCAGCCTTGGTTACCTTGTTGTGTATGTAAGGGACAGAGGAGGGGAAAGGCCAGCCTTGGGTACCATGTTGTATATGTAAGACAGAGGAGGGGAAAGGCCAGCCTTGGGTACCATGTTGTGTATGTAAGGGACAGAGGAAGGGAAAGGCCAGTCTTGGGTACCATGTTGTGTATGTAAAGGACAGAGGAGAGGAAAGGCCAGCCTTGGGTACCATGTTGTGTATGTAAGGGACAAAGGAGGGGAAAGGCCAGCCTTGGTTACCATGTTGTGTATGTAAGGGACAGAGGAGGGGAAAGGCCAGCCTTGGGTTCCATGTTGTGTATGTAAGGGACAGAGGAGGGGGAAAGGCCAGCCTTGGGTACCATGTTGTTTATGTAAGGGACAGAAGAGGGGAAAGGTCAGCCTTGGTTACCGTGTTGTGTATGTAAGGGACAGAGAAAGGGAAAGGCCAGCCTTGGGTACCATGTTGTATATGTAAGGGATGGGAGAGGCCAGCCTTGGGTACCATGTTGTGTATAGGGACAAGAGGAAGGCCAGCCTTGGTCAATGTTGTGTGTATGTAAGGGACAGAGGAGGGAAAGGCCAGCCTTGGTTTCCATGTTGTGTATGTAAGGGACAGAGGAGGAAAGGCCAGCCTTGGGTACCATGTTGTGTATGTAAGGGACAGAGGAGGGGAAAGGCCAGCCTTGGGTACCATGTTGTGTATGCAAGGGACAGAGAAGGGGAAAGGCTGACCTTGGGTACCATGTTGTGTATGTAAGGGACAGAGGAGGGGAAAGGCCAGCCTTGGGTACCATGTTGTGTATGTAAGGGACAGAGGAGGGCAAAGGCCAGCCATGGGTACTATGTTGTGTATGTAAGGGACAGAGAAGGGGAAAGGCCAGCCTTGGGTACCATGTTGTTTATGTAAGAAACAGAGGAGGGGAAAGGCCAGCCTTGGGTACCATGTTGTGTATGTATGGGACAGAGGAAGGGAAAGGCCAGCCATCGGTACCATGTTGTGTATGTAAGGGACAGAGGAGAGGAAAGGCCAGCCTTGGGTACCATGTTGTGTATGTAAGGGACAGAGGAGGGGAAAGGCCAGCCTTGGGTACCATGTTGTGTCTGTAAGAGACAGAGGAGTGGAAAGGCCAGCCTTGGGTACCATGTTCTGTATGTAAGAGACAGAGGAGGGGAAAGGCCAGCCTTTGGTACCATGTTGTGTATGTGTGTAGGAAACGGAGGAGAGGAAAGCCCAGCCTTGGGTACCATGTTGTATATGTAAGAAACGGAGGGGAAAGCCCAGCCTTGGGTACCATGTTGTGTATGTAAGGGACAGAGGAGAGGAAAGCCTAGCATTGGGTACCATGTTTTGTATATAAGAAACAGAGGAGGGGAAAGCAAAGCATTGGGTACCATGTTGTGTATATAAGGGACAGAGGAGTGGAAAGGCCAGTCTTGGGTACCATGCTGTGTATGCATGGGACAGAGCAGAGGAAAGCCCACCATTGGTCACCATGCTGTGTATGTAAGGGACAAAGGAGAGGAAAGCCCAGCTTTGGGTTCCATGTTGTGTATGTATGGGACAGAGGAGAGGAAAGGCCAGCCTTGGGTACCATGTTGTGTATGTAAGGGACAGAAGAGAGGAAAGCCCAGCATATATTGTCATGTTGCGTATGGAAGGGACAAAGGAGAGGAAAGCCCAGAATTGGTTACCATGTTGTGTATATAAAGGACAAAGGAGAGGAAAGCCCAGCATTGGTTACCATGGTGTGTATGTAAGAAACAGAGGAGAAGAAAGGCCAGCCTTGGGTACTATGTTGTGTATGTAAGGGACAAAGGAGAGGAAAGGCCAGCCTTGGGTACCATGTTGTGTATATATGGGACAGAGGAGAGGAAAGCCCAGCCTAGCGTACCATGTTGTGTATGTAAAGGACAGAGGAGAGGAGAGGAAAGTCCAGCCTTGGGTACCATGTTGTGTATGTAAGAGACAGAGGAGGGGAAAGGCCAGCCTTCGGTACCATGTTGTGTATGTGTGTAGGAAACGGAGGAGAGGAAAGCCCAGCCTTGGGTACCATGTTGTGTATGTAAAAAACAGAGGAGAGGAAAGCCTAGCCTTGGGTCCCATGTTGTATATGTAAGAAACAGAGGAGGGGAAAGCCCAGCCTTGGGTACCCTGTTGTGTATGTAAGGGACAGAGGAGAGGAAAGCCTAGCATTGGGTACCATGTTTTGTATATAAGAAACAGAGGAGGGGAAAGCAAAGCATTGGGTACCATGTTGTGTATATAAGGGACAGAGGAGAAGAATGCCCACCATTGGTTACCATGCAGTGTATGTAAGAAACAGAGGAGAGGAAAGGCCAGCCTTGGGTACCATGCTGTGTATGTATGAGACAGAGGAGAGAAAAGGCCAGTCTTGGGTACCATACTGTGTATGTATGGGACAGAGAAGAAGAAAGGCCAGTCTTGGGTACCATGCTGTGTATGTATGGGACAGAGCAGAGGAAAGCCCACCATTGGTTACCATGCTGTGTATGTAAGGGACAAAGGAGAGAAAAGCCCAGCCTTGGGTTCCATGTTGTGTATGTATGGGACAGAGGAGAGGAAAGGCCAGCCTTGGGTACCATGTTGTGAATGTAAGGGACAGAGGAGAGGAAAGCCCAGCATTCATTGTCATGTTGCGTATGGAAGGGACAAAGGAGAGGAAAGCCCAGAATTGGTTACCATGTTATGTTTATATAAAAGACAAAGGAGAGGAAAGCCCTGCATTGGTTACCATGGTGTGTATGTAAGAAACAGAGGAGAGGAGAGGAAAGGCCAGCCTTGGGTACTATGTTGTATATGTATGGGACAGAGGAGAGAAAAGCCCAACCTTGGGTACCATGTTGTGTATGTAAGGGACAAAGGAGAGGAAAGGCCAGCCTTGGGTACAATGTTGTGTATATATGGGACGGAGGAGAGGAAAGCCCAGCCTTGGGTACCATGTTTTGTATGTAAGGGACAGAGGAGAGGAGAGGGAAGTCCAGCCTTGGGTACCATGTTGTGTATGTAAGGGACAGAGGAGAAGAAAGCCCAGCCTTGGGTACCATGTTGTGTATGTAAGGGACAGAGGAGAGGAAAGCCCAGCATTGGGTACCATGTTGTGTATGTTAGGGACAGAGGAGAGGAAAGTCCAGCATTGGGTAACATGTTGTGTATGTAAGGAACAAAGGAGAGGAAAGTCCAGCATTGGGTACCATGTTGTGTATGCAAAGGACAGAAGAGGGGAAAGCCCAGCACTGGGTACCATGTTGTATATGTAAGGGACAGAGGAGAGGAAAGCCCAACATTGGGTACCCTGTTATGTATGTATGGGACAGAGGAGGGGCAAGACCAGCATTGGGTACCATGTTGTGTATGTAAAGGACGGAGGAGGGGAAAGCCCAGCATTGGGCACCATGTTGTGTATGTAAGGGACAGAAGAGGCGAAAGCCCAGCATTGGGTACCATGTTGTTTATGTATGGGACAGAGGAGAGGAAAGCAAAGCATTGGGTACCATGTTGTGTATGTAAAGGACAGAGGAGAGAAAAATCCAGCCTTGGGTACCATGTTGTGTATGTATGAAACAGAGGGGAGGAAAGCAAAGCACTGGGTAGCATGTTGTGTATGTTAGGGACAGAGGAGAGGAAAACCCAGCCTTGGGTACCATGTTATGTATGTATGGGGCAGAGGAGAGGAAACCCCTGGACTGGGTACCATTTTGTGTATGTATGGGACAGAGGAGAGGGAAGCCCAATTCAGGGTACCATGTTGTGTATGTAAGGGGCAGAGGAGGGGAAAGTCCAGCAGTGGGTACCATGTTGTGTATGTAAGGGACAGAGGAGAGGAAAGCAAAGCATTGGGTACCATGTTGTGTATGTAATGGACAGAGGAGAGGAAAGCCCACCGTTGGTTACCATGCTTTGTATGCAAGAAACAGAGGAGAGGAAGGCAAAGCACTGGGTACCATATTGTTTATATATGGGACGGAGGAGAGGAAAGCAAGGCATTGGGTACCATATTGTTTATATATGGGACAGAGAAGAGGAAAGCAAACCATTGGGTACCATGTTGTGTATGTAAAGGACAGAGGAGGGGAAAGCAAAGCATTGGATACCATGTTGTTTATGCATACTAACATACATACTAAAATGCCAGCAGAATAGGCCTAATGGTCTTTCACATCTGCTCGTTTGGTCAGCCCCCACCCTTGGAGCTGACCTTGCTGCCCCCCTCACCTTCTCTGGCTTCTCCCTTCCCAATTCCGGACAGTCTTGCAGCATTGGATTTTGCTTCCAGAACCCTTCCCCTGTACCTGCCCCACCCCCTCTTGAACCCCTCCACCGTCTCTGCCTCCACCAGCCCCCTGGGCAGTGCATTCCATAGCTCCACCACCCTCTCAGTGAAGTAGCACCTCCTCCTCCTTTCTCCCCTGAATGTTCCTCCCTCCAGCTTCCACCCATGCCCTCTAGTGGCTCCCTCCTCCTTCCTTCGTAGCACCCTGACTGCTCCTCCCCTATTTACCCCCTTCATGTACCTGATGACCTCTATCATGTCCCCATGTCCCCCTGGTCCCTTCTCTCTTCCAGTGTGTACATATTTAGCTCTTCGAGCCTCTCCCCATAGGTCCTGTCCCCCAAGCCCCAAATCATTTTGGTTGCCCTCCTCTGGACCCTCTCCAGGAGTTTAATGTCCCTCTTTAAGTGTGGCCTCCAAAACTGCACGCAGTACTCGAGGTGTGGCCTCACCAAGCAGTTATGCAGAGGGAGTATCACTTCCCTTCTGGAGGTGATCCCCCTAGCGATGTATCCCAGCATCCTGTTGGCGTTGGCTGCTGCCCTCCTACAAGTCTCAGAGTTGTTCATCTTGACATCCACCACCACCCCCAGGTTCCTCTCAGCCATCGAGACTTGTAGCATTCCCCCCCCAGGGTGTACACTTGGCCCGGGTTTCGGGCCCCAGGTGCAGTATCTTGCATTTCCCTGCATTGAACCTCAGCTTCCACTTTCTAGACCATCTTTCCAGAGCCTCCAGGTCCCCCTGTAGGGCCACCCTCCCCTCCTCCCCATCCACCACCGCACCCAGTTTTGAGTCATCCGCAAAGAGACTCATCTCACTCCTGATACCTGTCCTTATGTCAGAGACGTAGGCATTGAACAGGAGGGGCCCAAGGACTAATCCCTGTGGGACCCCACTAATGACCCTCCTTGGGGATGAGACAATCCCGCCAACTACGACCCTCTGGGTCCGGTCCTGGAGTCAATTGCCTATCCATCTGATCATCTGGTTCCCAACCCCCATTTCTACCAGCTTATCCAACAGGCCCTCGTGAGGAACAGAGTCAAATGCCTTGCTGAAGTCTAGAAAGAGGACGTCCACTGGTCTGCCCAGGTCCAAGGCACTCGTCACCCAGTCATAGAACTCCACAAGTTTTGTCTGACACGATTTCCCTGGGACGAATCCATGCTGTCTATCGTCCAGGCACCCTGACTTTTCCAGGTCCCCCCAGCGTCTTCTTGACAATGCCCTCCATCACCTTGCCCACCACCGATGTCAGGCTGACAGGCCTGTAGTTCCCTGCCACCTCCCTTGATCCCCCCCCTTGTAGACAGGCACTATATTCGCCACCTTTCAGTCCTGGGGCACCCACCCTGTCCTCAGAGAGATGGTGAAAAGCTCTGCCAGGGGTTTCGCCAGGACATCCGCAAGTTCCTTCAGCACTCTGGGATGTAATTTATCCGGCCCCGGTGCTTTCTCCATCTTAAGGGACCTGAGGGCTTCCCTCACTCTCTCTGCTGTGATTTCCACTTCTACCTCTTCTCCCTGCTTAGCCTTCCCCCCTCCTGCCAGTGATGCCTCCCCCTCTCCCCAGACCTGCTGATTGGTAAGGGTCCCCCCTCCTCAGTATCACTGTCTCCTCCCATGTATAATGCAGCACCCCTATGCAGCACCCCTATTTCACCCCTTGGTGAAAACTGAGGTGAAGTACTCATTTAGTACCTCAGCCTGCTCCCCCGGGTCTTGTGCCCATCTCTCCCCTGTTTTAATCCTGCTAATTTGCCCCTTCACCCTTCGTTTTTCCCCAGTGTATCTAAAGAACCTCTTGTTCCTTCTCCTAATTTCCGTGGCCAGGTTCTGCTCCTTCCTTGCCTTAGCCGCCCTCACCACCCTAGTGGTCCTTCTAGCCATCAGCTCGTACTCCCCTCAATCCCTTTCACTCCTTGAGCACTTGAATTGCCTATAGGCTGCCTTCTTTCCCCGCACCACCTCCTGGACCTCCCTGGTCCACCAGCAGGGTTTTCAGGCCTTACCGCATTTTCGTCTTACTCTTGCACAGGTGCTGGTAGCATCCTGCACTCCTCTCCTGAGGATTTCCCACCTACTATCAGCATCCATGTCTGACCCAATCACATCCAAATACTCCTTAAGGATCCTTCCCATTTCCTTAAAATCCACCCCCCTGAAGTCAGTTACCTCCGTCTTTGTGCAGCCTTCTACCCCTCCTACTGTAGGTCCAGGCAGAACCAGACCGTGGCATGGTCACTCCCCGCCAACGGGTCCTTTACCTCCAGGCCCCTAATCTGGTCACTGTCTGCCAGGACCACATCCAGTATCTGCGCCTCCCTGGTCAGTTCCCCCACCTGCTGAGTTAGGAATGCGTCTTGAAAGACATCCAACAACCTCTGTTCCCTGGCCACTGAGGATGTCATAGTCTCCCAGTCTGTTCCTGGCATGTTTAAGTCCCCCAACACCACCACCCTTCCCCTGCCCAATCTGCAGTGTCTCCCAACATCTGCCACCAGACTCTCCTCCAGCTCCTCCGCCAGTGCAGGGGGTCTATACACCACTCCTATTTTTACTCTCTTGCCCCCTCTTGTTATCAAGGTGACCCAAATCGCCTCCATGGTTCCGTCTGCCTCCTCTACTCCCCCTATGCCAGTGCAGTTTTTGACTATCATTGCTACCCCTCCTCCCCTTCCTTCCCCCCTGTCCTTCCTGAACATAGTGTATCCCTCCAGGTTCAGGTCCCAGTCGTGTCCTGCAGTGGCCCAGGTCTCAGTGACCACTGCCACATCCACCGCTCCCTTAGGTAGCATCGCCTGGAGCTCAGGCATTTTACTGCCCAAGCTCCTGATGCTTAGCAGGACTACCTTCCACCCTTTCCTATACTCTCCATTTCCCTGCTCGTGTTCTCATGGGATTCCATTTTCCTGGTCTGCACTTTACCAGTCGGCCTTTTCCGCATTCCTCCAGCTCCCAGGGGGTGGAGACAGAGTCCTCCTTTATCGGACCCCCTCTTGACAGCCTTTTCTCCCATCCCTCCCCTCACAAGTTTAAACCCCACTTTTCACTAATGAACCCCTCTGTTTTCAACTTAGGATTCCCTCCTCCAAATTGAGATGGAGCCTATCTCTAGCATACAGCTCTTTATCCTCCCAGGTCTCCCCAATCCCCATCAACCCATACCTCTGGCCTCACACCACTCCCTGAGCCACTGGTTTATCTCCCTAATCTTCCTCTTGTGCTCCCCACTAGCCCTTGGCACGTGCAGGATTTCTGAGAAGGAACTGTGCATCCTATGTCATGACAGACCCTGGCAAGCTCCCTGAACCTTTCCTGTATCTCTAGCTCACTATTTTCAATGTCATTTGTACCAGGTGGACCAGTATGTCCGAGAACCCCTACAATCTTTGCCAGCTGATATACCTCGTGCTTGGCCCTGTGCACCATTAGTCCAGGGAAGCATTTTGTTCTAACTGACCAGGCTTCTCCCTCCTTATCCCATTTGATACCCCTGATCATAGAATCCCCCACCAGGAGCACTCTGACTGCTCCTTTTCCTCCATTTCTCCCCTTCCATGTCCCTCATCCTTTCTACCGGCCCTTCCACCCAGCCATCTCCTTGTTCCTCCCCCTATCTGGGTGCCACATGCCACCCCCTCATTTACCCTGGCCACCCCTTCCCCTCTGATCCTATGCCTCTCCTCCTCCCAAGAATCCTTCTGTACCTTGCTAACTCCCCCCTCACTGCTTACTGGTCCTTCTCCCCCATCCGCTAAACTAGCCTGGCTCGTCCTCCCTTCCTTCCTGTCTCCGTTTAGTCCCTCCTTGCTTGTCGTGCTCCCCTGGCCTAAACCCTCTGCTCCCTTTACTGTATCCTCCTTGTACTTCTGGTCCTTCTCCTTGCCCTTTCCTCCCTACTGGTCCTTCTCCTTGTGCTTTCCTCCCTCTTTCCCCTGCCCCTCCTGCTCTGATCCACTGCTCCCCCCATTTTCCTGCATTGCAGGTTCCCCCCTGTTCCTCCTGCTATCTGGCCCCTTCCTCCTGCACCCCACTCCCTTTCCATCTCTAACCACCCCTGTCATGGCTACATCACCCCCCTCATCCTCAAGCAGAAGAAGAGAATTGAAGCGGTTACTGAGCGTAAGGTCCGATCCATCTCCCTGCCTTTCTTCCTTCTGTCCAGCCCCAGCCATCTGCCTACTTCCCTGAGAATGTTGTCCCTCTGGCCCCCTTTGTGAGGGTCCCCAGTTACCTGCCTGCTTCCTTGGTAGTGTCCTCCTTTGGGCCCCTCTGCCAGGGTCCCTATGTGACCCCAGAGTATTCTCCTGCACTCCTTTCCTATGCCTCCGCCTCTTAGTGCTTGGTGCAACCCGTGGAGATCCCCTGCCCTCTCCCCAACCATACCTCCCCTCTTCCCCCAGCTGTCTCCTAATCCCTGCAACCTCCTCCCTAAGCTATGCCAGCTGGTAGCACACTGGGCAGCCACCGAACTTCCAAGCCCAGTCCAGTATCATGGCTGCCCCACACCCTGTGCACCCCACCACCCTCCCAAAGATGCTGGCCCTAATGACATGTGGTTCCATCCCCCTCCAAGTAGGTGTCCTTGGGTGAGCCACCAGGTTCCCCACTAGTCCAAGATACACCCCACCTACTAATCAGGTCACCCACTAATCCTAGATACAGTCCCACAGTAAACCGGTAACCCTGTTACTAGGTGCAGTACAACACAATAAACTTATAAGGGAAGTGAACAACTCCCTAAGCTCCTCTTTCCCAGCCTTTAAATCCACCCCCCAGTGGCTAGAACTACATGAGCTGCACCTGCAGCCTTTCCCTCTAATTGCAGGGCAGGTGTTCCCCTATAAATAAGCAGAGCTCTGGGGAGGAGGGTGGGGAGGGGTGGATTAGGGCTCTGCACCCAACCTCGGAGAGTATCAGCCTGTGTCTGCCCCTCCAAGCCCTGCAACCAAAGAACCAGCCCCAAGCAAATCCCACCAAATAGGTTTTAAATCAGAAGAAATAGGCCTCCACCAGCGCAGTCTGTTACACAGTGAAACAGCCAACAAATGAGCCCACTCACAGCCACCAAACCAGTTTTCAAACATCCAACAGCCCCAAAAACAATACCTTGCTAGCCCCTTAGAAGTAAGAAAGAAAAGAAATAACCTTTTACCAAGTAAAATCCACAAGAAACCCTGTAAAAGCAACACGAAGCAGCTACTGTACTGGAACACAACTGACCCTGTCCCCTTCTAGTTCCTTCTGAGAAGCCTAGCAACTGACACCACAAACCTGATTCAGCTTTGCCTCCAGTCAATTAGCTGAGTGAGACCTGTCCAGATCATTAACACCCTTCCCCCACTATGCACTAACCTTTGCAGCTAGTGAAGTCAGCAAAAAGGAATCAAAATTCAACTCAAAGCCCCCAAAATATGTTTGCTACCAAAGGAAACAGGTCTCCAATTCAATCAGCTTCACTAACACCACATCAAAATAGGCTTGAAATTAACAGATATAGGTCTCCAATTCAAATAACCAGCCCCAAGCAAATCCCACCAAATAGGTTTTAAATTAGAAGAAATAGGCCTCCACCAGCGCAGCCTGTTACACAGTGAAACATCCAACAAATGAGCCCACTTACAGCCACCAAACCAGTTTTCAAACTTTCAACAGTCCCGAAAACAGTACCCTGCTAGCCCCTTAGAAGTAAGAAAGAAAATAAATAACCTTCTACCAAGTAAAATCCACAAGAAACCCTGTAAAAACAAGAAGAAGCAGCTACTGTACTGGAACACAACTGATCCTGTCCCCTTCTAGTTCCTTCTGAGAAGCCAAAGCAACTGACACCACAAACCTGATTCAGGACAGAGGAGAGGAAAGCAAAGCATTGGGTACCATGTTGTGTATTTATGGGACAGAGGAGAGGAAAGCAAAGCATTGGGTACCATATTGTATATGTAAGGGACAGAGGAGAGGAAAGCAAAGCATTGGGTACCATGTTGTATATGTAAGGGACAGAGGAGAGGGAAGCCCAGCACAGCGTACCATGTTGTGTATGTAAGGGACAGAGGAGAGAGAAGCCCAGCACAGGGTACCATATTGTGTATGTAAGGGACAGAGGAGAGGAAAGCAAAGCATTGGGTACCATGTTGTGCATGTAAGGGACAGAGGAGAGGGAAGCCCAGCACAGGGTACCATGTTGTGCATGTAAGGGACAGAGGAGAGGGAAGCCCAGCACAGGGTACTATGTTGTGTATGTAAGGGACAGAGGGAGGGAAAGCAATGCATTGGGTACCATGTTGTATATGTAAGGGACAGAGGAGAGGGAAGCCCAGCACAGCGTACCATGTTGTGTATGTATGGGACAGAGGAGAGGGAAGCCCAGCAAGGTACCATGTTGTGTATGTAAGGGACAGAGGAGAGGGAAGCCCAGCACAGGGTACCATGTTGTGCATGTAAGGGACAGAGGAGAGGGAAGCCCAGCACAGGGTACCATGTTGTGCATGTAAGGGACAGAGGAGAGGGAAGCCCAGCACAGGGTACCATGTTGTGCATGTAAAGGACAGAGGAGAGGGAAGCCCAGCACAGGGTACCATGTTGTGCATGTAAGGGATAGAGGAGAGGGAAGCCCAGCACAGGGTACCATGTTGTGCATGTAAGGGACAGAGGAGAGGGAAGCCCAGCACAGGTTACCATGTTGTGCATGTAAGGGACAGAGGAGAGGGAAGCCCAGCACAGGGTACCATGTTTTGTATGTAAGGGACAGAGGAGAGGGAAGCCCAGCACAGGGTACCATGTTGTGTATGTAAGGGACAGAGGAGAGGGAAGCCCAGCACAGGGTACCATGTTGTGTATGTAAGGGACAGAGGAGAGGGAAGCCCAGCACAGGGTACCATGTTGTGTATGTAAGGGACAGAACAGAGGAAAGCAGAGCAGTGCCAAGCATTCATACAAGAGCTGGAAAATTGCAATACAATATTTTAAAAACAGAGCGGCCTTAAAGTTTTCAATAGTTACTTAAGAGAAACAGGTAAACTAATAGATGTTACTAATGTACTAATGCTACCATTGCAGTAAAAGATGGAGGTTGAGAAAAAAATTGATGTCCAGTAAATATATAAAATAAGGCATGGGTGGTGTAATTACTTGAATTTTTATATGTATTTATTTATTTAGTTTTTGTTGACTGGGTAAGTGCACTAGACAAATCCTGCCTATTTTCAGGCACGACCTGGGGGAGGGGGATACAGATGAATGCCAACTGACCTTGAACCAGATTAAGCTGTTGGTGGTATTGTTAGTGAATGAGGGTAATTTGGCCAGGTCACTGGGGAAATTCCCCTACGCTTTTCGATATGTACCATGGGATATTTATCATCCACCTGAACTACCAGCAATCCAGGCAGATGGGACCTCGGTTTAACGTCTCATCCGAAAGACGGCACCTCAGAATTGCAGCACCCCTCTCATGCTGCACTACAGTGTCAGTACTGGGAAATTAACCCAAGTGCCAGATATGGGAATTGAACCCACAGCCCTCTGATCTCCCGGCCTCTGAGGCGAGTGTGCTACCTACCGAGCCACTGATACGTTTAGTTATATATATATATATATATATATATATATATATATATAGAGAGAGAGAGAGAGATATGCACCCTTGGTGTGTACTGCTTGAATAAACCCCTCGAGCATTTATGTAGCATCACACACCTCGGGTGCATATTAATTATATCTCACAAAACCTCCTGCATTATTCTCTATTTATAACATGGGTTGCGAAAACCGTGCAACCCGATTGGAGGACTTGGTGTGTTGTGCCATGTATTAAGCACCAGTATAGGCACAGGTGCTGTGAAGTGGCATGAAGTTGGATCATAGGGCACACGGGCCCTCATTATGTTCTGTCCATGAGACAGCAGAAGAAGCGAAAGTCAGACATTTAAAAAGGCTGAAGTGGGGCACAACAAACAACAGTGAGTGAGACAGTGAGAAGGAGAGAAACACAGGTCGAAATTCCTACAGAGTCCTCTGTGTGTCTCTCTCTCTGTGTTGAATGTTAAGTGATAGGGACTGTTCTTTGTGTGACCCTGCTGAGCGCCCACACTGAGCCCTCCTGTGACAGTGGGAGAGACAGAGAGCGAGAGAGACAGTGACGAGGCGTCCTGTGACAGCGGGCAATAGAGACAGTGACATGGTGAGAAGCAACAGAAGATACGAAAGTACTACAGTGTCCTGTCTTTGTCTCTCTCACACTGTAATCGAGTTCTCCCTCTTGTTACCCCCCCCACCCTGACTTGTATGACAAGCGGTGCTTGTGCAGAACAGAAAGAGATAGGACAAAGTGACAAATATCTCTGTCACAGACAGGGTGTTTTCCGTTCTACATGAGTCCCAGTTGTGTGCAGACACCCCACACCAGCAGCGGAGAAAAGAGAGAGATGGGGAAGTAACCTTGGAAATGGGCAATGTATTTGTCACGAGTTTTCCTTTGCCTCACTAGTTGGAGAGCATTAGGGATGAGAGGCAAGCGGGGAGGCAGACTGACTCGCAGTATCTACGTGAATAAAAGTGTGTTAATAAACTTAAAACAGTAACAGATGACTTGGTGATGTCAGAGATCCTCACAACTCCGAGTTGATTGTCTGTGTGTGTTGTGGGGAGGCAAGTAAGTGGTGTAGGAATAGTACAACACAATGTTATGTGCAAGAAATGTCAGAAATCATCTGAGTAGTGCATGTCTGACATTTATATGTACATAACAACACTGACGTGCATTAGTTGTTGGGGACTATTTTGCAAGGTGGTAGGATACAGTACCTTTCTATTTCTTTAAACAGGAGAATTAAAAAAGGCGGACTCAGCAAGTGACTATGTTCTGCACTGACACAGCCCATGGCTGAATGGGGCTCAAAGGAGAGCTTACTGGAAATAGCAGGTCCCAGACAGGATAGTGCCAGGGCTCAGGTCCCAAACTGTATAGCACCAGGGCTCAGGTCTCAAACAGGATAGTACCAGGGCTCGGGTCCCAAACAGGATAGCGCCAGGGCTCAGGTCCCTAACATGATCTTGCCAGGGCTCGGATCCCAAACAGGACAGAGCCAGGGCTCGGGTCCCAAACAGGATAGTGCCAAGGCTCGGGTCCCAAACCGGATAGCGCCAGGTTGCGGGTCCCAAATAGGATAGTGCTAGGGCTGAGGTCCCAAACAAGATAGTGCCAGTGGTCCTGGGGCCATGTTCAGCCCTAGCATGCTAATGAGCCCCCTAACCTGGGAGCTAGTGGCCCTCCTATCCCCTCTGTGTATTGTCTGATCCCCTCTCTGGTGGCTAGTGGTCCTCCTATCCCCTCTGTGTATTGTCTGATCCCCTCTCTGGTCACTAGTGGCCCTCCTATCCCCTCTGTGTATTGTCTGATCCCCTCTCTGGTGGCTAGTGGCCCTCCTATCCCTCTCTGTGTTGTCTGATCCCCTCTCTGGTGGCTAGTGGCCCTCCTGTCCCCTCTGTGTATTGTCTGATCCTCTCTGGTGGCTGGTGGCCTCCTGTCCCTCTGTGTATTGTCTGATCCCCTCTCTGGTGGCTAGTGGCCCTCCTGTCCCCTCTGTGTATTGTCTGATCCCCTCTCTGGTGGCTAGTGGCCCTCCTGTCCCCTCTGTGTATTGTCTGATCCCCTCTCTGGTGGCTAGTGGCCCTCCTGTCCCCTCTGTGTATTGTGATCCCTCTCTGGTGGCTAGTGGCCCTCCTGTCCCTCTGTGTGTGTCTGATCCTCTCTGGTGGCTAGTGGCCCTCCTGTCCCCTCTGTGTATTGTCTGATCCCTCTCTGGTGGCTGGTGGCCTCCTGTCCCCTCTGTGTATTGTCTGATCCCCTCTCTGGTGGCTAGTGGCCCTCCTGTCCCCTCTGTGTATTGTCTGATCCCCTCTCTGGTGGCTAGTGGCCCTCCTGTCCCCTCTGTGTATTGTCTGATCCCCTCTCTGGTGGCTAGTGGCCCTCCTATCCCCTCTGTGTATTGTCTGATCCCCTCTCTGGTGGCTAGTGGCCTCCTATCCCCTCTGTGTATTGTCTGATCCCCTCTCTGGCGGCTAGTGACTCTCCTCTCCCTTCTGTGTATTGTCTGATCCCCTCTCTGGCGGCTAGTGGCCCTCCTATCCCCTCTGTGTATTGTCTGATCCCCTCTCTGGTGGCTAGTGATCCTCCTTTCCCCTCTGTGTATTGTCTGATCCCCTCTCTGGTGGCTAATGGCCCTCCTATCCCCTCTGTGTATTGTCTGATCCCCTCTCAGGTGGCTAGTGATCCTCCTATCCCCTCTGTGTGTATTGTCTGATCCCCTCTCTGGTGGCTAGTGATCCTCCTTTCCCCTCTGTGTATTGTCTGATCCCCTCTCTGGTGGCTAGTGATCCTCCTATCCTCTCTGTGTGTATTGTCTGATCCCCTCTCTGGTGACTAGTTGTCCCCAACCCCCCGATTGCCCTCTGTTTACTGTCAGATCCCCTCCCTGGTGGTGCATGGGTCCCCTCACCCAACGTTCACCCGGCAGTGCTGTGTAGGCAGCAGTGCATAGCTTCTTTGGTTTAATTAATTTGCATTAAAGGTAATGTATAGTAGAACACAACATCACACAAACAATATGCCCCCCAAAGGTTTCCAGTCTGACACATCCGTGTATGACCCACCTCCCTGCCCCCCCCCATTGCAGATGCCCTTGGACATGTACTGTAGAAACAACTACACAAGATTGTGAATGCCTGTCAGATGGTGACCAGCCGAGGTTGTGAGTGGAGGGCTGTGCTAGTCGCTGTCCTGACTGCCATTCAAGGGCAAAGGCAGATGGGTGGGGGGGTGCAAGAAGGTGGATCCCGAACAAGTGGGTGAGTCGGGGGCTGGTGACCTTTGGGGGGGCATATGTTTGTCTGATGTTGTGTTCCAGTATATATTACCTTCAGTACAAATTAATTCAATCAGAACAGCTCTATGTTGCTGCCTACACAGCATGGTTTACCCACATTGGGGCAAATAAAATACTGTCGACATTAATGAGAGTGCAAGCAAAATATCGACAGTAAGAATCGCGGCACAAGATTTTGCTGCCAGACACGTAGACCACCAAATGAAGCCATGCAACCTCTATAAAAAACACAACGAAATGTAAAAGGCAAAAAATCTTTATAACAAAAAAGCAATAGAAAGCGAAACATAGGCCCATCGGCGCAGCGGTTGGATTTCCGCTTGTGACGCCAGCGTTTCGGGTTCGGGAACGAGCTGGATCACTGGAGGGCCGGCCGGGGGGAGAAGGATCGAGCGTCCTACGACAGCTCTCCTTTCTCCCGGGGAGGCTAGGGTTGAGTCCAGGCCTGCTGAGCCCTAGCGGAGGCTGGGAGTAATGCAGACGACAGCCCAATGTGGGTTAGGGGAGGAGCGAACGACAGCGTCAGCTTAGCCACGCACGCACGCTGCCCGCAGGAAAACAGGGAAAATCTGCTCGCTGCCCGCCAAGATGACGGCCCCCCTGCCCCCGGAGCACCCCCAGTACCTGGCCAGGGCCTCCTGTTCCTCAGCAGCATCCCGGGCCCTAAAAGGAAGTGTGTGCCGGGGTCTCCCCTCACTCCCCGGTGCCCTTCCCCCTCAGAAGAGGGGGACCCACCCGATGATAGGGATACACCGGGATATCCCGGGGATCGGCTGCGATCTGAGGACCTGAGGAGGGCTGGCTAAGGTCATTAGAGGACGAAAGGAACTTGTGGAGCCTGAAGGAGTGGGGGGGGGGCAGTGAAGCACGGAGGTGGGCATAAACACATAATGCAAAAAAAAAAGCAAAATATAAAATACTTATGCTTCTCCCCCCACACAGCCCAAAAATAAATATAACAAACTCCACATCCGAACTTCCCCCACACAGCCCAAAAATAAGTATAGCAAACTCCACGTCCAAACTCCCCAACACAGCCCAAAAATAAAAATAACAAACTCCATGTCTGAACGCCCGCCCCACACAGCCCAAAAATAAATGTAACAAACTCCACATCCAAACTCCCCCCACACAGCCCAAAAATAAATATAAGAAACTCCACGTCCAAACTCCCCCCACACAACTCCAAAATAAATATATATCGAACTTCACGTCTGAACTCCCCTCCCACTAACACAGCCCAAAAATAAATATAACAAGCTTCACGTCCGAACTTCCCCCACACAGCCCAAAAATAAATATAACAAACCCTGCATCCGGACTCCCTCCCACACAGCCCAAAAATAAATGTAACAAACTCTGTGTCCGGTTCCCCCCACAGCCCAAAAATAAATATAGCAAGCTTCACATCGAGCTCCCCACACAGCCCAAAAATAAATATAACAAACTCTGCATCTGGACTCCCCACACAGCCCAAAAATAAATATAATGAACTCTGCGTCCGACTCCCCCACACAGCCCAAAAATAAATATAACAAGCTCCACGCCTGAACTCCCCCACACAGCCAAAATAAATATGACAAACTCCATGTCCAAACTCCCCCACAGCCCAAAAATAAATATAACTGAACTCCATGCCCAAACTCCCCACACAGCCCAAAAATAAATATAACAAACTCCACGTCCGAACTCCCCACACAGCCCAAAAATAAATATAACAAACTCCACGCCCTGACTTCCCCCACACAGCCCAAAAATAAATATAACGAACTCCGCATCCAGACTCCCCCCACACAGCCCAAAAATAAATATAACAAATTCCATGCCCAAACTCCCCGCACACAGCCCAAAAATAAATATAACGAACTCCGCATCCAGACTCCCCCCACACAGCCCAAAAATAAATATAACAAATTCCAAGCCCAAACTCCCCCCACACAGCCCAAAATAAATATAACGAACTCCATCCGACTCCCCCACACAGCCCAAAAGTAAATATAACAAACTCCACGTCCAAACTCCCTCAACACAACTCCAAAATAAATATATATCGAACTCCTTGTCTGAACTCCCCCCACAAAGCCCAAAAAGAAATATAACAAGCTCCACATCCGAAACTCCCCCCACACAGCCCAAAAATAAATATAACAAACCCGCATCCGGACTCCCTCCCACACAGCCCAAAAATAAATATAACAAACTCTGTGTCCGGATTCCCCCAACACAGCCCAAAAATAAATATAACAAGCTTCTCGTCCGAACTGCCCCCACACAGCCCAGAAATAAATATAACAAACTCCAAGCCCAAACTCCCCCCACACAGCCCAAAAATAAATATAACTAAATCCACGTCCAAACTCCCCTCGCACAGCCCAAAAATAAATATACAAACTCCGTGTCCGAACTCCACTCACACAGCCCAAAAATAAGTATGACAAACTCTGCGTCCAGACTCCCCCCACACAGCCCAAAAATAAATATAACAAACTCCGCGTCCGGACTCCCCACACAGCCCAAAAATAAATATAACAAACTCCGTGTCTGGACTCCCCCACAGCCCAAAAATAAATATAACGAACTCCGGCCCAGACTCCCCACACAGCCCAAAAATAAATATAACAAACTCCGTCCCAACTCCCCCCACACAGCCCAAAAATAAATATAACAAACTCCGTGTCCGGACTCCCCCCACACAGCCCAAAAATAAATATAACAAACTCCGTGTCCGGACTCCCCCCACACAGCCCAAAAATAAATATAACAAACTCCGTGTCCGGACTCCCCCCACACAGCCCAAAAATAAATCTAACGAACTCCGCTTCTGGACTCCCCCCACACAGCCCAAAAATAAATATAACAAGCTCTACGTCCGAACTCCCTCCACACAGCCCAAAAATAAATATAACAAACTCCACACCCAAACTCCCCCCACACAGCCCAAAAATAAATATAACTATATCCATGTCCAAACTCCCCCCACACAGCCCAAAAATAAATATAACAAACTCCACGTCCGAACACCCCCCACATAGCCAAAAAATTCATATAACGAACTCCACGTCCGAACTCCCCCACACAACCCAAAAATAAATATAATGAACTCCGCATCTGGACTCCCCCCACACAGCCCAAAAATAAATATAACGAACTCTGCGTCCGGACTCCCCCCACACAGCCCAAAAAAAAATATAAAAAGCTCCATGTCCGAACTCACCCCACACTGCCCAAAAATAAATATAACAAACTCCACGCCCAAACTCCCCCCACGCAGCCCAAAAATAAATATAACTAAATCCACATCCAAACTCCCCCAACACAGCCCAAAAATAAATATAACAAACTCCGTGTCTGAACTCCACCCACACAGCCCAAAAATAAATATAACAAACTCCATGTCTGAACTCCCCCAACACAGCCCAAAAAGAAATATAACAAACTCCACGTCCGAACACCCTCCACACAGCCAAAATATACATATAACGAACTCCACGTCTGAACTCCCCCTCCACCACACAACCCAAAAATAAATATAACAAACTCTGCATCTGGACTCCCCCCACACAGCCCAAAAATAAATATAACAAACTCCATGTCTGACCTCCCCACACAGCCCAAAAATAAATATAACAAACTCCACGTCCGAACTCCCCATACAGCACAAAAATAAATATAACAAATTCATCCGGACTCCACCCCAACACAGCCGAAAATAAATATAACAAACTCCACATCCGAACTCCCCACACATCCCAAAAATAAATATAACAAACTCCATGCCCAAACTGCATTGAAAAGAAAGAGAAATAGACAGAATGTGTAAAATGTGGACTCGCAGCAAAGAACACATAGCAGCCATAATTCCATCCATGTCCCGAATTTATTATGGACATGAAGCAGTCACATCACAGCAGAACGCTGTGAATGTACCACACTCTCACATCTTGAATGCCACTGTGACTCACACACTCGTTCGGTCGCCCACATCATGGAGCCCTATTTTAAGCACCCTCATAATGGTCTACCCACAGCACTGTTGGCGATCGGGAGGTTGGGGGACCACTAGCCACCAGGGAGGGGGCCTGACAATATACAGAGGGTGATCGTGGGTGGGGGTACCAGCCACCAGGGAGGGGATCTGGCAATACACAGAGGGTGATCAGGGGTGGGGGTATCAGCCACCAGGGAGGGGTCTGACAATACACAGAGGGTGATCGGGTTGGGGGTACCAGCCACCAGGGAGGGGATCTGGCAATACACAGAGGGTGATCGTGGGTGGGGGTACCAGCCACCAGGGAGGGAATCTGGCAATATACAGAGGGTGATTGGGGTTGGGGGGACCACTAGCCATCAGGGACAGTTTTGACAATATGCAAAGGGTGAATGGGGGTTGGGGGACCACTACCCACCAGGCAGGCTTTCAACGCCATTCCACATAGGAGACTAGTAAGCAAGCTGGGTAGCTTAGGAGTGGGTCCAAAGGTGGTAAACTGAGTAAGAAATTGGTTAGGGGTTAGTGAATAGGTGACAGAGGGTGGTGGTAAATGGTGTTCATTCAGAAGAAAGGAGGGTGACCAGCGGGGTGCCTCAGGGATCAGTGCTGGGATTGATCCTATTTAATGTCTGTAAAAGTGTCACTGCAGAGGAGCTGGAAGGGAAGGTCTGCCTCTTTGCTAATGACACCAAATGATGTAATAGGGTGGACACTCCAGTGGGTGGAAAGGATGAGCAGAGACCTGAGAAAACTCAAGGAGTGATCAAGGGTGCGGCAGCTGGGGTTCAAAGTGAAAAAGTGCAGAATAGTGCACTAAGGGCACAGAAACCCGGGGCAGAGTACAGAGTGGGTGGAATGGTATTGACGACCGCCAAGCAGGAAAGAGACCTGGGAGCAATCACATCTGAGGACCCGAAGGTGGTCAGGCAGTGTGACAAGACAGTAGGGAGGGCGAGTGGGATGCTGGGGTGCATAGGAGGGGTATCACCAGCAGAGAGAGAGAGGTGGTGTTGCCTCTGTATAAATCTCTTGTAAGACCCCACCTAGAGCACTTTGTCCAGTTCTGGAGACCACGGCTCTGGAAGGACACAGAGTGGAGTTAGTCCATAAGAGGGCAACTAAAATGGTGCAGGGTCTGCATCAGAAGCCCTATGAGGACAGACTAAAGGGCCTCAATATGTACACCCAGGAAGAGAAGTGGGGATATGATAGAGACATTTAAATGCCTCGGGGGGGGGGGGCAAATAAGGTACGGGAGGCAAGTATTTTTCAGAAAAAAAGGTGCTGGAGAACAAGAGGACATTATATAAAGCTGGAGGGGGTGTAGATTCAGGAGAGATGTGAGGAGGTACTTCTTCACAGAAAGAGTGGTGGATTCCTGGAACAGGCTTCCAGTGGAGCTGATGGTGGTAAAAACAATGACAGGGTTCAGGAATGCATGGGATAGGCATGAGGGATGTTAGTGGAAAGGAAGGGGGGGTGGAAGAATGAGTCAGAGATAGATTAAGGCCTGTGTTAAGGTAAAATGGGCAGGCTGGGTGGGCCAAGTGTTCCTTATCTTCCATCAGATTGTTTTTCCGTGTTTCAATGGAGGGGACTGACAGTACACAAAAGGCGATCCGTGGGGAAGGGGGGGGCGTACCGCTGCGCTGGGTTAAGGGCAGGGTTTCGATAGCATTAAACAGCACTGTGGTAAAGGCTGTTTAGCACTGCTTATACCTCTGAATGTACCGCTGAACCCAGTATACCTAGGGGATCCTCATTTGCCTGGATGCAGAGATATATGTCGCACGTTCACGCCATTGGGTCCTCCCAGCACACCCAGGGATTTTGAATATTAATCACCCCATTGGCTGGTGCTATGCATGGTCAGCACGGTGCTAACCGTTTGAATATGGTGGCCAAAATGTATTTTGGCAGATAGTTAACTTCATTCTGCGTACTAAATGCATTTTGTAAGCTGCTAACTTCATTCTGTGTACTAAATGCATTTTGCAGACTGCTGCTAACTTCATTCTGTGTACTAAATGCATTTTGCAGACTGCTGAAAACTTCATTCAGTATACTAAATGCATTTTGTAAGCTGCTGATAACTTCATTCCATGGACAAAATGCATTTTAGTTGGCACCGTAGGGTCGGTCCTGGGACCACTCCGATTTCAATATGTACATCAGTGACATAGAAGAGGGTATCCAAGACAAGGTAAGTCTGTTAGCAGATGATACCAGGCTCTGTGGGAGGGTTGACAGTGAAGATGGGATTAACATTATGGTGTGAGCTGACTAGAGATGTGCTGCCATGTTTGGGAGTTGAAATATAATGCCAAAAAGTACAAGGCAATGCACATAGGGAAAATCCTGGAAGAGCAAACTACATTGGTGGGTTGCCAGTAGAGAGCATGGAAAAAGAGAGAGACACAGGGCTGATCATCAACAGTAACCTAAAGCTGTCTGCTCAGTAAAACAGGCCATTCAGGAAGGCTAACAGCACTAGGCTACACAGCGAGAGGGATACTAATGGGAGGAGGGAGGTGATATTGCCCGTGTATAGATCACTGGTGAGACACATCTTGAATATTGTGTCGAGTTCTGGGCCCGCACCTAAAGTCGGACAAGGATAGATTAGAGACAGGGCAACAAAGAGCCATTAAGATGGTCCCTGGCCAGTAGGGCAAATCATTCGATGAGAGGCTGAATGCTTCAACAGGTTCTCATTGGAGAACAGAAGGGGAATGATGTCATGAGAGAGATGTTCAGGTCCATGAAAGGGTTCGACAGAGTGCGATCAGGGTAGAGAGGGAAGGTTCACAAACAACATTAAGGACGAATACTTCATGGGAAGGGGTTTCTCCCTTTGTGTCTGGTGGTAAATGCTTTGTGAATGGGGACTTTACTTAGTAACTGAAACATATTCAGTTGGAGCGTGTAAGGTCAGACCAGGATTACTTCAGTGAACACAGGAAAAAGTAACACCTGTGGGTCCAGAGTGCAAGGCAGAGTTTGCCAACAGCACCTGCATTTTATGTCCCAAACTTTGTTGGTACTAAATCGGATTCTGATGACAGGGTACTGCTTAATGCTTACTACTACTCCTAATAAACTGTCTAAAATTGGTTTGCCACCTGTAAGGCCACTGCTGAGTAGTTGGGTGGGCTGGGCAAAGAGGACGGGGCTAAGGGCCTTTTTCTGCTGCATTATCTGTGTATTTGTAGTACAGTGTAAATAGTTATTTGTTTACAGCGGTGGCCGTAGCTGTATGCCATTCTTTGGATAATGCGCACATATCCCTCCCTATTTGGCATTGCTTACTTTACAGATACAATTGTTGGGATTCCTTTATTCCTTGGCTTGTATTATGATGTAATACTGCGTCTTGGTTACCGTCACTGACCGGGCTGAGCGTATATTTAATTATGTAATCAATCATGTTTGGAACTAGGAAGGATGTATTATGTGCCTCAGGTGCACTGTGATTTTATTGACTGCACTTGACTGATGGGACTGGGTGGTGGTCAGAAGGATATCATTTCTTGTTTTAAGAATTAGTTGCTTAGCAGACGAAGGAGAGAACAATACCCGCAGTACCAGTTGTTGGACCAGGTAGTGCACCCCAGTACACGGGGGCATGCAGTACGGCTGCATTACATGCGTAGAGTGGGTGGACTCTTACTGCTGCTCACGTGATCATTCATGGCTTTTGTATTTTTGGACCTGGTGTCTGGCACTGCCAGCAGAAGAAATAAAGCATTCTTATCCGAGAAGTCCTTTAGCAACAGTAACTTTTTTGCACTTAGCTGGCTCGGTGCAACTGCCCCGGAGGTGTGCCTTTAAGAGATATTTAAAGGAGCATATGGCCGAGCCAATCAGAAGACAGGAAGGGGGGTGAGCTGAGTGAGAGCTCTTGAAGGCTTCAGAATTTTTTCTCTGCTGGACTGAGTAACAGTGCCCCTGAGGTGTTTCTCAACTTTCCTTGTTGACAGCCTCCTAGTGCTTATCTGGGTAAAGTTTTCCTCATATTTTATGTCCAATAGTGTGTTGAGTGAAAGTTTTACTTTTTCATTAGCACCACTCTAATTTTAAATTTTTTGCACGACTGCACTATTTTGACACTATTTTTACCAAGACTATTCATTTTAAACCCTTATGTTATCGTGGGTGCTTATTTTCGACAGTTCCATTAATTTTTGGGCAAATTCTTGTGGGAACCGTCGAATTAGGGGCAGTTGCCTTCTCTTGTACCTCAGACATCGTGGGGTTACCGCGAGGCACCTGCAGTGGATTTCAAATTTAAACAGTGCCTGGGCGTTTTCTCTCTAGATTGCCAATTATGAGGAAACCTTTTTGTTATATTGCTGGACCTTGGTATCATCTGTGTCAGGACTGTCTGTAAGGGTCCAGCAGTCACCTGTGCACAGTTGACCAGTATTACTGGGTTTCTATTAAGATTAGCACTGGTATAGAGCCCAGTTCTACAACCAAAAAAATGCACCAGTAAGAGACAGAGTTTATTAACAGGACTGGCCGGTGGCATTTTCATGGAAATCTGCACTCATTTCATAGGTCCAGGACTGGTTTGCTTTGCTTACAAACCTTTGATTATGAGGATAAATCAAAGGCTTCCAGCAAAAGTACTGATACTAAAAGCAGAGGTGCTGAGGAACCCTCCAGATCCCAGCCAAAAAATAAAGCTTCCAAAGATGAAGTTCCTCACAGATTAAAAAATGACAGAAGTGACGAAAAAAGGAAACTTGATCAAGCCTCTGATGAAGTGGCTAAAAAGAAACTCTGTCAAGACAAAAATGCTCCCGTTGCTTCTGGGAAAGTCAATAGTGAGACTACAGGCAGCTTAAAGCATACAGAAAAAAAAAAACCCTTGCAAACCAAGTCTGCGCAGGTTCTTCCGTCAGTGCAAGATATGGAAAAAGCATGGCTATAGTTTCAGACCCTTCAAAAGATGGGTCCTCTATTTACTGGGGCTGGCAAGCACTCTTCCACAGTTCTCTGTTCTGTAGACTGTGAGGGCAATGCAGATGATGATAAATTTTATGATCCCCCTGATATGGATTTTGATGGCCATGAAATCCAGTAGTCCCCAGACCCTCATCTTGGGGATCCCCCAGGTGACCGCGAGAATCCTTCCTCTATGTTTACATTTATACAAAATATGCTGGACACCCTGGACCTCCCTACGCAGGAGCCCAACCAGGATGTCAATGAAGACTAAGATTATAGGGAGATGAGAGGTCTTTCATCCCCAAAGACCCTGGTCGTCCATGTCTATAATGCATTTAGAAAAAATACTGTGAAGGTGCTTCAGCACCTCACTTTAGTATTTGAGGCTGATAATTGGCTTGAGAGAAAATATAAATTGTCTAAAAATGGTACTGAGTTCCTGTCTGCACACCCTAGCCATGAGAGTACAGTGCAGCAGACAGCTTGTGAGAAAGCTGGAGTCTTCTTGTCCCCCTCTCCCCCTGACAAGGATTCCAAGAAAATTGACTTTATAGCAAAGAAAATGTATGCCACAGCTTCCCTGCTTCTCAGACTTTCTTCTTATGTGACGTACACAGCAAAATATCTGAAAGCCCTTTGGAAATCTGTCTAGGCAGTTGCCCGCAACGGATCAGATTCTATGGTGCAGGAGCTGGTGGATGCGTCAAAAACTGCCCTGGAAGCTACTATGTACCAATTCCACATGGCAGACGACAACAGTGATGCAGCATCTAGGGTGATGGCCCATGCCATCTCTCTGAGACGCTTCACCTGGCTTAGAACAACCAGTCTGACCACAGACACTCAGAACAAGGCCTTGGACTTTCCCTGTGATCAAAATATGTTGTTTGATTACAGAATCACTGACTACATGAAAAAAGACAATGTGTACAAGGCCTCCTGGCAGAGCCACTGGTCCAAACCTAAATCCACCACCCCTCAGAGATCCCGTCCCAGGGGTGGTAGGGCCAGAAGTTTTGTTCCCCAGCCTTACAATCCCTATCCCCAGTCTGGTTTTGGCTAGTACAGGGGGTCTTTCAGAGGCAGGGGCAGAAGGGGCCAAAGAAGAGCTACCATTACCCAGCCATCTGCCTCTCAGTCTAAGTCGTGATGTGAGTGTCCAGGTCACCTCCCCGCTTCCAGAGGAAGGCAGACTCTCTCACTATCTTCAGCACTGGTCCCTCATCACATCGGACAAGTGGGGACTGGAGATAGTGGAGAAGGGTCTGCTATACAGTTCGAGCAGATGCCAGACCTCAAGCATACCCAGATGTCAAGACCTCTGTCCCCAACACAGATACCACTGTTGGAACTAGCGGTACAAAACTTTCTGGCTTTATAAGCAGTGGAGAGAGTCCCCGCCCATGAGAAGGGCAAGGGTCTCTACTCCAGGTATTTTCTGACACAAAAGAAAACTGGGGAGTGGCGACCCATCTTAGATCTCAGATATTTAAACAAACATCTGAAAAAAACCAAATTCAGAATGGTCACTGTGTCACTGGTCATACAGTCCTTATAGAAGGGAGACTGGCTAGCCTCCCTAGACCTAAAGGATGCCTACTTCCACATACCCATAAGGAGATCTCTCAGGAAGTTTCTCAGGTTCAAACTTCCTTTGGGTCACTATCAGTTCGCCACAATGCCCTTCAGTCTGTCCTCGGCCCCAAGAGTCTTTACCAAGTGTCTCGCAGTGGTAACAGCACATCTCAGGAGACTGGATGTCGCTGTCTACCCCTATCTGGATGACTGGGTCATAGTAGCAAAGTCTCCTTGCCAGGTCAAGGAATCTCTCTCACAGAATACACTCTGGAGTCTCTGGGTTTCCTGGTAAATCTAAAGAAATCTCACCCGGAACCCACCCACCTGCTCACCTTCATAGGGGCCCAGCTGGACTCTCAGAAGGGATGTGCTTTCCTCCCACAGGAAAGAATTCAGAGTTTCTTTCAGTGGCAGATTCTTTCGCCCGGGGACAGCAAAGACCAGCCAGACACTTCCTCAAACTTCTGAGACATATGGCCTGTATGACTGCAGTAGTCCCAGGGGTCAGGTACAGGATACAGACTCCTCCAAGCATACCTCAGAGCTCGCTGGTCTCAGAGAAGCAACAGATTTTCAAAGTTGATACCTGTGTCGGAGCAGTTCCTCCAAAACCTGCTGTAGTGGAAGAACCCTGCAAATTTGCAGGCAGGGGCTCCCTTTCAAGTTCCTCTTTCCACAAAGGTGATCACCACAGATGCCTCCCTTTTGGGCTGGGGAGCTCATTTGGACAGTACCTCGTTAAGTGGTAACTGGACTCCTGAAGAGTCACAGTTGCAAATAAATCTTTTGGAACTCAGAGCAGTCTTCCTAGCTCTCAAAGCTTTCACTCCCAGCATAGAAGGGCAGGTGATTCAAATTCGAATGGACAACACCACTGCAGTGTTCTACATAAACAAGCAGGGTGGTACCAGATCAAGAAACTCTGTTAAGAAGCTCTGAAGCTCTGGTCTGTAGCATCCTCCCTGGGAGTCAGCCTCTCAGCTATTCACCTGCCAGGCAAACTCAGTACTCTGGCAGATGCTTTAAGTCGCATCAGTCAAGGCCAGAGCAAATGGACACTAAACAAGCAAGTACTAGTCACAGTGTTCAGGTGGTGGGGCACACCAGACATGGATCTGTTTGCCTCTTCCCTCAATTTGCAGCCTCCTCAGTACTGTTGCAGGCCCCCAGTTCTGGGAACAATTCCTCTGGATGCCCTGATCCTGGACTGGTCAGGGAGGTTCCTATATGCATTTCCTCCCTTTCCCCTGATTTTCAGGGTTTTGCTGAAACTCAGACAGCAGTCTGCTTCGATGATCCTAGTGGCTCCGGACTGGCCCAGGCAAGCCTGGTACCCCCTCATTCTCTCAATATCCTGCAGCAGGCTCATTCGCCTGCCTCCAACTCACTCCCTGCTGACCCTTCTTCAGATGGGAGTGTAGTACCCAGACATATACTCTCTTCACTTAAAGGCCTGGTTCTTGAGGAGTTAGAGTTTCCATCCTCACAGTACTCTGAACAGGTCCTTAAGATACTGAGGATGGCTAAAAAAACAAACACTAAGAAGATTTATGCAGACAAATGGAAAGGTTTTCCCTCTGGTGAGCAAAAAGGTTGAATCACTATCAGCTTCAAACCCTCAACTGCTAGAGTGCGTGGTACACTTACAGGTGTCAGGCTTGAAACCATCTTCCCTCAAGCTACACCTGGCAGCAATTTCGGCCTACCTATCGGTAGGAAAGAAAAAAATCCTTTTTTTCCCACATCATTTTTAAATAGTTTTTCAGAGGCCTCTTGCACCTCCAGCCAAGGAGCCCGTTCCTCCTTGGAGCCTGAACTTTTGCATAAGACAGCCTCATGAATCCACCCTTCGAGCCTATGTCCATGGCCCACATCAAGTTTGTAACTTGGAAGACAGTCTTCCTGGTAGCCATTACGTCTGTCAGGAGGCCCTGTGCACTGAGCCAAATTACATCATCCCTCACAACGATAGAGTTGAGCTCAGGACAAATAGGAAATTTCTGCCAAAGGTGGTTTCAAAGTTTCACTTGAACCAGTCCATTACTCTGCCTGTCTTCTTTACTGAGCCATCCACTCCTGGCAAGCACAAGCTCCACAGCTTGGATGTCAAAAGAGCCATCTTTCACTACCTAGAGCATACTAGACAGTCCAGAGGCTCTTCCACTCAGTTGTTCCTCACCTACAGGGATGTAGGCAGAGGAAGACCAGCTACCAAGAGAACTGTTTCTCGTTGGTTGGTCTCTTGTATTAAATTCTGCTATGAGAAAGCTGGTCACCAACCTCCAGTGGGGCTCAGGGCCCACTCCACCAGGGGCACTGCAGCCTCGCTTGCAGCAGCAAGGGACATTCCCCTACTGGATGTCTGCAAAGCAGCTACCTGGAAATCTGTGCACACCTTTGTGAAACACTACAGTCTGGATGTGCAGACCAGATCTGATGCCAAATTTGGCAGGGCGGTTCAGCAGAGCCTCTTTCCTAAGTAGGTTCTCTGCCCACCTCCCACTTGGTACTGCTCGGTAGTCTGCTAAAAAGTTACTGATGCTAAAGGACTCCTGGGGTAAGATGAAAAAATTACCGCAGTAATCTTTCTTCCAAGGCGTTCTTTAGCATCAGGAAGCTCCCACCGTTCCTCCCCGGTTCACCTGTTGGAGAAGGGCTCTTTATGTCACCTTTTACCAAATTTGGAGTTTCTTACTGATGAGTTTTTAGCTCGTGTTGCTGTTGTTTCCATTTACACTTTTTGTGGACATTTGCGTGTTTTTTGAATCCCGTTGATTCTTTTTCGGGGCAGTTTCCCTCGTTTTTCCTTAAAATAAAATTCTGAAGTCTTCAACAGCTCTCACTCAGCTCACCCCCCTTCCTGTTTTCTGATTGGTTTGGCCCTAAGCTCATTTAAATATGTTTTAAAGGCACACCTCCAGTGGCAGTTGCACCTAGCCAGCTAAGTGCAAAAAAAGTTACTGATGCTAAAGGATCCCTTGGAAGAAAGAAGATTACTGCAGTAATATTTTCTTACTTTTTCCAGCCTTCATACTAATACCAAAATATCTTGGCTGCTTGGTACTTGCATCCCTCCTCTCTCTCCCTCTTCCCCCTTCCTCTCTCTTTGAGCATTTGTAAGGGTCCAAGGTATTTGTAATCCTTGACTTGATAAATAAAAATAAATAAGGGTCCAAGCAGGTGGGTCAAGGGAGGCCATGAAGGAACAGAATGCTGCATGTGTCATAGTTGTCCCCACTCCTAGTGGGTGCCTGGCTTGTTGGTTTTCCTTCCACTTTAGCAGCTGTACTTCATTATTTGTAGAAATAACGATGTAAAATGCCCCTGTTGAACCTCTCCATTGAATACTACGGATATTGCCTCCTTGTATGCATTTTAACACATTTACTGAAATATTTGTAAATAATCAGGACTAATCGGAACCTCGCTCCACGATGTTTCTTGTTTAATAAGGGTCAGAACCTTTCCGGGTTCTGCCAGCCCTAGTGTTGGATAGGTGCACTAAAATTCCTGACATGGTAATGGGCAGATTAGGTGGACCAAGCAGTCCTTACCTGTCGGCAAAGTCTTTTAAGGTTGTGGAGACAGGGATAATTGTCAGGTTTAAGAGGAAATGGGATGCATATCAAGGGGTTATCCTTCAGGAAGCTGAGAAAGTAGAAGGCAGTATAGCCTAGAGGTTAGAATAACAAACTGTGAATGAGCTTGGTACATCCAGCAGACCGGAGTTTGATTCCCACAACCTCCACTTGCAAACTGTGTGACTCTGAGCAAGTCTCTTAACCTCCCCAGTGCTCCCGGGTCGTCTTTCAAACAGGCATGCCTAGTGGGCCTTACCCAGTTACCAAATAAATAACAGGTTGTGTTTGAGTAGAGCGTCTTGAGACAGACTGGGTGCATTATTCAGGGCTGTTCATGCCTTCACTTTTCTGCATTTCTATGCTAACTTCTTTCTGTGGAAAAACTGCCATTTGCAAAACTGCTAATTTCATTCTGTGTCAAAAAGACGGCTTCCAAAACAATAAAGCATGACAAGGTGTGTGATTATGGGTCAGTAATTGCACACCTCTCGAGGGTATTGTTAGCGAGTGCCTTGAAACACCTGAGAGACAAGTGTAATTATTGACCGTAATCGCACATCCCCGAAGTGCTTTATTGCACTTATAAAATGTGTCCTACACAACACATTCAAGAAAAGGAAGAAAACCCCTATAAATTCAAATTGAAAGCTACTTTTTGTACATTAAGTTTTGCAAAAAATAGTCCCCTCACTCTGCTGACCTGTTTCCTTGCAACCAACTTCCAATCGCTCTGCTGACCTTTCTCCCTGCAGCCGACATCCAGTCGCTCTTCTGACCTGTTTTCCCGCAGCTGACTTCCAGTTGCCCTGCTGAGCTATTTTCCGGCAGCCAACTTCTGAGTTGTGAAACAGGAGCAGGGCGAACTGAAAAAAAAAAATAACATTTTCCTGCTGTAGAGCCAAGCTCCAGGAGCGGGACGACCTGAAAAGGTTGTTGATTTTGGGGCTGCCAGCTCTGTTAACATGTTTGCCACTGCCAGATTTTGACCTGTGAGCGACACTGCTACAGGAGTGGGATGAACTAGTGGTGGGCAGCTGCAGGAGGAAAAGGTAAAATGCGGTTTGCGTTTTAAAATTGACCTTGTCAGTTCGGCCGCAGGGGATGTAGGAATATTTTAGGAGGCACTGAATTGAGAGATGGCAGGCTTTCTGGCTGGTACTACAACCCATGTAATTATGGGCTAATAATTACACTGGATGAAGTGCTTCTCAGCCAATCAGATAGCTGGATTTTTCATACACATTTTTATGTTAGTCTAATTACATCCCTAGGGGCTTAGTGAGACAGGACGCCACCAGCAGAATACCTTCAGGCCCTGAAAGTGTGGTTAGATTGGTGTAATGACCCCCAAAATGTCTTAAAAGTATTCTCTTCCCAGTTGTCAAGCATGTCTACCCAAAGAGTCATTAGCTGGAATGTTTGTTTGTCATGGAATGCAGGAATTCAAACATCTGCAAAATTATGGTGGCTGAATGTTCATCTCTCCCCACACAGACACACAGAACAGAAGGCCTAAGTAAAGCCAGGGATTCAACAGGCTCGTTGTCAGGATTTTTGTAAGGAGGTTCCTTTTCTTGCAGTTTGTGACTTTTTCATAAAAGTCAGGGGTCTGGGATCCTGTATGCTCTGTGGTGCGTTTCGTGACTTATTTTAAAGTTCAATAACTCATATGTGAGCTTAAGGGAAGTTATTACTGTTTTGTTTGCTGGAGGTTGAATATATATGTAACCCCTAGATGGCGCTATCCCAAGGGCTACTACCCTGCCTGATTTGCCACTAACAGGTTGAGGGGCCTGGATCCGATGTCGGGTGCCTCCACCCAGAGGTCAGGGTTTGCAATAGTTAAACTAACTTGGTCATAGCCCTCTGGGACACTCATTGCCTGTCTTCCCACTAGTGGCCCACGCAATATATCAGAATTACCTTCACAGTATACACTTACCCCCAGGACTGGTTTGGGCAGTGTGACTCCTGGGACTCCCTGTAAAATAAGATGATACAGTGCAAAAACCACAGTACAATACTTCAACATAGACAAATACCTCAGGCAGCGTAACTTTGCTGAAACAAACAGATCTGATTTATTTAGGGGGATATAACAAGGACAGGGGGAAATCAGGTTAATTAGTTTAAATGCATTAATAATCACAGAACTGTGCACATATTTCAGAATCCCAAATGTCCCTAATGTCACTCTTACTGGGTACCCAAGCAGTAAGAGGCTAGCCTATTTGGTGCAGCTGGTTGGGGCCCTGAAGATGGAAAATGCATGCACAATACCCAAATTGTAATCCGGAGCCGGTAGGCTCAGTTCGTGGAGAAAGAAAGGAAAAGTAATCAGATGGAACACTTGCAATTAGATGATGGCAGGGAGCTACCCTGATTTGTACTCACAAATTCAATGCTGAAACTGAATGGAAGGCAGATTGTTCTGGATTGCCAGGCGGAGCAGACCATGTGGACAAGGTCCTTGTGACAGGACCCCAAGGCAGTTCAGAGCAAATGGATGTAGTCTGGATTAAACTGGGGTTTACTTGCAGCTTCATGCACTCAATTCACTGTACAGAGGATTTGAAACGCGAGTCCCCACTAGCACTACACACATTTATATGGAAAAAGAAAGTACTATACCAGGCAGGCTGCTTCTCTATCCCGATCGCAATTACTGCACAGTACCCGGGAGAACACACAGCAGATTCAGTTTCTGACAGACCGAGCGTGATTCAGCAATTTCTCCAGTCTTCTACAGGGTGAGCCTGGTTTCTACTCTTCAGAGATCCTTGATCCTCTTCACAGATCAGATTCGGTCCAAACAAGCACTTGCACAAGCTGCAGACCGAAACGTGGGGCCTTACACGCGTTTCCCGACTAAAACTGCGCACTGAAGGAGCACAGGGCTCCTTCCCTCTTCACTGCCAGAGCTAAACTGGGACTCCAGTAGACAAAACCGGGCACTTTTTTTGAGTTCCTCCCAGTTCTTGGCTGGATTGGCTGTCACTCACAATAGCCTCCCCCTGTTGGTGCAAAAAGGTGCCGAAGTCCAAACTACATTTCCCAGAGTCACTGCCCATATAATCCTCTTGTGGCTGGCTCAGATTACAGTCAAGTTCTGATTTGTCCACAGGCACCATTTTAGAGCTACCTTAACCCACACTGATTGGTCCAGTTCAGCAGTTCAAAACTAGAATGGGGAACTAGGCAAACACAGTTCTGATTGCAAAGAAAAGCAGGTTAGACAAACTGTATTTTCATTATTACTCTAAATGATTTCTGGCAAACAGTTACATCTTTCAGATAGGTTCCCTTTGCACTCCTAGTGACTGCAAAAACGGGGTGAATTGACAGCAGCTTGAGTGGGACTCAAGCAGAGAAACGCACAGTGCCCCCCCATACAAACTAATTATGTCTGCAAGCAGACAGCTCTTAAAGGGACAGTACCAGAGGCTCTAAAAACACTCACAGATGCATGGTTTAAACGCCAAACACCATTCAGGCTCGGAGCATTCAAGCAAGCTCCTGGAAGTCTTTTGGGAACCCCCATTTGCAGGGGGGCTACACCCTTCCTGGCCTGGGAAAGCTTGACGTCCGCGTCAAGCAAGTACCCCATAAGTTTCAATTGCAACCATATACATTTGCATTAGGCTCACACATGTAATCATCAGTCAATATATCACTTTACCAGGAACACATTTCTGAACGTTTGCAGTCGTCACTCTTTACATAGTATTACACGCACATTGTACCATAACTCAGGTTATTACCTCTTGTACATGAAACCTGAAGAGAGGGGGCCCTTCCCTATAAGCTGCCTTGGGGCCGGACGGGGCAAGGGCACCATACCTAGAGGGCAACACAAGTAACTTGGAGTTAGCACTGACGCTCAGTTTGGGCAATGAGCTCGGGGACACATACACTCCTTTATGGACAACATTGAGAGGCAAGTCCACAGGCCTTCCAAGGGAATCATAACTGAGGTGCACCACAGGTTTTACAGCTCAACCAGTCTTTCTAGGGGGAACTGTTACAGTCTCTGCACTCTGAGCCTCATTTTCAGCATTGTCCTCACTTGTCAGGGGAGTCTCCATGGGGGTAGAGAGGCTAGAACTTGGGGCACTTTTAGCTCCAGGAGTTACAGTCTCTGAGTCCACAACATTTGGCTCACATGGAGAGCTTTCGGACACTGGCAGTGGACCGTTAGGGCACTCAAAATACTCTTCTTGTTCTGGTGTATCACCAGTCTGTCCCAGTCCATTATTTTCCTCCCCTGAAAGCTCAAACAGTTCAACCATACACAATGATTCCATTTCATCTGACCTGATGCTTTTCACTTCACTTTCTGGGAGCATTGGCTCCAGGGCCGAAGCTGGAGGCTTAGACAGTCCAGAAGGCCCAACTTCGTCTCCAGTATTGACTAGGGGATTGCCCCGAAACAATTGAATCAGTTTGTAAGAAGGGTAGTATTCAAAGTCACACTCACTTTCTTCTGATATGGACTGACAATCATGCTCAACTGGGACTTGTGGAGGGGAACACTTTAACTCTGCTTCTGTAGGTACAGACTTTCTTGATCTTTTCTTAGCAGCAGCTCTAGTCACTGGTCCAGAGCGGGCATCTTCTGGGGGCTCAGACTCAATCAAGATTTGTCCAATGGGCAGTAAATGATTTCTATGCATTGTTTTACATCTTTTGACTTATTCTCAGGCCTTACTTTGTACACTGGCAGATCATCTAGTTTGCCCACTACAATGTGAGGGAAATGGTGCCATCTGTCAGCAATCTTGTGTTTGCCATGCAGTCCCAGATTTCTTAGCAATACCCGATCTCCTCCTGGAGTTCTGTGCTTTCATCTTTTATCATACCCTTTCTTTGTTGGCCAGATTTCTTTTGGCAGCCATGGTTTGAGCCAGTTGGTACGCATGAGTTAGCTGGGCCTTTAACTTTTGCACATACTGTAAATAGTTGTCAGCTTCAACCCCATCAGAAGAGACCCCAAAACACACATCTACTGGCAGTCGAGCTTCTCTTCCAAACATCAGGCGGTAGGGGGAGAACCCAGTGGCATCACTTTTGGTGCAGTTGTAGGCATGTACCAGGGTGCTGATTTGTTGGCTCCATCTAGGCTTGTCCTTTGGGTGGAGGGTGCCTAGCATATCTAGCAAAGTGCGGTTGAAACGTTCAGGCTGTGGGTCCCCCTGGGGATGGTAAGGAGTGGTTCTGGACTTTGCACTCCCACAGAGAAAGCATCTCTTTGATCAGGCGACTCTCAAAGTCTCTCCTTGATCAGAATGGATTCTTTGTGGAGCCCATAGTGAACAAAATAGTTTTCTACAAGTACTTTGGCCACAGTGGATGCCTTCTGGTCCTTGGTGGGGAAAGCTTGGGCATATCTCGTGAAATGGTCAGTGACCACCAGCACATTACTAATATTTCTTTGATCTGACTCCAGACTCAGAAAACCAATACAGACCAGCTCCATGGGTGCACTGGTGGTGATGTTAACAAGGGGGGCAGCCCTCTGGGGCAAAGCTTTCCTCTGTAAGCAGCGACTACAAGTTTGAATGTGTTGCTCCACATCAGCCCCCATCTTAGGCCAATAGAATCTGGATCTCACCAAGTCAAGTGTTCTGTCTATACCAAGGTGCCCCATGTGGTTGTGCAAGGACCTCAGTACCGAGTCTCGAAAAGCAGTGGGCAGCACTAGTTGTTGTTTGTCTACTTGTCCCCCTCTGTCTACTGTTTCTCTGTATAACAGTTTATTGATCAGTTTCAACTTAGGACCTTCTTTGTATAACAGTGCAGTTCTCAAATCAGTGGAGTGTAATTTGGACACATCTTTTCCTGCATAGAGGGTTTCTAAAGCTGATTTGATCATGGGATCGCGGGATTGAGCCCGCCGAATACTGTCATTGTCCAGCTGAGGCCGTGCACCAATGTCTATTGCAGAAAAGTGGCAATAAGCAGCAGGTATGCAATTCTCAGAGAGTCTCAAGCAATCCACCATGCAGTCCACTGCGTCCGTGGACATTTGTTCCTCCCTGTCAAACTTCTGGCAGAGTGCCCGAATATCAGGTTCTGACAATCTGACCCAGTCATTCTGGGGAACAGGCCTCCGGGAGAGAGCATCAGCATCTATGTGGTTCAGGTCTGCTCGGTATTCAACAGCATAGTCGTATGTAGATAATGCAGAAAGCCACCTATGGCCAGTGGCATCCAACTTAGCTGAGGTCTGCACATAGGTCAAAGGATTATTGTCAATTTTTACTAGTATTTTAGCCCCATACAAGTATTCATGGAATTGGTCAACAATAGCCCACTTCAAAGCTAGGAATTCTAACTTATGTACCGGATAGTTCTTTTCGAATGGGGTCAGGCTTCTACTGGCAAAGGCCACTGGTCTCAGGCCATTCTTGTGCTCTTGGTACAACACAGCCCCCAACCCTTGCAAGCTAGCATCAGTGTGCAGGACATAAGGTTTTGTTGGATCGGCATAGGCCAACACTGGAGCGTGGGTAAGTTGATATATAATCTCATGAAAAGCAGTCTCACAATCAGGAGTCAGCGGGCCCCAAATACTTCACTCGGACGAAAATACACTCTTTCAGTTTTGAGGGACGCTGACTTTTGGTTTTTTTTGTGGGTTGGGGGATACCCTTGAGTAAGGTTAAGTAAAGGGTGGATCACTCTTGAATAGTCCTCGATGAAACGCCGATAATAACCACAGAATCCCAGGAATCTTTGCAGTTCTTTTAGATTTTGGGCTGTGGCCAGGTGGTCAAGGCCTCAACTTTACTTGGGTCAGTCTCTATTCCTCGGTGGATACTATGTGTCCCATACTTTACTGATGTTTGAAAGAATTGATACTTATCAATGGACAGTTTAAGGCCAAAAGTCTTCCAGTCGGTCCAACACCTTAAATAATCTGCTCTCATGTTCCTCCAGTGAGCTGCCAAACACAGTAACATCATCTAGATATACAGGCACTCTAGTAAGTTCATGTCCCCACTGCGCTCCATCAATCATTGAAAAGTGACTGGGGCACCTGAAATCCCTTGAGGCATCCTCATGAATTCATAGAAGCCAAGCGGACAGATAAAGGCTGTCTTCTCATGGTCCTCTGGAGCCATCGGGATCTGGTAGTACCCACTGCGGAGATCCAGCACAGAGAACCACTTGCTCCCGTTTAGGCAGTCCAAAGCATCCTGACTGCGGGGCATTGTATACTGATCAGGGATAGTCCGCCGGTTTAAGGTGCGATAATCCACGCACATCCTTACTGTCCCATTCTTTTTTCTCACTACCACAATGGGGGAAGCATATGGGCTTCTGGATTCTTGTATTACACCAGCAGCTAACATCTCTTGCAGATGCCATCTCACATCATCTCTGTCAGCAGGTGCCAGGTTTCGAGACCTCTCACGAAATGGTCTTTAGTCATGCAGCGGATATGGTGCTCAGCTCCTAGCATCCTACGTCCCATTCCTTTAAAGAAAACACCTGGTCTCTCTGGGCAAAGCTTCTCACTGATCCTCCTTTCCATTCAGCTGGCGAAGTCACGAAATCAAACAAGTCAGGCGTTACTCTGTCATTCTTCCCGAACTCTTGCTGCTGTAGCACTGCAGTGTCTGCACAATGCACATTAGCCAAAGTGCAACCTCTGTTTACTCGAATCTCTCTGTCAGACACATTATGAACTTGAACCATTACCGTTCTGGCATAAGCATGGGCTCTAGCAGGCAAAATACTAAAGCTTGACCAGCAGTCCCTCCAGCAATTTTCCATCGCCTGGTGCATCCAACATTAATATTTTATTCTTGACATCCTTTCTGATACGGACCTCTCCCTGTAAGGTACACTGGGCATTTAGCGCCAGGATCAGAGACTCAGGATCCTTCTTTCAGACAATTCAACGGTTCCTCTGGTTCTACTGTTTCAACATCTCTCTGTGCCTCATAGGCCTTCTTAATCAAGGCCGGAATTCTTAAAGCTCTACCAGCCCTTGACCCCTGTTTTTCATAACACAACTGTGCCAGCTGTCCAAACAAATGTGCATTAGTCCCAATTAGTAGAGGAACCCCATCATACAGTCCAGTAGGGGGACACACTAGGGCCAGGGTCTCTACTTGCTTGGCCACTCCAGCCACAGAGGTGGGAAAAGACAGCCAAATTCGGATATATCCAGAGTAGGGGTAGGCCTTCTCACTTAATCCCCAGACATGCAGCCCCTCCAACGGTTGTAAGGGTACATCAGACAAATGCTTTTGATACCTATCTTGGAACATAATTGTCACTTGGGAGCCACTGTCTAATACAGCTCTTGTAGACACTCCATTCACCTTTACAGTGGTCTCCATGGAGGAACCCACTATTCTGGACCATTCTGGAGAGGCGGTAGTGGGGACCTGGGCAACTGACCTTGCCACAAAGGGACGTGAGTTAGCATTTTTGGGGCCCTCACTGGGATCATTGCGTGCACCTCTTAACCACTGATTTGTTCTCCGAAGCTCTCCGTGTAGCGTATATGCAACTTTGTCTGTGTCTTTTGGGGACCGGCATTCTCTCTTCATGTGCCCATCCTTCCCACAATTATAACAAAACATACTTTCTGGAGTTTGAGCTGGCCGAGGCATCACACTGGGAGCCAGGCCGGGGGTACTACTAACTGGAAACCTTGGTGCCATCTCTGTCTGCAGCGTGATAAGCATTTGGAGACATCTCATCAATTTCCCCACTTCCATGGTCAAGACATCGAGTTTTGAGCTGTTGTCAGCAGGAGATGCATGGGTGGGTACCCCCACCCCCATAGCAGATGCAGTCGGATGAGGGTCGGGGCCTGTACTTGCAGGCGCGGCCTTCATAAAGAGACTGTTTTTTACTTCCCTGAACTCTCTCAACAGTTCGCCCCATTGTGGCATATGTTTTTCCTTCTCAGAGCACTCATTAACTACCAACCTCTGCCCCTGAACTTCACTTGATGGGTCACCCTCAGTCACTCGGGTTGTAGCCGCAGCTATTGGTGCAAGTCCCTCCCAAGGTCGCCTTTTCTCAACTCCTCGAATTTCTCTCATTAGCTCATCATAGGAGGGTGGGGATTCCAGTCGATTTGCCAGGCGTAACTGAAGCAACAGCAGTTCTGAGAAGGGCAGACTTAAGGATCCTGTCCAGCCTGGTTCGGTCCAGTTCAGTCGCTGGCAAACTACCCTTTCTGAGGCATTCCTGCAACAATTTTTCCAGTCGAGATACATACACAGACAACAACTCCCCTTGGTACTGTTGTGCACTTATTACTCTCCACCACAGGTCCTCATCAGAATCTGGGCTCCCATACACATTCTCCAAGGCCTCAAGATAGGCCTGTGCAGTCGCTTCAGGGTTACTGGCCCGTTTAGCACGGATGGTAGCCAGGGCAGGACCTCGGAGGCTCTCACTAACCCTCTTTTGCTTTTGCCTTCCCGAGCATTGCCATTCTATCACTTGGGGGGCAATATAGTCTATCCAGGTCTCTCAGTCATCCTCCTTGAAGTGGGGAGGTGCCAGAGAAGATCCTCAACCTTCGATGAGTCGTGACTAATGGCAGGCGCGAAATAGGAGCCTGCATTGGTTCAGCCACCATTACGGGTACTGGAGTGGGAGAGGGTGTTGGGGAGGAACACCCCAGGTGGCAGAATAGTTTCTTCAAGTCCTCCACAGTTTTCCTTCCCTAGCAACAATTTAGCAAATTTCTCCTCAAAGTTTCAGATAGTGGTGGGGGCTCATTCCCCCCCCGGGTCTTTACTGTCCTTAGTTATCACTCTCCAGGCAGTGAGGGCTCCTTCTGGGGTGATCGTCTGTGGCACTTTGGAGCTAGCTATGGGATCCTTAAACTCTGCTAGGGCCAAGAAAGTGTGAGTGAGCAGATTAGCATGCCGACCCACCACCACAGGGTTTTGTAAACCTTCCACCTTGGAAAGTACTCCCTGTACAGCATCTGTATTAATACCAAGGGGGATGTCCAGGATAAGCATAGCATTTTGGGGGTTGATCTCCTCCCCAGTACACCACTCCACCAGCCGGTGCACAGCCACTTCTGTCGGGGTACCCATTTTTTCTTAACAGTGGTTCGTAAATATGGCCACTAGAGGACACACAATCCCAGCGTTGAGCCTCCAAGATGTAACCCCTAGATGGCGCTATCCCAAGGGCTACTACCCCTGCCTGATTTGCTACTAACAGGTTGAGGGACCTGGATCCAATGGCGGGTGCCTCCACCCAGAGGTCAGGGTTTGCAGTAGTTAAACTAACTTGGTCACAGCCCTCTGGGACACTGTGACCCCCTTTTCTTCCCACTAGTGGCCTACACAATATATCAGAATTACCTTCACAGTATACACTTACCCCCAGGACTGGTTCGGGCAGTGTGACTCCTGGGACTCCCTGTAAAATAAGATGATACAGTGCAAAAACCACAGTACAATACTTTAACATAGACGAATACCTCAGGCAGCGTAACTTTGCTGAAACAAACAGATCTGATTTATTTAGGGGGATATAACAAGGACGGGGAAATCAGGTTAATTAGTTTAAGCATTAATAATCACAGTACTATGCACATATTTCAGAATCCCAAATGTCCCTAATGTCACTCTTACTGGGTACCCAGGCAATAAGAGGCTAGCCTATTTGGTGCAGCTGGTTGGGGCCCTGAAGATGAAAAATGCATGCACAATACCCAAATTGTAATCCGAGACGGTAGGCTCAGTTCGTGGAGAAAAAAAGGAAAAGTAATCAGATGGAACACTTGCAATTAGATGATGGCAGGGAGCTACCCTGATTTGTACTCACAAATTCAATGCTGAAACTGAGTGGAAGGCAGATTTTCCTGGATTGCCAGGCGGAGCAGACCATGTGGACAAGGTCCTTGTGACAGGACCCCAAGGCAGTTCAGAGCAAATGGATGTAGTCTGGATTAAACTGGGGTTTACTTGCAGCTTCATGCACTCAATTCACTGTACAGGGGATTTGAAACTCGAGTCCCCACTAGCACTACACACATTTATATGGAAAAAGAAAGTACTATACCAGGCAGGCTGCTTCTCTATCCCGATCGCAATTACTGCACAGTACCCGGTAGAACACACAGCAGATTCAGTTCCTGACAGACTGAGCACGATTCAGCAATTTCTCCAGTCTTCTACAGGGTGAGCCTGGTTTCTACTTTTCAGATCTCCTTGATCCTCTTCACAGATCAGATTCAGTCCAAGCAAGCACTTGCACAAGCTGCAGACCGAAACTTGGGGCCTTTCACGCATTTCCCGACTAAAACTGCGCACCGAAGGAGCACAGGGCTCCTTCCCTCTTCACTGCCAGAGCTAAACTGGGACTCAGTAGACAAAACCAGGCACTTCCTTTGAGTTCCTCCCAGTTCTTGGCTGGATTGGCTGTCACTCACAATAGCCTCCCCTGTTGGTGCAAAAGGTGCGAAGTCAAACTACATTTCCCAAGTCACTGCCCATACAATCCTCTTGTGGCTGGCTCAGATTTGAGTCAAGTTCTGATTTGTCCACAGGCACCATTTTAGAAGCTACCTTAACCCACACTGATTGGTCCAGTTCAGCAGTTCAAAACTAGAATGGGGAACTAGGCAAACACAGTTCTGATTGCAAAGAAAAGCAGGTTAGACAAACTGTATTTTCATTATTACTCTAAATGATTTCTGACAAACAGTTACATCTTTCAGATAGGTTCCCTTTGCACTCCTAGTGACTGCAAAAATGGGATGAATTGGCAGCAGCTCGAGTGGGACTCAAGCAGAGAAACACACAGTGCCCCCATACAAACTAATTATGTCTGCAAGCAGACAGCTCTTAAAGAGACAGTACCAGAGACTCTAAAAACACTCACAGATGAATGGCTTAAATGCCAAACACCATTCAGACTCGGAGCATTCAAGCAAGCTCCTGGAAGTCTTTTGGGAACCCTCATTTGCCGGGGGGTTACATATATGTGTGTGTGTATGTGTATGTGTGTGTGTATATATATATATATATATATATATATATATATATATATATATATATATATCAAGATGCTAGTAATGTACTGTACCTGAGCCACAGGCTGTGGTTGGCTGGGTATTGTATAGTGACTTGCCACTGAAAGGTTACTGTGCTGTGTACCTTCCATCACCAGTGCCTACCCCCATTTCTATCATTAACGTGTGCCGCACTACATTCTTAGCCATAAAGACATAAAGTGCTGACTGTTCCCCTTTTAAGCAGCCTGTGCTCATCACAACATCTGAGCCAGAATTCTCTAATGCAGCAGTCAAAGTAACCCGCCCCCCACAGGGAGTAACTGGAGATTAAAAAATAAAACATCCAAGGGGTGGGGGTATGAAACGACACTGAGTCACTGGGCCGACATTCTGAAGAAGAAAGATGGTCAGAAATGCCCAGGTAATACCCAACATTTGCCCCATTGCTAGTGGTGGCCTGGGGTGGGTGGGTGGGGGAGTGATGATAAAGTAAATAGTTGCTCCCTGGCTTTTTGTCGATAATTATTTCATTACACATACAGCACTGCAGTGGTTTTGTTACTGCATCATAGATTTGCACACAGAACGAACCTTTGCCAGAAATTATCTACCGACTCACAAAACAACTGCTGGCCCCTTGGTAGCTTTTTCTTTAACTCACAGTATAAATTTATAGACCATACGGAGCCGAAGGACTCAGCAGAGATTGCCTGGGTGCCAAAACATGGGGAAAAGTGGAGGGGCTGTAGTAATTACAGAGGGCACCATGACTGCTTCCCTTCTGACTTTGCATACATTAAAGGGGAAGTTTAAATGCTCTTGGGCAAAAGTCGGGGAGCTGCCACCCTCCCCATAAATTCCGACACCGATAACCTAAGCCCACAGAGCCGAGGGCCACAGCAAGCATCCTCTGCTCCTTAATGATAACCTTCTGTGTGGCTAGGTGGTGGCTGTTTAGGTCGTCTGTCCTGGAACTGCCCCCTCTGCACATGTCCCAGATGGAAAAGGCTTAAAATATGGCACAGCCTCAAATGCAGCACTGAAATATCCGAGGTAGCACTAGGGAGCGATGGAAAACTTGCTGTGTCTGTTCATTGGAGATGTACGCCTCCAGGAGGGATAGGGCAGTTTTGTTGTTTTTTTTTCCACTCTGGATGCTTACTTGAGTCCAGATCCTTGAAAATGTGTACTGTTGGATTTTTTTCCCTCCTGCTCTTTGTGGCTCAACATCGTCTCCTCGGTCTGTGGTCTTCCACCTCAGGGTTGAATGGAATCTCTAACTGCTGCGACACATCAGTGGCATGCTGTCGGGCCGCGGCTGCAACACATGTGCAGTTCTCACGTAGGGGCCAATCATCTGCTGTGACACATCAGTGGCATGCTGTCGGGCCACGGCTGGAAAACATGTGCAGTTCTCACGTAGGGGCCAATCATCTGCTGCGACACATCAGTGGCATGCTGTTGGGCCGCGGCTGCAACACACGTGCAGTTCTCACATAGGGGCCAATCATCTGCTGTGACAGATCAGTGGCATGCTGTCAGGCCGCGGGTGCAGCACATGTGCAGTTCTCATGTAGGGGCCAGTCATCTGCTGCGACACATCAGTGGCATGCTGTCGGGCCACGGCTGCAGCACATGTGCAGTTCTCACGTAGGGACCAATCATCTGCTGCGACACATCAGTGGCATGCTGTCGGGCCGCGGCTGCAACACATGTGCAGTTCTCACGTAGGGGCCAGTCATCTGCTGCGACACATCAGTGGCATGCTGTCAGGCCATGGCTGCAACACATGTGCAGTTCTCACGTAGGGGCCAATCATCTGCTGCAACACATCAGTGGCATGCTGTCGGGCCGCAGCTGCAGTACACGGGCAGTTCTCACGTAGGGGCCAATCATCTGCTGCGACACATCAGTGGCATGCTGTCGGGCCGCGGCTGCAACACACGTGCAGTTCTCATGTAGGGGCCAATCATCTGCTGCGACACATCAGTGGCATGCTGTCGGGCCACGGCTGCAGCACATGTGCAGTTCTCACGTAGGGACCAATCATCTGCTGCAACACATCAGTGGCATGCTGTCGGGCCGCGGCTGCAGCACATGTGCAGTTCTCACATAGGGGCCAATCATTGTGACTTATGGACATCAGCCACGTGCTGATTGGCCAGCCATGTCTGGGGGAGTGCACTGGAAAGAAGGGGGAGGGCACAGGGCAACCATCACGTGCGCACATCATTACAGTGGCTGGAAGCGGGGTGAAGGGATCTAAAGGGACACAGTGTAAAACACAGTTAAAAATGGAGGTTCAGGGAAGGGGTTCGTTTGAACCTGACGAACCCCAGCTGGCAAGGGCCTGTATTCAATTTCATCTGTGACAACAAACAACAAAGATTTCCTGTTAGGCGGTAAGGGTTGGGTGGGGTGGGAGACTTACACTGTGAGTAAAGAAGCTCAAATAAAGAAAACTGTAAGTGACACTTTTATTTTTTTAAATATGTGTATGTGTGCAAGGAGTGGACTATAAAGGAAAAGAACATTTAACCAGTTTATTTGTTCTTGTTATTTTGAAGGAGTTTTATTTGTAGGGCCTTGATGATTCTTTAGTGAGTAAAGGTGGCAGCCATGTTTGTAATGGCAGTCTGGAATTTGTGAAAAAGGCATTGATATTATTAATGTGCTGTGTCCTGATTGCCAGCACTTTTTTACTAGTGCATCAAACAGATCTAAAACGTAGCTACCAGTCAGTCAGTGTACAGGATTTTCCCTACACATTTTATTTGTGTCCCTTATCAAACTGTTAACTCGTTCCATGGACAAAATCCCCTGTTCCAAAATGCTAAGTTCATAATTTGGAAAAAGTGATGGCCACAATGTTGCAAGTTAATAGTGCCTCTGAGGGGTGTCTCTTATGGTATGAGACACTGAGTGTAAGGTGTGGGTGCGAGGAGTGCAAAGCAAAGCGGAGACACCCCTCGGGGATCCTGTCAACTTTTTATAAATCACTCAAGTTTAGTGCGAGCGATTTGTGATAGGTTTAGAGCCTTTTGTTTAATTTTCTTATGCTGTTCTCCGCCTGGCACTTCTGAACTAAATATCCATTATCGGTCTCTCCCCAGAATCAGTTGCCTGATTCAGGAACTGCCTCACTGGGAGAGTATAAAAAGTGAAAATCCAAGACATCTTCTTAGAAAATCGGTGTGTTACGACAAGAGTACCCCAAGGGTCCATCCTTGTCCCATTGCTCTTTAGTTTGTTTCTTAACCACCTCCCTATTGCCATAAAAGACAATGTACTGCTGAATGCAAATGAAGCGGTACTATATTCAAGCCAATTTGACCCCATTGTATTAGAAAGCCAGACGTAGTCAAATTTTTCCGCAGCACAAAAATGGTTCCTCAACTCTAAGTTGCTCTTAAACTACAAATGACGAAAACCATGATATTTGCATCCGCTCACAATAAACACAGGTCCTACCACCTACAAATACTTAAGAACATTAATTCCCCTCTTGAGGTGGTAAAAAAATGTTAAATACTGAGGTGTAACTTTAGACAGTTCACGATCTTTTACTCAACATGTTGAGCTGTAGCTAAGACAGCAAACGCTAAACTAGGGCTACTCTATAGAAACAAACAACACTTAACAGTTGATGCCCTAAAAGCTGCAGTTACCAGCTCAGTGTTGTCAGTCATCAACTACGGTCTTGTGGTGTATGGTGCCTCAACTCACACAGCTCTAAAACGGATCAAAACTACACTCATTAAGGCCACTAGGCTTGTTCTGGGTGTGCACTGGCTCACTCACACATGCGACCTGTATGCCCAGTGTGGCTGGCTCAACTTGGACTGACGTGTTCAGTACCAAGTGTGCCTACTCGCTAAGAAAACCACTCTACAACTTATCCCCCGTGCGAAACCTCCTTAGTCTTCCTGATGGAACCAGATGTACCAGAGGACTGAACAAACTAACCCTAAAAGTCTCTTTCCGCCAGACCACGCAAGGCCAGCGGTCCTATGAATACCGTGCGCTTCTTTGGCTTAACTTACTCAGGGATTATATATACAGAAGGAAATCAAACTGGGTCCATTTTTTGTTTGTTGTATATTCTATTTTTGCACCTCCCCGTGTGTCCTGACCGGCCCCTCCATCTGGCTGCCTAGGACCTTGCCCCAGGCAACCCTTGCCGCCAACTACCTCCCCATACTGCAGCCCCCAGGGTAACCCAGTGTATCCCTTTGTCGGGTGGGTCTTCTCCTTCCAGAGCAAATGAGCCTCTACGGCCTTACCTGCTTGGCCCTGGGTGCTGCTGGGGTCGGTGGCAGTGAGGGTCTGGCGACCGTCATCCAGTCAGCCAAGACACCATTTTCCTGTTTCCTCTGCCCTGCTTCTCAAGTTCTCAGCCTTATGTGGGTGGCATCCTCGAGCAGAGGCATGCAGGATGCGAGTCAAAGCACCATGTCCCCCAAGCACATGCCCAGTCCATCCAGAGGTGCCCATGAAGTGCCCACCACCCGGGAGGGAAGCGTCCAATGGACACTTGTTCATCCCTCCCTGTCGGACTCACTCTGATACCTAGGAGACCGGTCACCAGCGTGTTGAGCGAATTTTGTCACTGGCACCACAAACCGTCTGGGTGCATTTTAATTAAAACTTTGTACACCATTAGCCTCGACCAGTGGCTGTGACTGTGGAATCTAATCTTCTTCCATCCCACACCTTACCTTTAACTGCAGTTTTGTTGCTTGAAGGTCCACCCTGTTTCTTTCCCCTTCTACTCCCTAATTCTAGGTCCCCCCTACCCCACCCGACACCTACTATCCTACTGTACCCAGTACTTTTGCGCCCACCCGCTGCCTCCTATAGATCAGGTGGACTTGTTTCCCCCCCTCTCTCCCTCTTTCCTGGAATACCCGCCTCTCTGCTCCCCTCTCCTCTCATATAAAACCCTCCTGTCACTTACTATCCTATTTTACCCAATGCTTTTGAGCTCCTACCTTCTGCCTCCTTATTTGCCTGGACCCACTTCCCCATCTCCCCATCTTGCCTGCACTACCCTCCCCTTGGCTCCCCCTCCTCTCTTTTGTAATCCTACTGCCAATTAGCTCCTCTGTTGACTCATTCCCCACCCTTGCTTCGCTTCTTTCCCCTCCC